>JALXJV020000003.1:21807934-22488637 GCA_024633595.2 Lepomis macrochirus
AGTCGATAAAGCATTTCTACAGAAGTTCCACAGACTCTTTTTGAGGGTCGGGCTATTTCGTTTTATGTCTTTGAAGAAGTAATGCATCTTGTAATGTGCCTCATGTTCTACAGCATCTCAAGTCCTAAAGCATCGCCTAGAGCTGCTAATCATGACACATAAAAAGATACATCCATCCTCCGGCTGCATGCAAACACACCAGTGTGTAAACTGAAATTAAAATAAACATTAAAGGATCAGAGGAACTTATATTCATTAACCATCAGCCTGTAACTTAATAAGACTCTGTAAAACATCTCTACAACATGAGCTGTATGGTAACCTGGCTTTTTTGTGTTTTTGCACATTTGGAGGAAAACATTTATAAATGTTGGCATGAAGAAAGATGACGGGACAGCGTAATGTTTACTGAGACACACGTAATAGGAACTGTAATAGTCCTGTGAAGGCCTAATTCTGTTTTTTAGATTCCATATTCTTCTCAGTCCTGTTCCTATTTTTGGAAACACCATTTGTGGCTGACAAGCGAACTAAAGCCCCCCCCCCATGTTCATATCACAAAATACACCCCTGCACATCAAAACCATCTCTCCCAGGGATTAGCCCGCATTGCTGTCGTTCCCACTGGGAGGAAACATGATGAGGAGCCGCAGCACCAACTGGTCAGGCATGATAACCCAGCATGCAAGCTCACCATTACAGTCATTATATGGCCACCAACGGAGACCCATGTAAACTCATTCCTTCTCTTCCCATATCCACACCTTTGCTCTACTGTGAGGTGCAAGTGCTACTTTCTAAAGAGAAACTCTTTACGAAGGTTTATAAGTTGTACTGCCTTTACCTAATTTACTACTGCTTTACAGATGAGTTATAAGCCATTAACAATCCATTAGCAAGTTTATTTGCATAGCACTTTCAACAAGAAGGCACTTCGAAGTAATTTTCACAAGACATAAAAAGGCATTAAGACAAGACACAAAAGAAACACTGGTTGAAATGAAGACACACATGAATAAGGTGTAAAAATGCCCTTATCTGGTGTTTATCCTCAGTTTTGTCACTTTCTAATTAATAAACGGTCATAGGTTTCACATATTCTAAAAAGTACCAGATGAAGTTATGTGCAGTTATGTATACTAATAAGTTGTTAATTGTTGTTAAAGGGTTATCAATGAAGTCTGCAGCTGTAAATGTTAATAAGATGTTAATAACTGGATTTTGGTCTAGATGCTTTTCCAGACATTAAAGGTTCTGAAAATGTATTTTATCTGCTTCTTATAATGAGTAATGGATTCCTACATGAACACACACTTCTCCGACAGTTAAAACAGTTTTGGTTATTTCACACAGTGATTTCTGTATTTTTTCCTCTTCTCACTGGTTTGAAGTGGGCGGGGCTCAATACCAAAAATGTGATGCTGTGTACTGACAGTTTACAATCTTGAATGTTAAAGTCTTAACAAGTGTTGTTTTTACTTTGATTGCTGTTTGTTTAGTCATTAATATTTAATCATTGCATCATTAACTTTACTATATATAACAAATGAATTAGTGATTGATTTTTTTAGCTGTTGGCAGCCTTTGTGCAAAGCCAAGCTAAACAGCTGTTTGCTGTAGTCTTATTTTTAATGAATAGATGTAACAGCGACATCAACCTTCTCACCAAATATCCGCCAGAAAGAAAATTACCATATTTCTCAAAATTTTGTGCTTCTCCTTTAAGTATTAATGGTTTATAATAGATCCATACAGCAGAAATTATTTAAGAAAACTAAACACGCCATTAGATTCTCGTCATTGAACAGATGCCAGTAATTTGAAAGAATTTATCAAAACATCAATTATGAAAAAGGAGCAGCTCACTCTCTGTATGAAGCATTGTCTTTTGCTTTTCTGTCATCATAAGCCAGACAAACAAAACCTTTCCTGTCTGAAGAAGAAACCAATCCACAGCTGATTTGAAAAAATCAGTTCTCTGTTCCAAGATCCCCACACATCCACTCCTGTCCTCATCGTTGCCCTCAATTCCCAAAGCAATCTAAAGCCAGTGGTTCTATTAAAACAATACTGCCTCATGCAAATTGCTACTGTCAAGCCCCTTGGTTTTATTTCTCATCCTTACAGCTGCTCTCCAATGCTTTAATGGACATTGCACCAACCAGACATTGCAGCATCAATTGGATCAATGGTATCAATGAAACAATCAGACAATGATTGCTGGCACTTTACTGCTAAAAAGAGCAATATGACATTGAATGGATGAGCACTTCATTGAGGGCTGCTGCCAACAAACCAGGTAATTACAAACACGGGCAGCAAATGTAACCTGCACCTGTGCACCTTCTAGATCACACAACTTTAGGTACACCAATATAATTATCAAAATTGGCAGGTGGCAGCCTGCGCTATTGTTAAATTTCACTGGCAATGTTAATGACTTGCTGTACACAGCATGTTAGTTCCTACCAATCCTGGACACAGTGTGGAAATTTAAAAAAACATAATAAAATAATACATAAGATGTTATTTTGTCTATTTTATTAGCAACCATTTAAATAAATGACTGATCTACATGCTGGGCACTTTGGCACTGTTCAAACTTCTCCTCACATACATTAGTCATAAGATGTTGCAGTGTGAGCAAGGGCACTTGCAGATTACCCTGTTGAGTTCATTAGGACTGCCGTCTGCTCCGAGGAATATTCTCGTTTCTTCAACTCAGACGATTGACTTGGCTGAAGTCTGCACTCTCTTGGTAATGAGGCCTCTGCTGTAGGCCTGTGGGTGGGTCTCGGTCAGGCGTTCATGTTTAGAAATAAAGTTAAGTCTTTAGTATGAGAGAATAAATTGTCAGCGCAGGGTCTACAGTTTTTTGGCCACAACGATGACTTCAAAACTGTAATACACCTGTCATCAGTGTTGCTTTGTTACAGGTTGAAAGTGGTCATGCCAGGTTTGTTCCAACCCCCCCGCCGCCAAAAGTAACAACTTGCACTGACAACTTGATGTGAGCAGAGATCTTAAACTAAGGAGTGCATTTAACTCTAAACCAATTTCATTTTATACACAAGATAAAAGGTATTCATCACAGGCAAAAACTATTCTATTTAAGGTGGACACTGAAGTATTTACTAGGTTATTACTAAATGACACAAATCCTATTGAGGCAGTGAGCTTGATTTCACATTTTTGTGTTCTTTAATAAAACATTCCTCATGTATTTCCTACAACAGGCTGTAGCCTAGTTGTTGCCAAACATTGCCTTCCTAATCCAAATCAAATCAACTTTATTTGTCACATACACATACACGTTGTAATATTCATTCTCTGCATTTAACCCATCCCTCAAGGAAGCAGTGGGCAGCCGCTATGCAGCGCGCCCGGGGACCAACTCCAGATCTTATGTCAGTGTCTGGTCAAAGCACTGACTGACGAAACCTAACATGTTTTAATCCAAGTTCTTAAATAACCTCATTGATCCTGTTGTTCATGTCATCAAGATGATATCACTTTCTGACAGCGTTTATCATCAAGGCCCCAATCTTGACTGGGATTTCTCTGACTTGATAATACAAAAGTGCCTGAAACAAATTTGGATACTTCTTGTCAGCCAAAGTATAGATTATACTCAAATTTAATATATATATGATGGGGTGTTGTTAATCCTGCTACTCTAACGCTCGCCAACTCTGCAATCACACAAACATCTTTAACGCTACATGGGAAACTTCCCCTTTTCTACCATCCCATATGACATAAACGTCACTTCTGTGCCCATTTAATAGTATAGCAATTATATACAGTATACATTATACACTAATTTTCATAGTTTGTCGATTTCCCAGTTAGTAAACAAGACATAAATGTAAAAAAAGTGGTAATTTGTTTTACTTACAGGCAGTGATTCAAGATGCTTCCTAGTGGAGGTCAGCCAATCTGCAAACTTGAGATTTTATTGTTTTTGGAGGTGTTCCTGAAGATTTTTCAAAGCCATCCGCAAGTTGTTTTAACATTATGCAGAAGACAAAGTTTGGCCTCCATCACATCTCACACGAGTCAAACCAAAGCAGAATACAGCATGGTAACTTGCGAGAAGGAACGTCTGAGCCTCTAAACAAATAAGCTTTCTGTTTTAATAGTATGCAGGTGTGAGTAGCTCCGCCTCCATTATCTTCTGGCATTGCATTGTGGGACAACAATATCCAACACTGCATACCAAAAAAAAGTATTTTTTTTACGAAAATATACTCGTCAACTGTAAAGTACTTAATATGAGACAGCATATTTTTCTAGTACTGCACATTAATCACATACTGTAGGATATGTCACATGTATACACACACACATACATCAAATGCAACAATTTAGAACATTTTGGCTAAAAACATTCATCAGAAATGTTGTCATTATTTGATTTTTGAAGTATCACCTGCTGTGGTATGAATCAAGCCAGTGACTTGATCAACATTAAAATGATAAAAAAAAACAGTTTATATGTGCTTTCTTCCTCATCTTTTGGCCTTTGGCTCTTGACAAAAACACAGTAATTGACAATAATTCATTTTTGTGGCTAGCTATGCATCAAACCGGCTTCATTTTTGTGCAACCTGCAGCATCACAACCCCTGAAAACAGTTTGAAAGTGAAAATTTTCATGACGAGTTTGGTGACACAGTTAAAGTTACTTTGTGAAACTATAATTAACTGTACCAAAGTCGTATAAAGTTTAAAAAAAACAGCAGCTAAATACCACCAGAAGGCAAACTTTGGCCTCCTTCACATCTTACATATTAGTCAAACCATAGCAGAATGTAGCTTGTTTCGAGAAGAAACTTCTGAGCTTCTAAACAAATAAGCTTTCTGTTCCACTGTCAGTCATTATGTTAATTCACTAATGCAGATTAAAAAGTAATTGTTAACAATGTGTACACAGAATAATCTGCCTTGGCTGACTGCTGTGGAGCCGATAAGAATAGGCTGTAGAGATGTCCAGTGTAGGGCATTATATGCTTCATTACACACTTTTGTTCCTAGTGTGTTTATTTAAAAAAGATTCAGAATAACCTGTAACCTTATCTTCCCCTTTCATTTCCCTCCACTCACAACGGCTTTCACACTGTACAGTAACAAGGTGTTAATAGAACATATAGCTTCTTCATTGAATTTGGAGGTTTATATTACATAATATTCAAAGGCTTCATGTTTATAACCCGAGCAGTGATTTTACATTTTAGTTTCACATTTTTACTGATTAACTTTGGTCTATAAAATGTCAGAAAATATTGAAAGAGGCTCATCACAATTTCCTTGAGCACAAGTTAACATCAAATTACTTTTTTTTTCACAACAAGACCAGAATTTAACATATTCAGTTTCCATTTGCAGAAGACAAACACAACAGTAAATCTTCACTTTTGAGAAACTGAATTAAATATCTAAAGGCCTGGTCACAGCAATAAGTGGCACAGCAAAATTCACCTGTGTCTTTGAAAAATATGTACTGTAGTTCTTGAAGCTTGGTGATGAGTGACTGTAGCTGGCGAGCTAATCACTAACATGCTGGCACTCAAGTCACAATGGCTGTCCAAGCTTCTTTCTATTTTTTCCCCTGTACTCTTTAACTGCTTCCTGGCATTTTGTCCTCAGGATTGTTCATTTCACTCAATGAAGAGTTGTCGGGATGGGGATTAAGAGGGATAAAAATCTTGTTACAGCTAGCAAGCTAAAGGAACAACAAGTTCACTCAGTTCTCAGAGAGATTTTTGTACCATTTTTGTACCACTGACTCCTGTCTCACAACTGCAAACACTTCCTCTTTTGTGGAGCCGTTTATACTCTGACAGGGAAGGTTATATAAAAATGGATGGCAACAAGCTCCAGTCGCTTTCACCATTTTGGACTCTGCACCTCGCTGTTCCCTCAAAGATCAGCGATGATAAAATGGCTTGCTAATGGTCAACGGCATGAATTTGCATGTCAAAAGGTCACTAAAGTTGTTTTCATTTAACTGGAAATGGAAAACATGCTGACGTGACCAGGTTTTAAAACTAATTAATCAGTCTATTGAGTAAAACCAAGTGCTATGATTTTACATGTCAACAACAGTCGGATCTATGACGTGAAAAAACATGTCTGGAGACAGACGAGCTTATTCCATGATGTGAAAGTATAAAAACAACACAGCAGGAAAATGATATGAGAAATATTTCTTATTCAGGTGGACAGCCAGTGAAATGAGTGATGGAATACGTATTACAGCAGGAGTATAACAGAACGAAACAGATCACCAAGGTTACCATGGCATCCTTCCTTCAGCTGTCGTCATTGTGTGGAGGAAGAAAAAAACATCTACAAAGCTTTTACATTGTGTACAATGAGCTAGCAGTTATTTAGGATACCATTAAGACACTATGATTTATTATTTCGTTATGTGCAAGGTACAAGTTCATGGCATGAAATTACAATATAAACACTGGATGTGCGCTTCGTAGTTGAAAAGAAATGAGGGTTTACAGATACTGTAGGGCATATATCCACCTCCAGAATCAGGCTGTTCATCTCAATTTCAGGGTAGGGGGTAAAAGGTCGGGTGCCTTCCCGCACAATTTACAACATCTTCCTCTTCTCAAACTCCTACAGCGGTGGACAACAGAGAGAAAGAAGAAAAGACACAACGTGAAATGAAGTGAGATAGACAGAAGTGAATGATTTATTCATGCAGAATTCACACAGCTCTGTTTTGATCCCGTGTATCAGATCTGCTGTTGGGGGGGGGGTTGTTTTTCCTGGAGAGTGCAAATCATGTAGCACCATACGTGTCAGTAAGTTCCAGTTGTCAACATTAAAAACAGCTCAATTCCTGTGATTGATAGAGGCGACACATCTGCAAAAATCTGATTTATGGGAGGTTATAGTTGCTGCGTTTATCAGCAGAGTCCAACCATGTGACTACAAATGAGAAAGCATTATGATAGCCATTAAAAAGGATGTAGCTATTTACATATTCAATTTGGAAAATATCACACAAACCGTAGGATGATAGAATATGTCGTTCCCCGAGAATTTTCCATTCCACAGGGGGAAAGTAACTTAATGCAAATGTCATTTATCAGGTCTACAGAACACACAAGTACTCATGCACATGTTGGCCCATTCCTCTGTAGCTTGTGGATACCTGAAGGTCTACTGCCACCTTGAGGAGAAAATATTTTCTAAAATGCTTGTGAGGCAACCTTGGCTTCTCTAACCTCGGCTTTCTGGGAAGGACAAAACGAATGAGGAGACAGAGGGGGTGGAGGAGTAGAAGTTGTGGCCTTGTCTACTAGAGTTTTTGCTTTATAGATTAGGTGGGGTAATAGAGGGAGTGGCACAGGGTTTGGTAATTAGGGACAAAGCTGTAGAGGAAATGAGAGGGCAAAAAAAGGAAAAAAGGAGGTAATGGGATGGAAAGAGTGACAAGGGAAAAGGAGGAGGAAGAAATTTGTGAAAGAAGCAGGCAGATGCTTTGCTGGTCCAAGGTGGCAGACAGTAACTCAAGGGTACAAGACAGAAATCACAGCACAAAAGGTAAAAAGCAGAGTTGTTTGTGACAGAGACGGGAGGAAAAAAAAAAAAAAAGACACTTTCAGTGTGACACAGACTCAGACGCTTGACGAGACAAGTGAAGAGCAAGAGGGGGAGTAAAATCAGTAAAGTAGAGGTTGCCACTCAAAAAGGATGGGTGAAAATACATCTGGATTGAAAGTGAGGCACGCGAAGGGAAAAACATGACGTGGGAGAAAAGCAAGGCATTTACAAGCTAGCAATGACAACAGGCTTTGACACATGTGGGGCCAGGTGTTAGGAGCGCACGCATCGTGAACATGGTTCTGTGCACTGCCTTTAACAACTGAGTCTTTTAATTTATTACGCAGACAGAAACTTGAGATTAAAATGTGTGTTTGCTTCTGTTTGTCTGCACACATCTATATACATGTGCATTCGGGCTTTACCGCGAATACTGAGCGGGATAGGATAACATTATCTGTTGATTATGAGTTTCAGATATTTTGTAAACAAGCAAAAGGTCATAATTATTCTACCTTGCATATGAATTAAGTCCTTTGCAGATAAATACAAGTTTTCAGATATCTTGTCCTTGCACCAGTGGCACTGAAAATTCCTCTGGATATTATGGCATGTGCTGCATGTTTAATTTTGTTTCAACATAGTGTATGTCATTTTGAACGGTTATAGGCACTGAAATCTTATTTTCTCAATAGATATCTTACTGTGAGCAATGTGGGTGAGAGCCACATGAACACACGTGTTTAAGTTAGTTTTAACAGTTTTAGTTGCTTCACTTGTGTTTTTGTCCTTGCTGTTCTCACTGGTTTGGAGAGGGCAGAGCTTACATGGCAAACGATACCTCCACGCACCAATCAGAGTGGAGGAACATTTTAATCAGAATCGGATACCCGCTATGGGGTTGTTTTCTTATGTCACTGTCAATCAGATATGATCAAACCATGCCGGTGCAGTATTGATGAAGTAGATTAGCTGAGTTTTTAAGTGTTAAATTCTTAATATATGGATATAGATTTTTTTTTCTGAACTTTAACTTCAAGAGCTTTTAAATTAGTCGTGAATGTTTAATGTTAAGAAGAAATATTTAATACTGTGTTTGAAACCAAGTTTCAAGAGACTAATGTAACAAGAGCCTATAAGAAATACATGTACATTTAGGACATTTGGTAGACGCTTTTTTCCAATGCGACTTAACGATAAGTACATTTGTCAGAAGAAAGTGAAAAAGCAATAGTAAAGACAGCTAGGCTACGATGCTATACAGTGCGAAGTACTATTTTTAAGAGCCAGGAGTACACATATACAAGTGCGTAATATTGTTAAAATACTTAAAATGAGAAACAATACAGTATCTGTCAAAATCCAGACAACACAAATGAAACCTTAAAAACATCAAACCTTTTACACTTTAAGATATTTACATATTAATTATGAGATATGAACTGGGTTGTTGTCTGATCTTCCTCCCCCATCTTCAATTTGATAATTTAATGTTATACTTTTCTTTGTTGACAAAAATCACTTATTTTTCATTTTCCAGCGCTCAAGGTCTATGATGGAATTGTTGTATTTTTTTTATAAACTCAGTGCTGACTGTGAATTACTTTATTTTCCCCCATGTACCTGTCTACCAGGTGTGCATTACACAACACTTTGTTCGGGATAAGAGAAAACAAAAACAAGATTTGAGGCATAAATATAATCTAGGCTGCTATTTGTTGCTTTCACCAAATTGTCAAATAGCTAGAAGTAAAAATATCACAATTTCAACAGAGATAGTGGTAGCCTGCTGCATCCTGTTTACACAAAAACCTGAATTGTAATTATGAGGAACAGTGTGCAAGGATGTGCATTTTGTCCTAATGATGAGTGTTTTTGTCATAACTTTGAGAACAAAACCTTCTCACAACAGTGTTTGTTGAATTCGAGGATGTACCACTCCGAGGCAAGAGCATTATTACTGATCGGCATTAGACATTTACTGCAAACTCATTAAGATACAACATGTCTTTTTGATTCAAAATATATGTTTGATGATGCATGAACCTGCTGTTATTATTAAAGAAGGAACAGCCACTTGGAACAGGAACGAATGAACAAATGTACAGTCTAGACAAGGAGGTCATGTTGTTCAGCTTATTACGTTTTTACCAAAACAAATCCACTGTAGCTGCATAATTCATAGACCTCTGATGAAATATGACGCACGTATGCACTTTTGCAGATCCGAGCTTGTTTCGAAGCTCATGCAGGTCAGTGACAGCAGAGATGCTCTCCATCACCCTGAGCAGCTCGTCATTGTTTCTGCCTACACCCAAAGCATTACGTCTGCTTGCTTCTCTTACGCGTTATTACTTTGATTACGGCGGTCAATGAAATTAACAGAGATGTATGAACACAAGGTGCAGCAAAATGAGCAACCACATCACACGTTTTTCATCATTAGAAACAATGATTATGAATTAAACTTTGGGGAGGGAGGGGACGTGTGTAAATCTATATCCACGTGCTGTAGTGCCAGCAGTGGTAATGAAAGTATAAGATGATGAATGGGTGTAATATATTCTTTCACTTTTTATACATCTTGTTAACAGTGCTTCCCTTTGAAATAAAAGGGGGCAGTGTCACCGACTCCGCCACTGACAACATGCATTTATTAATTTCTGCCCTTGTTTTCTGCCTTTCTTTATGGCATTTATTAAAAGTTAAATCTCAACCTTAACCCCCCAAAAAAAAAATGAATCCCTGTTCCCAGTAAATCTCACATTTGTAACTGCTCGGTTATGAAAGATGGTACTTGGTGACCAACATCAACATAAACATATATTGTGGTGAAGCCAAAAGATAAAGTATTATTACAGTGTTATTACAATATAATTATATTACCAACTCAGTTCTGCTAAATGCCAGCTCTAATTAGCTTGCTTATTCATTTGGATAATAAAAAGCTTTAGTATTTGGTTAGTTTATTTGTATAAGATTTTTAAAGCTATGTGTTTCAATTTCAGCAGTTCTGAGTAAAACAATGGAGCACAGAAAAATACTAAATATTATTAATAATATTATTAATATAATATTATTAATATTAATTGGCCTATTTGTTATTGAGTTCTGACACATGTTCCTTTATGGTTTCTTTTGAAATATTTCTATTTATCTCAAGCAGACATTGTGTTGAATTTGACAGCAATCTTCAGAAACTGAACATGAAGAAAGAGATATAAGTCAGAAAGAGATAAGATCAGACTGATGGATGAGACCAAGAAACAAGGGGAAACAACATCTGAGCCTAATATATTTGAGACATTACGTAACACTCAGTGAAACATCATTTGGAGAATGTTAATAGGTGGACTGAGCATTTTTAAAGCGTGTGTGTGTAATGGTGAAAATTCAAAAATGAAAAAGTAAAATTTTAATAATGCATTGCAGCGGAGCAAAAAGTACAGTATTATCCTCTAAAATTTAGTGGAGTAGAAGTATAAAGGTCCATAAAATAGAAATACTCAAGAACAAGCACCACAAAGTTGTACTTTGTACTAAGTGCAGTACTTAAGGAAAAGGTATTTCGTTATCACTGGTGGATTACTATTCTCTATCTTGCTCAGACTCACCTTGAACATAGTGCTGCCCAGCTGAGCAGGGGACATGCTGACTACAACTCCAGCTGACTGGAGGGCTGCGATCTTCTCTTTGGCCCCACCCTTCCCACCAGCGATGATGGCGCCGGCGTGGCCCATCCTGCGGCCAGGAGGAGCAGTTAGCCCCGCGATGAAGGACACCACGGGCTTAGAGTTAGCACCCTGGACATAGAAGAGGGAGAGAAAGAAAAACATGAAGGTAAAATAAGGAGGAAAAAAAAAGGAAAATAAGCTGAAGGGAAAATGCGAGGAAGTGAGTACTGCTAGCAAAGCAACAAAGTGGATGAGAAACAGGAAGGAAGGGAGCAAACAATGCATTTTATTCATTCATTACAAATGAAATACCCCTTGTCCTCCCATCAGAGCCCCAGTGATAACAGGCTTGTCTAACCAGCCATCTCGGTCTCAGTCTGCATTATTAAAACAAAGGGTCA
The DNA here is from genome assembly GCA_024633595.2 of Lepomis macrochirus. NCBI lineage: Eukaryota > Metazoa > Chordata > Actinopteri > Centrarchiformes > Centrarchidae > Lepomis > Lepomis macrochirus. The sequence goes on from JALXJV020000003.1 coordinate 21,819,578, forward strand.
ATCAAGCCATTTAATTGCATGGGTTGGTGTATGACCAGATAGGGGCTCAGTCTTCTGCCATTTCATATCATCTCATTTCTGAGATGGTAATTAGTCATGCAGGCACTGATTAGCTCAGCGCCTGTCTATGCTGCTTGCTCATTGATGGATGTTACGTTCAACAGTTAAGATTATTTCCAAGGTGAAGAGAGCTAATATTTCATCTTGAGCAATAACACCACAGTCGGCAAGAGGGACGGAGTATGTGCGCATACAGCAGCTAATATTTCATACTTAAGAATAACAACATAATTGTAGAGGACGGCTTCGCGCACGCACACATGCCCCCACCCCCACACACACACAAGTCCTGGGCTTTCAACAAAGGCTGTGGCTCATCTGGCAGACTGCTTTCAGAGAGTGAATGTGTCATGTTCCACAGGCAAAGCAACACAGCGAGGTCCTTCAAAGTCACCCACTTCTACTGCCATTTCAGCTCCAAATTCAGACAAGATGGCAGTCACTAATATAAACTGGAGATGACTTTTAATAATTAAGACTAGCAGGATGCATATCAGCCAGGGAAATGTTGAGGACCTTGGCTGGAAATGCACCGCTAATGAGACATTAACGCTTAGCACAGCTAACTGGGAAATGAAGAGAGAGGGAATTTCACTTTAAAAGGCTCCAAATATGTTACAAACATCTGTTTTGTGCGTTGAAAAATATAGGCACAGAACAAATTACCATCTAACTCCACTCAGTATTCAGAAGTCAAATCACGTCCTGAATAAACAAACCACCCTCATGTGAATCAAGTCTTAAATCGATCTCAAACGAAAAGGGGTTTAATTACTCTATTAATCCCTGCTTCCCTGGATACAAAGTTCTAACAATGCGTACAGGGAGGGAAGTCATACCATCACTCACTTTACCCGTCTTTTGTCTTCCACTGTTAGCAGTTCAGATATATTACCATAATTATGAGACCAATAGGGTTGTTCCCCCACCTCTGTGTGCTGACATAAGTGGCAGAGGGCTTTGTTTTATAAAGAGCCTGCTCCAAGGTGAGGAATTGTCTCCATTTGGCTTAAAAAGCCAAACGGAGACACTATAAACATGACAGGTAGGCATGAATAAAACTGGCATATGCGCATACACGTGGAGCTCACCAGCCCTTTTCTAACCTCCACCTTTTCTCAAGACTACAACCTGCATACATTTCAGTGTTGTTTCCACAGAATTACAAGGGGTTTAGCTAAGTTCAGTGGAGACAGCCTAGGCTGAAGTAAACCTCTACGGCAGCTTAGGTGCCAAATACTCTGACCTACTTGATATGCATGAGGCAAACTGTATTATGGTTATTCTGTGTAAAACCCATTTCTGACTTTAGAAAGCCTGTGAAACCCTGGCAATGACATGCAGACCTTTGATACAGGTGACTTTTTAAGACCATATTATGTTGGCAAGCATACGCAGACGCTGATGAAGACTGAACCTTGAAATATGTCCTGCATCATAAAATCTGACAGCAGAACCAAGTGGGAAGTATAAGGTTGTTTTCTTGAATTTCACAGAATTAAGGCATCAGTAGATAAACACTCTGCAGTAGCTCAACTGTAACACTGATGGATACTGAAATCAATACTTCTTCACCTTTTGGTATAATGTGTGTTTCTCAAATAGGAGTTCAATATACTTAATGTTGCATGACACAAATCAATCATGACACTGGACCTTTAATTTCACTGAGCAGTCTGTACTTAATGTGTCCAGTGTGGGAGAATTTGTCAAGTTAATGTGAAATGTAGCGTCTCACATTTTCTGAATTGACTTCATACTATAAGTGATGGCGTCGTACGTTCACACACACACACACACACACACACACACACACACACACACACACACGAGTTTAGTTAATTTCACATGAGATATGCCGGTCTTTGCTGTACTGTCTAAGCTCTTCTCACAGGTTTGAAGTGGCCAATGCTTGGTTGGAAAAAAAGGTAATGTCGAGTACTTCTGAACAGTGCCTCTTAAAAACCAAAACCTGATGACAGTTGGTAACCTGATAATCAGACTGAATTTTCATTTTGTTGCACTTCATTCACTCAGCCTGACTGTGTTAAAGGTTCAGTGTGTAAGTTTTTAGTGGCATCTAGTGGTGAGGGTTGCAAGTTGCAACCAACATCTCAGTCACCTCTCACCCCTCCCTTTGCAAGTGTGCAGATAAAGCACAAAACTGAATAATGAATTCTAAAGTAGTGTATTGCACACTTTTAATTTAAATGTATTACTATGTACACAAAAGTGCAAAAACGTGCTTTGCAAACACTTCAAATAAATAAGTTGACTTTTACCATCAGAATCCCCTTTACACAGTAGCAATAAAATATTTCCTGTAAATCTCAACTTAAACATTAATGTAATCAAATCAAATATAAAACTATTTGCCACTGCCGGGACATAACCTTTTATAGCTTGTTAAAACAAGTTAAGAGTCAAGAGCCACGATCAGAACATCATAATAGGCACCGTCTAAACAACGGATTAACATATATAAATCTGTTTTCTTGTGGGTTTTTTTGTTTGTTTTTTTTAAACATGTATCAGCAGAAACATTTTTTCTTTTATTAGGGAGCAGAAGAAAAAGTCTATGTTAAGTTGCAAGTGTCCCTGTTGAGTGAGGCATAGCGACGACAAGCGCTCACCTCATGCACATGCTCACCAGCTGCCGGAGTTGAATTATCTTGAACTTTTTGTATGTGACGCACAGCACAAATCATTGACAGAGAGACTGATCCTCACCTGTTTGTGAGTTTCCAGAATTTATTACTGTTTACTAAATAGTTGAGGACAAGCATGCTGTTCAGTAAACTTCACATTTTTCATGAAGATAGAAATATAGTTTTTAGAGTTTTTATTTCTACAAGTTGACTTAAATGAACCAGTGCAGCTCTCATGCATTTACAGCCACTTTTCTTCACGGATGTAGAAAACTGGACTGCTAGCTATGTAGGAAGCTGACGTTCTCAGTTTTAATCCCGCCCACAAAGCTCTGATTGGTCCGTTGTCCCTACTACTAGTGGAAATTGGAACACCACCAGGCCTATTTAAAAATTACTGATCAAGTCAGAGATGGGTTGGGGGGGTCTGGAACCAGCTAGTTGGTGGGGTGCTTGCTTATGTTGCAAGGCCACTGTCAATCAAATCTAAATCAAACCACACCTACACAGTCCTGATGAAGCACACTTTTTGAGAGTTCAACTCTTACTACAGAATACCCAAGAGTATTGTTTTCCCCCAAACTTTGATTGTTGTATACTTAGTGATTATCTTTATATTTAAAATAAATATTTAAGATTTAAAACCAAGTTTTCTGGGGCTTCAATGATCTGATGACATGAAAGATGGCCATTGTTCTTAAGCAATGTAGGTATCAGTAAGATGATAACAGAGATTATATATTGACCAAAAAAGAAAAACTCTACCTCAGAAATTGTTGTTGCAATAGCCCAGAATAGTTCTTTCCCCATTTGTCCTCTAAAAGTGTAGTGTTTCATCATGCATGAGCATCCAACATGTTGACAAATCACTCTCGTCAGTTCAAGGCTACAAATTCATATCACAGGTAGGCCTAACACGTAGATCTGTTGTTTTGCTTTACAAACAGATCAATGCGCTGAATATCTCAAAAAGCAGCTCATGGTTAGGCTAAATCTTCCTGATGTACAGTGAGCAGAAAGAATCAATCATCAAGGTTTGGTCTTCACTATTTTGTAGTCTATTTTGGCTAAGCTCATCTGCCCCTCCTTTCTGGCGAGACTGTGCTTCACATTAATACAAAATTCACATATGGGAGCTGCCCTAGGTTAGCGTATTGGTGACATCAATTCAAATGTATTCAAATCAAGTAAAGTTAAGTTTGCTCCAAAGTAAAAACATTATCTCCACACTTCTTTGTGCTCTTCTTGACTCTTAAAAATAAGGCCCAAGTACACAGTTTGATGTACGATGTTCTACACAATTGACTTTGAACGGAGAATCTGCAGCTTACTCCCACGCTCTGCTGGGCTTTTTTTATGCATGCGTTCCATTTGAACTGTCCCTTGCTGTCAACACTCTGGGTGATTGTGGGTGGGGGTGTTTATACTTTATTTATTGAGTGAGAGAAGTTATTCTCCTGAGACGCCAACGGGAGATTTGCATGCATTAGAGCAGCCGAGGGCAAATCAAGTCCATTTCTCAGCTCAAGAGCACCACAAGTGCGCGCACATACACAGAGACAAGCATACAGGCTTACACGCTGAAAAAATAACAGTTTAAAAGTCATGTATGAGAAGCAAAATGCCAAGTACAGGCCTGGTGAAGTTATAAAATGTCAATTACAAGTTCTCAGCCACTTGGCTATATAAGCCAATCATCACCTACTGCTCTTTATCACATGTGGTCATCACAAAAGGTTCACTGCTCATCAACACTGCAGATTTCTAGGACATGTCCTGTGAATCATACCTTCATCCCATCTGTCACTCTTTATCTTTCTCACACGAACACAGAAACTTAAGAGAGCTTGCCTGAGGCTCTGATCAAAAAGAAAAGAACACTTTCATATAGTCCTTACCTCGTTCCCGATATATGATGGTTTCTAGTGTTCACTACAGCTGATAGATTTTTTAAAGGGGCATGACAAAGAACTAATTCAGAAAAGGATGAATTTTTTATATGAACAGATGTATCTGCAGAGGTGAAGTGCTGTAGCAGAGGATATTACAAGGAGAATGAGGTAAAATAATGGGTGTCCATAGTGTGTTATTTCCTTACAGAGTTGTGTTGTTTGAGATACTCTGCAGCATTCTCCTCAGCGTTGCCTCCGATTTCTCCAATAAGGATGATGCCCTCTGTTTTGGGATCTTGCAGGAACACCTCCAGACAGTCTATGAAGTTTGTACCGTTGAATGGATCCCCGCCAATACCTTGCAGGAAACAAAGCAAACATTTGCTGTATACTCAAGACTCTCGAAGGATAATTCCTGTGAATATTTGAGGATCACATGGTTGTTAGGCAGAATAAGAAGCAGCATATTGCCTCAGAGGGTCTGATCATCACAATACTAGGGCCTGAGCAGCAACCACTGTGAGATCCCTATTGTATTGCAAGGAATTATTATTCTCTGTCCATTTTTGAGGGGCTAAAGGGGCTTGAAAACTCACTAAACTTGGCAAAGTTTAGTGAGCAAAATAGCTCGCTAGTGCTCTCTACAGAGAAGCCCCTGTGGAATGTTTCACCTATTTCAACCTATTTCAACCTATTGGCAACAGGAAGTTACAGGCCCTACACTCTTACAAATTATTCATAGCAGGTCAACCAGGGACAAGTTCAATCTAAAAACTTTTACAACGGTTTGCAATGTTTTTGGATTGACCGACATGTGTCCTTGCAATGTTGTGCAATGTTGCAACAGGCTTCAAGGTATGTTTTCTTTCATTTGGTGGGGGTTTCACAAGTGTTACCCAACCAGCTGCGATCAGTTTGTAAACACAAAGACAGGAAAATGCAGTGTGCCTGCGTACACAACAGGGTGTTCAAGGCACCTTCGTTTCCACTGAAAAAAAACATTTTGCTACGTTTTGTCGACGCTGAACTCGCTCGCCCCAGATCCATTTCATATGTGGTCAGCAAAGTTCTTGATCTTGATGATGCTATATAGTGAAGCTTGTGAGTTTTCATTCAACACTGTTGTCATGATGGCTCATTATTCACCATGAAACAGGAAGTTGTTCTAAAGTGTACAATTTCCAAACTGGCCTAAATTTCACAATTGTGGCTCGATGACATGCCAATTAGGAGTTAAGTGACCACCTACTGGCAACAGGAATTACGCCTTGTGTAACAGCCATCATTTGATGAAATTTTCAGTGTGGACTACACTTGATGTACTGGAACATAAATTAAAAGTCTGCGAGCTTACTGTGAGCATAGTACAGCAGATCAGTCTTTGTACTAAGCTCACGCAAGTAGAATGTGTCGGACTTGACGGTGACCCTGCCCCGCAGCCATCTGCAGTTCATGTCAGACTATCAAGCTGGCAAGAGTCAGCCGCAGTCCTCTTGAACGCTCCTATAGTTGATGTTCTCCAGCGTCACACAGTGTACACAGAAAGTGTCATTTAACTGGATATATTTAGTTCTAGCACGATTTTAGAGTTTTCCATATATCAATTGTATTCCCTTTACTTAATGAATTTGAGCTTTCATCAGTGTCCTGATTACCACATCATTCAGACCCCTTTACTTTTTGCAACATCTTAGAAATTATTGTGTTCTATTTTATATATATTTGCAAATAATAAACATATGGGCTATTGCTTCAAATACAAACTGAATTGCGAAAAAGGTAAATCCATTTAAACTGCAGTAACTGATTTTTTTATTGCATTTGAAACAAGATGCAAACATTCATATTTTATCACCTTTCAAGTTGATATGGTGAACTTGTTAGCAGGTAACAGTTGTCTATTTACACACCCAACAGATATAGAGTAACAACGTCATTCACTTGGAGCCTTGCTTCCAGCAAAAAGGCAACATTTTCTCTCCTTTTAGCTCTGATTTTTGTCTCCACCATCTTTTTTGGGAAATATCTGCCTCCTTAGCTGCTAAAAAGCGCCACTATCTTCACCAGCAGGTCACTAACTATGTCTTAATGCCGTTTCATGCTGAGTAGATAGCGTATAGCGGTTTTTCCAGAGTTTTTTGCTGTGTAACAGATGCCGGCTATGTCTGGAAATGACAATGAGAGTACTGAAAGTGAATCAAAACATTAAAGTTGCAGCTGTTAAACCAAAACAATGAGCTGAAAGCTGTTGAAAAGCTACAAGAACCGATGGAACTGCAGAACTGGGTAATAATTCTCTATGGGTTTGTCACTCCAAGTGTGACCTTTAACATAAAAGTAGATGTGATACATTTTTAATAAAAATAGTGATTATAACTGCTTAATATTACATCTCTAGCACAATAAAGTGTACAAAATGTGAAGGGGTCTGAATACTTTCAAAAAGCGACTGTCGACTAAAGTGAAACTGAACTTAGGGTATAAGGTGGGAACAGCATTCTTTAATTTTAATTCAAAGTCATTTTAAGTTTGTTTAATGATATAACTGTCTGTGTGTATCTCTGTAGGGTAGTTTAATTATGCCTTTCTTTTATATCCAAGGAAAATGACTTACAGAGATTTTCTAAATCACGAGGGACGAATACTAATTTATTAAAAATAATTTCAACAGAAAATGACACCAGTTACTATAAAACCTCCACAAGACAGATCTTCATACACATCAGCTACATTTATATTCATACCATTAAAAAAAAACAGTGAGAACAGTGAGAAAAAAATTACATGAATTACTAATGAAAGAGAACCACATTACCAGCAACAAAGATGACAGTGATTTTAAATATTGTATTAACTGTAATTTGCTGTAGCCCCTAGGTCATACTCAGACTTAAGAAGTCGCTAGCAGAACCACCAATAAACCTTCTTAATGAACTCTACAATATTTAATACTGTTGCGGCACCGACTTTATGAAGTCTGGCTAGAGGACACGGCACAATTAAAATGTCTAAATAATAATGACGCCAAGTTGTTTTCAGTTAATTCGGGGGTCCAACCAGCCCTTTAATACAGGTTTTCTGGTGGGAGAAACATTGTTTCATATAATGTCCGAACTTAAGGCTTTGTTCAAAGCTGCGTGTGTTGCTAATCCAAACCACAGTCAACATCAGTAAAGCACAGATGGAGTTCACGGCTGTAAAAAAAAAAAAACTGTGCAGAAGAAAAGCAAGGTAATAACAGGGCGGATAATGGGAAGTTCTACATCTCTTCCTGGAAATGGCAGAAATTACTTGACGTGCAATTCATACAAAACCTGGTATGTATCCATCATTATAAACTACCACTCTGTGGTGTTATGCTTCTGCCAACCAGTCAAATTGCAGTTTACATCCATGTCTGTCCAGACTCATAATATACAGTATGTAGAGAAAAAAAAAGGTATAAAGTGCACTTTTTGGCTAAATGGAAGTCATCATTTTAGTATGGTTCAGTGAATATACTATATATTTGTTGAACTGAAGGATACATCATTGATGTATTTTCTTAGGTACACGTGTACTTTATTACTATGTAAAGTTGGATTCTTCTCTATGGCAACATAAAATGTGGTGCTTTTGTTTTCTTATGGATGCAAAGCCTCTCTGTGAGCTGTAGTGGAAACTCACTCACAGGACCCTGATTAGCTAGGCGTGCTCTGATACGATGTGTACAGTCAAGTGATTCCGTGGACGCTCGAAATTCAGAATGAGGCAGGAAGTGAAAGGCAGACTGGACGAGACGGAGGAAAGTCAAGTTCAAGCTAATCAAAAAGGAGCATACATTAAAAAACAAGAGGCAGCTAAAAAAACATTTTTGAAATGAATGGCTTCATACAATACTTTATAGCAAGGTCTTTCCAATTTGAGCCTCTTTGTATTAAAGATGTGATACTTAACACATGTGATAATATTGTTTTACTCCTCTGGTTTGTGCATAAAAAACCCATTATGGATCAGAAATCGAACACACTTTCTTCAAGACTGCCACGTCAATGAAAACTCTAAGTAGCCAGACACAATTTCCACTCGCATCTGAGCCACTCGATCGTTCTGTTCTATCTCAACAATGCCCTTGAAAAAATAGCGGCAACTTCAGATGTGAGGGGCATACTCACGCATGATGCAAAACACTGCATCAGGAACATTTTTTTCTATTAGTCCCCATGACTTGTTTAGCTTCTACTAATATTGTCTGGATATAAAACTAGGAGCTGTGTGCGAAATTTAAATTCAATATGCCACAGGTCATTGGTAACTTACCAATGCAGAGTGACTGGCCAAGGCCGACTTGTGTAGTTTGGTGCACAGCTTCATATGTCAGGGTACCCGATCTAGACACGATGCCTGAAAGAAAGATTTAAGAAACATTTGATGATGTTATTTCTTTGTAAAATCACAATCACAAAAAACCCTGCTCCAATCAAGGGTGATAAAGTGATATAAAATGCAGCTGTCAACTTCTGTCCAACTTTGGCTGAACTGTTTCATCATGACAGCAAAAACAAATGAGATCACCATCACGTTACAGCTCTGTAACAGATGTTCTGTCTATGCTTTGGGAATGATGGCAGTCTATTTACTCTGAAAACAGACTTGCTGTAAAAGGTTCACTGGTCAACGGCAGCACACGCCGCTGCTTATCAAGCTATCAACAGCAGAAGCTCAATCTAGGATTTAAGCACAGTGCTGTAAACATTTTTAATCTGGGAAGAAAGGCATTGGTATGAATAAAGCTTTCCGCCCTCCCTCTCTGTTCGCCGCTTCACGCTTCAGTCATTTAAAGATTGTTTTTGGAGAGCCCTCCGTCTGGAGGTAAATTTCTGTTTATAGACATACGCGTAAGCTGTCAAATATTCTTATATAACATAACAGTTAGCATTTCAAAGGCAACTTATTAAAAAAAACAAACAAACAAAGAACTCCGCAGTGTGTGATTTCATAAATTTTCTAGACAAATCTCACCAATTCTTCCTTTCTTGTGAATGTGGCCCGGCATGATCCCGATCTTGCATTCTCCAGGCTGCAAAAAAAGACACATTTTAAATTACTATGACATACATGCATACGATTGTGTTGCTTTTTGTTGTTTTTTATAACTTAACCACTTCTGCTCGGTATACCTGGAAATGTTGAATCACTGGTTCCCAAACTCTGAACTCACTCTCAATTTTAAGACTTTTTAAAAAAACATTTCACTATAGAACATAGCAATATATTATTTAGGATTTTTTTCTATGCAATATGCTCACTTTATAAAATCCAGGACAAATTCAATAAATATTCACAAATTTCCATGGGCAAGTATAATTTATTAATGTTTTGTCAAAATGCTAATTTTTTATATCCTAAAATCGCCCCCAAAAACATGGGACATGTAACCCAATAACAGTAATAACTGACAATATTTAATACTACTGAAGGCACACAAACAAAACAGCAGTATAAGTGAATCTATATAGGTTTCAGTTACCTTGCATTCATTGTTTTAAAAAGGTAACAGAATAATAATGCATTCACTCTGAACCAACCCTGGATCCTTGAGAGGGAGTTTGTACTTTCAGCTCTCTCATCTGCAACCAACCGCATCTGTGTGTGTGTGGTGTGTGTGTGTGTGTGTGTGTGTGTGTGTGTGTGTGTGTGAGTGAGTGAGTGAGTGAGTGAGTGAGTGAGTGAGTGAGTGAGTGAGAGAGTGAGTGAGTGAGTGAGAGAGAGCGCTTACATTGATGACTCCTGGGCAGTTGGGGCCAATGAGGCGGGTGCTGCTCTGGCGCAGGAGCTTATGTTTCACTCTCACCATGTCCTGCTGGGGGATGCCCTCAGTGATGCACACCACCAGAGGGATCTCTGCGTCGATGGCCTCAATGATGGCTGCTGCCGCGAACGGAGGAGGTACATAAATCACGGTGGCATCGGCCCCTGTGCCATCCTTCGCCTGAGGCGAGGAAGAAAGGTATCGGTGGTGTATTAAACATGGAAAGTTATGAAATAGTGCCACCTAATGTTGCTTTAAAAAATGATTTACAAAAAAGGCTTCACAATCCTTCACTGGATAGTAGCAGCAAATATGTCAGATTCATATAACATATTCCAGTTTTTGCTTTCAATATATTTACAACAGGTATTTTGAGAAAAAAAAACCAAAAAACAAACAAACAAAAAAAAGGTACAACCACAGAAGTTAGTAACACATACCTCCTTGACTGAATTGAAGACTGGGAGACCGAGATGTGTCTTGCCACCCTTGCCGGGGGAAACACCTCCAACTAACTTTGAGCCATAGTCAAGAGACTGCTGACTGTGAAACGTTCCCTACAAGAAAAGAAGAATCAGTGTGTGTATGAGTGTGCAAAGAAGGGGGGTAAAGCCACTTCTCCAGCGTCAACCTTGAGATATCATTACAGACACGCAGGAAATGAGGAAATATGCTGCCATCCAGGATTAATCACCTGAGCTGCAGAGTAAAGGGACGGATACAGGAGGTGAAGCTGGGGTTCTTCTAGGGGATCCAGCTACTGATAAATATATTCAACGAGAAGAAATCGAAAATGTTCTTGACATATAAATAATGATGTGAGCTTAGTTTAATCTCCTTGCAGAACATTTGAGGGGGGATCAAAAGGGGCTTTGGATATTCTCCAACACCGACTATAAAATATCTCCCAAGAAAGATAGTTTACAAAAATATTTCACCCGCTGTCACTTCGGTGTAGGCTATAGGAAACCTGTCACAGCTGTGTTGCCACAGTGGAAAGATTTTTTTCCTGACATAAATGAAGTCGATTCGCTTCAACCCAAACAGAAACGTGTCTAATTAATAATTTCACATTTCAGAAGTTTTGCTTAATTTGGGGAAGGAAACACATCTAATTCTCATACAGCAAGTGCACACATTACATAGGCATGGTAGTTTAATTGTCATTACTAACACGTCAGTGTCTTTTGCTTTGGTTTTGGTGGGTGCAAACATTTGATGTACAGGTCAGATGCAGTCTCACTTTATTCCAAACTGATTTCTCTTTACTAGTTAACACTAAAACAGAATCAATACTGGATATTTTTTAGGCCGATACTAATATCAACAATTTTTAAAAATGTGAAAAGTTAGATCATTAAAAAGTAATTTCTTAAATAATCAATATAAACAAACTTCTTCTTTTTTTTTTTTTTTAAAGGACTGTGATCTACATACAGACTAAACAGAAACATTTGAAAAATAAAACATTCACATATAAACATTTTGGCATTTCTGTCCTGCAGTTTCTTGTTACTTACTGGACATCTTATATGCCAATACCAATATATATCTGCAACAGCCTAACACTGGCCTGGCCGATACACTGTTCTAGCTCCACATGAAACCACACGTAGGACTGTTCGGTAAACTTCTCATATCTCAAGAACCCTCCGGAGGGTAAATCACCGCAAACTACGGGTTGTGCAGGCAAACTATGTTAAAACTGACAGATACCGGATATGTCTATTATAAATACACACATACATATGGTTTATTTAGAATATTTTCATTAGATAGAAAAGTGCAGTCAAGTTTTGTTACTGACCTTGGAAAGAGCAAAAAAACCTGTCAAAATGTCATTTAGGGTTTGAATATTTCACTATAAATTGTAAACATCATACAGCTTCAGTAAAGAGCTGGAAAAGCTGATACAGAATATATATTACGACAAATATGGAATAAAAACCAGTGGAATATGGTGATTTTTTCCCCCTAATCTAAAAGCTACATAAGGGGAAAAAGGTGGAAACTGGATGTTGAGAGGATAATACATAGAGGTGAAATGTGCTGGTGTTAGTAATCTCAACAGTAACTGTTGTTACTTGCTGTACCTACAGTGTTCTGGATTTGGTACAAACATCACCATCAGCCCCATTTAAAATGAAAACCTGCAATAACACTAAAGGGAGTAGAATATATGTAGGGCGGTAAAATCTTGTGAGGGAATCTCAGCTGTACTTTCCCAGAAAATGAGTGCATCAAGGCGGGGTAAATTGATTTTCTGCTGAATAAATCCTATCAGTCTGCAGTCAGTTAATAATTACTGAAGATGCTGAAACAATGTAGATAATGTAGCCAAGGGTCATAACTACAAGTGCAAATAAATGACCTCTGTGTTAAAATTATAGCTAGCCTATTACGAGGAATTAGAAGCTATGAATCAGCATTTTCCCCCCCCCAAATTGTAATATGCTTCCTCACCCTGCTAACTTTGCTGTTTTCGCTAGTCATTATTATCGCAAATGTTGGGACAATAAATTTGAAAAATTGCTTTCTTATCAAGCCAGAAAGACACCACAAATGTGCACTCAATAGCACTTGCTTCATTTCTCATCCTTTTCTAATTACCCAGAGTGTTCACTGGAACTATATTTAACAACCTTTTATTATGTTGAAGTGAAAATGGAGGATGAAAAATGGAATGTGCCTAAGGACAGAGGGGGGGATATAAATCTGTAAAGTCCACATTTTTGGCATGTTGAACACACTCGCCAAGATTTTTATTCTCCTTGACTGGACATGGTTCAAAGAGAATCATCTGAGTACTCTTGAAAAATACCTGGAAGGATCAACAATCTGCCACGCAAAGTTATTTTTAGTGACTAAAAACAATGAGTAAGGTTAGTGATGGGGTAAAAAACTAAGTTAAAGTAAAAACCTACTTTGAAATGAAATTTAAAAAAAAACAAAACAGGAACAATCCTGATTTACGGGCCTTTAAGGCAAAGAGACGACTCTCAAAACAATTACACTATAACAGTGAATACAATACAACAGCATCAGTGAAAATGACTTTTTGATGCTCTTCCTCAGGCAACAGAAGATATTTCCTTATCTGAAAAAAAAAACCTCTTGTCAAAATGTCACTCTTGATCTACAGATCAATAGTGTTGTATGTTGTGCAGATCTTTAAAGACTCTGAGACAAACTTGTGATTTTGGGCTATATAAATACATTTCATTAGTAAACTCCTGGACCACAGCTATACCACGGTGGAAACTAATTGCGAAAGTGATGGAAATAACAAACTTTTACGATCTCTCCTCTCTGGTGATCTTGCTCATACTGAACGGCTTCAGACACTCAGAGAATGAGGAATTGTTCATGTTAGCGGTGAAAAACTTAAGATTTCCCAACAAAATTACAGTAAACAGGATCTGATGTGAAGCAATAACAAATGATACTAAGTCATCAGTACAAACCTGCTTCCCTGTGAAACCTTGGCAGATGACCTTTGTGTCCTTGTTGATGTAGAGGTTCTTCCTACTTCCTGTATAACAGTGCCTGACTCCACTCTGCTGCACTGAATGGAGAAAGAGACGGGACGACAACAGAGACTCAGGTCAATATTATTCATCAAAACAGTACAGAATGAAATCTTCCTATCCACTCCAGGAGGACAATAATTGCACTAATAAAAAAACAAACTATTTTTTTGCATGAATTAAGGTGCGCAAAATCATAAAGATACAGTGTCATTTAAATATGGTCAAACTCAACAAAAGCAGTTTCTCTACAAGTTTCAACAACAGCAAGCCTTTCCTTTCACAGTAAATAGTAGATGTTTAAAATAATAACTGCTCACTTTTCTTCAGAGAAATTATTCTTTGGACTTCTTGGTTCTCTTTGCTTTTGCAATCAATGTTTATTGTTGCTGAGCAACCATTTCAGCTTTTCTTCAGACTTTATAGCTGACTTTTACAGCCCCCTGTGAGCGTAAACATTTTGAGTTTTCAAAGATGCACTACGCATATTTTTTAATTAGAAACTGTGGAGCTGTTATGGTGTTAACTACTGAAGGAACTGTGACACAGGGAGAACACATTATGTCTAATTACACTGACTGATTGGAAGTGTTGTACTATAATTTACCAGGCTTCCCGGGTTTGATAATACTATCAATTTTCAAAAAAACGTTTATTAGCAGCACACTTAGTTTACCATGAGTTAAAATTGCAGTGCAACTGCATGTATTCGAAAGTATATTTTCAGCTTTATTGGCCAACTATGTGTACACATACAGCTCTAGTTGTAAAGTACACACAGTACAAATTACATGAAGATAGAAACAGCACACAGCTAAAAACAAGGACAATAACGCTCAACAAAGATAGGTAAAAGTAAACAAGTAGTACAATCATGTACACACAAGTAAGTGAAAAATAGACATATTACATAAATACATATGTGACATACACACACACATACGTCTGAATGAGCATTTAGCATAAGTTGTCAGTATAAAAGTCAAGTGTTCTGTAGATTTGACGAATATAAATAATGCAAAGAAATAAAAGTACTACAATAGTGTTTCACTAAAGGTGCAGTAAAACATTTTTAAAAGCTGCATTAATCAGTATTTTAAAAACATTTGACATTGTAATAAATGACTACATGCAAATTATCAGTCAGCTCTGAAATCTTTTGTCTCTTTTAGCTCAATGTGTTGCTTTTCCAGGTGCCATGTTTACTGTGTGGTCTCATAGTTCACAGTCTTACAGTTCTTATCATCTACAGCTGTTTCCAAATCTCTGGCTAGACATACTATATTATGTTACAAGACACATATTAGGTAACAAAACACATTCAGGTCAAAGTGCATGTGAGAAGGCTTTGTGAAGTTTTATATCTACGGTGAGACAACTAACAAGACAAATACTGCAGGTGTTTACATTACAGGTAAAACTAACAACATGCTGCACTATACAAATACTCTCTCTGCGCTACAACAGACATAGTAACTCTTTAGAGTGATATTTCAACTGAACATCAATATGGTTTCACAAGTATTACTTAATAGTTTAGTTCCATACATGTTTTAATGTACTAGCATACAGTTCAAAGTAAATTAAAGATTTATTGCATTTAAATCAATAATCGCCATCTTAAAGACTTATTTAGTGCTGAAAGATGAGATGATTGATCCATTGGCAGAGAATCAACACGATGATTGTGATAATCAATTAATGGTTTAAGTAATTAATTTAGCGAAATTGCCAAACATATGCTGCTTCCTGCTTCTCAAATGTCATCTAGGATGCTGGGAAATTGTGGTGGCCGTTTTCACTACTGTGACATATTATGTAAAATACTTATAATTAACCAAGAATTGAATAAACAAGAGTTTTGACAGACACTCACATTCTCACATTTTGCTCCAAAATAGGTTTTCCCTCTATCAAGTGTGAGTAGGATCAGCCCTGAAGGGTACCAAACTAAAGTTGCCTGCTAATACCAAAAATAAAACAAAGACCTCTGATGACAGCTAGTGATCCTCTGTATGGTTTTGGAGGCAAATAACTTGGTTGTGCAATAAAAACAAAAGCTTCTGACTAACCTAACCTAAATCGGCAGTTATCAGCAGTATTCATCATTACTGACTGAACTTTGGTCTACTGTCAGCGCCTCAGTCAGAGACAACTTATCAGTGACTCTGTACAAAGTTCAGTTGCCCACTGGAGCTCAATGTCCTAACAAAGTGACAGCTCCTTAACTAACGTTAATAATCCAGCGATGCCCGCTGTAAAGCATCTTTAAAACAAACTTAGATGTCAGATTTCTGAAGTGCCCAGAGCTGTAAGCCTGCAGGCTGCTGACTGACAGACTGAGCTGCTAATCCAGCTGCTGGGTGAAAAACTAAACATGAGCTGCTCTTACTAAATAATTTGAGCTGAGTGAATGGACAAGACACGCAAGGTCACAGAGATCAAACCTTGAGGTCGTGGAGCAGGCTGGCAGGGGGTTAAAGTTAGATTTCACCTGGACGTTAGCGAAAAGCTAGCTAGTTAGCTGGCTGGCTATCTGTCACTGAGTTATAACAACATAAACGGATGGCAGGCTAATGTGGCTAACTAGCCTGGAAGCTAACCCTGACAGCCAACCAAGGGGAGCTTTGCTGGCTAGTGCAAGCAGGGGGGAGGCTGCAAAGCACAGCACAGAGCAGACGAGTATAATTATATTACAGAAACTATACTGTCAAACGTTTCAAGCGATTAAAAGTATGATTTCCTAAAATACTTACAAAGCAGCCTGGCAAACAACCTGCTGTGAGACATCTTCGGTCATTCACCAATGACACCAAAGCCTGAGGACCTAACACATGGATTATAGCTGACTACAAATATCCCAGCGAAATCTGGATGTTAAATTAGCTTAAAAATGTCTTGTCTCATTATGAACTCCGGGTTTTCTGTAATAATTAATAATTGACTGATTTTCCCTTTAAACTGTGAATATAGCACATGCGACAAAAGAGACTCAAACTGGGATTAAGATTATTACAGGCGAATAGTAGTCCTATTCAACTCACAATGAATTATGGGTAGTGGAGTTCATACAGTGTCGTTCAATAAACTTTGCACTAAAGCACTAGAGGGCGCATCAACCACAGGGATCATTTCAGTAAATGTCACCCTGGTTGCCCTTCGCTAACAATAGCTTGAAAGTAAACTTTTGACCTTGCAAACAGTAATTTAAAAAAAAACAAATCTTAACTAAAAGCCCAGTTTCTAGCATTTCCTGGAGCTTTCAACCGCATACTGTCAATTTTAATCAAATATATTTATTCAGTTGTCCATATCCATTCATTTTAGGATACTCCTTTTTGTGGTGGGCTCAAATAACAATTTTCCTAGTCCACAGAATCAGAATCAGCTCATGTATGTGTACACATATGAGGGATTTGACAGACATACAGATAGATACAGACACACAGTTAAAAACAAGATCAAAGGCAGAGGAAAAAACAGGTAAAAGTAAACATAGTACAATTATGTACATACAAGTAGTTGAAAAATATGCAGATTAGAAAATACATATGAAAGCAGCAATAAGCAACAGCGTACATTGTCTATATAAAAGTCAAGTGTTCTGTAGATTTGACAAATACAAAGGTGCAAAGGAATAAAAGCACTAGATTACATGTGGTTATACAGTATATACATGCATACATACAGCACACAAATTATATCATTTATAATTTGTAGGTAAGTGGGCATTTTAGTCTTACACGGTTATTGATACTAGATGACTGACTGAATTGTTAATAAGAGTCTTGCATGATGAAAATGTCCATTTAAATAAATAGGCTCATGGCGATTCTGCTCTAAATTGCACTAAACCCAACTGTACATTACTGAACTTGAAGAATATGTGGATTTTACCTTAGAAATGCAATAATGCTTTATAGGAAGCTTATTGGGGTACATTAATCTACATGAAAGATTGACTCTTTGGTTTTGGTGAGCTTTCGCTGTGGGTGACTGAAGAGTCACTGTGTCTTCATTACCTCCTCTTGTGGGCAAGTTGTGACATGTGAGTTTCCCAAGAGAACAGGATTCTCTGGAGTTTGCCAGGAATTTAGTTGGCAATGTATGTCACATGTACAATTACAGTTATTATGTAGGATTCAGCACCTAATAGTGGCTAAGTACATTTACTTACATACTGTATTTAGTTTAAATAAGACACTTTGTCATAGCAAAATATTTTATTTTTTACTTGTCTAACTGTATCCAACAGTTGAGTTATTTGTGTAGATTCACCTTAAAAATATTTTCAGAATTCAATGCAATTCTGTAGTCAGACTTAACACCAGCAGGACCACCTAAAACATTAAAACACTGTTCAGGAATTATAACCTAATTAATTTACAGTAATGTCATATTGTTATAGGCACCAAGTTGCATTATGCTAATAAATATGTTCAATAGAAATATGACATGTGACCTTTTCTTGTAATTGGAGTATATCTATTTGGATACTGCAAATTATATTTTGCATGTTAAAGAAATGGTTTTTAATCCTTTTTACTTGAAGTTAATTAAATTCATAGTGTCCCAGGTCCTGGTCCTTGAGCTTGGCTGGTTTTCTATTCCACCTCGTCATCTGCATTCATCTGCTGTTCCCTTGTTCCTGGTTGGATAGTGGAAATGTACTGTTTCTCTTTGTTAGAATGTTATTATAAGAACAGGAAAGTCTCAAACTATAACCTGGTTTATATTCAAGTTATTTCATTGTCATAATGTATGCACACTAATTAAAGTTATTCACTTGTTGGTAATGGCATTCTTGGATCTCAGGCTCCCTCCAAAAACAATCATGCAAATATGTATGAAAAAATATAATTTTGTTGATATCATAAAAATACTAAATGCGGTTAATTGTATTCACATATCTGTGGGAAAAGTTCCTGCAACACTAATTAAAAAATGTGTCAAACGTATGTGTCAAACAAGATGAGCCACAACAACGATGCCTTTAGGGAACCCGAATTATTTTGGTATTTTGTGGCTGAAACCACATTTTAAAAACCCTGTGCAGTTAAACCATGACTGTTTATATGGAGCGGGGATCAAACGATTGAAGAGAGGTGACGTTAAATGATCGGTAAGTTAATGAGTTAAAAAGTTTAATTAAGGCTATATTTCAAAACGTTTTACATATTTGGCTCCTGTGGGCTATAAACTCCCAATAAACTTTCCGATGCGAAGTTTACGAGGTGCACATGAAGGAGGCAGAAACCACCTTCTTCACCCTGCATTCGAGTTGTCCAATCAAGAGCCACCAACTCCTCCAACGCTGATTGGTCACATGCTCAAACGTCACAAACAACGCTGTTACGTGTATTCACGAAAACACTAACGTATTATTTTGCCGTTGTTTTTCAAATTTCCACGGTAAGAGTGTACGTACCGGTGACAAGCTGCGCACAGAAATGAACGCAATGACATGAACGAACCCCAGGAACTATCCAAGTCAAATGCAAAACTTGCCACACTGAGCAATTCAAGATGGTTTTCGAAACTATTTCAAGGATAATAAAAGTCCAACTTCCAGCCTACCTCAAGAGGCTTCCACTTCCGGAGACAATCGGCGGATTTGCAAGGTTAACAGGTAACAAACTGCAGCTGTGGTGCACTTCTGACATGTCATGTGAAGATGACTTCTCAAGTCATCGGGGCCACTTTTCACAGCACATAACAGTTAGCTCTGTGCCTTAAGCTAGCCTGCAAACTAAAACTCAGTCACAGCTGTGCTATGCGGGGCAGCGTCCTACAACATCTTTGTTATGTCCTCATGTGCAGGCTGGCTCCCATCATCGTATGATTTTCTTGTTAGAAACATCAACTCAGCAGTGACCTTAAGGTAGTGCCTGTTACGTAAAGTAGTGCTCCTCACAGTTAAATTTGCTTGTGTGTTTTTAATGTTGATGCAATGCTGATCCATACCATAAAGTGACATTGCATATTCAGTTTATAAGTTGCAGCCAACCTGTCGTCTGCTGTGTCAGTGATATCCTGTTAATCTCAACAACTGCACATGTCCTGCTGTGTTGGCCTCTAGCACAATATGTAATCTGCTCAGTCTTTCATAACATCCTTGACTAGAGGGTAGCCACAGTCTCAAAACACAGATTGTCTCACTGCTACGATTTGCCAATTAATAGCTGAGTGGAATGAAATGAATCGATTAATAGGTGAAGAAACAAAACAACACTAAAACGTCAAACATTAAATGTTTCCAGCTTCTCAAATGTGAGACGTTGCTGCTTTTTCTTGTCTTACATTGTAGTTAATTGGATTTTGGACTGCTGGTCAGATGAAACTGGGGAATTTGAAGATGTCAGCTTGGGCTGTTGTAAATGACATTTTTCACAGTTTTCTGGTCCCCAGAATAATGCGTAATAATGCTATGTTGATGATTTGTTTTCAGCAGCAATGGGGACTCTCCACCAGGATTATTTGAATATATTAAAGTATCAGTGTATGCAGCGCTACTGATACGATACAGTAAATTTGGTATCTGCTCCAATTCTGACCTTTTTGTGTGGATTGGGTATCTACTGTGATGTGACCGATCCACAATCATTCAGTATCATTGCAAAATTCAACGTTTTCTGCTATCAGAAACATTGACTTTTTAATGCCACAGCAATGCCTGGGCTCATGTAAACTTACACAAAAAAAGATTCCAGTGAGTTACACGCATTCAGGTAAACCTCGGATTACTTTATGAGCTGTTCATGTCTCATCATGTCTCTTGTACCTGTTAAATTTGAAAAGACAAAAGTGAATTAATTAACCCATCTAGTTAGATCAAGTTAAATTCAAATGCACAATTGAATACAAAGGAGCGCAAACTAAGTACAGCAGCGTTTTAGAGAACCAAAGTCCATCTTGAAGATGATCAGCCACTTCAACTCAACCTTTCAGCCTTTGGGAAAGTGTCACATGTTACCTAATAATAGCCCAAAAAAGTCAAAAGGCTGAGCTAGCATTATTCTAGCATGCTAGAATTATTTGGGTAGAGACTCTCTGAGAAAGCCACGAAACCAAGTCTTACTGTCATTGGCTTTTAAGTTATACGTTTCCAGATGTTGGCTAAAGTTAAAACCTCTTTCCTGTCAGAAAGGAGTAGTTTAAACAGCGCAGATTAGAAGATGAAAGATGCATAAAGTGCTCCTACATGTGAAATAGAATTCCTTTAACGAGATTAGGGATTAGTAACATCCCATTAGGCATCAGGATCCTTTTATTAAAAGTATTTTAATTGCCACAAGAGCTTTATGAAAACTTTTGGGGTACAACTCATAGCTAATAGTAAAACTGTGGTTAATCCTCAGTGTACTTCAACTGTCTGTCCTCTCCATGTATGGTGGACTGAACAATGGGTTTGTCAGCAGATACATTGTGTTAACCTGCAGACATGAGGATGAGGAGGAGACCTGAAGAAAGCGTAGCGGTGGTTGCTCACCTAAATCTGTTTACATGGTCATGCATTTTCAGAATTTTAACTGCACCTGACACATTTGAGATAAACACTTTAACTAAAATCTGTACAATGTTTTAATGTCTCAGTAACATCATCATGTCATAGATGTCTACTATAGCCTTTTGAAACATGAACAATACTTAAGACAACATTTGATGATTCCTTTATATTGGCGATTGCTTTATGTTGTTGCTTTAATGCAAAAGGTATTCAATTTACTTTAATATATGTCAAACAAAAGAGTCCCCACAGTAGAGAAGCTGGAATGAGTAACTATTTAGAATTTGTGCATGGAAAATGGCGCAAATGTTTAAACCATGATCAAAATAGTTGCTGAATCTGTTGATTGACACATTGATAAATAAATGTATCGTTTCAACTCTAAAACTTAAGTGGCAGTGTATCCAGTAATGCCCATGAAGCTCTATTCCTTTATAAGGCCAATGACCACAAATACATTTTCAGCATCTGGCCAACACTATTGTAGTTATACTAGCCATGCCAATGTTCACAGTTATCCTCCTATGTTTGCTAATATGCTTGTAATGTGTCTGTAGTCTCTGAGTGGCTCCGGTTGCTGCCCCTCCTCGGTATCCTGGCTTTGCTGGGCTATCTGACCATTCGTCCATTCCTGCCAAAGAAGAAGAAGCAGCGGGACAGCCTGATCAACCTGAAGATCCAGAAAGAGAACCCAAAAGTGGTCAACGAGATAGACATCGAGGACCTGAACAGCGCAAATGTGTGTTACTGTCGCTGCTGGCGTTCTAAAACTGTAAGTTGACTGTTTTATTCCAAAGTCTTTTGTGTGTGGAGAAATGCACTGGGGCTGCATAGTTATCTTTATTTGTCACACAAACTGCTAAATACAGTTGATTTAATTACATTAAAGAAGTTATATTCTTAAGTTTTACTCCAGGTTAAGTGGGAGTTTACTGTTTCTGTATCTTGCTGATCAGCTAACATGAAGTTGTTTCCTGTTTTAGTTTCCTGTTTGTGACAAGTCACACTTAAAGCACAATGAGCTAACTGGAGACAACGTGGGACCGCTCATACTCAAAAAGAAGATACTGTAATTGACCACTGATGGGAGTTTTCCTTTGACCTCCTCAGCCTTTCATCTTCATTTCTTAACAGTTTGTAGTTTGTCTACTTTTTGTTTTTACAAGGATCTTTGTCTCGCCCTGTTGCCACGTTCATGTTGGACAGAGAGATTGACTTCCAGTCTTCATTTGAAGTGGTCATCCTAACTAACAATAATACACTTATCCACAGTGTGTGTGTGAAAACTGTATTTTAGGTTCTTTTATGGCATCATACAGTTAAGGTTTCATTTGTTGTTGTTTTTTGGCCCGTTCTTCATTGCTCACTTTTGGTTAACAAAACACCCTTTTTTCCCTGTAAATTCAGTTTAAGTCATGTCTCAGTCTTTTTCAAATACAATTCAGCATTGGGACCACTTTGAGGAGGAAACTTGAAATATAATTGCAGTGACTTTATGATGACTTTCAAAAATCTGAACCCATCAAGGAGTTCCGAGTTAATGGTTGTTTAAATGAAATACATAATACTAGTCCAACCTGTAATTAACATTTTGTACTGTATGTCTTCATTTTGGACGATTCTTTGGTATTATTTAACGGTCTTTTTGTCTGTCTCTTAAGTTATTATGTGTATATGAGGCTACTTATTCCTTCTTCAGATGTATTTTGTTCATAGCCTATATAACAATTTTTGAAGGCTATGAATAAGGCTATGAGTTTTACATTTTGCATTCAACACCGTTGCCTATAAACATTTCAACCCACTGCACCATCCCATTGATTTGACAATGTAACTTCTGCAGCATCAGAGCTCTACCAGATTTTTCTAGCCTCTATAATGTCATAATGGCTGTATATAGTTGACTTCCTGCTGGAATGTTTCCTCTTGAATTCATCATCAATATTTTATACATAAAAGGCTTTTGTCATCAGATCTGTGTTTTCATGATGATTTATATGAATGCATGTTTATGTACCTTTTGTAAGAAATGACTATAATTTGTTGAGAATCAGCTTTATTTGCAGGTATGTGTACACATACGAGGAATTTGACTCAGGATTGTACTTTGCTCATGATGTGCTTACTCATATAATAATACAATAATTAAATTAGACACAGGCTACAGTATAGAGAACACGCATACAGACTCCATCCATCGTCAACCGATTATCCTGCATACAGGGTCGCGGGGGGCTGGAGCAAATCACAGCTGACATCGGGCAAAAGGCGGGGTACACCCTGGACAGGTCGCCAGTCCATCGCAGGGCCACACATAGACAAACAACCACTCACATTCACACCTGAGGACAATTTTCTAGAGACACCAATTAACCTAGCCTGCATGTCATTGGATGGTGGAAGGAAGCCGGAGCACTCGGAGAGAACCCACATGGACACGGGGAGAACATGCAGATTCCACACAGAAAGGCCGGGGCAAGCGGGATTTGAACCCACAATCTTCTTGCTGTGAGCCGACAGTACTAACCACTTCATCATCGCAACACCTCATATACAGACACTATAAACAAAAACAAGATAGACAGATTGAAACAATAGTGCAATGAGCAGAGTGCAAAGGATGCACTAAATCCAGTAAATTAGTATTAATACTATGTACATGTCGGAGGTGGATGTGATATACAGGTACATTTACACAGTGCGATAGAGCATATTGTGAAGGATGCTGGAATAAATATTATGTGCAGGTGTTCTGTACTTGAGGTATGTGGATTTGGTATTCGGTATATAAAATATGACAATATGAACAGCAATGAAATAGAGAATGATGAATAAATAATAGGTGGTAGTCAGTAAACAGGTGGCTGATTAGAAAAGGAGTTACTGGGTTATTGCACAGGAATTGCTCCTGACATTGACTCAGAAGTCAGCTGTTCATCAGAGAGATGGCTTGTGCAAAGAAACTTAAGGATCTTTAAGTCAACAGTTTTGTCAGAAACAGAACTGCAGCTTCATTCTCTTTTCATTGTGAAGTTTAAATAATTTTAAATTAATGACAAGATAACAGGGTGGTGCAGTGATGCAGTGATTAGCACAGCAAGAAGGTCTTTCTGTGTGGCGTTTGCATGTTGTCCCTGCATCTGCGTGGGTCCTCTCCGGATGCTCCGGCTTCCTCCCACCGTCCAGAGGTTGATTGGTGACCCTAAATTGTCCTTAGGTGTGAGTGTGGCCCTGCGATGGATTGGCAACCTGTCTAGGGTGTATCCTGCCTTTCACCAGATATCAGCTGGGATTGGCTCCAGCCCTCCGCGACCCTGTACGCAGGACAAGTGGTTGACGATGCATGACAAGATAACTGGATCACTTTCTAATTGTCTGAAACTCTTATCATTATTATTATTTTTAATAAGGGTCATATTCTGTAAGAGTCCATTGTCTGGGGCGGTTCTTTCAATAGAACTTCAAAAAGAAGAAAAACATGCCAACAATGGCTTCAATTATTGTCTATCTCATGTATTCTGTAAAGTTAAGCTTTAAGAACAAGCCTCAGGCTGTGACTCTGGATGCTCTGTGAAGCTTTACTTAGCGGGGCTTTGAGCTAAATACTAACATGCTGATTTTGAGCAGGTATAAACCATCTTAGCTCAGTGGGTTAGCATGCTAAAATTTGCTAATTTGCACGAAACAATGTACAGGTGAGCCTGATCATTGAACTTCATTAGTTTTTCAGCTATTTGGTTATAAACAGCAAATAAATTTGAACTGATGATGGTGCTGGATGAAATGCCGGCATCACCATTTCTTAAATTTCATCCTCAAGTGGAAGAGACTGCCTCTATCGGCAGGAAAAACAGTCGGGAGAGCACCAAAGTCATTAGATTTAATTTTCTTGGCACCATAGGTATTCGTAACAAATTTCATTACAATTCATCCATCATCTGATTGACAGACGACACTTCCATCCCTGGAGCCAGGATGCTAGCATTTCTAAAAAACAAACATTTCCTTAACCTAAATTAAGGACTTACTAAAACATATAGTAAATCATTGTTTTGCATAGTAGAACAAAGACACAGACAATTCTTTGTATGTTTTATCATTTATTGTTCAAACAATATTAAAGTAAAAAACTAATGCTCAATTATGTATCATAAATAGTTGCTAATAATACACAAGAACCTCTTGAGTGTAAATACATTCAAACTAATCAAAAATATCTTAAGTTACACTGCATATTTCTGTAATAAAAAAAAAATCAAATATGTAACAAATGTGAAAAATTTACTTTCCTTCATAATCAAACAATAAAAGATGGGTTTTACATGAACATTTTGAATATGGGCATGATCATTAATGAACATTCATGATATTAAAAGCTGACATTGTGAATGTAGTAGATGATAGTTTTTGCAGCACTGTATAAACCAAAGGAAAGTGTCATGGATTATTTAGATGATCTCCTGAGTCTTTGTAAACTACACAACCCCTTCTCATCCAATCTCACAGCGTATACATATTTTAGTACAATATGCGTAAAAATACACAAACACAGATCGGTAAAAATACTGAACTCAGTGCAGAACACCTAAAGACAAATGTGTGTCAACTGTGTAGTCTAATTTAAAACAATAAAATATAGCTACTCTCAGTACATTCAATTAAGTAGCCCTTGAAGTAAACTACTTACAATAAAATACAGCATTACCATTTTTATCAAGTCCAAATACAATAGAAGGTTTACTTAAGTGTAGTCATAAAAAAATGGGCAAATAGCAGATTCCGTGAATATAACAGGGGAGGAACAATATCCACTTTTACAAAAAAATGTAAACCATATTCATGCCTCACACCAATATATCTGATTAGACATTCATTTGGGATGAGAAACCTAACCACCTCATGTATACAGTTCATACATGACGACAGCAGACCCTGGGATGTGGGTCATTTGTTTGGAGCCTGAGGCCGGGAAACCACAAGAGGCTAAAAATACAGAGTGATTCATGTGCTCCTGCATGGCAAATATCAGGAGCTAACCAGCGGACAGAGAGACAAAGAGAGCCACTTGGTGGCTAACTGAAAGCTCAAGGAAGACTCCTAGAAATGTTCTTGGTTACTGGATGAAGACAGGTGATGTCAGAGTGTACTCTCATAGGTGACAGGAGTGTCACTGTCTTCATCACCTCCTGCTGCAGTGCCTAGGAAAGGCGAAGAGGAGACAGAGGGAAAAAGGCCATGAGTAAAGCTTCAGTTCAAGACTGATGACACTATTCAGGTCCTCTAGTCAACCAAACACAAGCTAAAGGCTAGTGTCTCCCCATGAGTTGCACTTTTGTACTGGTGGTTAATCCAGTGTTCTTACACTGTAACTGTAACAATGCCACTGTTGTGTGGATGTAAAAGACATGAAGGCATGAATAACAGGGTAAACAGAAGCACCCTAAAGCTATGCAAATCCTTGTCTGGCTGGACGCATCGATCACAAAGGGAAAGGTAAGGAAAAGGGAAAGGATATTCACTATGCAAACACAACTACAAGGCGAGTTTCGAAAGGTGTTGAGCCAAGTTGAATTGTTCAATGTAGGACTTTACCTACCTAAGAAGAAAGCTGATAAATTGGGTTTGACTCGCTCACCACAGGAGTTCTTTGGTTTTTGTAGCAGGCGAGGTCCTGTGAGGCCTATGATAAGAGCTCCTACAGGGGCAGTGAGAAGGATGGCCAGCACAGCCACAGTCAGCACTTCCATGCCGTACTTCTGCAGCTGCTTGTCGTCCTTCGTCCTGGCCATGTCTAAAGCCGTGGAGCCGATGGCCGCCTGATGAAGAAAAGGACACTAGTGTTTCCTCTATACTCACTCGCAAACAACATTTACCCCATTTACCATCAACATGAGTGGACACATTTGTTTAGTGTGTTTTTAATCACTGTGTTCCAAAAGCACTACAAAAAATGACAATGTAAAACTCTCAGAAAGATGAGTATATGGCTGTCAAATATTTCAGGACCAACCTACCTGCACTGTGGCTTTGGGCATCCACGCCAGGGCTATAAACACTTTTTCCTTCATGTTAAAGCCCGCACAAAACACACAGACAAAGGTGAACAGGAGTCGAACCAGCAGGCCAATGAGCAGAGTGGCTATACCCAGACCTAGATAAACAGAATAATAGTCATACAGAGTTGTGTTACACTACATTGGTACTGAGATATACTACTAAAAAGGACAATTATTATATCACCAGTATTTCCTCTTAACAACTGTGGCCAAGAATGGGCATAGCAGTTTTTAAAAAAAAAAGGAAATTTCTGTCACATTTTCATCCATAATATATTTGACAAGAAAATGATGTTAGGGTGGCAGTAGCTCAGTCCGTAACAACTCCACTTGGAAACTGGTTCGAAATCGGTTCAAGTCCAGCTTGGACCAGAGATACGGAGTGTGGACTGGTAGCTGGAGAGGTGCCGGTTCACCTTCTGAGCACTGCTGAAGGTGGCCTTGAGCAAGCCCCGAGTGCTTGGGGCGCTGCACTATGTGGCATGTATATAGGTCCAGTTTGTGTGTGTGTGTGTGTGTGCGTGTGTGTGTGTGTGTGTGTGTGTGTGTGTGTGTGTGTGTGTGTGTGTAATAATAAAAAAATATAACAGAGTGAAAAACCAATGCAATTTCCCATTGCAGGATTAATCAAGTATGTCTTCTGTGTAGTTCTGCTTTAATTAGAGCTACTTGCACAACACCAACCTATGATACTTTTGCCATTTATTTTGGCAATCTAATGTATATGAGACATTTTTGGGGGAGAAATCAAAGATCTGTATACTCAAAGGAGCTCTCATATGGAAAGTGTAGTATAGGAGCGCTAACACAGGTTTTAATATTTACTGGATGCAAACAGACGAAGGTTCTTTTTTGGCTATGCAAATATATTTACATCCATACAATCCCATTTGAATCTCTCACAGTACTAACAGCCACCTCACTGTGTTATTTTGAATTGTGTGGTCATCTCACCAACTGTGTGTCCCTCCAACTCAGAGACTCGAATCTCTGCTCCTATCAGTCCGAACAGCAGAGGCTGAAACACGTCCCACGCCCATCCCACCACTTCCTCCACACGGGCCTTAAGACAAACAGAACACACAGAAATTTTTAGGTTGGTTATCTTTGGGGCGCAGCAGTGAGGACAAAAAATGAATAATGTACCGATGAAGAATTTACTGTACAACCTAGTAGGAGGTTGGTAAACGATATACCCAATAATTACAAAAGATTTCTCCTTCACAAAAGAAGATAGCTTTCTGTCAAGTAAACCTTGTCAAAATCCAACCATAAAAATGGATAACTGCAGATAGGAAGCTGGAAAACACTCTGTATGTAGTAAAGATAAGGCATGCACATGTTATTACCTTTTCCGTCCCCCAGCCGAGTCCAGCCAGGAATGCCAACACCAGGGTGCAGAGGCCTCCCGAGCCAGGAAAGCCAGCCACGGCACTCCCGAACACGGCAAATACGGACAGACCCAGGACCAAGAAGGATCGCTTCATTACTATATGTTTCTAGGTGAAAAAGACAGTCAATGATTAAATACAGAATTTCTTAATATTAAGAAACATATTTCTAAATGTTCCATATAACACTTGTAAGGAATCAGCGGATAATAAGTAGATATTCAGAATGTAGTTAATTTGTGTTTAACCGACACGTTGCGTTTAACTCTTGAGTCTGACATTCTGAGTAAGGAAATCCTTGATTCAGAAAAAACTTGGAAGTGTTCACATTAAAAGTCCTCAGAGTTTATCATTTTAAATCAGAAGTGAGACACTTCACTGACTTTTTTTCTGCACAAGCATTTGTTGGCTCTTCCCACACTGGTTCATTCACAGGCTGTGGTGTCAAGTGGTGCAAGGATGACTAAGCAGTAGTAAAACAGGCCAATATTATCATGATGACGCTCAAAGAGCACCAGATGCCTACCTGGTCAACACTCGGAAAGTACTGGATGAGGAAGCCAAGGAGGATCCCAGCAACCATCCCACCTCCCACCTCCAGCACACCTCTCAGGAGGTTGTACCAAGTGGAGCCTGGAATGATCAGCAGAGAAAATATACAATTAATATAAATAACTACCAGTTTTCCAGAAAAAGTGTACACGATGAAAATGTAGGACCCTAAGTGATGGTATTACTTTGTGTTTTGAATGCAGTTCAATATATCCCTACAAAAGCTCTACCTTGTTGTATACTGAAGTCATGAAACACAAAATGCACTGTTACTTGGCACAAGAACAGCGCACTCACACCCTCTGCTGAGCTCCTGAAAAACTACAGATAGAATTTATTTCATCAGCTTCTCAGTGTTCACCTTCACTGGACCGGAGATTGACATTGTGTCAAATTCATGTATCAAGGAAGCAACTCTGAATTCAGCACTTCTTATTTCTCTTCCCATCTACAACACATACAAACACACACACATCCAGAGGTTACCTGTGGCGAACGCCATGCCCAAGCATGTTGTGAACCCCGTGATGGCGAGGATGTCGTCGAAGCTGCCTGCAGCCATCAGCAGAGTGGGGATGCCCTGCTCCACACCGTAACAGTCCTTCTGTAGCAGCAGCATGGAGGGAACCACCACTGCTGGAGACACAGCGCCGAGCACAAAGCTGTGGAAGAGATGAATTGTTGATTGATTTACATGCTCCTATGGAGGCACAGCAAATAAAGGGCTGCCTTCAGAAAACACAAAAAAAACATCAGCTTTTATATGCAAAAGAAATATGAAAAAGGAATGCATTCCTGCAACATGATGTTTAATTTATACTGTAGCTGAGATGTAAGACCTGGCTCAAATTTGACTAAGCAACATATGCTAATATAATTTGTCTTGCTGCTCTGCTGTAAAGTGCCTAAAGTCTTTTTTTCATGACTTTTTCTGTTCAAAAACACTTAAAGCGTCCCTGGATTTACTACTATGAAACTCAATCAGCACTTGGCTTCCGCATTTGTTTTATAAAAACTACATATTTTGAAATTAAAATGGTATCTGTTTGGTCTTGTGGTCTTTCACATCCCTGGGTACATTCCTTCTTTTACACAGGTCACACCCCTGTCTATATTTCCTGTCTGCATCCTCACTATCAAAATAAGAAAGAAATTGAAATGGTAAAGAGTATGGGAGAGTAACAAGTGTTACATTTACCCAAGGATGAAGCTCCACACCCAGGGCAAGCCCAAGAGGAAATGAGAGATCAGAGCTGTGGTGCATGCCTCTATGATGCAGGGCCCAGCTGCCACACGTATACACACAGATTTTAGTTTCCTCAGAGCCTGACAACACAGACACATACATCAGTCAAGAGTGTGTTACAGTAATTAATTGACTTTTAGTGATGTCGGGGAGAACTAAATGATTGACTGAAACATCTGAAAATTGACAGAGAAAATTACTTGATTTCACCGCTACTAATGAATTAAACCAAGATACAGACTGTTGGGTTACATCTTTGCGCTACTTTGGGCTCTGGTAAGCTCTGATTGAGAATTTGTAGAATTAATGATCAAACAGTAACTCAAAAAATATCCAACAAAAATAGTTGGGTAAAGTCATATGCACAGAGAAAAAATATTGGTATAAAATAATAATATCCCTTTAAACATTTCAGTGAGCAAGTGGGTCAATGACTTTTCAACAGGCAAAAATACCAAAAATTAAAATATTTATGTTACGTTGTAAACTTTAAGAATACTATGTACACATATATTAATGCATTTTTTTCAAATTAAATGATTTCAGTGTTTTTTCAGCTACTTAAAAAATGTCATGCGGTGCGACCATAATTTATTTTAAAATGAATTAATTTCCTTAGCATGCTTAACAGTTTTTACAAGTTCTCAGTAATATAAAGGTTTTAGATACAATGTATTTGCTTTTCTTTTGGGTTTTTGTAAAGATATAAATCGAACATGGTTCTCCTGTGTGAAAGTCCTGGGTTTGACACAGCCAACATGGCCAATAGAGGTTGTTAAAAACATAAACATGGGTCGTAAAGCAGCATAATAAATCAAGTGAGGATGGACTGCTACACCAACATGTTCACAAAAACATGCATTTCCTCCTAAGAAATGGAAACACACAAGAGCAACTTGTTGCTTCATATAATTTTCATTTAAAATTTTCTTTAAGACGCAATATTTTTTGCTTCTTTTAGCGACTCCGCTCTTGCTGCAGGGTCAAAATTAACATGCTGTTCATGGCAAGCAGTTTTCCTTTACTTGGGACTAACATCTGGAAAACAGTTATAAATAATTAAATATTACTAATATTGAATAGTTTCCAAAGTGAAGTTTCAAGCTCTAAATAAATAATATTTTTTGCATTTTTCTCATGATATTGTACAAAGACTAAAAACAATCTGTTGTTTCTGAAATATAAGAAAAAGTATATCAAATTGCAGAAAAATTTATTCTAAATTATACTACAATAAAAGTAAGTATGTAAAAGTCAGAAATTGAATATAAAAAGGACAAAAACTAAATTGCCAATCATGGAAACCACTTTTCAGCGGTCACACCACATGATATTTTCTAATTTAGTCAAAATTTGCTTCCTACAAAAGGACTCCATGAAATTTATGATCAAAACAAATATTGGTAGAAATAACTTTATATTAATTGTTTTTCTTAGGTCATAACACATGATATCCAAAAGTACATACCAGCTGTTACAATTTTACATTTTTCCAGATTTGAGAGAGAGTTACAAACTTACTTGCTGTTTCAATGGGTCCTTGGCAAATTGGTATATTATTCAATATTCCTGTTTTCTAATGGATTTCAACATAAATGTCCCAAAGAAGTCATTTGTTGATTGTCGTACCACATGATATTTCATAAAATGGACATCATCGGACTTGTGCTTGTGTATTATTATGGAAATATAAATACAGATGCTTTGCAATTTTGTAGAGGACTACAAAACACTTTGGAAATCATGCCAAACAGGGCAAAACACAATTTTGAATACATTTAAAGTAATTTCAAAGACGTTTTCAAAAGCAGCAGTCATGGCCTGATGGTTGCACCGCATGACATTTTGACACTTCAATTATCAGAAAAATTACAAAAAACGAATGTTTTTTATAAAGTTAAAGGTGAGTACATATATGGGAGATGTCCTGTATTTATATGGTATGCTTTTATGCTTTCAACCTTTTTTTGTGAGAAAAATCCAGTTTGACACAAAATGTAGGCGTCACGTCATTGACCCAAGTACTAAGCTTCAGTAGTGGAGTACGTGGCATACCATGGGATCCAACCCTAGACCCGCTCTGGTCAGAATGACGGCGAGAGCAACGTTCCTCAGAGATGCAGACCATCTGAAGTCAATGTACACGCCATCCGTTATAACTGGGATGTTTCTCAGCAGGAAACCCATCAGCAGCATACCTGCAACACAGCAGAGGGTGTGAGAGAGAGAAATGTAATCCTTTAGGACACACAGATACAGAACAAGAACAGAGTTCACCTGCTGCTTTTTGAACTTACGGTGCTCATGTTGGACATCGGAGACACTGAGACACACACTGTGGGACTGTGATCAATGAACACATTGTACTTCTCATTTTCATTCAAGATCCAAACCTTCTCCAAAACTTCACAAGTCATCTGCCAATTCTTATGTTCAAAACATGCAACATGACTTATTAGAATATTACATTATTTATGTTACACCACATTATTAAGAATTGTGAAAATGATGCTAGAATTATTCATATATGAGTTCTCAAATAGTGTTTTAAAAAAATCTAACAACTGATGAGGAAAACTGTTAATGTGTGTTGACAGAGGACTTCACTTACGGCCTTCAGAGTGACCACAAGCTTCTGCTACTGTTATTATACAGTTACATCATCCCTACGGCGAATTATTACAGAAACAGAAACACACACTGAAGTGAACAAGAGGAGTCTTTTGTGGAAAAACACAGGAAAAGGAAGTTTAGAGAGAAACAAACTAACACATAGATTAGTTGAACTTCAATCTATCTTTTGCTGTTATTTGTGAATAAGGAGTGGCTCCAGCTTCCTTGATTTATACCTTGGCTAGGGGGTGTAGCTGTTTATGAGTTCCATTTACAGATTAACACCAGGAATTCACATTATATTACATACGTCCCTAAAGCTGCAAAACAAATTTGACATGTAAACTATCTTCTGATCAGTGCTGTGATTTATTCCAAGCCAGCATTAATGATGTAAAATAACAGATTAGATGGCATCACACCTACACCTTGGGTCAACAGGGTTTAGATAACATAGTTATTGAATGAAACAGAGCAAGTGAGTGACGTGATTTTACATTTAGGAGCTTCCTTTTTTCCACAACGTTCCTTTCTTTACATCAGTGACAACAGTGAAATTAATCAGTCTGTAAATTCCTTTGTTCTATATCACCACATGAATACATCCACAGCTTATAGATGTGTAATAGTCACTACATTAATAAGCTGCTGAACAGGAACATCAGCAGCAGACAACTCCTAGGTAAAGAATATTTTGCAGTATTTCTGTTACACCTATTATTTCTGTCTAGTTTTATTTGAAGTTCTTCCACTTGATGCATAAAACTCACAGTCAGGGCCTCATTTCAAGTCCTTAAAAAAAAGTCTCTCTCTCATACTGACTCGTATTGTACATACAAAATACTCATTGGGTGTTACCCATTTCTAGATGTTAGTTTGCCTCTCTTAGAAATACTTTGATTCATTCTGAAGTATGTGGTTGACCAATCTGCAACAACCGCAAGAACTATAGTGGTAAATAATGATTCCATAGCTGAGCCTTTAAGTAATCTAGTAGACAGTCCCTTTTTCATACAAGCTGATTTAACACTGACACTGGAAGATTGTGTATTGGTACTAAATATAACCTGTGTAACTAAACATGAAATAAAGCCTTGTATAAACACACTAGCATAAATCCTCAGCCTTACCAAGGAGTGGCGGGAATGGTGGAAGTTTGGGCAGACGGATGAGAGCCACAAGTTTGCCACCGATGAGTGAACAGATGAAGAGGATTGTGATGCCAAACAGGTTGCCCCCTGGAAGACATTCATCCTCTGTGATGGACCACACCACTCCAAAGAGCACAGCTGCCAAAAGGACTGGAGAGGACACAGGAGACGCACATTAGATTATCATAACACTGATGATGAAGAATGATGTGATCATGATTCATTAGTAGTGTGCTGAACAGACTATTACATGTACTTTTGCTGTGTTTTAATTGTCAACTAGAGCCTGAATGACATGGCATTTTTAAGACCGAGGCAGATTTTGATATTTGAGGATTTTAAACTCCGATATTTCAATATATCTCCTGATTTTCTTTTTTTCTTCTTCTTTTCATAAACATTACATAAAGAAAGATTATTAGATTACATTAACATTTGTCATGTGTAGTTATGCGATGTCACAACATGACACCATGCAGTTTAAAATAAACTTTTTATAGTTAGAAATAGTATTTTGAACAAAAGTACAGTTGTTGTTTTGTGGTGGATTTCAGGGATTTCAAATGCGTGTGTTGCCAACAGTGGCGCTGCAGAGTGCCCTCTGGTGCATCTCTTTCTCTGTTTCTTTTTTCTGTCATTTTTTTCTGTTATAAAAATGGTTACCAATTTATCTGCAATTAGCTCATATTGGCCAATAATATTGGCACGCTGATTTATCTACTGTCAACCTCTAAAACTTCTTCAAAAGTAAGTAATTCAATAAATTGCGCATGGATGAGTACCGCTCACCCTTGCCACTGGTGTGGAGCTTATTGGGTGTGTTTGTATCTACTATATATGTTTTTTTAGCCTATATTGATAGGGCAGTGGATAGCGAGGAAATTAGGGATACAAAGATAGGGGGAGACATGCAGAAAAGGGCCTCAGCCTTGTACATGGGGCGTGCACTTTACCAACTGAGCTAACCGTGCCCCAGGTAAATACAACATTGCTGAATTTTTCAGATAGTTCAAGGGATACTCATGTCATCTGCAATTTTTGGATCTTGAGTGAAAGAAAGGCATGACATGCAACAACCCCCCCCCTTTACCTTTAGTGATGAGAGAGGCCAGAAGACCTCTTGGAGGACATGGGCAAAATCTGTGAAGCAAGGGGCAGCAGACCACTGGCGGGTCTGTGTTGGTTCCAGCATCCACCACAGGGTTTCGAGGAATAAAATAGGTCGTCTCCTCGGTGACATTTGGACTGGAACAGCGGCGTACCACCACCTGGATCTGGTTCACATTTAGGTGCTGGAGAAGATGGATCAGAATATGCACAAGAACGGGTCAGTGATCACACTGACACAGTGTGGTTGACACAGTGTTAGATAACACCACATCTGCAAAGGAAATGCATGATAAATTAAATATTTTTACTTTACAACCTGAAGGTTTATTTCAGTTTTTGATATATTGTAACAGCTTGCTTTTCTAAACAGAACGAAACTTCACCGGCTGGATGAATATGCAGTTGATGTTAAGTTTTTGATGCCTTTAAATGGCTATCGGTTACCTTACACAAAATACCAGACCTAAGGTGTCACGCTGGCACAAGTATGAATGCCTTGCTTATGGAAAGATGAGAAAACTGGCAGATGTCTCTGCAGCCCCTTTAAGGTACAAAGTGCAAGTCAGATTTAGTCATCATTTTATGACACAGGGTAATATAAGAAGATTAAATTCCTTTTATCCTACTTGACATTTTTGAAAAATTATATACAATAGATGCGTGAATCAATAATGAGTGACAGAAATAAAACATGGTAGAGTACTGAGGATGAATTAAGGAGTCTCCCAGTCAGAGGGAATAATAAGCTGCTCTGAAGTCTGGTGGTACGACAGCAGATACTTCTCTATCTCTTGCCAGACAGCAGTAGGGTGAACAGGCTTTAGCTGGGGTGGGTACTGTCTTTTAGTATCCTTTGGGCTCTGACACTAAAAGACATACCAGCAGATTACAGGCTGTTATTTCTTGGTAAACATTACAGCGACGATATGAACTTGACCTGGAAGCTGATAACTGTGACTCCCAGAACTCCATCTTTGACATATTGCTCAGGTGGGTACATTTGCTTGAAGTTTTGACT
The DNA here is from genome assembly GCA_024633595.2 of Lepomis macrochirus. NCBI lineage: Eukaryota > Metazoa > Chordata > Actinopteri > Centrarchiformes > Centrarchidae > Lepomis > Lepomis macrochirus. Next base: position 21,856,140 of record JALXJV020000003.1, read on the forward strand.
TTGCCTCTGGCTGAATTTTAATAAATCCTTTCATTTGAATTACAGCAACAAATGACGAAGTATCTGAGGTTAACAATTAATTTTACAAGCGAGGGAACAGTATATTAAAAAATATTAAAACAACTCAGCAGACTCAAAACAAAAAGCAATGTTTGTTAAACACACTTTTCAGTTTTGTCAAGGCAATAACACCCGAATATAGGTAACACCACAGTTAATAGTGTAAGAGATAATATACTCTACCTCCACATGGTTTGCTGCAGGCAAAGCAATAAAGTCCAGCAGTGGGCTGGGTACTGGACTGGGTGCTGGACTGTGCGCGGGGCTCCGCTCCGGGGTAGCAGGTTTGGGTGCTGGGTTAGTGTCCTCCATGGCAATTGGCTACAGTATTTCTGGTCCACACGCTCCTATGTCACAGCACATCAAGCTGAGGGGTGGGGTTGGCCATTGATGGGCAGGTCCTTCACTTCTGCTCTGACCACAAGGCTCCCTATTCATACAACGCGGGTTTATCAGTAGAAAAACAAGGTATTATTTATTTAATCATGGAGAGCAGTGGTGTTGGTACAGGTGTGGAAACTGGCATGGCATGAAATAAAAGGTTTAATCTCATACACAGACATGTTTTGTTTAGTTTATCAGATAACTGTACTGGGTCTGACCAAGATAGGTGTTAATAAGAGAAAAGAAAACTTTCACAATGACTGTAAAGCGTATCAATGAGGCTAAAATGTAGCAGCAACAGACTAACGTTATAAAAAACTAAGTTACGTGTTGGCTACTGTGTGCTCGTAGGTCTGTCCACTTTACATGTCAACATGACAGACTGGCATAACCACAAAGTAACCGAGCCGCAGCTTATTACAATGGGCAAATACTGTACTCCGTGCACTTAGAATAGCTTTATTTCAAGTTGTTAGATACACAAACGTTGACAGGTGATTTATATTAAACTACCGCTACTACAATGTTTTGACAGTTGCTTGTGGGAACAGACGTCGGTTAATCCAATTGTGAACTGACCACACTAATCAATGCTTACAGCTCGACCATATGGCACATCTAGCTAAGTTAGCTTTAGCTCACGTACGTTAGTGCGGATGGCAGAGCAAGAAGGTTAGAGTTAAATAGCAACTGACATCAAAACCTATCCAACTGGCATAGGTAGCCATCTAGCTAGCCAGCTAAGTAAGGCAAATGTTTGAGGCTTGGTTGTCTTGGCGTTTGGTTCCGTGTACACGCGTGTTGGGACCAGAGGCGACTGAAATTTATTAGCTTCAGTATTTAGCGTTAGTGAATAGGTCAATCCGTGCCTTACGATAAACCATGAGGTGGGGTCCATTATCGGACAGTGGCGTCCTCTCTCGGTGCGTTGAATGACACTTCCAAAATCCAAATAGCCTCTCAAAACGTCTGTGGTTAAAACAAAACAGCGTCAGATTGGCGACAGCGGCGCTGTTCCGGAAGATTTCACGATGTGCCTTCAGGCTGAGGAATGTATCTTAACTCAATGTTAAAAAAGCGACGGACTAACGTTACTCCGTCAGCGCGAAGTTTACCCGGTCACCGACAACGTCTGATTTCGGTAAATAAAGGTAATCTCATGACACATATGGGAGTAGTAATAATAATAATCATCAGGAATAATAATTGTCAAATTCCGCGGAGAAAGGGGCGTCCGATTTTGGATTTATCTCCCGAGGCTGGCTGAGGGATTCCCTTCAACAGCTGTCAGTGAACTCAACACGGTAGCTGGAGACCTCCCCTGGCCTCTCTCTGCCGGGGTTCCTTAGATCTATAACGTTATTAAAGAAAAAAAGCAGCTCACCTCATATAAACATTGTGGTAAACATTGTCATCGCCTGTCAGTGGCAGCTTTTCTGGCAGTCCTGTGGCTACACCAGCTGGGAAATGGGAATCAGGCGGATTAGTGATGTCCAAGCAAGTATGTACCGCGCACAGGAGTGCTTGGTTGGGAGGGGAGGGGGGGGGTTAGGTTAAATGTAAAAGTCACTCAAGGGATTTGTTGAAGACGTTTTCATAGATGTTTCAACATTATCACATTCACACTTTGACAGCTTTGTAAAACATATTATAAAGGCGATAACACCAGTACTGAAGATGTGATAGTCCATTTATTACAATGTCAGTCAGCAAATTAATATCGTGGCATTGCACAAATTTGCAGCATATATTTAAGTTGGAAAATAGGAAATGTCTCCCACAGGTAAACATAACATGCAAATTAAAAAAATGATCAAGTCAAATTTTGTGCACTTTATTTGGGGTTCAAATAAGAACAGAAGCAACTGTCCCGACTACTGTCATAATGAGCTTTCTCAGTTTTCTCAGAGTCTCCATCCTCCATCGATGATTTGCTCTGTCCCAGTCACATAGGCCGACTGTGAAGGAGCCAAGAAACATCACATCACCGGGGAATCATTTCACTACCAACCACCACCACCAAACAACAACTTTGTCTGCATTTGTAAAACTACAGAATATTAAAAGGTTACGTTGGGGTTCGGCATACTCAGGGATGCCACCAGGGTTTGAGAGATCCTGAGGTCAGGAGTCCAAGTTGCTTATCCCTTTCAAAACTACTTTTATCAAGCACCAAAAGATAAAGTTATTTCCCCACCATGAGGGCCTAAGACATTTAGATTTTGTTTTTATTTTTAAAAATGTACGGACCTAAAAAGCAGTTAAATTTAAGTATAGTAAGTATATCAGCCTTTAAAATGTCCACTAGTATCCAGTTTTAATGTTAACTCTCACTAGGTTGCAAAGCCCCTAAAATTTCCAGAACAAGTACAAAGTACCCAGACCTCCTTGTCCTTGGTGAGAGCTACGGCCCTGCAAGCACTCCCTGACTGTCGATACACTGTACCACATACATGCCATGAAATGGATACATCGTCCTTCAAACACTCACCTCATCTGAGGCCAGGTATACACACAGGTGAGCAACCTCTTCAGCTGTGCACATCCTGCCAGTTTTCTGTCTTGCCATGAAATCCTTGTATGCCTGAGGAGGTACAGTTGTAGCATTTATTACCTTAAATACCCAAAAATCTGGACTTCTTTCAAGATAAGATATACCTGTTAAATGACTCTTGCAGTCATTACTGTCAGATTAAGAATGGAGAAGTGAATGAGTCTGCCATACCTTCTCCGGGTCAGGCTGGGCCTGGATCCTTTCCCTCAGTGATGGAGTATCAACAGTACCTGAGAAAATATAAAAGAACATCTGAAACCTTCATTATGACAACAACAATATTGAATACAGAAAGATAGCCTTTGACTAATAACACAGCCTGATTTGTTTGCATAGTAGTTATTTAGACTGTCTTCAGAGACAAACTCAAGACTTGCATATCTTTGAGAAACACACTGTTCTCTAACATGAAAAGCACTTCAGTTATTCTCAAGTTAAGTTGTTGTTTCCAGGAATGTCTAAGGTTAACACTGTGAAGAAGAGTGAGAAGGATGCAGTGACATGGTTTTATGTTGCAGGGTAACTTACCAGGACAAACACCATTACAGCGAATGCCTTGGTCAATGAAATCGGTCGCTATAGATTTGGTTAACCCAATCACTGCAGCCTTGGAGGTACTATAGACACACCGGTTGACAACACCTGTGTCAAGCGAAACACATGTCACTCACAGACACACACACGCGTGCGCGCAAAGCAATTATCTGAGATAAGAGGATTACAATGAACATGGTCATACTTCAGCAACTTCATGCCCCTTTAATTGGGCATACTATTTGTTTTACAATCATCTACAGAGAAAAGACCTGTGGAAGATCATTTACCTTTTATGCTTGATGCAACAGATGCCATGTTAATTATGTTTCCTGACTTTTGTGCCAACATCTAGAATGACAAAATAAATTAGGAAGGCAACCTACAAACAGAATGTAATTGTTTTATGTAACAAATCAATTACTAATGTGCTTTGATCAGAGCTAATATTCCCCTTTGAGACAGTTTGGTTAGTTTGTGGTCAAAGCTGGATTAGTGATCGGGCAGTCACCGCCCATCATGGCACAGGCTCAGAGTAATACAGCTAATCCCAGCGGACAAAGGATGAGAACAAAAAAAAAAAGCATATGTCACTCAATTTCCAACAGCACCGATTTAATTCTCTCAAAACCAGGATAAACAGTGTTAGGCACTTGGTAAAGTGGACAAAAGGTCACCTTAGGCAGGAAAGCCTTGCACATGAGGAACATGCTCCGGACGTTCACGTTCATTGTAAAGTCCCAGTCGGCCTCTTCGCAGTGCAAGATGGAGCCGTGGTGCACAAATCTAGATATTAGATGACGCATAAACTGGTGAAGCAGCAAGAACGGTATTACAGTATTATGTAATTATTAAACGTATGGCTTTAGCTAAAAGGTAAAATATCCCATATTTCAATCAGAATCCGAAAAGAAGAGCATTAGAATCAATATGAGATATACATTTTTAAACTAAAAATTAAAGTAGCTGAAAATGGTGTGGTAACTCCCTCAACATTTTACTGTGCCTTAAAGGTGTCAATATAGAGAAATGAAGGAAATGTAGTTAAGCAGGAGATGGATAAACGTGCCTAATGTGGAGACAGCATGTAGAACTGAAATGCACTTATTGTGCGTATTGTGTTAGAACTGAAACACTAAAGGACAGAAATTTTAATTAACTATTTGGCTCAAGTTATTTAAAAAAAAATGCTTGGCTCCCACTGTATCAAATATAATTACATTCACACCGCTTTTATCCAAAGCTACTTACATTTGAGGAACAATTACATACCGGCCAATAAAAGATGAAGAGATCTTCAAGAAACAATAGATAATAGTAAGTTCTAATAACATGTATGGCATCAATGGGGTAAAGACCTAGGGAAAGAAGTAGGAGTTTTGAAATTGTGCAATCAATACCTTAACTGTAAGGAGACAGAAGAAGAAGAGCACAGGAAGTGCATGTTAGGGGTTAGGGGTGTTCTAAGAGAAAGTGTTCTTGGAAGAAATTAGTTATAGGTAATTAGCATTTGTTTTTTAATTTTTATTACTCAAACAGGAACTTGTCACCCAGTGCCACAGTGTGGCTCACTGATTCATGAGATTTTCTGATCAACATCAGCGCTCTGGTCATTCAGGACATTAGTGTTACAGGAAAGAGGGAAAGCATACCCAGCAACATTGAACAGCACATCCACATGGTCATGTTCCTTGGCCAGGGCTTCGACTTGGTCTTTCTTAGTTACATCCACAACCTTGGTCTTGATTCCTGTTGATGAGAGAAAAAGACAACTTTGGTTCTGGAGAAGAAATTATTTTAGTGTTTGGTCTTTTAGTTTAGACCAAACTGTCTTTATTATTTCACATTTTAATGTTTGAGATTAAGTAATCAGTCACCTAAAATTACCAACGCAAGTGAGCTACACACCGTGATTCACATATAGCAATTACAATCATTCACACATGGCTGCTGCAGTATCCGGCCGGCTCTACAGAAAACAATTAGATGAAGTGCTTTGCTTGTGAGCTACCTGCAAGGAGGTGTTGAATGTTGATCATCTCCTATTTATTCAAACTTGTTCCAGCAGGGGCAAATTTTTGCAATAAGCCTGCCTCTCCAATGCATTGCTGACTGGTTATAAACACAGCAAATGAAATATTGTGAGCGTATATTAGTATACCACATCGGTTATCCTGTGGACACTTTAAAATGGTCAGGATGAAAGGCTAATACAAACCTAAAAAAATGGCTAAATTAAATATTTACAACTAAAAGGCATGTTAGAATAGAAAATAGACATTTATGATACTGTGGGAAACAAGAAAATGTCATAGTATAAAGTGTGCTTTAATTTTGTGAAAAATTATTAATATACAGGTAATATGACTGATCATGGTTTAGTAGTGATCAGTCTACTGTTCACTGAATAAATGTAAGTAATCAGGATAGTTTTAATGTATTTTGGAGAACTAGGTTACAAATGTTAGAGCTCAAACAATTAGTCAATGAATTAATTTAGATGAATGACAAATTCTAACTCCCACCTTCTCAAATATAATGTTTGATGATTTCTTAGTACACAATAATAAGAAGACATGTCCTTTGGCTCTGGGAAACAATAAGCATTTTCCTCTATTTTTTCACATTTTATGGAGCTACTGATAAATCGATTCATAAAGATGATAATAGGCAGATTTGAAAATAATCATAGGTAGCAGCCCTAAAAATAATCAAAACTTAGGATAAACTATGGAAATGCATTTTATTAAAAGCTGCTGCATCGCACTGGTTACCCAGCAGATGGCAGCCTTAGACCAACAGAGAAGAATCTTACCTTCAACACCATCCAGCTCCTTCAGCTTCTCTCCATTGATGTCAGTTGCTGTGACTTGAGCTCCCTCCTTTGCGAATGCCTGCAGTTGAAAAACCTGAGTCAGACCCGAGCAGTACTTCTGTAATGTCCGCACATGTCATGGAATAAAACCTGCAGTCCAGTATTTACCTTGTAGAAAATGAATATTTTGTTATTATCCTCTGATTCAAACAAAAGACATTTGAATACTAAAAGAAATTGCTGTTTTGTGGAATAAGCTTTTGATTATGAACATGCTAAAGGCGGGGAACACAGAGGCAGGTTTTTGTCTTCTAATCAAATGTGAAGGGCTGCCTGGCTGCTTACAGAAACTCCCTCTGACTTTAGGTAATAATTCGGATCATACTGCTGACACCAAGATCTTATTACCACATATCTATAGACAAAGAATGTGAATTTATGACCCTAATCCCTCAACCCTTGCTTTAAATGTAAGGGGATAGCTTATGAAGTGTGACTGCATCATTAACCACATCAGCAAAGTATACCTTTTAAGGTCTGAATGGGAAATTTAAATTTAATTTTAAACAGCTTTAAAACCTATGCGATATGTGAAGATAATGATCTGCGGCGTAAACAGACCTCTCTATTCGAATTCCTCCACACGACACAAATCCATGTAATGCAAGGCACGGTTTAAAAAAAAAATTACTTGAAGGGAATCGATGTGCTGATGACCCAATCTTGACAAGTGTTCTGCTATCTCTTTGAAAAGCGTACGACCAGAGGATTGTGCACCAGGACTGTCCTGAACCTGTTTTTTTTTGCGACATCCCAAGAATCCCTATTACAGCACAGTTATTTACTGCACATGCAGAAAGAAACAAAGTCTATAATCTTCATGCAAGGTGAAAACGTCTGTTTCTATAAAACAGATAATCAATGCATATTATTTTTTTCACAATTCCAGCTTGCATTAGAGCATTTAAGCTTTTTGCCCTGTTTGGTGTCAAGATGCCGTAACCCTAGGACTTATTAGGCAACTAAATAGTGTATGCATATGGTGAAGAATATATTTCTGCAACATTTAGTCAGTCAGCTGGAAGAAAAAATGTTTGGTATCACCATTACTGTTGCAGAGCTACACTTTTACCATTTCAAATAGCTGTTTATAAAGATATCCCTTATCATCGTATGTCAGGAGCAATATTAAAATCTGCTGTTTGCATTACACAAAAACCAGTTGAAATATATAATGAAGTCAAAAAACATACACTGCTTCGAGTTTGCACACCACAGGCTATTAAATAAACAAGTTTCCGTCATGGTTTGGTAGAAATTATATCAGTGAAATGTTCCTATTAAAGCTCATTACTATTGCGGCAGCACGTCCAATCCCCTGAGCGGCAGCTGACAACACAATCACTTTCCCGTCCAGACGACCCATAGTGCACCTTTCACTGCTGCTGCAACAAACAAACAAACAAACAAAAACAGGGTATTGAAAAGTCACAGCAGGTTTTATTTAGATTATAAAGGTTCTTGTTCATAAAAAAACTCCTGTTGAGCATTTGGATATTTACAAATGTGTTCTTGAAAGATCATTTCAGATGTGTGTTTACAGTAAAGAGTGACAAAGTGAGTGACAAACCATTTATTGATTCAAATCCCGCGAATGTTATGTAAATGTTGACAAGAAATCAAGAGTTCAGTGCTAAAAAATAGCCTGTACCCAGGTCATGAAATGTTTTACATTTAAAATCACGTGTTTGGAATAATTAGAACCAAATTAATAAAATAATCTACTGACAAACGTCAAAACACAAACAACGCAGACTCATGAAGGGATGCCTCAGGGACTGAAGCTCATAACAATCCGCTCTTAACAGATTTCCCACTTGAGGTTTCTATTTAGTTTCATTAATCAGAGTCTTATCTGTTAAGCTAAGAAGTAATGACAGGCTATTTCTCAATAGACTTTTTTGAGTAGACACCTTTCTCTAAATGGTTTTACGTTAACTTGCTGCATTTGACGAGAGATTACATGGTGTGGACTGGCCCAATGTCAGCTGGGATAGGCTCCAGCCCCCCCGCGACCCTGTATGCAGGATAAGCGGTTGACGATGGATGGATGGATTACATGGTGTAGTATCAGATCTTATAAATATGCATTTTATTACAATATCACTCACAATGACATACAGTATCACCTTAAAGGCCTTATGCAGAAATGTTGTTTACCAGTCATTTTATCTCATTTGTTCAAGCACAGACTGTATTGTTGTTACAGTCTGTAATTGTCAGCAATGATAAACTTTGCTGTACAGAACTATTTGCAACTAAAGCAGGAGTGCTCCCTTAATCTAACTTTTACAGCTGAAAGGGACAGTCATGAGTTTCCATGCGTCTTTCAACTTCAACAAATAAATTTTACAGTGAACATCCGCTCACATGTAATAGTGAGGGTACTTCATCGTGCCATCATAGGCTTTTTCTGCCTTAGTTTTATTCACTCCCTCAACCACAAACAGACAGAATGCTTATAACCACAGCTTAAAACACCAGAAAAAGAAAACACCAGTGCAATGTAAAGCGCCATAAACAAAAAGCAAAACCTTTCAGTGCCTGTTCCCTTTTTTCCCCTTCAGACATGTTCTCAGTTTGTATTCCTGGCATGGGGATTGTTTAATCTGACATGCAGGTTTATTTTATGGTTATGATTGCCTCTCATGTAAGCGCAGACACATGCATGTCAGTCGTCAGCCACTGTTGTTTGCAGTGTGTTCAAATCAAGCGGGAAGCTTCCGAATATATATGAAATGAAACCTGCATTCTATTGAAAATCCAGCAGGGGGCGACTCTTCTGGTTTCAAAAAGAAGTCCGGCTCCATTAGAAATAATGGGAAAATGACCCTACTTCTCAACTGAATAATTACCTCAGTAAACACTTTCCTGATGAGTTTATGTTCTCAGTCACTAGTTTCAAGGCTTCTTCAATACAAAATGATGTTCTTTTAGTAAATTATGGTCTCCTTTAATTTTAAATTGGACCACAAAGCAGAGTATGTTTCAGGGCGGGATTATCTATGATTGACAAGTCGTTACCATGGCGACCTGTCAATCAGGCTAGAGCCGACTAGTACCCTTGGCACTGTGAAAATTAAACCAGCGCCATTGAAAAAGCTTATTAGAAGTTGCCTATTCACTTTCTCTGGTGAGTATATTTAGTTTTAAGACTGTTGTTCACTAGACAAAGTTATCAGCCCTGTCAAAATGACAATTAACGTGAGTTACAGTTGCACCTACCTAAGCAAGCTAGCTAACTCTGCACACGGCCGTTAGTTCTGCCATATCGTCACTTCCGGGCACTTCCTGGTTGCAAAAAACTCGACATGGCGGTGGCCTATCGGCCAAACTCAAACAACTTCAAAACGGCAGTTCACAAACCAACGGGTGACATCACAATGACTACGTCCATTTCTTATATACAGTCTATGGTTCAACTACTGCAGAAGAGGTGACACAGCCTAGCTGTCAGCTTTCTTTAGGGTTCCTTTTTTTCCTTTTAAAGGAGGTGGTATTATGCTCATTTTCAGGTTCATAATCCTATTTAGGGGTTGTAAAAGAACAGGTATACATCGTTTAATTTTCAAAAAACACGTATATTTTTTCCTACTACACATTGCTGCACATGTGCAGTTACTAGTTAAGGACTGCTAGCTAATCAGAAGCAGAGAAGGGCGGGTCAGTGAGAAGCTGGTAAAAACACTTCATTCCGCTGTACACATTGCAGACGAGCTTGGCAACATGGACTGGAGCAAGACTTTTAGAGTAGTGAGTTATTAATCTGTAAATAAAAAAAGTATTTTTCATACACAAAGTTCTACATCACAACATTAAGTCCATTGACTGCCAGGAAGGTAGCTAGTGTTTGGAAGGGAGAGGGGAGGTGTGTGCTGCAGCTCAGTGCTTGTCCACAGTGTTTTTGAGGGTGTGTCGGACTAGCTGCTTGGCAAGCCTAATGTGAGGTGCATTTAGTTTTCATCCCTGTGTTGTCAGAGGGATGAAATGGAAGCGGCTGGACTACAAATAACTGTTTTCAAGCAGTTCAGAGCAGATTTTTCTGTGGGAGATGGGAACTCCCTTCGGGGTGGACTTTGGGCTTTTTCATTTTGCAAACCTATTACATGCACAACAAGGTATAACTCAATAAAGGAGAGGGGAAAAAGCCAAAAAGCATAAGACCACTTCTTTAAATTTAGGGCTATTAACATCCATAGCAGCCTAATACACAATATGATCTTGCTCATACTGGAGTAAATGAATAAATTTACATGTGCCAATTTGGGAAATATTTATTTGTTTACGCAATATAGATATAAGCACTCCCTGACTGCAATGAACCAGTTAATGTACTAACAACAGTGGATTACTTTAACACTGAAGAAAACAAAAAACGTGTTGATTCACAGGCAAGTTCTGATATAAGGAGCGCCTTTTTTCATATGATTTCTAATCGGATGTAAGGGTGCATAAAGTCTAAATAAAGACAGCTTCCAACTGTATTGCCATAACCGTGAAGTTCAAAATAAGGGCACACTCCTTTTTCAGGGGTGGCTTGACTGCTGTACTGTTCTGATGAAGTTGTGTGGGCTACGCATGTCTTTTACAGTTGCACCCGACTAACGTTACTGTCTATAGAAAAGTGTATTATATGATTTCAGCGCAAACACCTGCTACTGCTGAACCTCTTTCAGCACAAATCTGGATAGACTCATCTCATCTCTGACTGTTGCATAATATGTTCCTCTTACGTGCCACACCAACTCTACACTTAATTACTGCTGCGCAGGAACATGCGGGTCGTAGGTCACCACAGCTAAACAAAACTGCAACAACTTTCAGAGTGGAATCTATATTTACTACCCTTAGGCTGCAAAGTTGGAGGAAAAACGCAATTCTCAAACTCACTCTCTACTCCGCTCCGACCTGGCTGGCTCCGACACACATCAAAGAGCAGCGCTTCCCCACACGTGACCGTCTGCTTGTAGCGCTATTCGTCCCAGACCAGGAAGTGTGCGTGACAGCAGTTTGTAATTATTTGAGAAGAATAAACTGAGAGCGAATTGATGAAGCATTTATTTAGCCATGTTTACAAGTTTTTAGCTACGTCTTTAACAGCTATGATAAACATGCCCCCGAGTTGACTCTTCTTCAGGTAAGTGTCTGGTCTAATAATTGATAATTGGAAATTGACCTTTGGGATAAGCAAAAAGTTATTCATGGGTCCAATTTTATTGTCACCAAGAGTTAATGGTTTATAAAAAAGATTTAAATTTTGGTTAATGATTGGCTGCTGGTTTAAACTGCAAGTTAGCCTTCATATGCGATTTGAGAATGTCAAGTTTATAATTGAAGTCAGTTTTGTGCTGTAAAATATGAAGAAAAAAGAAACTGAAGTGCACATCGAAATGTTATGTCTATTTCTGACCTTGAACTATGTGGTAGCTGTTCTGGAGCTTTTAATCATACCACATGATCAGCACATGAAGCCTATATGGAGGAGAATGCCAAATGCCAATGGGTCAAGTGCAATCTCTGTCTGCTGATGAAGATCATGTGATATGATCAAAAGCTCCAGAATAGCCACTTAACTGTGTTGACTGTCAACAGCTGTTTCCAAGGTCAAGAATACACTTTGAAACTCAATATCCTTGTCTAATTTTCATTCTAAGCACAAGTGAGACATTTTTTCACCTTATTATCTAAATCATGTCTTCATTTGTTTTGTTTTATATAGTAGAAGACATACCTTATATTTATTAAAACAGACCTTCAACTGTTCATTTTTGCTTTTTAAAGAGACCATTCTGTGGTCAACCAGAAATACTGCAGAAGCTTGTGGATGTGACCCTTGCTTCAGTTTCTGCACAGTAATGATAAACACAAGCAAATTGTGACTCAAATAACGTGACCTGCTGACAGACTGCATGGCTCTTTTTGAATGATGAAATATGCATGAATAATTTTCTGTTGGCCATAGTCTTGACCTGTCTAGGAGCTATTCTTGAATGAGCCCAAGAGGGAGTGAGGACACTATTATTTTCTTCTTCACTACAGATAAGTGGACTGGGAGACGCAGTCTGTCACACACCCACGGGATACACTTCAATCAGTGGACAATAACATGCAAAGGTAGAGTAAGTGCTGGGCCTCTTCACAGTAGTCTGCGTAACTGGTCTCTTGTTGATAATTGTTACCTAAAGCTGTGCAGCTAATCTCGGGTTTATACTAAGAAATTTCATAATATATCTGCATGTGCTTCATCTGAGTAATATAATGAATATTATGGGTTCATAACGTCAATTATGCTGTTATCTGTATATTTTCACTCATTGCTTAATAATATATTCATAAAGTCTGCATTCAAGCACCAAGAGATGGGGTGAGGAAGACTAATATATTTCCAATAATTTGTTAAGATTAATTGAATGAAAAAACAAAAATAAGAAAAGCCATATGTTTTAATCAAGTGTTTACACCTCCCTTTTCCCTCTTTCTAGTTGATTTATAGACACTTAATCTGCTTTCCACTTACCATGACATACAATCTGATATCGTGTTTATTTAGTTTGTTTTTGTATGGAAAAAGTTATTGTTTTTGTCCTTTACATACTTTTGTGAAACTCCACTGGTTTTACATAAAAGTCCGTTTACAAAATAGGGTTAGTACTAAAGTTAAACTAAAACAGTTCTATTTTGTCTTCTGAGGCTCTGGCGGAGCTTCGTCAATGAGAGAACAAAGGCTGCACACACTTTTGGAAAAGTTCACATTCACAAAAAAAAAAAATCATTTTTTACTTGAAGGCTTTCATGGTGTTTAACTCACTTTTACCATCTACTGTTTTTGTCTTCACTTTCATCATACCACCTCACACTTTCACAATTGCTGCGTGTTTCTCAGATTGTTGGCTTCTGAAAAAAATAAATGTTGTAAGATATCATGAAGGTTATTTCAGCTTGGGAACTATAAAGGCCTTGCCTTTCAAAGTCGACACTGCAAGTGTGCATGGATGATCTAAAATAATGATGCTAGTAATTGTTTGATGAAAAAATCTTTTACTAGCTTGTTCCAGAGGTTTATCATGATAAATTTACTTGAAAATTCTGAGAAAATCCAGCAAGTGGACCTTCAGTTAAGATATTTTTCATCAGACTACTTCTTAAAAAGAGTGAATGTTATGCTCACGCAATTGATTGTGTAACAGGAAACATAGCCTGGGAAAGGACCCATTCCAGGGCCAAAACGCAGTCTCTGCCTATGGTGCATCGATTTTTAATATTCTTGTAACACAGTGGCTTTCTTATTGTACCCAGACAAAGATAAGGAGCAGTAAAGGTGCTTTAGTTACTGTGGACCTGTCCTTTGTAATGCTCTGCCAGATGATTTACTAAGCTCAAAATCTTCTTGTTTTCCCAGGAAGACTGAACAGTGTTAGTGTGAGAGTGAGAGTGTGTAGGTACAGTATTCTGGGTATGTACAAATATGTTGTTTTTTAAAATTAGTTTTGTTGTTAAACCACAGAATTACATATCCTTGTTTTTTTATAACTAAACATTTGAAATAAAATGTGCACTACAATGTATTGTATACATAAAGCTGCCCTGTGACTTGTGACTCCCCCTCCTTTATGCCTTTGTGCCTCTTTCACTCTCCACTTGAAGGAGGAGACAACCAACTTCAGCCAACAGAAAGCCTGCATTACAAAGCAGAGGAGTGGCGTTTGAAGGACGTGGGCTTTTATAGAGTATCTAATGAAAGATACTTTTGGTTGCATTATGGAAAATATAGACTTTAGGATTTCTGGAGCTTGATCCATACTACGGACTAAAAGTCAGGATATGTCAGGGTGCAATGATTTTGACCATTCTTTGTGTCTCTTATGGAAAGAGAGACAAAAACACAGGCACACCCTTCAAGAATCAACACATTTGAATAGAATTGGCGTCAGAAGTGAGCAGCAAACCTTTAATGACTTATTGATTGAGTTTGAGGAGAAAATAAAAGTGTTTTCTGTCATGTGGTTATATGGTAATTTCATCCAAAACAATCTGTCAAGACGATGTACAAGATTTACATTAGCCACGACAACATGAACCGTTTTAACCATAGTCTCTTTCTCAAGAGATCTTCAGTTTATGTTTTTTTAAGCAATGGATTTAAGGTAATAGGTACCTGATCCATTTGTTCGCGAGAATCAAAAGAGAAGAGGGTCGACATTCAGATTAGAAGATTTAATAGCACACAATAGCAGCCGTAGTCTACACCAACGACTGCACCTCAGGAGACCCATCTGTCAAACTCCCAAACCCTGCTGATGATACAACAGTCATCTGCCTCATCCGGGACGGTGATGAGTCAGATGGGAGGTTGATCAGCTCGCTCTCTGGTGCAGCTAGAACAACCTGGAGCTTAACAAGCTCAAAAATATAGAGATGATGGTAAACTTCAGGAAGAGCCCCCCCACTCTGCCCCCCCATCACCATTCTAAACAGCCCTGTGTCTGCAGTGGAATCCTTCAGGTTTCTGGGATCCACTATATCCCAGCACCTAAAGTGGGAGCCCAACATGGACACCATCAAGAGGGCCCAGCAGAGGATGTATGAAGGTACTTTCAAACCAAAAGCGAAGCAAACGTTCGGGGCGGTGAGTTTACATACAAAGTCAATGCAAAGACGCATAGAGCCGCAATTTCCTTTCGGGCTGCGCGACGCGAAAGCAACACAAAGGAATTCGCGTGAAGAAGTCGTGCGACACTGAGTCGCGATAGCCTATCAGTGTTGAGATTGTCCGTACGTCACCGAGGCTTCAGAGCGTTGTGTGGAGAGAGCCAAGCAGAGCGGGGGATTGAAAATCTGCAGGCCAGCTGAGAGCTGCTAAACTTGGGTTAGAGGAGCAGGGAGCAGCACAACCAACCATTGGATAAATAAACACCCGTAGTCGGTCAGATTCAGCTCTGACAACTATGCCGTTTACGTCGCGGGAGGAGCTCGGAGTTAAGCTAATTTAATAAAAAAAGTTTTTACTTTAGTTTTAGGCATTTCAACGTTGATTTATGTTAACTGGAGCTTCTCAGCAGCTAGCTTCCGTACACATCCGGTTCCAGTGTTGTTGTTAGCGTCGTTAGCTCTGTCTGACTACGACTTCATATTTATATAAAAACCGGAAAAAGCTGGGCATTACTTGGAGAAAAGAAAGCGAGGAGGATGAACTACCTGGTGAGTTCAGAAAGCGTGTATGTAACTTTATTCCAGCTATCATTGTACTTTTCTGTGAGCAAGTTAGCATAGGATAGCCCTGATAGATCCGAACTCCATTCAGAAAACAAACATTTTAGAAGTTGTTGTCCTGCTGTCTTGCTAACAGAGCAAAATGTTTACTTTGGGTTCATACAGTTGTAGTAATGGCGAGTTGTGTTTATTCACCTTATCGCTTTATAATCTCCTTCTCGCGTTGTGTGTGAACACTCGCAGCGAATGTACTTGCGAGGAAAGCATCGCGAGGCAAAGATTCGCGTTTGGTATGAAACCGGTATAATGAATTGAAGTGTACTAGAATGTTCTGTCGCTTGAAGAGAGTCCTGATGATGTAGATGGAACTGTGGGGCCTGCTGCTGTTGATGGACATGTTGAATCAGTAAAGATACACAGAAGACAAACTCCTGGGCCCTATTTCAGAACGCAGGTTCAACAAATAGTGTAAGCCTAAACTCTGGGCTGACAAACTCTGAGCTGTCAAACTACTGAGTTTTCGGTTTCAGAAAGGCCGATCAGAATAAGTTTAGTCAACTGTGAGTATGTTGACCCTGATTGAAGCACGTGCGAGGAGATGAAAAAGAGCCATCATCAATAGAGCTCTGATACTACGATTCACCAGAAACGTGTAAAT
Source organism: Lepomis macrochirus (assembly GCA_024633595.2). Classification (NCBI taxonomy): domain Eukaryota; kingdom Metazoa; phylum Chordata; class Actinopteri; order Centrarchiformes; family Centrarchidae; genus Lepomis; species Lepomis macrochirus. The sequence continues at coordinate 21,872,415 of JALXJV020000003.1, forward strand.
AAAGGCAGAGCCTCCATTTTAATCGGGTGGAGCTAGAAATAGGAATGCGTGCCAATGCGTATGGAGCTAAATTAGGGCCAAATGTTTTGTTAATTTGAAAAAAGAAATTGTAATAGAAAAACTAAAACTTGAAATTGAAAACTTAAGTTTGTCTAAAACTTGAAAAATACAACCATGTATTCAAACTTAAAATTAGTTTGCCAATTTTTTTTCAGTTTAAATAAAATATTGATTTATTTCTGGAAGTATTTTGAAGAAATTATTTATTTTTATTTTTCACTTTTCCATATTTTGTTATTTTAGGACTCTTTTTTTTCCCCAGTTCCACGTTTTATGTGTTCAGAGTGAAAGCTTATTGTTTTCCAGCATCAAATCTTTCTTTTTTTTTCTTCACAGCTTCAAATCCTTTTTTTTTTTCCATTTTCAAATCTATTTTTCAGTTTCAGACCATTTGTTGTCTTCAAGAAACGTAGGCACTGCGAGAACCGTGGCTCAATGCATGCACAATATGCATGTGATTGGCAGTAAACAAACTAATGCCAGTGACTAAGTTCCCTTTTAAAAGCTGATTTGGACAATTTGTGGGACAAATTACACTATACGAGCAATAAATTGTGGCATTTTGTGCAGTTTGGCAGTGACACTTGAAGAATGGACTTCTCCCACTTACACATACGACCGTGAACTCACCACTGTAGTCACTCGCCGTGACGTCTGCACCGCCAAAGTAACCCGCTGGCGCCAGCACACAGGTGAAATAAATGTGCTGTTTTGAATATATTCTTTGGTGACATTATCCCACAGTGGCTAATTATTTTATCCTAGGGACACACAGAGAGAATGCGTTTTGAGTTGGACAACTGGACAAAGCGGGAAATGAAGCATCGCTAAGATTAGATGAACTAAGTTAGCTTCATCCTTCTAAAGCTAGCTAGTGTTGTGAATTTCACACGCATTTCAGTAACTAGCTCAAGTTTTTTTTGCCTTTAACGTGGATTGTCTTTGTTAACCTCTGTCAGAATGTCGACCATAACTCAACAGCGGCTGCAGCCGCACAGAGCCTTATAAGCGTGCTCACACACAACATCTCTCAGGGACAGCAAGAGCAAGGAAGAATGCAGGAACAGGGATCGTCATCTGTAGACCAAGAGATGGCCAGGTTTTAGGTGGAATTTTATTGTTCAAGTTCATTTTAAAGTGATTTAACTATTTAATATGTTATATGTACATTTATGACCATAATTTAAAAAGATATTCATTTTTAAATCATGCAGATCTTTCCCTGGATTTTTCTCTCAAGAAAAAGTTATTTAGGAAAGCGAAAGATACAGAGTCCAAAGACCTATTGCACACCATATACAAAAACCTGGAGGCCTTTTAGTTTCTATGTGTACCTGTTAAACATAAATTCAGAGACAACCCCAACCTCATCTGAAGAGTCTGAACTTGCTCAAACACGGCTTGGAAAAAAGATCTCTCACTATGTCCAGGGATAGAGTCAGGAGGAGGCATTACAGATTAAACTTTGCACAAAACTTGAGACAGAGACAAAGCATTGAGACATCACTTAGTTATGTTCTCTTAGTTCTTTAGACTACTGCAAAATGAGTACCCTAAGATGCAGGGAGTGACAGGAGGATGGCTACTCTACAAGGCTACAGGTGGAGAAAAGTAGTAATATAATATCCATTGTCATACATTGCCATTCAAGTAACTTGCCCAAACTTATTTAGTTGGAATAATCCAAACAATGTTGCATTTACAGATGATCAGGGTAAAAGGAGACTGATAATGATTCCTCCTGACTGATGGATACACCAGAACCCTTCTTCAGTGTCACAGGGGCAGGGAAGGACACCCTGTATATTGTGCCTTTGCAGCATGAGTTTGACCTAACTCCACTTCCTCCAGATGCCATTGAATCCCGAAGTATGCCAAAAGCACAATCTCAAACTTGCAAAGTGAGCTTTCCTTTGCACATTTTGGCCCTTCATGTGAGTACTGAGTGTCACTCAGTAGGAGAAGATATTGAGGTAAGCCATATAATTCAGGTGATGTTGCATTGTACAGCAGCTTAAAATTTGTATTGCTGTTCAATGAGTTAACAGAATCTTTTCATATGTAAAATCTTACATGTGTAAAAACGACATCCAGATAGTTTCAATTACAGTCCCCCTGTACACCATGAGACCAAGACATCTTGAAGTGGTACAGTGTTAAAAGTTATTGTATTGCAATGTGAAATGCTGACGTAAACTGTTCTGTATGAGACTGTTGCTAATAGTCCAACTGTTCTGTCTCCAATAGAAAGTTCCATGTCCTATCTTATTCTTGAAATTTACACCAGTTTGTAGAGATGCATGCTAGCATGTGTGGAGAAAGGTAATTTGTATGCAGTACTTTAAATGTATATGTAACTTGCATATGTGTGTATATCTCATCCACCTCTGACATGTACATAATAATCTTCTACATCCTTGGCACTCTGCTCATTGCATTTGTCAATCTGTCTATATTGTTTTTGTTTATAGAGTAAATATGTGTTCTCTATACTGTAGCCTGTATCTGATTTTATTATTGTATGAGTAAGCACATTGTTAGAAAAGTACAATCCTGAGTCAAATTCCTTCTAAAAAAGCAACTAAACAGCCAGAATTTCTTCTACATATGAAGTTCCTGACCTCCTGCGATTCATTTCCTTTCCTGTGGGTGATACAGGCCTCCATGAACAGAAAAAGTCTGACAAACAGTTTACAATAACTTTACACCAACTATTAATAAACAGTAGTGGGTAAGGGTATGTAATATGGACAATGGATATCGTTAAGCCAACAGCTGATAGACACAAGTTGGATAAGGAGACTCAAAAGTGGCCCTCAAATGTAAAGTTATGAGTATTTTACACAGGGTTTGGCAGCAAAAAGACAACTGTCGTGCAGTTGTAAATGGGTTTGGATGAGGGAGAATACCTTATTACTGAGCCTTATAGGAGCTACTGTAGTGTCAAACCATTCATAATGGCCAGTCTCCACCATGGCTTAGTGATAGTTATATATAGTGAAAGAGCCCAGAATGTCCTCTGCGAAGTATGGGCTGTGCTGCTGCTTTGATCTAAAAGGTACAGATGCACAGTGATGCTCTAAGGCAGCTGTTTGTGGAGATACTTAAACAGTATTACTAAAATGACCAAACTAACCACATGCAGTTACAGTTAATGTATTTAAGTTAGCATGTTTCCATTTTATTGGTTGTCTAAAACTTTAAAATTCAGAAACGTACAAAGCATAGCAGAAAGCATATAACTCTTATCAGCATAAAAGCTACACTAATTACAAGCTTTAGGCAAAAAAAGCATTATAGATTATGTCTATTAACATTTGAGATCCATACAAGCAAATTCAGTCCAGATGCATAAACATGAATGAAACAGCAAACCTCCAATAACCTCCATTTATAAAGAAAGGACTATCTATCTATGCTAATTTATCTCTCTCATAGTCAGCAAAGAATGATAAGGAAGAACAATCTAAAGTGGCCCCTTGTTGATTTATCTTCAGTGTATACACTGTATGAACACACCACTGCATTGAGTTTATCATATTTCAGTTGTAAGCTTGGGGCAAATTTTCACCTCTGACATGCATTGCTACAATATTACTGCTCAGGTCAAGCCCCTTTAGAATAAAAAACAAAGATTTTAATTCCACACAGTTTCACAATGTTTTTGTCAGACAAATACTTTATGGAACAAACAGAGCAAAGCTTTAAAGCCAGGAAAGAGGTTTGGGTTTCAAGCCAGGAGAGGAGGACCAATATTTAGTTAAATTTCTTACATCCGTATTGACTTTGAGCACAGTAGTAGAATTTTAATGAATCCCTGCTGAATGAGTTATTTTGTCTGATCAAAGAGGGGCTTTTCATGGTGAATCTAAGAGGTTTTCACACATAAACTGACTCACAGACTGGCCTCCTCCTACACAGTATAGTCTCACTGTGTGGTACTCATCTTAAACCTGTTTAAACACAACCTCACCTTATAACTTTAATATGCAAACATGTCCTGAACAATCATTGCCTCTTTTTGGTTTCCAGCAACTCCTGAGGGAAATATATGGCTCTTTATGTTCACCAGATTGTCACTTTTTATGTCAGCCTTTGGATCTAGGCAGGTAGCGTACAGTGCCTCGAAAACAGCTGCCTGGTGGGTCTTGAGCAGCAGAGTGAACCAACACAGTAAAGGTGTGGTCTGTAAAACCAAAACAAGGGGAAAGATGCTAAAATGCTCTACAAGCTGAAGTGAACTGCAAAGTCAGGTGATTATTTCACTGTGGGTTTGTTTACATTGTTGTATATTTGCTTTTGTTTGACAAATGTATCTACACTGATTTTGTGTTGGGCTTTGAGCACTACCAAAACACTCATGAACACATCCTGTATAGACACACCCGGCTAAAGCTGCTATTGTTCTGCTAACCTCTTGTAGACATATTGTAAAACCACTACAGCACAACTGAATACACTATTGATACCATTATAATTTTGGCAAATGTTTCTAAATTAGTTTACAACTAGACTTACATACAAAAAATCTGTCCATTTCAAGTGAGAGAGTGGGTTATGTTAGAGGCAACATGGTTGATGGCTCAGTATCTTGCCAAGGGATCCAGTGGCAGCAGCACTGGGCATAGGACTAATGTTAATTGACACAGATTTGCTGGAAAATCCCATCAACAAATTCAAATCTGACAGAGCTGGATCTTATGTCAGGAATATGACAACGCTGAGTAAAGATTGACTGTATTTCTCAAGTAACAGTGAAATTGCCACCCAAATGATACTGTTTACACACTGTTTAGGCTTATTTCAAATAGTGCCTGTCCATATGGAACATAGAAAATGTTTATTTTGATTCCAGCTTTGAAGATGTCACTTGGCCAAAAAAAGAAATATATCTCCAACTTTAATAAATAACCCTGTCTGTTGTTCATAGGCTTAAATTTCTATTTCTGTTATTTTCCTCACACTTCCATCTGCTCGTATCTACTCAAGTACTGTGAAAACTGAGATAGAAGGATTAGGGGCAGAAGGCAGGGGAGAGGGCAGTGAAGAAGCCTGTTATTATATGAGCAGCAATATTTTACTACTTACTATTACTAGTGCTTTAAGTGTAAAGAAGTTGAAAGGATAGGAATAGTAGAGAGTGGAAGGAGGAACACGTTCAGCCAGTTGCGAACTGACCCTGCCTTATTACTTTTTTGCAGGGAGACAGCATAGCTATAGGGACTGTGAATGATCTGAACTGTGCATTCCTCCCCAGTTCCTAGTGTTTCTTGCTTTTTCCCCTCGTCATGTTTCTGTCTGTCTGCTGTCTGTCTCCTGTTTCTGTGTGGGGGCCTGCCGTTGCACTACTCTGCAGGCACCAGTCAGCCAGATCACCTGGAGCTTTCCAGCTCAGCCTGAAGTCATTTTTACAGTGAACCTGTAGAGACTTAAACCTCAGCTCTTCACCTCAGTTTTTGCCAGATTATCTATTCATCTTAGTGGTAAGTCGCATGCAACGTCTTTTTGCAGTTATGCCTCGACTGATGTTTGGTTTTTTTGTCTCAGGATATTTGCACCTTCCGGTTCATTGCTCAGTAAATCTTTTGTGTGAAATGTAACCCCTTCTACTGTGTCTGCTTTTAGATCTTTTGTGCTCACCTTAACAGGAACATTTATGTAAATGTAACATTTAGGTAATGACAAACAGTGTACAAGTTTTAGCTTATAGAATGCTTTTAAAACCATCCCCATGTGGCCCTTTCCTCAGCACTTGAGTACATTTCGCCATGCAAAATTTCAGTTTGACTGTGTTCTCTGATTGCAGCTTTACTTGAGTAACGAACATTACAAGACGTTGTACGACAAGCTAGCTGCTAGAAGGACACACTGTTGATTTTAACACATAAACACAAAAGTGATATAGATCATCTCATCTAATCCTCAACAGGACAGCAATAAGCGTGTTTCCAAAAATACATGGCTCCAGACGGTCATGGCAGGGGAGAGGGTTTGACACTTGCTCAGATGTGTCCTTTAACAACAACATTTGTGTGTGAATCAATCAAGCTTGACAAATTTAGAATTAAAGTGAAAGTAAAATGCAGTTTTCTCAGTCTTCCAAAACAGCAGAGACCCCACCCTCTCAGTTCAATATTACTAATATTCACGTAACTGTTCTTCTGTCTCTCAGTGGGCTCTACTCAGACGTCAATTCATCATACTGATACTGAACTCTTAGAATAACTGTTGTGATTTACATGGCTGCCGTACGCAGCTCCAAATGTCAGAAGCCAGAAAAAGATCCTGTGCTTTGTCACATTTTATCAGGCAATGTACTGTGTCTTGCTGTGCAATAAAAGAAGGCCCTTTATCATCTTGTATAAAACTAGATATCTGCTTTCATTTGGAATTGATGTTTGTGCTTTCAGAACTACATAAGCGTAAGACAAAGTGCACCACAGTTATTATAATAAACTGCCAAGCTTTTAAGCCACCTGTTATTACTACATTCAAATGAATATGAATCAGATTTTTCTGTCATAAATTTGTGGCAACCAGATTTCACCATGGCACCAGAACTCGTAACTCATGCCAACACAACAACTCATAATTCCACAATGAAAAGAGAGCAAAAGACCCTTTTTATTTTCTAATAGGGAGATGATAAAAAACAAATGTGCAGTTTTGTATGCGTTGTATTGATTCCAACTCAAACTTTTTGGCCTTTAAAATGAATGCTGAAGGAATGAGTGGCCAACAGAAAATTGAAATTCCAGAACAAAAGAAACCAGAGGGATTATTTGTTCCAGTACTCTCAACAGGTCAGAAGAAACTTCAACATATAAACATACTCATTCCATGAGACACTTAGTTGGTAGCTGTACATCACAGCTGTGGGTATAGCTGGAAATAATGAACACCTTGTAGACAATCAGAATCAAAATGGTTTTTTCCCCTTCTTTTTCCCCCTTGTCCAAATTAAGGGTCAATAAAGTATAGAGTGTCTTATAAAGAGCCAAAGTCAAACTGCAACATTTTCAGAAGTATAGTACAAGAAAACCTAGTTCATCAATTTTACTGACATTTGTAATATAGTCTTACTATAGTATGTCTTGTGTTTCACACCATATGTCTACATAAGGATGTTATGTTAAATATTTATGTATGGATTAAACACTGACTGAACTTGACTGACTTAAAGGTGGCCATGGATTATGAATTATGTTCCAAAGTCATTTTACACTTACAGTGTGGCACCTTTACGCTACACATACGCCCTCTTCAGCTTTGCCAAACCAATCATTGCTCGTTGGCATTCAACACATCACTACTGGTTTGCCAGCGCAGGAACATCAGCAAAGACAAACAGATTTTAAAACTCTAGTAGCCTATATTGTAAATACAGACAGATTTACCTGGCAGTGATAGGCGTAGTCAGCATTGCATGAACTAAGTTGGCAGGGGTGTTAGGTCTGCAGCCCTGTGAGTCTCTCTTCCCCCTCCTTGTGTGTGTGTGTGTCTGTCTGATTGCAGGAGTGGAGCCAGGTGCACGGGAGTTCAGTCCCAGCTGCTCTTCATCATCTCATCTAGCCCGCCCACAGTTACACCTGGTCATGCCGCCACATTGTAGTCTAAAACTGCTCCCTCAGTCTCCTTTCTAGTTTTTGTACTTTGTGACCCCTGTGTTACTGAACCTTGCCTAACAATGTTGTTTTGTGTACAGACTCCCTGCTGGAAATTGACTCCCGACTTCGCTCCACTCTGGATTCTGGACCCCCCCCCCCACCCAACAGAAATGCAGATTTCTCAAAACACACCGTGCGTGTTTTTGGGATCTTATAGATGTTTTAGAAAGTTCACCAGTTTTCATGTCTCCATTTGACATGGGGCAGCACTACATTGATGCACTGTGCATCAATGTATTGCCTCCTCATCTCTTTTCTTTTAAGCTGTGGGACAAATGGCTAACACGATGAAAATGATCCCCAGTGGGCCTATCTAAAGCAAGAGGACACTTTATCTAACATTAAGTAAACATGTAAAAATAAACACACAAAAACAGTATTGATTTTATCTGCAAATTAAACTAGAATGACCATGTAAACACTGTTGGCATCGTATAAAAAAAGCACACATGGTAGTGGTGGCACAATTTCATATCCATGCATACTATGTGTACCATTCAAAGAAGCCTAATTGCTTAAGCATTTTAAAGAGGAGCCAATACACTGATGTACAGCAGGGATCTATATCAAAAACACAGAAGTGTTTGCAGCTAAATCTGAGTTCAGCACAGGCTTTTTGATCAAAGTTTTCAGATCACATTTCTCAGAAAACCATGCACACCTGCCATCAAGCAGAATCGTGAATTATTTATTGTCCTCTAAAGGGAAGGGAAAATACTTTTGGTTTTATACACGGGGTTTTATGGCAACACAGCAGAAAATTCTGTGAAAATTTCATTTTCCCTGGCAATTTTAACTGAACAAGCTCTGTTTGAATTACTCGGGAGCCAGAGGGTGGCTTAGCTCCCCCTGAGTCCCCCAGAAACAAAAAAGTTTTGAATCTAATGAAATCTAATGTCTTGTCATCTTTACATTTTTTATATCTGTATTTTATAGGTCTGTGTAACTGTCAAGTTTTTTATTTTGTATGCATTTAATACATAATTATTGTGCAAGGATTTGGTGTCAGATGGGTGACTCGCAAAGATCGGTCCATAGTGCCAGCTACAGGAGCGCACGTCCTGCCAGGCATTCGGTTCAGCAGCCTCTCTCTCATCAGTTGTGTCCTCTTTAACCATCAGCGTGCAGTGAAGGCTTTACTACCCTTTCCCATCACACACCTTGTGAAACAGATGCCTCTCCATGTGATCTGCAAAAACAAGATTTCAGAATGGATGTAGGAGACACCCTGCCATCGTGATTTTCCACCCACTGACAAAGTGATGTGGGTGTCCATGCCCATGGTTTTTGACAATCAATATGTCACTTCCTTTCTCCTTGAGTAAGGAGGTCTGATCTGCTCATGGCTTTACATTTATGCTGTATTCTAGCTATGTTGGCCTACAGCTACATTTATTTGTTTTAATTTGTATTTGAGCTATACACACTGTGCCAGAAAAATTCACCAGCTTAAAGTAGTGTGAACCCACAACTGCATTTGTGGTGTATGTGTGTTTGCACGTTTGTGGCTGAGAGAGAAATAAAAGCTGCAGTGGCAACAGGAATTGTGTACTGCTTATAAATATTCTACCTTTCTTCATTAAATATTCCTCTCTCTAGATGAGCTCTCCTTGGACTGACAACACTTGTATTACTAACGCTATTGGCAAGTCTGCTGTATTTCAAGTCTGCTGTATTTCAAGTTTCAAGTCCAGCTAATGAATGAACTTGAAATTCAGACTTTAAAAGCAGCACCAATAGGGAGCATACAGTAGTCTGTAATTGAAAACCTTCCTGTGACGCAGAGCTGACAGACAAACTATTCCCCTCAGTTCTCAGAACATAAAATGAAAAAAAATGAGCACGTTAGAAAGTTGACACTTCTGTAACTTGATTGCAAGGTCACCAACACAACTAACACCAGTTTTGTAAAAATCTTACTTCAGGAGTATTTTCCTATTGCTACTCAAAAATCATAGTTCACTATGGGACCAGTTGACCTTGGCACATAGATCTGTTCAAAAGTGTTCAACTCATCAAAATGCTATTTCATGTTGGGCAGAGCAAAGATAACTTCCCTACAGTGTAATGATATATGTTACCTTTCAGTACTGTCAGAATTAGCAGTACTATGGTGCATTTTATCTACAAAGTATGCGTATTTTCTGTTCTGGTTCAGACTTCAGCTACTCTTGAGAAAATGGTGTATTAGGTTTGCTAAATGCTCAGTGATGTTCATTAGCCACCCAGTAAATTTGTCTGCCTAGCAGCTGATGTGGGAGGGCAAAATGTTCCTGCTTCAATCTACCTTATGAACTCTGTATTGCATTTTGAATTAAAACAAGCACCAAACCTATTTTTAACATTATTAACCCATGATTGAAAGGCAGATACATTGAGGCAAGATTATATTATCAAAACATGAAAAAGTTTAAAAGGACTTAGAAATAACCACCTGTCCAAATGTCAGTTGGTTAGTCTGTTGTTTCATTCTTCAACCCATGACAAAGAGAGGTGTCTGAGACCTAAAAAAGATGTTACCAGCAAAGAGCTCCTTGCAGTCAGACCAGTAAGAGATGGGTACTGAGGTTAAGTGATGAATTGATATCGGAAAGCAAAGAGTGGACATCATTCTCTTATTTTACTCTGATAAGGCCCATTCTGAGTGCTGTGCTAAAGAAGAAGTATGGGCACACCTTTGTTCACTTAGTTTTTGCAGTTTCATCCCACTCAAGGAGAAAAAGACCTGATGGTGATCTCGTAGAACAAGCAATAAAAAGTTTGCAATAAACTGTGAGAGGCTTTATGGCTCTTGGCCCAAATGTCATTCAAAGAGCATTTACCTGTCTCCTGACAGCAGTGCATGGAGCTGAAGACCTTTACGGGGGAAACCCAAAATACTCCAAAGATGTTGAAAGAGCATGAAAAAGAAATCACTCATGACATTATTATACCAAGTTAGTCACACATGCAATTTATGACTAACTTGGTCTCAGAGGAAGAGGATATCTGATTTTCAACAATTTCTTCAGTAATAAAATAATAATAATTCATTTGTAAGGAAGCTAAACTGCAGCTTTCCAACAAGTTCACTCCACTACAGTGTTGTTGTCTACACAGATTAAGTAAGTTAAACAAACAGTACAGATTTAAACATGAAGTATGTAAGAGCATGCAGAGCCCCTCCATAGACCGGGCAGACAGTGTGTCTCTCCCCTCCACCAAATAATGCAGAGAGAATAATACAGCTGAGAGCTAATATCAAAAGACGTGTTCTGGCAGCTCAAAGAGATTCTTTCTATTTCCTTTTGTGCTATTATGTATAAAGCAATAATTTATTATAATGTACAGTTACCTAAATTATTTTCTCATAGCACCATATTGGTGCTGACTTTTCACAAATATGCTAAAATATAATAATCTAATAATAATAGTCATGAATGATTGTCTTCTCGTGGTACAAATCTTCAAGCCATTTGACTGTTCTGAAGACATTTTCACTCGGAAACAGTTACCTTTGTTGCCCAATCACTCACATGGTGAGTTTCGTTTGTCGGCTAGACAGATAGAAAATAGATCACAATGTTGATTGATACTTTGGAATGCTGTACTACCAACCTATCTAGAAGGATCTCATATTTCGAACAAAACATCAGTCTGCTGCTCATCAACCACCCCACCTTGTTCTCCTTCTGTGTTATCTGCCTCCCTTCTCTCCTGTTGTCGCAAAGTTTCAAAGCGACAGAGACAGTGTCCCCGTAACCATAGTAACTCACTCTCACTCCTGCTTGCGTGCGCACGCTGTGACAGGCAGAGACGCAGAATGAGTTTATTCTGAGCATCATGCATGGGAATAAATTAGGCCACAATATAATAGACTTTTGTATATTTCACACTTTTCCCCTGATGGTCTGAATAACTCTGTAGATTTGTCACCAGTTGCCTTTTAGAAATAAAGTTGCAGACTCGTAGTAGATAATGAAGGCTGTAAGCTGTTTGTGTTTCAAATAAATTGATTTTAATTTATCTAAATTATTGCAAGTAATAATCCAGTAGTCACTTTATATTGGTTAGGACACTGTACTAAATTATACGCCCTTGGAATAATACCATGGGGGACATGGCACAAGAACACACAATAACATCTGTTATGTGGAGTACACCTTGTCCCAGAGCAGCTTGACAAATCTATTATCCCAGCGCATACAGTATGTATAAAAACATCAGACCATCAGAACCCATTGTTAAGTTTGTTAACTTGCATTTCATAACATAACAAGGTCAGCACTATCCTGGAAAGGCTTAAAATAGTCCTAATTAACATGACCTTAAGTAGTCTTCACTGTTAACTGCTATCTTGGTCTAAGGCACACCTGTGCCATACCCATGCTGTCTTATCAGCATCTTGATATGCCACACCTGTGAGGTGGATGGATTATCGCAGCAAAGGAGAAGTACCCACTAACACAGATTTTGACAGGTTTGTGAACAATGTTTGAGAGGAATAGGCATTTTGTGTACATAGAGAAAGCCTTAGATATTTGAGTTCAGCTCATGGTGAATGGGGGCAAAAATCAAAGTGTGGCGTTTATAATTAATTTTGTTCAGTGTATATAACATCACAGGAGACTATCCCTAACCCTAGGAGACAGGGTTGACAACAGCCAAATCCGCTCCCAGACACAAGTCAACACTCTCATACACATTCCATGCAGCAGTCTCAGTAGCACCAGAAGACAAAACAACACAGTCTCAGCTTATTGATAACCAGCTCACAGATGAGTGTTCTTACTCCTGTTCTACTCCCTCAACACTTTCAGGATTCTAAAAGAATACGAATAAGAGCTGGTGTTAAATTAACCATCAGCCATTCAACAATTCTTTGTAAACACTCTGTGTGCCTCAACTCACCACCCCTCATTGCCTCCTTGTCTTCTCCGACTCACCCCTGGGCAATGCCACCTCCTCTTCAACCTTCACCGGCTATGCCAAGGTTGATCTGCAGAACACGAGCAGTGCTGATAATGAAGATGACAGAAAGAGAGAACAGCTCTCTTTTGCTCTGACAGGCGAGACTGATAAGGTCAACAAGGTCACCCAAAGTTTGCCTCTGCCCGGAAACAAGCAGAGATAAACTTGTTCTCAAACTGACTCTTGGTAAACTGTGAGCAAAACTGTGGTGGAGCAATTCAGTCTTTGAATTCATGAGTGAGATTAGACTCTAATCTTACTCATAAAACTGCTAGAGGAAATAAGAGAAGAGGTGGAGGAGCCCCTCTTGCTTTATTATAAAAATCATGCTGTGTCGATCTATCTATAGACCAAAACTCTCCCAGCTTTATGAATAATGATGGAATGACTGCATCTGCCACTGCAAAAGGTACCTCTATGCATTTAATCATTATCCAAGATCTTAAAATCTCTATGATAGAAGTAATTGTTGTTGCTTTCATATCATTCCTGTGTTTGTATTTTTGTGCAATTATCACACCTGTTTTAGACATCACACTGTATTCACAAACACTGAGGACACCAGTCAATATTTATTCAGATTTTGTCCTCCTCAAGTGCCTCTGTCAATGACCTTGTCATTAATTTAAGTTCCAAAATCACAAGTATTGTTGATGCTGTTGCTCCTATGAGGGTTCAAACAACTTCTGCTATTAAACAATTTCCACAAACACCATGTTGATAAAATTTCCCTAAAACACTGGAAAACCAAGTTCAAAACTTCAGGGTCTTCACCACATTTGCATTTACAATATAAGAACTAAGAAGTGCAAGACATGAAGTCTCAGAGTGCTTTCAGACCTGGATTGATTTGTTTTGTTCCGGAACAGATACTTTGTTCCGAATCAATTAAATACGTCACTTGTGCTGACACCACACTGTTGTAAACAAGGGGGTAAGACACAGTTGAAACAGTGACGCCGACCAAAGCCTGCACGAACGGTTCCATGTAGACCCAAAAATGACGTCAAAACCCTGGACTAAAATATTCAAAAAACTGCAAAGCCCAAAGGACTGTACATTTATACTCAACACTTGTGACCTCATGGAAGTGACTGATATTAGAAATGAAAACTCAAGTTGGTGCTTTAACCTGCACTTTTTATCAGGAATCCTTAGTGAATGTTAAAATTTCTCTGTACCCCTGGACAATGTAATATTAGCCTATATGTCATTGTGTTTTGTTTTGTTTTTTGTTTTTTTGGTATTATGTATGTTGTGTCGTTATACGTTGTATGTATATGATGACGTCCTGTATAAGTATTTCATTGGTCCAGAACTGGCTTCACTGCTCTCCATTCAAATTAGCCGGGTGGGATCGTCCAGTAATATACTGTCTATGGTTGTAAAGCGGTCCAAATCGCGTACCCTTCCAGGGCTTTCCTTACGCCATTACGTCACTACCTCTTGCGTGCAGGTCGCGCATTCCATTGGGGGACATCTCCATGACAACAGTAACACAAAATGAATCGCGGGTGGACTTGACGCTGCAAAGAGGTGGGAACAACACATCTCCCGGATGTTGCACACCACAAACAAGAACACTGAAGTTTACAAGCGGGTCAGTGATAAAATAAAGAGAGGGGTTGTGAACGCTCAGTTGAGCAGCGCCCACGAAGTTAAAAAAACTCCGACAGCGCTAGGCCTACATAATAAAACCACAACAAATACCTAAACAAATTATCAAAATACGCTGCCGAAGCTGTTGAAAAACGATCTTAGCGTCGGTTGCCAGGCAACACATTGATTTGTTCCGGTTCATGGGTCGGTTGTGTTCTCTGCAAACGAACCGCTCCAGGGTCCGTCTCTCGGGCCGAGACCACCTCTTCTAGGCGATCTCGGCTCGGTTGCTTTATTCCGGTTCAAAGTGCGATTGTTGTGTTCACATATTATCAAACGAACCGGGCCAAAAGGGAAACCCCCCTCTGTTTCAGAACAACGTCTCCAATCGATCCAGGTGTGAAAGCACCCTCAGATTCGTTAACAAAGACATTACATTTTATTCAATAGCTGACAAGCATTTACCCAAACTAATGATAGTTTATCAAAACTCTTAACCCAGCAACACACCTACCTCGAACAATTAGCCAAATAGTAAATTCTCCTCAAAGCCACATTTTGTTCTTTCAACACAAACTCTACAATTTTAAAATGCAAAAAACATACACAAACTCTATCAAAACACAGCAAACCTGAGTCAAAATCAAATCATTCTAACAAAATACTAGCACGTTTTCTTTCCATGAGGAACAGACCAATCAGTCACATCACAACAACTTTCTAAACACAGTTGATGGCATTACAAAAACTGCATTACTTTTCATGTTTCAGCTCTACCTGCATACAGCAGACAATGTGAAATGCATTGTTTTTTGTAATTCACTTTTCTTTTACTGTAAACCACCCTACATTTTTGGCTTGAGGGTCAAATGTGTGCATTTTTGCAACAAACTATGCAAAAGTGAATGAGTCATCTTTACGTTATAGAATGTAGCCTACAGTAGAAAAAAATTGTAAGCAACAAAATTGCGGAAGGTAAAGCTTTATTAGCAACGTGAAATTGCAGCCAGTCATCAGCAAATAATGCAATCTATGTGGCTTTTGGTTCAACATCTGTAAAAATACTGTCAAATACGTTTACGTTCCTTTTCGGCCACTATGCTCCTCCTACAAACACCGTCTGGCTCTGTCAGACACAAAGCAATCTCACTCCCAGCTGTTCTCATCTGGAATACCACAATGGTGAAACAAACTATCACATGCCCGTCAGAGCAGGGGCGTCACTCTCTAACTTCAAGAAGCCCCTGAAAACTCATCTTTTCCAAGAACAGTTCCTCTTACTGTATAACACCTCCGTCCCCTAACCTCTAACATGCAATTCCTGTACTTTTTTCTTCTGTCCCCTTATAATTCTCTCGTATTGATGGACTATTCATTAACTCTTACTTCTTTCTCTATGTATTAACCCTATTGATGCTGGGCGTGCTAATAGCTCTTACTAGTATATGTCACTTATAGATCTCTTACTGTATTGATGATTGCATGTTGTTCTCAAATGTAACATGCTTTGGATAAAATTGTCTGCCAAATGAGTAAACGTAAATGTAAATACACAATTACACTGAAACAAAAAGATGCATAGAAGGGATAGAAACAAAAACCCTGTCCTGTCCTAATCCATATGATCATTAGCCTTTGGCCACATGTTCTCACCCGCATCACATCTAATGTAATCTCTTGCTATGCACCTGGATAGAAACACTTACTGGTTCAGCTGCTCTTCTCTGGCCCTCTTTCTCTTCCTGGGCCAACTATTCTTCTCCTTTGTTCTGAGATTATTTTCTCCTTCTCTCCTTTTCTGTGTTGTTCTTTATCCACATTGTATAAACCCAACTCCAGAAAGTCCCATTTTTACTGCATTGTGTATGTAATTGAAAGAACTTCAACACCTGTCTGTTTCTCTGGTTGAGATTGGAATTACCTGTGGTTGACCTATTTTACCCAAATTACAATAAATGAGCTATTTCTCAATGTTTCAATGCTTACAAGCTGTTTCAATGTAGATTTTGAACTGCAATTATAGAAGAAGTAGAGACTTTATCCATAATTTAAGGTTTTGAAAATTATATCTTCATTTCTGACATGTTTTGTGCAAGCATTTGAAAATAACACAAAAAACATTGATAGTTTTGGTATTGGGTAAGCTTGTACGTAAAGAGAAATTAAGCATTTTATAAAAGGGTTAAATGACTGCATTTTCTGTGTAAACAACATGAATACTGTTAATTGTATTGTATGAACAGGCCGATGTAGGGCTAACTCTGTTTAGAGTTTTGAAAATGTGACTGTAAAAACTGTAGTACATGAACAATTTTTGCTACTGTTGATGGACTGACAAATGCTAATGTAATATTAGTCCCTGACCTCTTCTCCACTGAAGCATGTAATGACTTTGGCTCGACGAGTCTTCCAAAGTAAAAGACAAAATACGTCATGTGTCCACGTGTCCACAGCCTCTGCATACGTGATGTCCAGATGCAACACAAAGAAGCAATGTCCAGGTAAGATCCGGACACATGAAAGCATTTGATAGGACGAAATCTTTTATCTGTGCTGTAAAAGAAATTGGTAATGATGAACAACTTGGTAAGGTTTAGGACATTAGGACATTTAAGACATTGTGGTTTGGGTTAAAATGAATACTTTGTTAAGGATGATGGAGCTTTGTCATCATGGTTAGGATTAGGAGTTGGGGATAGGGGTTACAATGATAAACATGTGGTTAAGGTTTGCTTTTAAAGTTGCTTTAAAGTTGATGTTTTGTTGACCTATCCATCCACCCCAACCTCCTCAACATGCTTTATAACATCATCCCCTGACTTCCTGTTTTGCTCCCGGCATCTAAAATTCTTTCACTTACTGCATGTTTGTGATTACAAGGCATCAGTCGTACTGCAGAGAATAAACAATTTTCTTCTATCGTGTTGTTTCCAAAAGACCTTGATGGCTGCTGTTTGTCTTTGAATTGCATTTTAGATGATCTGGAAGTAGCTATTACAGGTCCATTTCAAACCTACCACTTCCTATAAAAATTGCTGTTAAAACTGTTGTGGTGTCCAACAATAATGCTACAATGATGTGTTGAGAAGAAACCCGCTTGACACTGTTCTTGATCATAAAAGTTTATTAAATCAAAGAGTTCAGCATCAATAACAAGCTCTGCAGCAGCTTGGAGAGTGACCCAGCCCGATGACCACTCTGTCTCTCTGTACATCAAACATAGCTTATATAGGATATGTTTAGGCATCTGTTAGGTACCAGAAAAGGGTTTAAGTCTGCAAAGTAAAAGGTCAACCCCATAGAAGGGTACAATACTATTTAAAGTAACAAAACAAGAGGTTAGAAGTCAAATTCCATAAAGTTCAGTTCCTACATAACCATCAATCACTACTCTCCCCGTAGAAGGTCAATGACCCTCTGTCTTGCTGCTACAGTGTTATTTGAACTGTTACAAGTCAAATGCATAAGCACTGGACACTACACTGTCTAACAAGAGCTCTTCAACTTCTAAACTACTGTTTTACAGACAGTCCGGGTTTCCATCACTGATCAAGTCCAGTAATAAGTCCCTACTTTTCAATTTTTGAGATCAGTCCGGAGTTGGACCTTTATCACAGAATGATGGATTTAATTACAACACTGGGTGCTTCCCCTGCTCCTTACTAATGCACCTGTTAACAGTCACACATTGCATCAGACTGTTTTTTATGTCTTGTACA
Source organism: Lepomis macrochirus (assembly GCA_024633595.2). Taxonomy (NCBI): domain Eukaryota; kingdom Metazoa; phylum Chordata; class Actinopteri; order Centrarchiformes; family Centrarchidae; genus Lepomis; species Lepomis macrochirus. Next base: position 21,890,410 of record JALXJV020000003.1, read on the forward strand.
ACAGACCCTGTTCACCAACACAGAGAGCACTGCTGTCCAGTGCTATCCTACACACACAAACTCACAACCACACATACAGTTTTCTCACAGCCGTGTGTGCTCGTGTTAGAAGTACCTTCCCACTGGGGTTTCCAGCAGCCCTGAGGCTTGAGGTAGTGGATTAGTATCATAAACAGTTTTAGTTTAAAAGTCTATGTGATTTAGGTTTTTATAGTAAATTGTTATAAATGCGTAATTGGATATGTTAATTTTTTCTTACCAGCTATGCTGTGTTGCGTAGAATTTGATTGGTTTATAAGCCTGTGTTCTGTTCATCAGTTTTCATCATTTCAGCTTCATTTCTGAGTAATGAAGTGAACAAAACACAGCGCCACAGTTGCTGAATTCATCCAAAATGTATCCAGAATCCAAAAGTAAACACATTTAAGCAGCAGATTGTATTGTTAGTTTTCTCAAGAGGATAATCTTTAGTTTATGCCCGCCAATAGCAGCACACATAACTGAATTTTAAGCTCAGGGATCCGATGGTTCTTAGTGAAATGCACCTTGGGAGTCATAGTTAACTTCTCACCTTACATTTTTATGTACAGAGAATTGTATCTTCAGTGCTTTTATTAGACAACCTGATCTTTTCTAATGCAGATGTTTCAACTGGGAGATTTTCAAAATTGTCTGAATGGAACTTCTGGAGTCAGGGGTGCCCAAAGTAGCTCCTCCCACTTCGCAACTCCAGAGGTTTTTGTCATGTAACTGTTCTTTATTGCTTTATTTAGACATAACAAGACATTTATGGAAAGAGTCACAATGCTTGCATGATGTTTTGCACCTGGCGATGAAAGTGAGTGTGAGAGCTCTTTCTTTTTTGCTGACATGCTGTATGCAAAGCTTTTGGCTGGATATTCATTGAGTTCAACTGTCCAGTTGGCATGAAAGAAAGTTGAAAAAATAAGGACAGCTGGTATGATACCTACTGTGGTTGCACAAGAGTTTGTTCTTTTAGGCCCCCTTATGCCTTGCCAAAAAAATGCACATACTTATCTGACATGAGAAGAATCTCCACAACGGTAGCCTCAACAACAGTATATATACATATATACGTCATGTCATATATACCATGATCATATACTGTACACTTGATGGGTTCCCAGATGGATCAGGTCCAGCTGTGGTACCTTTCCAACATTGCTGAAGCACACCACACAGTGAAGGCACTGCACAATGTCAGTACTGCAATAGCATTCACGGTTGAACTCCTTTTGATTGCTTATGTAAATGCCAGCACATACACAACAACAAACTTGCATGGTGTTGCTTACATTTAATCAAACCTGCTCCAACCTGATTAATTTACGTAAATGCATGTTATACAACAATGTAATTCTGGATGCCACACATGATAAAGTTACTAGAGATTTTGTTGCTTTATTCACATACATTTATTAAATGTCACATGAAGATGGCACATCACATCCAACATTGTGTTCTGTTAAAATTAATGCATTCTTGAGTCAAAAGTAAAATGTCACGTGAGCACACTGTGGTCGTGCTGTTGATGAGTCACTGAGAACTTACACTTACTTTGAAATAAGTGGAGTAAAAAAGCGTTTTTGTGGAAAGTCTTTAAGGTAAAGGAAAAGCACTTTACACATCATATTTTCTCTGCACTGGTTACGCCCTTTTACATTTGAAAAAGCTTTCTCATCATTGTCACCTTTCAGCATGAAAAGGAATGCAGATGTCACATTTTGTTTTGTTTTTATCTTGGAGAAAGTCATGACCCCCATTCTCAAAGACAGTGCCTTTGTGCTGCTGTCAACAGCGGCATCCAACAGAATCATCAGTCCATGGTGAAATTCACCTCAGCGGCAGTTTGCCTTGTTGGCTGCTGTCTTTCTCTGCATCATCATTGCTGCAGGTATGGGGTCTGTCTTTGTGGTTTAGGCTAGTGTTGCTACTTATCTCCTTTTGTTAAAACTATTTTACTCTGACTTGTATAAATATTTCAATAAACATACTTAGGTAATGTCAACAGTTTGTTATTCGAAATTATTCTTACATTTGCACAGCTGTTAGCTAGCCATATTTGTGACCTCAGCATTTTGTATGACTGTATGTCACTTTGTGATTTGGTATTTTCTTTATGCAAACCATAGAAGGAAAACCCTAAATGTTTCTTTAACCTGTTATTCAGAAGCTGGTTAAGTCCTCAAAGGTATTTTGATGATCTCACAGATGTTTTCTTTCCAGCCAGCAGGATACATTTTTTCCACAAAGGCTATGTATATAATCATCCTCAATGAAATCTAAATTTTTATTAATTAGGAAAATAACTTGGTTAGTATTATTGTGTGGCATTTGACAAAATCAATAACAGATTAACTGATGACTTGATAAAACAAGTAAAATTATTATTTGAAAACAATTATAAAAAAGTACAACTCAAGACCTTCTTGGTCTTAAAAGTGAGCCAATGGATTCTTTCTAATGGCCAGAAGGGGGCAGCATTGGTTGCAAAAAGAAGTCTGAATGCATTGGTGTCCATGACAAAATGACCCTGCTTCTAACTTCAATTATTACCTCAGTAAACACTTTCTCAATGAATTTTTGGTTTCAATTGCTAGTTTTAGGGAGTGGCTACAGGCAAATGGGATCAACTGTACTGTGTACATTTAGCTAACCGTGAACAAGCTGTGTATGTTTTCATCTAAGAACTTTTAACCTTTCACAATGTACTTTCAGTTCATGAAAGTTAAATGTAACATTTTCACGCCTTGTCTTGTTCAATGTTCGGTACTGGCCAATATTGTTTAGTGTCTAGCCTTGAACATTTCTATGTGCTTTGATTGTTGGTTTCTAGGGAGTTTTTGAGGGTGCACTGATAGCCATGGCCTACTTCTTGGTTAGTCCCAAATGTTTGTATTTTGTAATGTGGATAACTTTCTTTCCAGATCAACATAGTGGCCAAATCTATACCTAGTTTGGTAACCATTACATCACCTAATAGGGTTAAAATTCAAACTGGATTTACAAATGTATAGATGAGCTGTTAAATTTGTTACACTGTGCGTCATGTCATGGAGGAACAAAGCATCACTAGCGAAAGATCAACATTAATTTCTATAAGGTAGAGTACAGCAATAAGTCTTGATAGAAAATACAAACATGAAGTCCACAAGAGTAAAATGAGTAAAATACACTGCAGGATAATTTAACAGTCACAAGTAACACATTAACAGCAATGTGAGTCAAAAATCACTATGTAGCACAGTATTTTTGTCTGCCATGAGTGTCCAAACTATAGTTAATAATTTTCAACACCTTCAACAAAGGATGCATTAAGTCAGCAAGTCTGTACATGTGGCACAGTCTGGATATTTGTATTCAGCCTGTCTATATTGTTTAGCTCTGTGGCAGACTGGTGACATGTCCAGGGTTTTACCACTCACTGCCATTGTAGTGTTTAGAGGAACTCTATTTGTATGTTTAAAGTATTTTGATATTAATTTCTCCTATCATTCATTGATTTTAATAAATATTGATTAACAATGTTTGTGTCAAGCCCTTGTTCATCCATATACCAGAGTAAACAGGAGATTAGATTGTAGATTGAATGTTGTTCAAGAATACACAGTATTGTATCTGTTGTAACGATCCTTTTACACTAGATAATTAATGTTGGCCGATGCATGATGAATACTGTAGCTAGTTCTGCATGACACTGACAGTGGAAAAGCCACAGAGGATTAGGTGGGGGATTAATTTTAACAGTGTTTAAACAAGATAACCACAAATCCTCTCCTGTTATTTTCACAGTTTCAGGTGTTGGTTTGATGACATTGTTGCAAACAATTACATAACCTGTTTTTTAATTTGAAAATAATTATGACATCACACAAGAATGCACCACATGTTTGTAATTAAAAGAAGGCCCTAACATAAGAAGAGTGTAAACATGCTGTAACATATTGTATTCAACAATATTCAGCATTGAATCTTTATAAGGGACCGCATATTTACAAGTTTGTGTTTTTTATTACCAAATGAAGGTCAATCATTACATCCCTAATTAATTTTTGGGTCTGTGTAGAATCTCTGCTCCTGTTCGGTCCTTCTCACCAAAAAGTATTTTTCTTTCTGTAGCTCTGTTATTAGCTCAGACTTTCTGGAAACTCCACAGTTTGAGGCTCCTGGAGCATCATGCAAGATTTAACTCACACTGAAGTCTTTTTTATTTTCATTTTATATTCTTACACTCGAATCAAGTGTTCATGGGGCTCCTGAAGATGCTGCAGCTGATGTTACACATGCTTTTCAGAGCTATTACTCATGAACACCTCCTGAAATACTTTCTTTCCAAACAGTGTTTTACAGACTGACACAATGTGGCTTTTCATAACACACTCTTTTTGTCGCACATATGTACACTTAAAATTCCCCTTTTAATAGCCCTTCTTGCAGCAGACATTGTGTCTTGTCATAGCAGGAAACGCACAGGTGGAACTAATAACATTAATGATGGCTGCGTTCATATGTGTGCATGAGTATCTGTCCCTGGACCTGGAACACATAAATGTAATGCAGCCATTATTTATGTTATTAATTACACCTGTGTTTGACAAGTCACAATGTCTGTTAAGCAAAATGTCTGTTATATCCAGACACTGACACAACACACATCTCTCGCTGCATTGCCTTATCCGCACAATTCAGCTTCACTTGGAAAGTCCAGAGATTGTAAACATATCAGGCCACACCACAAGAGAACACACTCAGATTTATTAAGCTAACCTTTTCACTGGGCAGGGTTCCAGGGAGACAATGCTAGACCTACCTGCCAGTAACATAACTCATAAATTATACCTGCCTCCTGCATGAAAACCCAAAGCCTCTCCCTGTGCTTTGTTATGTATCCATAATGTCTGAGCTGGAGGTCAGATCGACTCACCAACGTTGAGGTTTTAGGTCATCCATGGCTCACTTGCATGCAGCCTGCTTGTGTAGCATTGTATGCTTCAGAGGACCAGCTTAGTCTTTGTGGGTAGTTCAGAGTCAGTGTGTCTCTAAAGCATTTGTGGGTTTTCTTTCTGTCTTAAAGGGTTCTTTTTTCACAGGAGATGTTTTGACTTGTTGTAGCAGGAAAAGCACATGACTGCATTGAACTTTCTTATTCTTATACGTACTTATACGTGTATTTTCTGTTTTTTATGTTTGTGAAGCACTTTGTAAACTTGTTTTTGGTACTATGTACATAAAGTTTATTATAATTATCACATTAACAATTGCTCTGTTTTAGTCAAGTGTTCCAGTAAGTCATGCCTGTACGACTTACTGGAACATCCAGCGTGAACAATATCAAGACCCTTAAACTGGAGCAGATTTTACTATTTGCACCAGTGCCTTCCAAATGTGGCATGTCAAAATGTCTTCCATGTGGCAACCCTCAGTTAGACCCAAATGGCCTCATCCCAGGTGGCTTCCCATTAAGGTAATAAAGAGGGCCTGGATTAGCCTCGACCTTGACTTTCAACTGATGTTGACTGAGTTTGAGTTTGAAAATACTTTTAAGTAAATATAGACTTGACATTGTCCTACAAACATGCCACACAGAAAAATGACTTCACAGGATGAGCTCATCTTAGATATTCCTCCCAATATGTTTTTATGTAGGTCCTGTACTTCATTGTACTACTATAAGTGTACTGGAAGTTCATTATAATGTTACGGCTATGTGATTTAAGTGGTTCTTACTATGTAATTGCTGTTGGGTTTGTTTGTAATTCTTTGCAAGCATATTTTGCTGTGTAAGTGTATACAGTATTGTGTTTATAATGTGGAAAAGCCTGTAGCCTGTAGCAGGTAATGCTGTATTATCACACGAATGATCGTAAATTGTACTGTTTCAAAGACGAGGAGGCTACACACAACAGCTGTGTATGACATGTCAAAACACTGTTTTTCAAGTACACCTGCATAGGGGCTTCCTGATGAACATAAATTCTTTCACAATAGGCTACACCATTGTTTTATTTCCCAGCATTGGTGATGTGCATCAGCTCACCACAAAAACAGCAGTTTTATCATATTTGCTCCCCGGATCAGCACATCCTGGCTTCTGTTACTGCACAATTTTCTGCATGACACATTGATCCGTCCGTGTGCCAAATGACACACCGCCCCATGACGCTGCTTATATGTATTGCACTTGAGTCTACAACCAGCAGCTATGTTACTTAGTTTAAGTAGCTTTTAATTAATTCACTCATGAATTTAAAATAATTCTTGTCTGTTAAACATTTGGAGACTATACAGTTCACTCTATTATTTCCTTTTGCCTTGAATACTGCAATTCCCTCTATGTAGGAATCGGTCAGTTGACCCTATCTCGCCTGCAGCTGGTTCAAAACTCAACAGAAAGACTATATCTCCCTCTGTACTAGCCTCTCTTCACTGGTTTCCAGTGAAGTGTATAATTGATTTTTATGCTTTCTTAAAAACTTTCTGCTAACTTTAAAACCCATTTAAAGACCTATCTCTTTTCTTTGGCCTCTTATGGAGACATGCCTGACCACACTGCTTTTTATTGGTTTCTATTTGCTTTGTTTGTGTTATAATTTTATCCAGATATTCTATTATATTCATTGTTAACTTACTTATATCCTCTTATTTATGTCTATTTTTTTTGATTTTCATTTCATTTCTGTGTTTTTGTTTGATTGCCAATCGAATAATCCCGTAATTTAATCTCTCTGTAATGCACTTTTTTCAATGTTACGGTAAACGTTTTTTGTTTTCAAATGTGCTCTATAAATAAATTGCCTTGACCTGATTATCCAATTGGTTTGTAGTCATTTGGATCTGCTGCATTGCATGGTGTAATGCAGGATTCACAATAATAATCATTCAATATGATATGAACCATGTGCGAAGGGGAAGAACAACACTTTCACATCTGACAGGCATGTGCAGAAGTTCACAAATGAACTTGAGGCTACACTGAATCGTGCCACTATGTGCAATTTAATTTGCGCTGTATGTTAATGCAGCAGAATCTTCAAAGAAAGAATCTTTTTTTTGATGTCAAAAAAACATGGCTTTTTATGGGGGTGGTTAAGATTAGTGCTTGAGTGTGAGATCAGAGTCAGTAATGGTGGGACACACGGGTTCACAGAAACAAAACAGATATTCACAACTAACCACCTTTGTCAGCAGGATGAGTCACGTTTTGGATTTCATGACATTGTTCAGTGACATTTCATTGCAATAAATCAATTAAATGTCAGATTATAGACTTATTTGCTTATCATAGAGGTTTAAATCAGGAGGGAAAATATCAGTTTAATCAGACCTTGATGCTGTATACCAGCTGACAGGCATCCAATTAACTTCTTACTTTTCCTTAATGACAAGATTAGTGCTTGGGTTTTAGACCTCTATACCTTTTATCATGTCACAAACATACACACTGGTATGTTTTACAATTCCTGAAGTAATTTTTATTTTTATCAACAGAAAGTACAAACCTTGCTGTCCTGGTCGGACTGACCTCCACCACATTCACATTTTCATAAAATGAATTAATTCAATTAGTTATTAAACATGTATTTTACATGTTATGCCAATAAAAAATTGATTACGGCAAAAATAATGTTGTATGGATATCACAGTAAATTTGTTTGGTCTACAATGACTATTTAGCAAACAGAAACTCATGAAATGTCATCATGACATATCAGATGTGGCACAGGGGGTAAAAAAAATCATACTGTTGTTTTTTCTGTGAACATTGTAAAAAATGGCTGCGAGGGGAACTGAAGAAATAGGACTGCAGTTTTCCCACATCCACTGTTAGCGGCCTTGCTCTAGGCCACACAAGGAGAAATGAGAGAAACAATTTTGACTATTCATTGATGTCATAAGCGGAATCTTCAAAGATTACTTGTGACCACTGAAACAGATCCAGTCAGTGTTCTGTTAAAATAATAACCAATGGCAACAAAAATAAAAAAAGGTTTTCTTTTGAGAGAGGCAAAATCAGTAAATCATTTTTGCCACCAGATATAAAGTGTGTATTTTGGTAGCAGCACTGCTTCCCCGCCACTGTGGTGGGTAAGAGGCCGTGCTAAAAATGATCTGACCTGCCAAGCAGTCTGACAAAGACCAGCTGACCAGCACTCCTTAGCCATATGCAGTAGACAAGATTGTTGTGTAACAATTGCCTTATTTAGAGGTGCTGTTATACCTCTTTTGTTTTTGTGTTTCCTGTTGATCTAGGTTGATCATCTGCTTGGCAGGCACCTGTGCTGACTAGTGGGATGCGGGCAGGACCTTCTGTTCAACTCTCTCTCTCTCTTCACCCTGCTGCAGTAAGACCTTTCTGGTGCTTGGTATTTGTTTTTCAGCGTACATCCTTCTCCTGATGTTGTGTCTATTGTCACGTACCTGCCTGCCTGCTTTCTCTGACCCTGCCTCTTCAGTTAAACCCCAGCAGGCCATGTAATCTTCTATCCACCATCCACCCAGCTCCTGTCAACTTTAGCCACTGCCTGCCACCCTCTGCTTTCCCCAGTGACATCCCAGCTCATGCCATCTCCATTCTGATACATTCTGCTAATTGTAACTCCATTGTTATTTTCTGAGTTTGAGCCAGCTGTGACAGTACAAATCCATTCTTGGTTGAGACTGAAAATGCACTTCTTCTTTAGAAACACTGCTATTTAGTGGTGGGTGTCTTCCCTGAGCAAGTACTTAACCCCTAGTGCTGGAGCTAAATGAGTTAAATGACTAATGATTTAGCACGTGCATGAAGTTTTCAATCCAACATAGAGTAGATTCAGTATTTACTGGGCCTCAGCACAGGTTCCCTTTAAATGTATACCTTCACCAGCAAACATGTAATTTCTCTACTGATAAACAATGAAGGATATATGTGTTAGAACACTGATTCAACATTATTATATTTTAGAGTTTTAGACACATATTCATGTAATTATATATTTAAATACAACATAACAAATACAAAACAGTCCCAAAAAATGCATTTTCACAGACAAGCAGATTACTGCTGTACTTTGTAGCAACGAGTAGCAGAGAAAAGCTGCTGCATAGATATTAAGCAGTGCTCACTGTGGAGTAAATTAATAGCTTAATACATCCATTATGAATAATTGAACAACCTTAGGTTATATGTGCATGAGAAATTAATATTCCAACTTTATATGCTGAAATATGCTATTAGTTAAGCAAAGAGAATCTCAAAGGATGGGGTTTGAACATTCCCTCTTTTTCTATTACTTTAAATGTAAAAAAGCAAATTGAATTTGACGGTAGAGATTAATGTATTTTTACAGAACATTAGTTCTTTATTCTTCATGTATTTTACAATCTATTCATCATTTTGTAATCAAGATTGTCCGTATTGTAATTTAATTTTGCTGGTTTATTCTGTACAAACAACATCTATTGCATGTCTGTCCTGGGAGAAGGATCCCTCTCTATTCTCCCTGATGTTTCTTCCATTTCTTCCGTTTTCTTCATTGAAGGGTTTTTCTGGGCAAATTTGTTCTTATTTCAATCGAGGCTCAAAGGACCACCGAGGATGTCATATGCTATACAGATCATAAAAGCCCTTGAGACAAATTTGTGATTTATGGTATTGGTCTGTATAAACAACATGACTAGTTTTACAGTACATTTCAGAATACCTAGCATCCATCCATCCATCCATCCATCCATCCATCCATCCATCCATCCATCCATCCATCCATCCATCCATCCATCCATCCATCGTCAACTGCTTATCCTGCGTACAGGGTCGCGGTGCAAAAGGCGGGGAACACCTTGAACAGGTCAATACCTAGCATATAGATTGCAAAACAAGGGACGTTTCCTAGACATCTTTGTGCTGATCTTCCATGTCAAGTTATCCTCATGAAAGAAAAATGGGCCCTCAGATATACATGCTGCTTTATCAGTGATTGGTAGTACATTTATTCTAGTGTGTTACATGTTGTAATTTAGCTTTTGATCATTTTTTGTATCCACGTTGTCTCTCTTTCTCTCTGTCTCAGCCTTCGTCATCTGCTTCAGTTTCAGTTGGTTCATTTCATCGTTTCCCAGGATGTCTACTATATAAACAACCCCCAGTAATTAAACTGTGATCTTCTGATAACGAGAGGGGGAGAAAAGATGTCTAATCAAACAGGGCTAATGTCACAGATTATGGCTATACTTAATGAAACAACACATCACCGTTAGGCTGCCAGCTGTGTTTTTCATCATTAACTCAATTTTGAGGGTTTGTAGGTGAGAGAACAATCTTGATTGAGTGTGAGACCAATGCAAGTGGCTGCTGCCTAACTGAAATACTCACTGAAAAACAGATAAGTAAAAAGGAAGAACTATTCAAGTAATCTCAAAGGTTGTAGTTTGATGACCGATGCATGGTTACATGCACATCTGTCAGCTGAAGCATTTGTTCGTAACTCTGAGGAAAAGGAGCATGTGTAAGCTATTGTATCTTGCTAAGTACACAATATTAAAAACACCTCTTAGATTAGACCAGCCATGCTGTAATAAAGGCAGAAAAGACTGCTGTAGAGTCTTCTCCACCTCCAGAGGTCCAGCCGTTGTCAGTATCCAAAGCAGAAGTGAGAAGAATACTGATGAGGTTGAATATGGATAAAGCTGTTGGGCCTGATAACATCCCTGGCCGTGTACTAAAACAATGTACCAATCAGCTAAATGATGTTATTAATGATATTTTCAACATATCACTGGCACAGCAGAGTGTTCCCGCCTGCTTCAAGACAGCCATCATTCTCCCTGTACCTAAAGTGTATTTCAGACCAGATCCACCGAGCCATTATCTTTTCCGCTGCCCTCCACTCAGCCTTCACACACCTTGAGAAAAACAACACCTACATCAGAATGCCCTTTAATGATTTCAGGTCAGCATTCAGCACAATTTCCCCCGTGAAACTGAATGGCAAACTGCAACTGGATACTGGTCTTCCTCACAAACCAGTCCCAGACGTGTGGATTAGTGGTCACACCTCCTCCACTCCAGTGCCCTACACCCAAGCCGCCCACAGTTGTGTGCTCAACTCCCTCCTGTTCTAGATGACACCACCGTCACTTGCTTTATTTTTTTAGACTTTATATTGGGAGGAAATCAACAATCTTGCAGAGTGGTGTGCACAGAACAACCTTCTGCTCAATGTTAGTAAAAGCAAGGAGCTGATTATTGATTTTTTGGAAAAAGGAAGCAAAGACGCACACTCCTACATCAGTGGAGCTGAGTTGAAGCAAGTGAATCAGCATCATAGAGAACTCTCATGGTCACCTCACAGCTCCACGCTGGTAAAGACAGCTCAGAAACAACTGTATTTCTTGAGGAAACTTAGAAAGGCAAAATTCCTGTGCAAAGTTAACTTTTCAGAGGACACCCACCCCATCCACAGCCTGTTCACCCTGCTGCTGTCGTGAGATGCTGTACCACCAAACTACAGAGCAGCTTCTTCCCTAAGGCTGTGAGACTTCTTCCTCAGCAATGCACCATGTAAAATAGTTACATGTACAATAGTGTCTACTGTATATGTATTTAAAAATGTTTGTTTTTCTGAGTAGCATAAAGGGAACTGCAAATTGATCTCGTTATACAACCCTGTGTAATATATCTACCATGTAATTTGAAAAGAAAGGCGTATGACCAAGCAGCCATTTTGCTTTGCTCAGATCAGGCAAGGTTTAGTTTGGTAACTCACAGAACAACAACAAAAGGATGACTGTCTAAAACTTGGTATCCTTGTTCAAACAGCTATGCACATATGGCCTTTAAACCACTGTCTAAAACGTTGAATCAAATGTATTCACTTGAGTGATATTGCGAAAAAGACATTTTGAGAGGTTGCAGTCATAGTTCCAACTTTTTTTTTGAAAAATCGCTCCTAGCAGGATTGCTCTTCTCGCACATCTACTGTCATAAGCTGTGGGCTCGCAGGACAAATTATGTTTCAGTGGAACTGTAAATCTTCAGATGGTTCCCCTGACGGATATTATACTGGTATGATGACAAGGGTCCTCTACCCCTTCTGCTCCAATAATCATACTCAGTGTTAAAATGTGAATGGTTTATTAACCAGTTTTCTATAGCAAGACAACAACATATCTCTACACTTTAATAAAAGACAACTTAATGTTATAATCCGCAACATTTTGTTGATCTCAATTTCTGTGACTCATTTGGGGGTCAGTGGTCACTGCACTCCATTTCAGTGATCTGACAGCAACTTCTAAATATAACAGAATGACTTTTGAATGAATTTCAGTCTGTGCTGTGCAGTGATCATGTCTACAGAGAGAGTATTGTTTATATTATACATATTACAAACAACATAGTTTGTGTGTTTTTACTTTGTGGAAGGCAGTGGTAGCAATGACCTGGTTGCTTTTTCTTACAGTTTCTGCTTATAAGGTGTGCATTCTTTATCTTCCCGATATAACAAGATAAACATTTGGTAATCATGCGAAAAGTACCTCATAATAAGAAAAAAATTAAAATGCTTAGACATAATTGTGAGATGAGGTGGTAGAGTTAAATGCAAGAAAATGTCTTTCTTTCATGATTGCAGTTTGCTTCTATAGGGTCGAAACTATGCTTTAGGGCAGGGGTTTTCAAAATGTGAGGCAGGGGGGCTCCAGGTTCATGGGAGGCTGATTGAATGGAAGTGAAACAATATTACATTAATTATTACATTAGTTATCAAAAGGAGATGACATAGAATAGCATACATGTGAGAGTTCAGAGATACAGTAGTTTTTCAGAACTGTTTTCCCCCATTCAGTGTCAGAAACTAATAAATGCCTTATAGGACAGATCTTTTGTATAACTAATTGATGTAGTAAGAATTTATGTCAAACAGCAATACTAGGCTATTTTTCCTCAAATATTGAGTGTCTATGGGATAAAAAAATATAATCATGATCCCAGAGGCATCCAGGAATTGAGCAAAACTTTCCAACTAAACTAAAGATGTGTTGGGGGAGTGTCGTTTCCCAAGCTTTGGCTGAGGTGAGGCCCGCAGTCTGAGACTTTGAAAACCCTGTTTTAGGATATACATAATTGAGAAATATAAATAAATTGAGATATCTAAAAGTTGCGGATTATTACAATAAACTGACAACTAACATAAAACAAAACACTATTGCTAAGGTTATTTTTCTCAGTAAAATTTGACTGCATTTGCAACAAGTCACGGTTACATTTCATCATAAGCATGTAATGTCACGTTTCAACACTCATGATACTATGAGGAAGACTGCTGCAATAAAGCTACATTAAGCAAATACATCAGCACTGACCAATGCAGAGCAATGAGAAACAATTTGGAGGTCTTACTCTAAGAAATGTGATATTAAATTCTAAAGTCACTAGTATCATTAGTAACAGAGAGTTCATACAATTCTTCATTTCAAATTGCCAAAATAATTATTTGCCACCAATAACAACATTATTATTATTTATTTTAAGGAGAATAAAATAGTTATTTTCAACCAGAGTCCTGTTTTATAATGAGGCAGTTACAGAAACCCTAAGTGGCCATCGATTCAATTTTTTTTTTTTACTCCATTTTCCTGTGATAACGGGATATTTTTCTTGTGATCTCAAGATAACAAAACAGTAGTTTAACACAGGGGTTGGCAAGAATGTTTCTTAATGATAATTTCAGTATAGTTTTCAGTGTTACTGGTTAGTTCAGTTGGTAGAGCACAAAACTTATGATGCAGGGTTGTGTGTTTAATCCTCACTTATAACCAATTTTTTTTCTTTTTCTTAATCCTCTTCTTATGTAGAGGCAGTTTCACATCCTCACAATAAAGCACATAGGAGGCTGGACTGTGTGCATCCCGGTGTTTGGTCCACATTCATCAAACCATGCAGTTTTCATTCACCCCTCATTCCCAGGCAGAGGAAATTCATCTGCTTCTCATTCAGGGGAATCCATTTAACGTTACACATCTCCTGACGGCTATTTCGGAACTTTTGAAATTGCCGGTATGAAATGTGTGATGGGATTCCCCTGAATCTCTTCATAACAACTTTGTTGAAGAGAGTGAAAAACACACAAAATAAGTTGCTGAGAGCAGGAGTCAAACCCACAATCTTTAGATTATAAATCACACACCCTACCAACTGAGTTAACCAGTGCTGTCTGCTATAATCTGCTATTGATAATTATCTCAAGATCACAAGATAATTATCCTGTTATCACAAGAAAACAGAATTAAAAAATTTATTTGAATCGATGGCAGTCTTAGGGCTTCCATACAATGCTTTCTTAAAAGGGACAAAATAGGAAAGGAAGTAATAACAACTCCAGACTTGATTGTGTGGTAGTAAGAACAAAGAAATGAGGCTCAGGTTGAAATGAACTACTGTAGTTCTCCTTTAAAGACACAACAAATAATACGGTCACCACTTGACAGAGATAGAGGCACACGTTGTACTGTACATTCATACAAAACACATACTTTTTATACGAAGAAGCATAAAAAACTCACCACATACAAATATTTCACAAACTTCAATATAATGATTAGACAACAGCTTAAAAATGAAATGCACAACATGTTTTTCTTCACATTCTTGAGTAAATACTTTCATGGAGTCTGAACATTCAGAACTGTTGGTAAAAATTATTAAGGACAGTTTTTTTTCCTTCCATTGCTGGGAACCTTTGCCTTGTGTTTAACAATGTATAATTGTATTAAATAACCTGCTTTCACAAATGGTTGGACTCCAAAGTAAGCTACTGCAATTAGCAGTACATTCAATAAGCTATTTTTTAAAAATATTTTGGAGTGTCTTTAAAGAGTTTGATTGATGAAACAATATTAACATGCTTATTTTTCAGCAGTGAGTTATACCAATACTCATATAGTACAGACATACAGTAAGGGTTTTTCTTACCCTTGTTAGTAGTCATGTCTGTGTGTTGCTGTGTACTGAGTCAGATGGGACACACTGTTCCTATAGTTCATGTAGTTGTACTCATCACAGTATGGTTCAACTTATCATATTGTAAACCCAACATGGCACAGGCTAGCGTATTGCTTGGTGCAGGTTCAACACTTCATGTGCGTACAAGCAGTGAGTTAAATTAAGATGCAACACAGGATAACAATATGTTGGAAGAAACTACTGAAACACAAACAGCACCAACAACTGAAATAGACGAAAACTGTCCTGCGCTCTGATAACACATTATCGAACAGTAAGAGAAAGGCTTACTGCACCTTACTGTGCAGATTCCATTATTTTATATATATTTCAATCTGCTCATTCTCCAGCAGCATGTTTATTGATGTGTTACAAATGTACACTGGATTTTGCCTCTGGCTTGTTGCCAGTTCCCAGGAAACATTTTTCTTACGTTACATAATAGGAAAGCCAAATTCAGTTTCAGTACTTTCAGAGCTGAACTCTGAGCCACATATAGAGCCAAACAGAGTTCAATCAAGAGCTTTTCCATTGGTGATTCTCTGAAGCCTCATTCATAGCTTTAGGGGGAAACAGATGCAGAGTGCAACCTCTGTGTCACACAGTTCACAGTTAATACTTACAAATGAAAATGAAAACCATGACATACTTACAGAATTACAATCACCATGAAGTATTTTCAGATTATCCCCCATGTGAGAAGGTCTCACCATCCTAATAAATATTTTAATTGCAAATCTCCAAATATTTTAATTGCAAATCTCCAAATATTTTAATTGCAAATGGCATGACTCAGTAAAACTGAGTCATGTCATTTACACTTGTTTGAACTGTGTGACTGAGCCCTTCACTGTGTTTAAATCTCAGATCACAATCAGAGCTGAATGTTTGGGTGAAGAAGGAGGGACAATTACTTACAGTATCTCACTAATGCAAAGGGATGCTGACTGGATAAGTGGAGAACATACCACTCAATTGTAAAGTGCCTGTAATTTGGATGATCATACTGTACACTGTAAGCATTGTTCACCTTGTGTGTTGTATAGGCTTCTCCTGATCATGGGCAGATTATGAGACATGGGGCCCTTGGACCCAAATATGTAAAGGATCCACTACCAGGGCACCATACATCACAGACCCAGTGGCTAGCAATCATTTTGCAATTTTTTTTAGGGCTGTTTTACAGGTTAACTGAAACTGGTTCACTCTACAGTTATGCTGTTGGTTTAGAACAAATGCAGAACTTAGGCAGTAGGTTGTTTATTCTTGAGGCAAAGAGAGGCTGTATGAATCTTTGCCAAAGCAGAGGCCCTTTTACCAAATTTGCAACAACCAAGTTGCAATTTGCAACACGACATAATTTCCTCTCAGGTTGATTTTAAAACTTTTTGCTGTTCAAAAAAAAATCCAAACTTGTGATCCATGCATCAGGATCGAGTCATGAAATCATCTGGAAGCCACAACCCTTTTGAATTCCACCTTTAAGGATATGTGTGAAAGCGCTGCTCGCAAATCACTTTTTGTGAAACAGGTCCCGGAACCACACTGACACTCCTCTCCACAGATAATACAGAAAATCTTGGAATGGAAAACATTGTAAAAATGTACACATACTGTAGTTTCTTGAAGCAGAGCTGTTCTGTTGTAAAACAAATTTAAATTGCTTAATTTCTCTACTGTGTTACTTTGTTCAGGCCCTAAATCAGCTGATTCCCAAAAAAGAATCAGGAGAAAAACCACCATAATAGACTGAGCTGTCTGACATTTTAATTAGAACTGCTAGTAACATTGACTTGCCCAATAAGCCCGCTGAATATTAAAATATTCAATAATCTCTATATCCATTTGTGTTCATACCCTGCATGTTAAAGTAACCACTTTCACCTTGATACAATGCTTCTATGTCTAAATTAAGCAAACACCTCCGCACTGTTTTATGTACAGTGTATTATGCATGTGAATACATTTCTTACATGCATATATCTGTGTGTAAGTCTGTGAGAACACCCTTCAAGAGAACTCCTCAGGTTGAGCGCTTGGAGCCACTCCATTTGGCGCTTTCACACTGCCACCGTTGCATCCTGTGATCTCTGTATGGCGAGCCGTGATGTAGCTTCTCTTCCTAGCAGACAGAGAGTGTTTCCTTACGGAATCACTGCCAGCACTGCCATCGCCCTCGACTGGGTCGTAAACCATCATCGTGGTTGTATCTATTCGTGACAGCGTGTACATGCTGCTCTGGCGCGTTGGGTGTAGGCGTGTAGAGCGTAGTTCCAACTCGTCAGTAGCTGGACACCTTGATGAACGGACACCAACGAAACGCTCGCTTGAAGCCAGCTCGAAACCTGGTGCCACATCAAAGGGGGAAAGGTTAAGAGTTGGCAAACACAGGTAGTGTTCAGGAAGGGGAAAGATGATAACATGGAAAACAACTGCAAGTAAATCTGTCTGATGGGTATTCTTGTAATTTGGCAGTCCTTTAATAACATTGTATTTTTGGATAAAAAATACATGTTTTCTTTTCCAAGATGCAGCATACACCACATGTGTCAAACTCAAGGCCCGCGGGCCGCATCCGGCCCGCCACGTCATTTTATGTGGCCCGCGAAAGCTTAAAAGATTCATGCTTGTCCCAAAATAAAAGTTTACGGTGCTTTAAAGCGTTCATGAACAATAAACTATATCTCCCACAATGCGTGGCGATTTTGTGACCTGCGAATTGACGGCATCCCGGCTCTAGATTGCGGTCTTTCCACACTCGCGTTTAACTACGGGTTTTTAACAAGTGGAGATGAGAAATGTATAGAAACGATCCCAAAATGTCCAATAAAAATTACGCAGAAGGAAGGCAGTTTCATGAACGATAGGAAAGTGAACATGTTTGTGTTTCAAGGACGTAAACAGGTGTCTTTTGTGTTTTGAGCAGTGCTTGAAGTGCGCCGGTTCGCCCCCCCTGGCACCTCGACATTTTACTCTTTGGCGTGCGGGACTTCTCCCAAGCTGCCGGTCCTCTCCTCTGCCCTCTCCAGATCAGATTCTCTGGAAGCCGTGGCGCTCACCTGTTCCCGTTCTCTCTGCCTGCTAAACTCTGTCGGCAGCAGAGAGGCGAGGGAGACGAAGCTTCGGTGCCTTTTAAGCAGCCGTGTGCTGAATGTAGCTTGTCAATGTCGCTTGTCGTGAACCGACCCAATCACAGCCTGGATGGGCGGGACATTTAAAAGTATTGACAGACAGGTGTCATTTACACTGGGGACGCTGGGGACAGGTCAGAATCTGAATGCCTGAATCTAAATAATTTTGTCCAGTACAAGCGCTGGTTTTTAGCCAGTGTCTGATGAAGGAGTAGCTACAATATATGTCGGTATTTTTCCAGATAATAAAACTATCTGTTATTAGTTGGATGTTTGCCCTCTGTTCGTTTTATCAAATGCCACATCTGTCACACATGTTATTAGCAGCTCACAATAATTTGTTTTACAATGGTTCTGCCCCTCTCTTCTGTGGAAAAGTTAATGTAATAGTTTTTTGTTATATACTTTTCAAGTACATAAAGATTGATGGAGTATTTTGGGTTTCTAAACCTGATAAATTAATTAATGTATGTTATAATAACACAGATACAGTAAATGTGCTTGCTTATATTTTTACATCTGATGGGTTAAATGTCTTTAACTTGAATAGGCTAAATAATCAAATAAAGTGACAGTTATTTTACAAAATGTTAAGGAAGCGTTTGTGCAGTAAAGTATGTTTATACATTCTTACAGTTCCAACTGGCCCTTTGAGGGTAACCAAAATGCTTATGTGGCCCGTCGTGAAAATGAGTTTGACACCCCTGGCATACACCATATACAGTGCTGTACTGATTCTTGAGCTGAGACATTGTATCCAGGTGTCCCTGAAGCATTTAAATATGCTGTTAGTGACGCATGTCTAAATGTTTTTGCAGTGACAAAAAAGAGGTCAATTGGGATGGAAGTGCAGTATTTAGCATACACAACAGTAAACCGACAGTACGTGGATCCTTTTCTGAATCCATGGACAGTGTATTCATTGATACACCAAACAGTTTTAAACGCTTGGGAGAAGTAATTTCTTTTGAAATAATTAAATCCCTTTTTCATGAGTAGTTGAGTGATTCACTATCCACTTAAAAAGACCAATTTTCTACAAATTAAATTCATAAAAACGTCATATCTACAAATAATTTCATGTCCTTTGAAGACCATGGACCGCACATATAGTACTGAATAAAACTCAGACGAATGCATAGAGAGAATACAGCGAAGAGACAAAACATGAAACATCTTCATAAATTGATTCATTTTCCTTTGCCATGTCATAAAATTGGACTTTTATTTATTTTTCTTTGCTTGGATTTAATACATCCCAAATGGTTTTACCAGATATAATATGCTCATTTCTTTCGCTTTCTCTCATCAGTAGGAGATAATAAAAGCTCCAAACTCCATAATTAATGAACCCATGCCTCCCCTTTTATCATCTAGTAAAACATAATGGAACTTAATTACACTCAACAATGTGACATAATAATGCAATAAATTTCACTTTTGTTGTGTCATTTGGTAGCAGTGTCAAAGTAGTGACGTTCAGCTGTAACATTTTGTTTTTTAGATTGTTAGAGTTATACTCTGTTGTTACCCACCTGCTGTTGAGGCAGCAGTAGATGATGGGGTTGTACATGGTGGAGCTCATTGCCAGCCACAGCACTGACAGGTAAACCTGCTGGATGTATTTCCACTTGATCAGACGCTTGTTGAGACCCGTCACAATGAAGTAGACATGATAAGGCAGCCAGCAGAGGGCAAAGGTCACCACTACGATGATCATCATCTTCACCACCTGAGAGAGAGGGAGAGAAAGAAAGGCAGTGAACGATGAAACATTAAGAAGCTGTCACTGTAATCTGTATTTAGGATTTCTGGAAGGACTGATTCAGATTCAGACAATTTTATTGATCCCAAGAGGGGCAATGTATTTGCAGCTAACCCAGTCCATACACATAACTCACAGCAAGGTAGTTTTATGCCAGAGACATCAGATCAACATGCACATGTCAATACACAGAAACAATGAGCAGCATTAATCAAATATAAAATTTTGTTATTGAAAATAAATGATAAAGAACACTGGCCTGAGGGTATAATGGTGAAGTCACCGGATAAAACATGGTCAGATGGACTGATAATTATTTTTGCTTCCTGGACCACCTGTTTCTCCCAGAGGGAGCACAAGTCTCTATGCTGGGCTCCAATTATCTTGGAAAAGACTTTCACAATACCATTTAGGCCATTCTTGTTTTTAACAGGCAACCCATTAAACTAGCAAATAAATGAGAAAGTTAGAAGACTTTCAATGAATGACTGATAAAAATAACATTAGAAATAGAATCACAGACAAAAAAAGAGTTTCACAATTTTTTATCAATGAAGTCTGGTGGCTGTGACAAGGTGGTATTCCAACTGTTTCTGGTAAAAACAGAAAAAGGATCTTACTATTTAAAAAAGTGTTGGTCTCCATAAGGATCCTTTCCACAATGTTGTCAGACACTTGTAATAACAATCTCAGCCTGTCAGTAGCAAAAATACTTTAGTGGACATACTTTGAGGGGGTGAAATTGCCTGCAAGGCTTACGTTGCAGCCCTTTTTCGCTGCTTCCGACTGCAGAGTGCTCGCTCAATACTGGACCAATTTCTAAAAATGTCATCCCAATTAGACACATAGACACAGAAACATGGGGAAATAATGTCCAGTTTAAAAAATACTTAAGTTACACCTCAAGTGTTAAATATCCTACCCTACATACAAACCTACAGCCTTCAATTATCCTGGTACTGCAGGCAACACATATGATGACAGATGATGGAAAGCAGGAACGTATGTTCTAAAACACATTTTAAATAAGCCCAGTGAAGACAGACAATGAAAATACAGGTAAATTATAACAACTGGTAGGAGTTATAATCATAAAAGCTTTTTTTAACTACCAATTTCCTTAGAAACAAAGGGAGCTGTAAAGTGGACCTGATCATCTTGTGAGGGAGAGATGTATAGTATGAGGTACAAAGAATTTCTTTGCTGCAAAATGAAACCCCTAGTACTAACACTAACATGGGTGAACATGAAACAGACAGCAGAAATGAGGTCCCAGAGCCCAGGCAAATTACTAGTTACAAATTACTACTAAGTTACTACAACGACTGCTGCCTACCTTACCTAATGGTAAATGGTAATGGTATATTAACAACCTAGCATTATGTACTTTCATTTCAAAATTTTACTGATAGCATAATGTTTTTTGTTGGTATTCTATTATTCATCTCTAGGCTGAGGATAATCTGGTGACAGAGATAGCCAAGGCCTGGAAGTTAGGGCCACATTGAGGAGTAAAAAAAATCAGAGATTATGAAAATAAAGTTGTATTCTTATGAGAATAAAGTAGTATTACGGGCATAAAATACTTTATTTTCATAATATTACAACTTTATTCTCATAATCTCAGAATTTTTTTTACCCCTCAATGTGGCCCTGAGGTCAATGATAGACGGACAACGGTCTGGGTCAAGACCCAGCTTACCAGACCTACCTATAACAGATAAAATATTGAGAATTATTTACTTTTGAAGCATTGACACCAGCTCAATGGCCCAGAAAACTCACAGACCAATTGCATACATCATCTCATGTGATGCTGCTTAGCCAATCAAAACTACGCATTTTATCTTCCAACAAGCATTGCGACTCGAGTCAGGGAGTGAGATAAACACAGGGAGAGAGGAGACAAAAGAGAAAAGAAATTTCATATGGCTCTTAATCAAGAATGGACAGATGCTTCCATGATCATGCTCCCCATGGGTAGTTTAAAACCTATATGTCTCATATGTTCTGAGCCTGTGGTGATTGTTAAAGCAGCAATGTGAAGCGCCACCACGAGTCAAAGCACAAATCTTTTGAGCAAACTGTGGGCACAGAAAATACAGGCCTAACTGGCAGGACAAGAGCTCACTTTTCTCACTGAACAACAGAAAGTAAGAATTAAAGAAAAAGAAACAAGTTGTTAAAGCTGTTCAATTGTTAAGATTTGTTGATATTGTTATATTATTGAAACTGGTTGAGACTTAAGCTGTAAAATGGAGTTAAAAAAGATAAACTCAAGCTACACTTAATTTTGAGACGCACATTTTTCAAAAGCTCTCTGTTGTATATTTATTTTAAAGCATTTCTTTTACTTAAAGAGAATTCATATTATAATAGCATATTTATTATTTTAAATCTCACAAGTTTAATGTGAAAAAACCTTTTTGAATTTTAACTAAAACCCTGACTTATAACAATAAATGACTGCATTATGTGATGTTATCTTGTTGCACATTGCACTGCACATTACAAATGCTAGAGATAATGTTTGTTTACGTTATGTGTTTCTGAAAAAGAAGAAAAACACAATAATATCGGCTGATTTATCGGAATATCAGATTTCAAAATCCTCATATCAAAGTTGGTGTTCTGTTGGTGTGAGTCGTAATGTGAAGATGTTGACACTCGCTGCCAGTGTTCTTGCTGACGATGCGAGAGAAAGACAGTACAGTTGGTATAGGCCTTAAAAGTACTATATCGGTCGGGCTCTTCTTGAAAATGCAAACATTAATTGCAAAGTTTATATCAGGATTTGAACCCTGGTGTCCATCTAGACGCCAGTTGACCAAACAAAGCTGTACATCGTATCTTTTCACCTTGCAGCATACAGGGCACACTACAACCTGTGTTGCCATTGGACATATATATTGAGGTACAGATTTATCCAATATGGATGTAATAATTCCTTGGATGAAAGGGAGAAAGAAGAACAGTCTAAATGGTAATAAACAGTGTTTCGATCATTGTCATATAATGATATTTGATCATTTACCTGTAAGCCAATTTTTATTATTTTGAAATGTCTTATGCATCGATTCCATCTTTCAATCTGTCTTTCTATTTGGAAGTGAACGGCTGTGGATTATCTCTGGGTGGTAACTAGGGATACAATCCATAATACTGTGTGGCCTCTCAGAGGCAGGCTGGAGAGGCATGCTACTAGAGGCAAAACAGACATCATCGAGTCCCTCCTGAAACCCAAACAGAAGTCCAGGCAGCCCATGTTAAGAGTGTATGTTTCAAAGAAGTTTACTGCGTAACACAAGCCATGCTGTAAACTTTGCTAGGTGGCTGATAAACAGAAGTGAAGCAGGCAGTCACTATTTTCCTTTGATGACAGTGACTGTGGACATCGACTGAAGGCTCTGATTCTCTCAAGAAGACCCAGGTGTGGGAAGACTGATTGAAAGATCTAAAGACCAAAGTAGTTTTTATGGGTGCAGTCTAAATGTTTCCATTGCATGTGACATGCTCTGCGGCCAAAGACTCTGCGAACAAGTACGGCACTCAGGGGAAAGAATGCTTCAAGGGGAAGGTGAAAAGTCCAGCGTTGTTTATTTTAAAGAAAATGCACTGGATCAGTCAAATATGTGTACAGTTCTGTAAAACTGAATTACAGCTTCGTGTTTATAGTCATAAAACAGCTTGTTAATGACGTTTTTAATTCACAGCAAAAATAACAACCGAGAATGACTGTGAATCTTATGTCAGCATGTGCTTTAATTGTTATTTTAAAAGGACAGAGCGTCCTTTTTATGTATATCCTTATTGCCAACAAATCCCATTACCAACAATGCGTTGGTCCATGTCTCAAAAGTTTCAGACCTTCATAAACTGTTTGTGGCACCCAGCCTTGAGCCCATTTCTTCCAGTAGGTAACTCTTGTAGATCTAGCAAGTATTCATGGCAGCACGACAATGTATATAGGATTGAATCAAACTAAACTTCAGTGCCATGTTCATAATAATGAAAACACAACCCAGTGCAACAGTGTGGCCATATACAGTGTTTTTTGGACAACAATGGCACAGACAAATAAGCTATACACAATTTATGTAAGTAGGATTACTTATGTGACAGACAGAACCAAGGGCTGTAAATCTTGTTGTACACTGCTCTTGGGTCTTGTTTAAAACACAATCCATTTAACTTATGTGGATACACATAGGGTATTTTATGATTCTTGCCTCATAAACATTTTATGTTTGCTCTTTACCACAGTCTCTCTTGGAGACGTATTGTTCTGGCATTTAGTACTATACATACTATAATAGAAGTTAAATAATTTGCAAGCTGTACAAATGAAGTGCATTCTGATTGTAAACATGTGCCATCCCTCACATGAGAGATTTAGCAAAGAAGAGCAAGAACACACATCATTGCCCAAGTTTTATACAGAACAATCCAGTCCATGGGGGGCAAGATTTCCTGCATGATAGAAAGAAAGAATCCATAGCCTCTTCCTCACACAGCTAAACAATATTGAAAGTATCCTGTGAAGCACTGAAGGTTTAGGTGAGCACATGCTGCAGTTTACATTAACATTAATGGACTACATTTAGGGCTATGAAGCACATCTAAAAAAAACATTGAGATGTAGAAAATTTCTGCCCCCACAGATTTTCATCATGGGGGATAGTAACAATATCAGAGCGCATAACATTGTCAATGGCAATAGCACAGCAGCATGATACACAATTCTAAACAGAACTGAGCATAACAAACACTTTTGGTACAATTATCACTATGTATTATGAGTGTAATTATCATCATTTATTTTATATGTCAATTGTTCTGTGACAGACTACTACTGTTTGCACACACAGAGTTAAAAAATTCAGTTTGACTGTCAAGTCAGACTCTTGCAGAATGAGAACAGTACAAAGCTGCACAAATGGTGCCGAACAACAAAGACATAATGGTTACAGGTGTACAAAGCGTAAATGGTCTGTTATTTTACTTGTGAATGTGTTATACAGTTACAAAGTATATATAATAAAACAGTTAAAATTAGATTATGTAAGAGGGAGTGGAGGGGAGCAAAATGGAGCCTATCCCGCTTTCTCTGGCTGCACTGTGGCTCAAAGTGGCTTATATATCTAACATATGCCTATAATGCCAATTTATCAGAAAAATACATCTTTAAAATACACAGGTACATCTTTAGAAAAGTTTAATAAAATAAAAATTTCCCCACATTATTTAAGTCAAAAAGTGAAACTTTAATATATTCTAGATTTGTTACACATAAAGTGAGATATTTCAGGCTGTTTTTATTTTAATCTTGATGTTTATAGCCTACAGCTTATGAAAATAAAAAAAAACATATCTCATATTAATATCTCATATCAAATATTAGAATGAATAAAAAATGTATAATACAGAAATGTCGACCTTCTGAAAAGTTGAAAAGTTCTGAAAAAGGTTAAACCACGTACTCAGTACTTGGTTGGGCACCTTTTGCACAAAGTACAGCATGAATGCAGTGTGGCATGGGGGCATTCAGTCTGTGGCACTGATGAGGTGTTATGGAGGCCTTTGACTTAAATTACGTAAAAAATTTAACTTCCACGATATTCTAATTTTCTGAGATGCACCTGTATTCAAAATCTCATCGAACCAGTGAAATTAGGCAAAAATGGAAGTAATGTGTGTATTCTTTTTCAGGTTTCATTGTTTAAAGCCCAGTGGCAATAATTTGAGTAATCCAGAGGCAGGCAACCAACTTTTCATCGTTATAAGAAAAACTGCAGCTGTCCAAACAAGTAACAAAAGTAGTCATCCAACCAAATCGTTTTGGTTGCTTACCAAAACGACAAAAATGACCGTTGGAGGATACCAGCAGCATGTGGTTAAAATAAGTATTCACGTTGACTTTTGGTTTCACGCAAGACACAAACAGTGATTTCATGGGTTAAAGTCCTGTGTTTGACCCATCCAACCACCCCAGCCACCTTCCAAAGCAGACTTGTTGCTTTTTATATTGCTTCACCTGACTTCTGACCTCCTTTGCTCACGTCATACAACAGCCACCCAGAGGTTGCCGCCTAACAATAAATGTAAATATCAGTTATAACAATCTGCTTGCACAAGTCCTACTAAAGACCTATTGTTGGGGAGAACTGTATGTGTTAGTTTGATTGAATTGAAATGAATGGAAGCAAATTGGAGGTCTTTGAGATCAAACAACCATTTGTCCCCCACTGTCAAATGATGATTACTGCTTAATCATCATTTGACATTGAAAGAAATCTTGTAAGCAGAACATAACAAACACTGCAAAAAATGAAAAAGTATAGGCACATTACCCATACAAGTTTGAAGTTCAAGTTCAAAAAGAAATATAAGGCATTTCAGGTTGCCAGTAAGTAATAAGAATCACATTAACATGCAACGCATCTGAAAAATATCTAAATGAATGAATTAAGTAATTCTCTCTGTGTTGCAAACTTTCATCTACATTCCTAACGCGGAGGTTGTTGCCAGAGGGCAAGGAAGAGGAGTAAGTTCTAACTACTGAGGGAACTGCAAGATTGCACATCACATACATTTCCAACAGGATTTACATGCCTACGTATGAATGGGAATGCAAGTGAGGGACTGGAATAGCAACTAAAAGAGAGCTATAGGGAGCAAAAACCAAAAGCCTGTTTTGAGCTGTCTTTCTTTCTTTTTTTTTAATTCCCTGTACACGGCTGGGTTTCAAGGTCACTGTAAAATATTCATCTTGGCTGAGGTTACTTTCTAGGCTGCTGAAAGAATGCATTGATTGCAAACCAGCAATCCGATTTAAGTTTATTAAGTCATTCATTTTTCTATTAGTAGGGTAGAGCATGTGTTTTTAGGCAACCATAGACAAAACTGGTCACGTGACCACATATTTTTGAAGAGTCATCCATTTTACTCACCTTGTAACTCACCTTGAGAGAGGCTCATAGAATAAGTGGTAACCACATTTAAGTTCAGTGGTGCAAAAAGTACTCAATTTTCCTACTTCAGTAAAAGTACAGATACCACATGAAAAATGTTACTGAAGGAAAAGTAAAACTCATCCAGTATAAACCTACTCATGTAAAAGTAAAAAAGTACCTGGTTTTAAAGTACATAAGTAATCAAAAGTAAAAGCACTACACATTTAAATCTATTGAGCTTACAAAAAGCAATCTATCCTTTTAAATTAACTCAAGACAGGTTTGATTACAGCATTGTACATCACAATCACAATAAGGAAAACTGAATAGGTGGGGGGGTTGCGACTCCCAGTGCAAAAACAGAGCCGGTCTGCTGCACAGTCACACCTGACACCACAATGCTCTCTGAATAGAAAAATCCAGTGCTGATTTTAATGGACCTCTGCACACTAACTCAATCGTCTTGAAGTCTGATAAGACTGGGGGCCAATCTGCTGGGTCATTTGGTGTAGCAGTAACTGTTCCATTAGGGTCTGAGTTCCTTGTATCTGATGCTGGCTGTACATCTCTGGCTGTGCTCGCACTGGCTGAGGCTGCCTGTATTTCTCCTGGGTCTGTGGGACCTGCTAAAGACTTCTGGACTGGGTCTGTGCTGGTACTGGCTGAGGCTGGATGAGGATCAGCTGTGCTTGTACTGGCAAACTTAAGCACAGCCCCAGTAAATGATAGATATTTTCTATATATTAATGTTATCAGCTGCATCAGGCACATTCAAACTGGCTCCACCAAGTTTCATTCAATACATTTTCATGATTTAAAATACTATTTATAAATGGCAAGTTTAATTTTGTGCATGCGCATGACAGCATTTCCATGCGCAACATGGCCATCTTTCCGTGATTGTTACAGTTGATAAACACCGCAGCCCGTTTGCATTTATCAAGCCTAATAAATCGTTGTATTTCACTCAACATTGTTCAGTTACCATCTGGCAAGCAACCAAAACTGGGACAGATAGGAGATGCACTGCAGCTGCACATTAGACTAAGTATGATCAGCTGACAAAAGACTTGGAGAGGAGATAAGTTTACCTGACTGCTGTTCCCGCACTTTACTCTCATTGAGTTTTTCTTCTTGTGCCTCGAAGAATAGTCATCATCCTCTCATCAAAATTATAGCCTAAACATTCGCATTCACCTTTGACAGGAAAGTGAGGCGGGGTCATTTGAGCCAAAAGACCTGGGAGATGCCAAGCTGAGCCATCTATTTTTGTGTAATTCTACTTTGTTACATTCTTACATTTCATCACCAAAAATATGTGATATTATGAATTTTAGACCAGAAACCATGATTTGGACAGAACAGTGTGAGACGTGCAGAATGGGAAGTCAGGTGGCAAGGGACATGAAGATCCACAGGTTACCTTTAAAGCAATACATTGCATATGAAACAACTGGAGACATAAAAAGATCAAGGTATAAGAGAACAGGACAGGCCAATCAAGTCTTTATAAATGACATAATGTTTCCTTTAATGCATAGGGGAAAACAAAATGAGCTTTACATAAAAATGAAAGCGGAAAGAAAGAAGTAACAAAACAAAAAATAAAGGACCTCATCAGCCATGAATTTGAAATATCAAATACTGTAGTCAGTCAAAGCAACATCAACAACAGCAAGTAGTAATTGTATCCTAAAATCAGCTTCAAAATCATTTTAATGGCACGCTGACTTGTAATATGGTCAATGGGGTCTCTGTCATTACCAATCCGGGCTCGCAATGCCAGCTACTGCGCTATGTAACATTGGAATCCCGAGCAGGACATTTATCACGACTGAGCATATGTGATGCTTTATGGCACCAACACAACTCTTTGGCAAGCAAGCTATAAAAAGAAACATGAAAAATATAAAGTACAATGTAAGTTCTTTGGAAAAAGCTAGCTTGGTATTCTCAGTATGGATTTCATGGCAGAGGCTGCAAAGAGAGACCAAAGAAGAAGCAGGAGGAATCTGGGAAGAGATAAAAAGAGAGTGACCAAGCAAGAGACTGGACAAGAGTAAATATCAAAAACTGGCTTTCACTCGTTAGCTCAAGCTCGCCAGCTCGTCTGCAACATAACTATCAGCTGTTTTTACAATAGAAAAGTTACATAATGTTGCTTGGTCAATTGCTGCTAGCTATACAGCTCAAGTTAATGTTAGCAAACTAACTAGGTACATGGATATCAGTAATGTACAGTAACTGTAAGAGCTCTTGCATTGTTTGCTGTCTAGCGTGGGTTGATATCAGTTTCATGCAACATTATGCTGCTTCTAGTGGAGCAGTCTCTCCTTTATTCATTATGGACATAACATTAACAAATGGCAGAGGCAAAGAGACCGAAGAGGACGCTGATGGAGGAAGCTAAGAAGACAAACTTTGGAGAGAGCTTCGTGAAATAAAAGGCTCCAAGACAGACCCGGAGCTGGCATTATTTCTGTATACACAGTTGGCCTACTAAGTAATATTGCTATGTCTTGTGTTGTTGCACTTGCTTGATGTTTGGATATGTTAGCAAATTTATCGACTTGCTAGTTTTTCACCATGTATAATTGTACAGCTGTCCTTTTTTACAACAATACCGAATTACACTCTGAAATATAGGGGCACCAAATCGCACAAAAAAACAAATCTTACATAATGTTGCTTCCATATTCAGAAGATATACATGTGGGAGTATATGTTTGTGTGAATGTATGTGCACAGTCATAGACCCTTTGAAGGTTTCCTA
The DNA here is from genome assembly GCA_024633595.2 of Lepomis macrochirus. NCBI lineage: Eukaryota > Metazoa > Chordata > Actinopteri > Centrarchiformes > Centrarchidae > Lepomis > Lepomis macrochirus. Next base: position 21,920,030 of record JALXJV020000003.1, read on the forward strand.
CTTAGATTACATCCACCACAAATGGGCTCAGACAGAGCAGACGGAATACGAGATGACATACAGACCTCAAAGGGAGGATCTCTTATTTCTTTTTACCACTTTGATGTTTCATGATTGCTGGACTACAAAGCCCAGTGCAACAAAAACACAGACAGAAATTCATAAAATGAATAATAATGACAATTGCACTGTACCCGTAGGTTTTGTAGCGCACGATTTCTGGTGCTATTGTACTTAGATACGGTCTGTAACAGAACATGAAATGTAACTGAATAAATTCTTTTGATGTGCAAGGCCTGTAGAGACTCGTGGTCACATTAACTGCCAACAAGTGGTTAGCTTGGTTGTTAGCATAAAGACTAAAATATGGGGAAATAGCTAAGCTAGCTCTGTTCAAAGGTATCAACATCAAACTACCACTACTACTGTGCTGGCTTAGAAATTGTCCTGCACATCGCACGTAACTCTGAGATTAGATGGCTGATCATAATTAGTATAACTAGTAACCAAATGGTAATGTATAGTAATTATGGATATAAGAAAATGGCTTAATGTTAAAGGAAATTCAACCGATAAAAGACGTCCAGCTCGGAATTGTAAGAAAAACGAGTTGCGGGAGGAGGAAGGGAAGAAATCAAACCCTGCAGCTAGAGACCCGTGTTTTGTTATCAGTTTGTAGGGGTGTGGGGTACGACTGTCAGCTGAGCACAACTACAGGCTCCAGTTGATCTTGGAAGATGGCCATCAGTTGGTTTCTGTCTTTTGTGTCCTTGTTACCTTATTGTGAATGGTTGGAATAGAGTGTGAAGGCCGATTTAGTATTCTGTTATCCCTGTAGGATGTGTGACAGTGGCATGTGCCCATGGACTCAACTTTTGACAGTGAGAGACTACCAGGATTGGTAATGTGAAAGACGGGGTTTCACAAACACTCAACTTCAAAGGAGTGTTTGTGTGCGTTGTTAATTTTGAAGCTTTGGCAGAATGGTAGGCTTTCTACTTTACTTTCTTCTCTCACTTTCAAAGTACCGAGAGTCATGTGAGTGGTATCAGTCATTTAACTATTTCCAAAACTGACAAATCATTAATTTCAATTAGCAGTAAATTAAGTGCATTATTTTGCAAATAATTTCGCAAACTAATGCACTTAATAATGCATTGATTTTGATAAAATCAAGCAATAGGAAGGAAAGAGATGAGCAAATTTACGCACACTTCTTATTCAGAATGGAAGAAAGGCAAATGTCAATAAGTTAGGCTCACTGTGATTCAAGCTGATGTTCTTTTTAGCCAAAGTACAACAGAATAATTCAAACAAATTTTAACAAGTCATCAATCTAACTCATTTCACCACCACAGCAGTTGAGGTTGCTGGGCAGCTTCAGTGCTACATCATCTGGTGCAGTCTGTCTCTGTCTGACACTTTTTTTAAAGGTTATGCTTTTAAGTTACAGACAGCAAACATCTGCATTAATGCTAGTGACACACAGCAAAATCGTCACTAATGACGAATGGAAAAAAGACAACAGCTGTTTCTAGCTTTGAATCTGGAGCCTGTGCCTCCATTTGTGAATGTTTAAGTTTCTGAGAGAGTGAGCAAATTACTAGCTTGGTCTTCCTTTCTTAAAAAATGCAATAGCATGTCTCGTAATTGGACATGGCACAGGTGTTTTTGTCTTTTCAGTTACTATTGTATAAGACTTTCCATCAGGTTTTAAAGTGGAATCTCAAGTGTTTGTATTCACTTCCACTTCTAAAATACCAAGGGTCAATCTACACCAAATAGCCCATAGCAGCATGTCTGTGTAATCCAAATGCTATTTCATATAAATTGAGCATGGTCTACATGAAAATAAAAGGTGTGTGTGTGTGTGTGTGTGTGTGTGTGTGTGTGTGTGTGTGTGTGTGTGTTTGTGTGTTTGTGGGGAGGGGTAGGGGGTTGGGAGGGGTCGTGCAAAGAGGAGAGTGGCATTTTCTCACTAAATATGAAGGTGAAAACTGGATTGCAGGGATTTACTTGTTTTCTTGTTGGCAGGAAGCCTGTGGGAAGAGAAATGTGCGATAGGCAGAAAATGCTTCACTGACATGTGGAGGCCTGCAAGCATCACACCTAAACAGCAAGTCATCATTTTCACCTGTTGTTACAACCCTGTCTCCACATATGTTTATATACAACATTGTTGTTTAGAGGGAAACATTAATTGCTGCCTTGATTATATTCAATCAGTATTATTTAATTAAGTATTTTTGTGGTAATTTTATAATGCACACAAGTAGTAGGGTAATAGCTTGGTTGGATGGTAGGTTGTACAAATGCAGGACTTTGTTACAAGAGACGGGAGGTTTGCATCCTGCATGTGGTTAGGTTTAGGCAACAAAACAATTTTGGTTAGAGAAATATTTGGGTTTTGGTTAATGCGTAAGGTCTGAATATACACACTTCTCTTTTAATCAGTACAGCAATATGAGCATATCCGCCACGTGAAGTAGATTTTTAACCTTCAAGATTTTTTTATTCCATTTTACACATGTAATTAGAGTGATTATTGCTTTTCTGAGTACTGCTAGAGACACACATCCTGTCTTGTGCTTCAAGTTACTTTTGACTTTTTCTGTATTGAACCAAGACCACAAACTTTTCCCAACCTAACAAAGTGCTGTCAGTGCCTAAACACAACCATAAAATACACAGATGTTTGAGCTTTAATTACTACAACTAAATATTGCTTTGCAAGTGTGAATATTGTAAGGTACAAATTAAAATATGTTAGGGTCACCTAATGTGAGGTCAATTGACTCTACTAATTTCATGGTAAAAGTGTGATTTGTTAAAACATTTGCCAGAAGTTTCAGAAATGATTAAGCATGAGTTTTTTAGAAAAGGGATGCAGAGAAGAAACTAGTGTTGAGTAGCTCACACATAGCCATCGAGTGCCGATGGGCAAGCATCGATTGCTTCCCCAATCAAGGGTCGGCAGGCTCGGTGACTTGCAATTCAGGCTAAAAATCAACAGGTGTAACAAAACTAACAGTAAGTTAGGAAGAGGAAGATGTCTGTACATGCAAGAAGCTGAAGTAAATACTTGTTTATACTGACTCAATGCTCCATCACCACAACATTTCCCACATATAAATTAAAATGAGCAGGGGTAACAACAAATGGGAGCAGAGAGGAAAAACATATTAGTTTGATGCTGATTTGCTTTTGGGAAAAAAGTAATGAAACTCATATGGTAATGAGCTTTTTAATGTTTACAATGGATATTGAGCTGGGTTCTAACTGACCAAAACAGTCGTGGGGCTTGCCCCAACACTAGATTTATGTTTCTTTATTAATCCAGCGAATAAATACCATGATGAATACACATTAGTTAGCCTGAAGCCAGAATGAAGCCACCTTAACAAGTTGTGTGCCTGAATGCCACTGACTGATTATAAAAGAAAAATGAAGGTGAAGAGGAGCAAAAGAGAGCAAATCAAAATAGGAGTCTTTGCTTTACAAAAAAAAAAAAAAAAATCCCCTCAGTGCAACTCCCTGTCTACCAAAAATTATGTATATAGACATCTAACATGTACAACAGCAAATATATTTTATTTGTATCCCAGAAATTATGTATATTAACTAATTGCAAAAGAAAATACATTGTGAAACATACTGTAACGTCACCCTACCTAAATCAACATAATGAGCAAATGTTTTAATGAACAGATCAGTCACAAAGTTTGTACTAAATGTATCTGCAAGATACAGTGCAACAGCCACTCACATTAACCTCCCTATGACTTCTGTATGGTACAACAATGTAACACTTTCTGGACCAGAAGAAATGTTGCTAGTGAAGAAAATCCAAGCAACAATTTTACATTTACATTTACATTTATTCATTTAGCTGACACTTTTATCCAAAGCGACTTACAATTGTTAAACATGTCAGAGGTCGCACGCCTCTGGAGAAACTAGGGGTTAAGTGTCTTGCTCAGGGACACAATGGTGGACGGGTCACAGCACGGGATTGAACCCTGGTCTCTGACACCAAAGGCACAGTCTTAACCAATGTGTTTTCTCAAAAACATATTCAGAATGCACATTTAGTGGTATATAAATGTATTTTTTTCAGGGCTTCTGCAGGTTTTAACTAGTTAAACTTGTTAGACTTTTTAAGACCTTCCACATAGAATGCTATTTAATGGATGTTTCACAGTCATGTATGAAAGTTTAATGGAAAAACAGTTATCGCCTAGAATTTCAGTGCTTTCAGTACTTCACAGCTGTATATAAAAATAATTCTTAATGATATAAATAATTATATCGAGAGGAGGGACTTGGATAAGTTGCACAAAATGGTATGCATTGTGCAAATGCAAATGATTAATTTATTGAAGTTCTTTCTAAAGTCAACATTTTCCCACTTTGAGATGAGCTAGCTACTGTAGCTAGCAGCGGTGACAGTGTTTGATACAGGTCTGATGGCGTTGATATAAACTCCACAAAAAGAAAGATTGAACCTCCTGCTCTGTGCACAATCCAACAAGGTAACAATCCCACTTTTAGCTTACAGCTGTGTGACGGCCTCTGAAAGCCTGCAACCACATGTAAGTTCATGTAATTAACATTTCTGCCTACATCAGACAAGATTATTTAAGCCTTTCATAAGAGACTTTAAATACTTTCTAATGTTTTTTTCTAGGAAATGAATTCAAATAATTTTAACCTGTTTTGAACAAATGCACTCTTTGGAGTCAGTAGTCAAAAGCCATTGCAAGAAAGAATGGGAAGAAATGTACTCGGAGGTCTGAATAAAAGCATGACTTACACCTAATGTTCCAGCAGAACACAAAGACAGAGATTATTTTTCACCTTAGACAATGACTGATAGAGAAGAAAGAGCATAGAAGGTCATATGAAAGCACTCACTCTTAAAAGAAAGCAGCCAACTCCCACTGTATTAAAGTGTGGCTTGGTGAATGACCCTTAAAAATGCTTCTATTGGGATTTTCATTATGGAACAAGCCTGGGCACTTGGCTGTGCACTGCACACCTAAGCTTTTCTCCCTTGGGGCAGACAAATTTATTGACAACTGTCCAGTCTGGATTACAACAGCCATTATCAGCATTGCAGTAGATAATACACCTGCCTTTGGTGTGAGACACCAATGTGTCCTTGAGCAAGACCCTTAACCCTTAGTTGCTGCTAGCTCTGACTATATAGGAATTGTAAGTTGCTTTGGTTGAAAGTCACCTAAATGAACAAATAATTAAAATGTAAACCATTAGAGGTTAGCATGGCATACTCTGCCTACTCTGACTATTGCATTTCCACACAAACACACACATACATCCACACAAACAGGTGTGTTTCTATTAGTTTTGGAGTTACATTACATTGACTTACACACACACACACCCACACACAGTAGAAAGGAAGATGGATGATCAGTGGTGCACAGGTCGAACAAAGATTGTCTTTAAGAGCTGTACAGCAGACTTATGACAGGTCATTAGTGTTGCACTTCAGACTGACACTTCAAACACACAGTCCCTCAGGCATGAGCATAAAATGGATCACCTGTGTTTTGGTGATTGCAGCAGAAACAATGGACTTTCTTTTAATAAAGATGATGCGAAATAATAGAAAGATGGGGCTTTTTTATTGCTTCCTATCATGTCACAGACCTGTGATGGCCACACAGGAAATTTGTCATTATGATGAAACATGAGAAAATAATTGAGAAAGATCTTAAGAAATAATAACACTCTTCAAAGGTTATGTTTCTACAAAATTGCCTCTTTCTGTTTCCTTACTTCAGTTCTTTCATCCATTTAATTAGAGGGAACATTGCCGTTATCATCATAGTCAGTTAAAGGGAAGTCTGGGACAAGCAAGTTGCAACCTGCCAAGCAGCTGAGTGAAATGGGCTAAAAACTTGTAGAAGAAGATATCACTTCTGTATAAGAATTAAAGTATCTTTAAAGAAGATCTATTATGCTTTTCCATGTTTTATGACTTATCAACAATGTTACAATGCAGGATGTTCACGTTAAACATGGCCAAAGCTTCAAATAATGAGGTTTAAGTATTTCAGATAAATCCCTATGAGCAATAACCTCAGATTTCCTCATGTTCTGAACTCTATTTTGAACTGATTTTTCTACCAAGGACTCTGATCTACACATAGGAGCTACACAGAACCGGTATTCCGTATATGGTCATTTGCTCCCACAGCAGGTCTGTGTGTATTGCTCAGAGACAACAACAGCATTTTTTGAACTTTCATGCAAACCTGCCGTACAGGAGTCACAGAACTACAATATAGGACTGGAAAAAGCAGTACTATAGGTCTCCTTTAAAGGGTCGGCTCACCTAAATAATCTACTACCAACCCAATACATTACAAATAAATAGATTTTTTTGTAATGCTAGAGGCATGGCTCTGTCCACCACTTTAGTCCAGGCTAAAATATCTTAGAAAATGTTTGTTGGAGTCAATGAGATTTGATAGAGACATTTATGGTCCGAGACCGAATCCTTCTGACAATGGTTATCCCCTGCCCTTTCCTCTAACAACAGGATGACAAAGTTTTCACTTATCCTTTGAAATGTCTGTAGATGTACTGGCGGCAAAAGTATAAACATTCATTGGTAATGAACTTTGGTGATTATATTTCCTGTAACACCATCATGAGGTTGACATTTCTTGATTTTGAGTAAAATTTATCAATAAATATTGAATTTTTTGGATTGTCATGAAATTTGGCCCGTCCATTCATTTTCCACTGTGACCTGGAATCATTTTGGTGATTCAGTGGCATCATTAACTAAAATGTTAAATTTGTTCAATACTTTGGTGTAAGACCAAATAAATGGAAAAATAATGACATTCCCATCAGCATCATCTCCAATTCAACTTTAGTACTAATTAGCAAATATTAGCATGTTTACATGCTAATCTAACGCCTGCTTATCATCAGCATTGTCATTGTGCACGTTAGGCTTTTCTTTTGTTAAAGCGTATGTCATTTTTTGATTTGTTATATCTTCAGTTCTAAAAACCTTGTGAGTGACTGTAGCTAGTGGGATCCCAGATTTTTAAACGTACTTTAATAAACTAGAAGTTGGAGGGGCAGTTACTATTATTGAGTATTCTTTATTTCATATTTATTACATATTCAAAATGTTTATTTATGTAGTATTTTCTATGGTCTGGAAAACAGTAAAAAAATTAGATTTCAAGCTCGTTTTGTGATGCTTGATAGTGTTGACCCAGGCTGCTCTGTCCTTTCTGTAACCTTTTTCTGACCATAGCCTGCAAGCACAAAACTCTCAACCTGTATGACATTCATCCCCCCAAAAAAGACACTGTAGCATGAAAGCCAGTGATGAGGACAGGATAGATAGATAAACATGCTTCATCTTCAAAATTATGCTAAAATGTTATAATTCAGACTTTATACACACAGACACATTCACACACAGAGTCCTAACCACTTTTGAAATTGGCACTGAAATCCATAACAAAATGCAGGCTGTCTGAAATATCATAGTGAAACACCGTTGTGAAGCCAACACTGATCCTTTGGAAAAGTTGAAAGCATGTAAAAGCAAAGACAAATATTTGGACCTTGCATTCAAATGCAACTATTGTGTTAGTGCTCAGGAGTTCAGCCACAGAAAAAATCATACTGTAGAGTGACCAAATCAAAAGCATGGTAATCTCTTCCAATGGAGATACAAAGCTGAATAGACATGATGTCAAAGCACAGTTTAAACGGATACGGGTATATGCGTTTACTGCTTGCAGTGACCAGTCACCATGCACCAGTTAGTTGACAGCTGTGGTGAGTAAGCCTATAAATAAATTTTAAATGCATTACTTTGTTGCTGTACTGATTTCAGCACATGTGTATGTGGTGGCAATGTGTAGACTTGGGAAACTCAAAAAACTTGATTTTGTATTTCCTTTTCTCTAAATATTTTCTTTGCTATTGATTTCACTTATTTGTTGGTAGTTTGGTTACTCTCTTATTATGAGGATGTGAAGATATTTGCATGATTTGTAGGCTCTATACTTATATGTGATTCATATGAAAAAATATATTTGTTGTCTATTCCTGTATTTATTTATCCAATGTATCCCCCCAAAACTGGATTAACATCCAGTGGTAGAAAGACACTAAGTAACTAAGTACATTGCTACTTAACTAAGTAGATTTCAGAGGGAAATATTGTCCTTATTTATATCACCCTATTATGATCAAGTAGTGTGCAGCAAGATGTGCTCCTATTTGGTGATCATAGTAGCAGTACAGTCTAACAGTCTTATTAAAAGTAAAAGCTTAACAACTTAAATGAGCTCCTGACATGAAGGACTCAGATACATCTACCAAAGTGACACCAACAAAGGTTGGGTCCTTCAATGGTGGCCATAAGCATCTGGGGGCCTGTTTGAAGAGCTAAGAGAGTAAAAAGTGTGCCAACAAACCCCACCCTTTTAACCATAGTATACTGTAAGAATTATATAGTGTTCTAGTGTATTTCTGTAGTGCTATTTTACAAGCTATAGCAGCCCAGTACATTTCAATAGTAATACTATGTATCTCAAAAGCACCCATTTCCCAAAACTCTACACACAAATCCCTTCATTTCTCATTGCCTACACCATGTGGTCATTTAGGAAGCACTAACATCCAATATTGTTCACTCAAGTCAGTATAATTTGAGCTCAATTAGCACACAAGTACCCAGGTAGAAACACAAACAGTCATAATTGATAATACACCAATCAGAAGCTTCAGTAGATAGATAACAGGGCCAGAATCTGTTCATTCAGTTTTGGAACAATGGATCCAGAGAGACGTGAAGGAAGAGGTAGAGAGTAGGAGGAGGAAGACGAAGGCTAGGAGTTGGAGGGGGAGTAGGGAGGATGAGGAGGAGGAGGTGGAGGACGAGAATCTCTGGCATGTTCCAGCTGGGGCAGAATAATTTGTTGTAGTACTGTATAGTACAACACAACAATAATAATCTAAGCAATACAAAATGTAAAAAGTAACCATTTACTGTAATGTTCACCATAGTATATTTCTTTGGTTGTTTTTGAAAACACTACAGAAAGTTTCTATTGTAATACTTACATTTACTATAACATCATAGTATTACTATGACAATATAATAATATATTATAACTACAACTTCACTATAAGATTACCAGCCCACTCAATAGTATTGATATAGACATTTTGTATTGCGCAATCCAAAAAAGCCGGAGTTATTATCCTTGATGAAGACGAACAAAATAACGAAAACTAGATGTAAAAAAAACATTATCGTTAACTGAAATAAAAATAAAAATTAGGCTTTAGAAGTTAGAAGTTAGAAGTTACACCTGACGTCACAAAGTTACTCCTAAAGTTACCTGGATAAGCCAGTTACCCTGCTTCATAGTACAGGCCACTGTTCTGTTCTGATGGTCTAGCTTAGTGACTATAGAGCTCGCTTTGTGCTGGATTAACGTGTCTGCTGGTCATTATATTTACTGCATGTCAGCTAGTGTGTGTTTTATGGGATCATTGATATCTCAGCCAACCTGTATCTTTGTGCTTCACGTTGTTTTAATACCTATTTTTTGATTAATAAACGTTTCGATTTTAATATAATTGCTGAAGGCACGACTGCAATTGCTATAATTGCAGTCGTGCCTTCAGGGTGCTAGGGACCTGTTGTTTGTGGCTCCAAGGGTGGCCTACACTATCTTCCAATTTCTTAGCTATCAATCAATTGTATTTCACCTCCATTTATGGTATTTTGCCTACTTAACCAAGAATGAATGATCTTGAGAATGATGTGATGAATTTCTTTGGACCACTGGGTGGTAGGATTAGGTTAGTTAGGTTAGTTTAGCTCTTAGGGTTTTCTATATGTAGGTTGGAAATTATACTGTTGATTGCATGTGCTTCAGTTATATTATATTTATTTAGACAATGTGTTAGTATTTCAAATACATATACAGTTGAAACCAGAAGTTTACATACACTATGTAAAAGACATGCTTTTTTCCACACTGTTCTGACATGAAATCAGACAGTCACTTTTCCTGTTTTAGATCCATTAGGATTACCTAAATTATTCATATTTACTAAAAGCCAGAATAACAAGAGAAGGATTTATTTAGACTAGTTTTTTATTACTTTTGTCAAAGTCAGAAGTTTACATACATTTAGTATTGCCTTTAAACTGTGTGACTTGGGTCAAACATTTTGGATATCTTTCCACAAGCTTCTCACAATAGTTGGCAGGAATTTTGGCCCATTCCTCCTGACAGAACTGGTATAACCGAGTTAAGTTTTCGACCAAGCTTTAACTTCCTGGCTGATATCTTGAGATGTTGCTTCAGTATTTCCACATAATGTTCTTTCCTCATGATGCCATCTATTTTGTGAAGTGCACCAGTCCCTCCTGCAGCAAAACAATTCCACAACATGATGCTGCCACCCCCGTATTTCACAGTTGGGATGGTGTTCTCAACCTCGCAAGCTTCCCCCTTTTTCCTCCAAACGTAATGATGGTCATTATGGCCAAACAGTTCGATTTTAGTTTCGTCAGACCACAGGACATGTATCCAAAAATTAAGGTCTTTGTCCCTTTGTGCATTTGTAAACTGTAATCTGGCTTTTTTAATGTTTCTTTTGGGGTAATGGGCTCTTCCTGGCAGAGTGACCTTGTGGCCATGTCAGTACAGTATTCGTTCCACTGTGGATGATGACACACTCTTACCAGCTTCAGCCACCACCTTCACAAGGTCTTTTGCTTTTGTTCTTGGTTTGATATGCACATTTAGAGTATGCACTCTCTGGGACACAGAACCCATCTCCTTCCTCAGCGGTATGATGGCTGAACATTCCCATGGTGATTATACTTGCTTATAATTGTTTGAACAGATGAACGTGGCACCTTTAGGCGTCTGGACATTGCACCCGAGTATGAACCAGACTTGTGCAAGTTCACAATTCTCTTCCTAATATCTTGGCTGATTTCTTTTGACTTTCCCATGATGTTACACAAAGAAGCAGTGTTTTTCAGGTGTGCCTTAAAAAACATCCACAGGTGTGTCTCTAATTAACTCAGATGCAATTTGGAGGAGGTGAAGCTTCCAAAAACATGACATCATCATCTGGGTTTTCCAAAATTGTTTAAGGCATAGTAATCTTAGCATATGTAAACTTCTGACTTTGAAGAAAGTAATAAAAAATAGGCTAAAAATATCTTCTCTCATTATTCTGGGATGTAGCAAATATAAATAATTTAAGTAATCCTTAAGTAAGACCTAAAACAGGAAAAGTGATCCGATTTCATGTCAGACAGTGAGGAAACAAGCATATGTGTCTTTTTATATAGTGTATGTAAACTTCTGGTTTCAACTGTATATTTGCTTAATGTTTGGGCCCCTACGTACAAGCTTCAGATAGCTTAAAAAAGGTGTCCCTTTTCACAAATTTCTAATGATTGTATTTGTATGCTTAGTGAAAAAACTAACCTGGACTGACCTAAACTGAACTGAGCTTGGCATCATGCAGCGACAAAGAGTAAAACTAACACTGAAACTAATAAAAACTAAACTAAAAGTAGGCATTTTCAAAAATTAAAAACTAAACTAAACTAGCAAACTTACGTTAAAAACTATTTAAATATAACCTGAATTGAAAACAAAAAGTCAAAGCAAAATTAAAATATAACTAATGAAAAATCCAAAATTATAATAACCTTGGGTAATACTGATATAATAAGTAAGCAAGTAATACTATGTGTTTTACTATAATACTATAGTGTTTTTGTAAGGGCAGACTCCCCTACACTGGTACGCTGAGAGAAGGTCAGTCCATATGATGAGCTCATACTACATGGTGCACGATATTCATGTATTCCATATTCATTTGACAGGCCAGAATAACTTATATATAATAGTTATTGCAGTAACAACAACACCAAACACCAACATGCTATGCAGCCACAGCAGCTACACAGTCAATAACAGGAACTAATGAATGAAAACTGAAGGGAAATGAAGAGGGAGAGACAGCGCCTGGACGAGAGAGAGCGATCACGAGAGAGAGAGAGAGAGAGATGACCCACCAGTTCGTCATAATTTATAGTAATGCAGTGCAGTGAGGACACATTTTCATAGAGGAAACAAGCATCTAAAATGCGAACGTCTGTCTGTCCCTGTTAACAGAGACTCCAGTCTGCATCACACTTTTTTTATTATTAATTAATGGATTTGTATAATATGCCTGATTTTAGGGGTACCTAGAGGGTTACAGCCCCCCTTTTTCCTGTGTCCATGTCTCTACACATTGAGTGAAATGGGTGAATTACTAAATGCTTGCTCTAATCTTTCGAGGGCAGCGCCATTTCAATTGAAACAGGTAAAATATAGCTATGGCTACCTCTGGTGTTCTGAGTAAACAATTTTTTCTTTCCTGAAATGTTCCCAGTACAGTCCTACTTCACATGTATTCAGAAAGCAAAAGTAATTATTTTTAATCACTGCAAAACCTGACAAAGAAAATTAAATCTGCATGTCGAGCTACACAACTTAATTAATTGTTAAGCTTCATAGACATTTTTTCTATCCAATCTCACCAATAGAAATTTAATGTAATATTCTGTATGTATTTATTTTCATAGCCCAGTGTTCTTGCTTTAGTGAAGAATAATCATATTTCTACTGTATGTCCAATATTAATCCTCCAATATTATTAAACAAAATGTCCAAACATTTTCAAACCAGAAATATTAGTTCAAGTGATTAACCACACAACAAAAAGCTTACAGGAAGTTCTTGGTCCTTGTTATATTATTTAAATGTTCTATTTTGCAGGCTGTGCCAAATAGATTCTCATGAACCAAAAACAGACCAAGAAAGATTAATCAGATTTGGTGGTGGTCTGGGATTTCCTCAAATAGACATAAATGTTTTAGCCACAGCAATTAAATTAACAGAGAGAGAGGCTTAAATCCAAATCCTAATCATGTGTATATACAGTAACAGTTAGTTTGATAAATGTAGTGCCTTGGCAGATGCTTTTTGAATGCCTCCTAGTTTTGGAAAAAAAGATTGTAAAATATGAAAATTCCAAATATCTTTTTTCTCTTAAAGGCAAAAGTGTAAAAATTGCATATTGGCTCAAATCATCCTTTTTCTATTCCATTCTGATAATGAAACGGAAAAGAGATACTAATTACCTGCAGCCGCAGCTAGTTCAGTGGCAGGCAATTACAGATTGCTCCTGGTTCTTTGACATCTTGTGTTGAAAGTTTATCACATTCACAGTTACTAATTGAGTTGCCCCGGGTCATATCTGAATTCTTGATTGAATTCCACTATTTCCTTTTAAGCATGCTTACCTTCCTTTTAGCCCTGAGCTGTCCGTGATAGTTATCGGATGAGTCTCCTGGAATCTCCCCTCCCCACAGAGTCACCCCAACGATGGTGTAAGTGATGCCCATCACCACTAATGGCAGCATGTAGACCAGAACTGTAACTATGATATGATACCTAGGAAGAAAAAGGAAAAAGGAGAGAAGCCTGAAGAGTGAGTACATGTACATATATATATATATATATATATATATATATATATATATATATATATATATATATATATATATATATATATATATATATATATATATATATATGTATATATATGTATGTGTAATTACACACAGATATTTGACATTCTACCAGTTGTAGCAGATGAATGTAGGTTTGATAGAAATTATTAGTGAAATTATTAGAAATTATTAGTGTCAACAATAAATCTTAAATTAAACCAATGTGTTTCTCCAAACTTGTTTTTTGTGCCAAAACCTTGTCAAACCATAACCATAAAAATAACATTTCCACAAATGTAATTTGTAAAGGTTTTGTCAGGCAGTGACAAATTATGTCATCCTGCCAATAGGGGTATCAGTACACCAACAGCTGCACCTCCAGTCATAAGTCCGTCACACTTTTGTAGTTTTGTGGACAACACCATCCTTACTGGGCTCATTTCTGGTAGGGATGAGTCCGCCTACAGGTGGGAAATTGAAAGTCTGGTGACCTGGTGTGGACAGAGCAACTTGAAGCTTGATGCATGTATCATTTGCTCCGCTGAGAAGGTGATCAGCTGCAATCTGCAAACCTCCAGGACCTGAAAACCTGCAGAACCCCTAGGTAAGCAAGCATAAAGGTTGTTGCCAACCCCTACCACCTCAGAGACAAACTATTTTAGACACTCCCCTCCAGCACGAGGCTGTGGTCCATCAAGATCAAAACCTCACGCCACAAGAACAGTTTCTTCCCGACTGCAACTGGGCTCAGCAACGCGGCCCGGGACACGGACATGGACTGACACAGACTCTTATTCGCTTCTTTCCCCATCAACAGTTAGACACTACACATTACATATGCACTGGGCTGTTCTCCTAAAAATACAGCCACAAACAAACAGTACTGTGCAAGAGCTTTAGGCAGGTGTGGATATAATGCTGTAAGTTAAGAATGCTTTCAAAATGTTAATAAATATTTATCAATTAAGAAAATCCAAAGTGAGTGAATGAATGAATGAATATATGAAGTGAACAAAAATATAAATCAAATCAATATTTGGTGTGAGCAAATCACACCTTTGCCTTCAAAACAGCATCAATTCTTTTAGGAATACTTACACAATGTCAGGGATTTTTGTCGGCATATCTTCAGGTGTATGAAAACAATTATACCAAACAGGTGCCAATGATCACCAATTCAATATGTAAGTCGACAGTCATTTAGTGAAATAGCTGTGTGGGAGGAATACAGGTAGGTGAGGAACAGCCAAACTCATCTAGGTTAGGTTGCTAAAGACAGTTTACTTCTAAAAGAGAGTCGTATCAATCTTCTCATTTAAGTCTCGACAAGAAAACAAATATGAGTGCATATCAATATGTCAAACATCACTGTGCACATCACTGTTAATGTAAATGTGAAGGGATGAAGTCTGCCACAGGCAATGTGCCGTTATATCTTTATTACATTAATAAATTTATAGAGAGCAACTTGTTAAAATAGGATACATTTGAACTTAGACAAAGCCGTAGCTAAAGCTGAAGTGAAATGGACTGAACTACACTTCTTGGTATCGATGCAAATTACAGTTTTTTAGACAGAAAGTTACTAAATATTACTCACATGAAGGGGTCATCGGCCATGCGGGGCCAGGCCACGTAGCAGAGGGTCCTGCGGGGCAGGGTTCGGGTGGTGGAGAAGTAGCAGAGAGGAAAAGCCAGAACCACAGCCAGGCTCCAGATACAGACGATGACTCCTGTGGTGGCTTTTGCCGACAGACGAGGCTTCAGGGGATGGATGATGGCCATGTACCTGCAGGTTATAAGTCAGTAGATTAAAAAATACATAATTGTGTTTGAAGCCTCAACAACATATTTAATTCTTAATAATGAATTGGAGTGATGTGTGGATTTAGAAACTCTGCCCTCTATGTTTTTGTTTATTCATGTATACATTACAGCAGTTTTTCCAACCCTTTAGGTTTTTGACTCCTTAAAACTTATGGCATTACAGTAATTATATGACTCATGAGTCGTTCAAATAAAGAGTCATTTCACCTTCTTGGAACAGTATTTCACCAGAAAAAGTAATGAAAAGTACACATTATTTTGTGCAACAGAATATTTCTTTGCTAAGACTTTAATCATGTTGTCACCACTCAGGAAGCACTGCCGTGTGTGATAAAGTCTGAATAGAAATCCTTTGGCTTCATTCAGGCATTTTAACATTTTTCCTCTACAATAATAATATACATAATTTTCTGCAAGGTTGCCTGCAAAAGTCCAATTACGCTGTGGTGTTTGATTTTCAGTGGAAAAGATGGATGAATCATTCATTCAAAAAAGAAAGACTGTGATGAGATTTCTTTGTGAACAGTGAAACTGGAAGGAGATTACCGGCTGAACTTGAACCCAACTCATGATGCTACATGATTTTCAATTGCCTGGTAATGCAGGCTCAGATTTGCTAATTCAATCTTCATAAGATTATAAAAAATGGGCCTTGTGTGTCACCTTAGTGACTGGAAATCTCTGAGGGACTACAACAAAGATGCCCCGTCTATTCACCAGTAATTGCTTAGCATTTATTCTGAGTGTCCTGCTGGCCCTTGTGGATGGCAGTGTGTGAATATCTTATCAGATCTTCAATCAAAGTATATGCCACAGCAGTCTAGAGTTATGTGGGATCCAACAAGCGTGTACAACGATGGCTGAATAGACTTGTAACCACTGAACACACACAATGCAACGCAGGTAACCCCTGAATAAGATAAATAGGTTTACACACCAATCATATTCGCTGAGGTGTCAGCATCACCTGGGCTTGATCACAGAGACATTAGAGCAGCAAATTAATAAATCATTTAATGTTTTTTGTTCAATCTGGGAATCTTTAATGCCTTAAAGCTTTCAGACATTGTATTGTTTTGAAACCACATCACCATAGCATGACAGCACTAACTAAACACTCACTTTATCACTGCCTTGTGTTTAACTAACAGAGATTACCCTGGATGAGACTTTCCGCGCCAGTAGCCAAACATTATGCACGCAGCTAAATATCAAGTGTTGGCTCAAATGTCCTCAGAGGAGTGGAGTATGTTTATTGTTTCACACACCCTCGCCTCACAGCATCATATGGTAAAAAATATTCAATGGATCCCTTTGCCTAAATTACACCTAACAATTCCACTAATGGTGTTTTGCAATGCAGATAGTTTTGGGTTTTATTTGTTTGGATTTTGAGATATCCACCTAGGACGTTTTTGCTGTCACCACAATTTACTGAAAGTGAATGGACTTTTGCTTGCGGTGCAGACAGCATTGAATTATTCTTCTTTAAAAATTCAACATCTCATTCAAGCAACAGTGTCCCCAATTACACTGGATACTACAAAGGCATCATTTTCAACAGTTTTCACGGAAACTATTTCCTCCCCTGAGAGTAGTTCCAATGAAAACTGTTAATGGCAAAGTCTGTGAATTATCAAGAGTAACAGGAACATTATCTCTGGAAAGACACTTTACTGTTGTTGATTTTTTAGGAAGTAATTGTTCAATGCTGTTGGCACAAACACAAATGTCCATTAACCTAAAGTACGTAGAGGGAGAAATCTCAGAGATGGATCTCTCAAACTGGACTGATTACACCAATATTTGCACAAGTTTATAACGAACTGGCCCTTTATGAAAAACAACACTTGTTATTCTCAGAGATGCATTCCTTTTGTCTCCTTCTCCAGTTCTCCCTGCATTACAGTTTACATATATCACTAAACGTGAAGCTCTAATGATGTGCCATCCAATGCTTCAACACAAGAACAAAGAATGCGTGAGAAATAGAAATCGTCAACAGCCGTGCTACCATAAAAAGCTTTAAGGCTTCTGCAGTTACCTTTCACACAGTAACCTGCGTTTATTTCGCTGCAGTGCCTAAGGAAACACACTTGGTAGCACAGAGAGTCAGCAGGAAGGACAAATTCACAGATGATCACGAACTGTGGCCTCATGCCATTTCAAGACATCAGAGTGGAGACAGCACCATACTGGGGTTTCGAAAAGCATGACCCGAGGTTACATCTACATCACGTAGGTCATGCCAATGTTCTCTTTCTCAGTACACAGTTGACAGAATCGAACGGACACTGCAGACCAAAAATACAAACGCATGGATGTTGCTGTAGAGGAGCCAAAATGAGCACGCCCTCAGGAAATGCATTGTTCCTTTTTTGTGTCAAGAAGAAGTACAGGAGGAGAAAAACACCTTGCAGAAAACCACAACACACTTTGACTCTTGTACACTATTTGTAGACACACACTGCGTGTGCATGCTGCTTCTTTTTGTTTTCATTATGTCCGGCCTGTGGCTGCCTCCTTCATCAGACTAATCCCTTTATTCAAACATTATGACGTATGATGGACCACTGATCAGTATCAAAGGCCGGCAGATACTGATGACTGCATCACCACATTACTGGAAACCACAGGGGCAGGAACAGAGAAAGAGATGGAGGAACAAAGGAAAAAAAGAGCAAAGACGATAAATAACATGAGTGCATGTGACAGAGAACAAGAGAGTCAGAGAGCGTAAAAGCATTGAGAAAAGGGTGATCTTTCCTAGGGTGTTGGCAGAGAAGGAACCACTGCACTGCAGACACTTTGCAAAACAAGATCAGTATATGTATATGATTCCCTGGCAGTAAAACAAATGTAAAAATAAATGTGGGGAATGGGCCTGCGTGAGATGACAGTCACCCCGCTGGGCAACCTCCTTTCCAGCAATCCAAATCACAAACAAGGAATTTACAACTCCACCAGTGAAACATATGTATGCTTCAATCAGCAGGGAGCACAAGCTCTGATGAAATAACGTGGGGAGGAAGCCTACAGTCCAAAAGATGCCATCAGTGGAATTTAAATTAAACTAATGGGGACTCCATGCAAGGAAGTTCTTGTGCATGAGAGCAGAAAGCACATCCAAATGCTTTAACTGCATAAGCCTTGAGAAATGGAGTGCAGATTGTCTTCAAGCAAGACGAAACAGTGATCTGAGTTTTAAGCACAAGATTACATTTTCAGCCACTGCTGGCGGAAGGCAGCATAACCAAGTGGAATAATGAGAAACGAGATGTCCAAACAATCATGCGTAAAGCACATGAGATGAAAGTGTTCGGTGACAAGGATTCCCCATCTGTAACGTTATATGGGACATTAATTTACTGTGCATGTGCTGTTTCAGAGCTCTGATGATAAAGGTGTGTAGACGGTAGTCTGCATTAAAATGGAATATTGGACTTCATTGCTTTTCCCTTTTTTCTTCAATACACAAACTTAAATGAACGATTAATGTATTTCGGTACAGAGATGATTTACACAGAGACGCATGTAAGAATCTAAATGGAAATTAAGACTCCTTTAATATAAAACAAAATAAATGCAGGCCTACCCACATACTGTAGGTAGTGGTACTAGTCACATATAGAGAACAAGGGGTGAGGAGGATTTATCATCATCAGTCATTCATTAAATATTATTCTTGCAGCATTTCATAAGCCCACCTGTCCACAGCTATCGCAGTCATGGAGTAGATGCTTGCAAACACGGATGTGACCGGGAAGAAGTTGTGGAATTTGCAATACGCTTCCCCGAAGTACCATTCCCCGTGGGCAGCGTAGATAAAGTTTATCAAAGTGTTAAACGCGGCCATCGACGCGTCAGAAAACGCCAAGTTTAGGAGAAAGTAGTTCGTCACCGTCCTCATGCGCTTGTGAGCAAGAATGATCCATATCACGATGAGGTTTCCGAACACCGCCACCGCCAAAACGAAGCTGTAGGCTACGGACCAGAGAGCGACGCGCCACGGGGGCTGCACAAACTGGTTAGTGTAGTTGGTCGTTATGTTGGATCCGTTCTGTGGAGCTGCCATCCTTTTCTCCTTTCCCACCGGCTACTGTGAATGCTTTTGTTGTTCCACAAGTCTACTCTACCTACTGAGCAGTAAATCTAGAATGGTGGGAGAGGTTTTGCATATATGCACCATAGCGCGCAACTTAAAACACTTCACCATCCCTAAAAGCAGAGTGTTGTCTCCAACTGTTCCTCACTTTCAGTATAAAGTAATAGAAATACCGTACTATTAAAAACGCGGTGAAACAGTACATGTAAGTATCCTCCAGTGCCTGTTGAATGTGGGTGTGAACGCACAGGCTCTCCTCCAGCAGGCAACAGGCAGGGCGCCGTGCGCACCCAGTGACGCGCAAGTGGCACAAATGGCGAAAGAGATCGATTGATACTTGCAGCTGCTGTTTTAAAACCGTCACGAGAACAGATGGGCCACGCAGTCTCTCTCCGCGGTATATCATCAGTCAGCGAACATTGTGTGTCTTTATCTTGTGTGACCCTTCAGATGATCTTGCGTTGCAGCATTTCAAAAGCGCCACAAACAGGATATTGAAATATTGGAGTCAGTGTGTGTACAAGAGCCACTTTTTTCCATCCCTTAGCGGTGGTGTTTATAGACTCCACACACTTCAGTGCCACCTCTTTCATGGTGAGTTTTCATCTACTGTCAAATTTTGTATGACTCATCATTTTAAGCCTGCTCAGCCGTGGTCTTAATGCTTCTTTTATTACTGTCTTAAATCGCCCTCACTGCGCACCAGACAGAATATAAATTTATAATGCATCATCACAGTGCTGGTAGAATGGCTGTGACTCTCCCCCTTTCTCTGACATCAACATTTACAACAAACAGGCTGAAGTTCCCTCCAGACATCCAGCTGTTCACATCGGATGAACCTCCTTATCTGCTTACATAGCCTTTAGTGCTATGGTAACCTCTACAGGGTTACATTTACATGTCTTCCATGGCTAATCCAATCCAATCAATCAAGTAAAGCTATTCAACAGACAACTATGTTTCTCACTGTTCAGCAGGCGCCCGGAGTCATTGAACATTAGTTCTTTGATCTAAGGATGGAAGGCTCCAGTTCATGGTCTTAGGTCTATAGCCTAATAGTTTTATATCAGCACTCTAAGATAAAAAATGAGTCAAATCAGCAGAATCATGCTGTTGAAATTTGAGAGGGCAGTCACAGGACATTTTCATTTCACTACACTGCAGAGTTATGCAGTGATTGCAATCTAGTTTAGGTCTCACTCACACACACATACTGTGTACACAGCGAGGACACTGTGTGGTTCCATTTCACTCTCCTCCTGAAATTCATCTTTAGTTATTGATAGTGTTTACAGAGAGATACAGAGCTGCAGATCTTATTCACAATTTTGCCCTGATGCTTAAAGATATGTTTGAGTATCCTGACTGTTGTGTGGTGCAGAAAAAAACATAAATAATCCCTAATGAAGAAATCATTGAACCATGACAAGATGATGTTAAAATGATTGATATTGTAGTGATTTAAAACAAGGGAATGTGTGTGTAAGGCCCATGCTACATAAATCAAATGAGTTTTTGTTCTGCTCTGCAATCTCGCATGTTAATGCTAATTGAAATTCATATGAGACATAATTTTGAAGTTTTGTCCCCGAGGATATGTAAATACTGCCAAAAGTATCATGATGGACACTCAGCTTAATAGTACAACAGTGTGTGCAGTGTGAAAATAGAGCATACATATTCAGTGATTCAGTTCACATGAATTCATGAATTTTCATATAAATATGCATATTGATATTAGGAGGAGGTCGGTATTTAGATTCTGAATCTGTGCCACCTTTTTTTCTTGTGTGAACTGTAAGAAAACCTTTATTTAAAGACCTAAATATAAGCAACATTACAACTACTTTTCCCCCAGAGAGAGTTGGTGAAAAGGCAAAACAAATAGAAAAAAGCAGCAACTACAGGTTATATTGAGGTAACCAATTACACTCATCTCTATGGCTTTCACTTGGAATCTTTGTTCATTATTCAAAACTCTGAGTGGTTCATGAGTTGTGTACTGTGCAATCTAAGCAACCTTTATTAAAGAGCGGTGGAAGTCTTATTATCACATTGAAAGATGTACACGAAAGATGTGACACATACAGGGATGAACTAGATATAGCCATCTAAATGGGAAATCCAGTTTACAGAAGTACTGTGGCAAAGAGGAATGCACTGAGTTGCATACAAATTAATCACATTTTTTTGAAAGACTGAAGATTTTGGTTTTGCCAGATCACAATGTAATAGTCTTTTGGGTTCTGAGGTAAAACAATTATTTCATAGTAGTTCCTTTGCACTTGAGCTTTTTAGTTTCCTTCAGTGGATCTGCAGACCCACACTAGATCAATATGATATATGATTGAAGCAGTGACATAATGGCTGTGCCAAGTGTAGTTAAATATTTAAAGGCATCCTTATGGACTGAGGAATTGTGTGGAAATTTATTCTTTTCATAAATACTGATCAAAAACAAAGAAAGACAAATGCTTTTTTGTGTTTGATTGAAAGCAATTTTCTTTAGGATGACAATGCTCTGAAACTGACATTTGATATTCTCCTAATGATGATGAAAACCTCATTCAGTAATATCAGTAAATGTATCTTTTAATTGACAGTTAGTCGAGACAGACTGGGAATATGGAAAGAAAGAGGAACATTGTGAATACATAAAAATGCCTCCTAAGACAGAAGGCTGAAGGAACAACCTAAAATTAGTCTCTTGAAAGGGAGAAAAACACCTTTAGGGCCCTATTAGTTGTATTGTGTACATGTTATCAAAGCAGCATACGACATACAGTAATAACTGTCAAACAACACAGCAACACAGCAAGACAAAAGATCCAAGGTTAAAAAATGCTTCATTTGCATGTACTACATATTTTCGCAGAGTCTTGTGTTGACCCCTGACTGTTCTCTCCTCTGATCCTTGAGACTGGCTGCTTAATGAGGTGCTCTGGGCTCATTATCTGTCCGTGACTTTGTTATGTGCATATTGCATGGCAGAGGCTTGATTGTCATAGGTAATTACAGTTTTTGACATGAAGTGTCATTTTTTTGGACTTCTCTCGTTTATCTTGTGAAAATATCAAGGCAGCAGTTGCCTAGCTTCAGCTGCAGCGTTGTCGTAAGCTCTTTTCGCAGCTGCCTCTGTGGTGTGTCAGAACTCGTGTCAGGGCTCGGGGCTATTTGCTTTGATCAATTTAAAATGTAACCGGGGACAGCAATTTATTTCCTAATGAAAGAACATTAATCCTCAATTATTTCTCAATTAGTCCATACCTCAGACATTCAAAGCTGGATATTACATCCCTAAGAGGAATATCATGTTAAAGCTTTACTTTGTAGCTTTTTGTGCTTTACTTTTTGTGTGCAAAGCGAGTGTGACTATTGACCACTAACAGACTGTTACACGCCAATCAATTAAAACGTCAAGACAGTTTTGTCAATGTAGCCTCATCTAAAATGTACTGCATGCATATGGACTGGCATGTGTTGCTGTAATGATGCTGCATGTACAAGCAGGACAAGACTGGAGACTAACTTACATCTAGAGCCTAAAGAAAACTGATACTGGACTGCAATTATCTGTGAATATCAACAACTATTCTGATAAGCACAAAGCACCCTCACTCCTTAAATTATGATACTAATGATGAGGACCAGCTGAGATAAGCGTATCAGCGGCATATGGAGAAAGCATTATGGTTCTCCTGCTTTCTATAAATGCGGAGTTTCTATAAGCATTATAGTACCATAAAAAACTAATTACTGTACTTTTACACTGTAACGGTAATTGGCATCACGTTGCACCACACTGCGCTCATTCTTTTGTTCCCTGCATGTAACATTACAGTTTTATGACCTTTGAGACCTGGGGGAGAAAGAGAGAGAGAGAGAGAGAGAGAGAGAGAGAGAGAGAAGGAAAGGAGATTGGCAGTTTTTGCCAATACAGCTCCATTAAATTAGTGACAGGAGTGAAGCTATCAAGAGATGGTTGTTGGTTGGACCAGGAGGACAAAATGTTCCTAAGTCTCTTGATATTCTCAGAGATAGACAGCGATGGAAGAAGTATTCAGGTAGATCCTTTAATCAAGTCAAAGTAGCAATAACATAATTTAAAAAAATACAAAGAAAAGTTCTTACTAATATCTATTGTCACTTGTGGATCTCTTTACTGTATTGATACTTTACTGATGCTTGTATGTTGTTCCTCAAATGCCAATTTGGATTAAAGCGTCTGCCAAATGAGTAAAAGTAAAATGTAAACATAAAAGTCATGAATTCCAAATTGTCTTTTAGCAAAGTGGTACTTTTCAGCACTTTCAGTGTGTTATATTAGTACACATTTGTTACTGGTTAATCATTAATGATTTATTAACATAGCAGCAGCATTTTAATGTTGCAGCTGTTTGAGGTGGAAATATTTTAAATTACTAACTTATCTATGACATTGTCTAATGTTTTAATGCTTTTTATGCTTAGCATTAACTGTTTATCTGATAGTTACTGCTTTGGGTAATGTGCAAGCATCAGAACTCTGACAACAAACGTAAGACATCAATTCAAAATTTTCCAGCGTATTACTCCGCCAATGTAAATTACACTACAGGCAATACTTCCTATATAAAACAAGGAATATAAATATAAAATATCTAGTTCAAATTTAAGCACAGATAATCAGAAAAGGTGAGGTATGTGTACCAGCAGTTCCACATCTGTAAACAGAAAGTGAAACTTTTTGCTTTTCTCCCTCCACCACACATCTTCAGTGATTATTTGTGCTAGCCCACTTCTTGATATGCTGTGTTAGCTGCCCCAAGCTAGGCTAACAGGAGCTGAAGTGCATTTTGAGTCAATTTACTTATTACTTATTAATTAATGTAAGTTTCTATTTTATTAAATGTATTTTTTTATTTTAAATTATTTTAAAAATTACAAAGGAGTATTTTTTATTTCATATTTTTATTTCATTGGGAAAAAACACTTGAAAAAAAGTGTTGGCGTAGTTATTACACCAATACACCACAAATAAATGTTTTCCTCTTGTGCACCCCCTGGAGGCACCTCAAGCATCTCAAGGGGTGTGTACACCACACACTGGGAATACTTCTGCATGTAAAATACATGCCAGACATGAACATCTATATTGAATAATTCTGCAAAATCCTGAATTGAGTACAATACTGATGTTGTTCTATCTTGAACTAATGAATTCTAGATATAGTGTGGTTATGGTTAGAGAAAGTTAAATATGGTTAAGTTATGATTAGGGTTTGGAAACTAAAACAAAGATCATGGGGGCGTCTGAGACATAAGACACGATCACAAATGTCAATTTACGGATGGAACAAGACAGGTAAAGATTCCTGCCTGTATGCTGGTGCCATGGATTCAATAAAACCGACTAAACTGCCTTTTTTAATTAAGGAGGCGTCAAATTTTCCTACCTTC
Source organism: Lepomis macrochirus (assembly GCA_024633595.2). Classification (NCBI taxonomy): domain Eukaryota; kingdom Metazoa; phylum Chordata; class Actinopteri; order Centrarchiformes; family Centrarchidae; genus Lepomis; species Lepomis macrochirus. Next base: position 21,945,013 of record JALXJV020000003.1, read on the forward strand.
AAGACAAATGCTAAACGGTGGCTGCTAGATGGCATTCCTAATGTGAATATCTTAAAGCATTGTGTTGTTTTCGTCTTAATCCTTTGAAGTTGGCATGTTCAACATTATCATTCAGTCACTGTCTTTTATGATGTGTTTTCTTAATTTTTCCATTTTTTTTGTTATTTGTTTATAATGACTCTTCAGATACAGAATCCTTGACTCAATTATGACAAATGGTTGGTGGGCTGTGAAAACATCTAATACAACAATGGAAATAAGTCCAGGACTCTATCATGTTGCATTTTATAATTTATTAGAATGTATCGATAAACCAAAACAAGAACCAAAAATGGTAACTATAGTTGTCAAATTGATTAAACTGACCAAACATTTCCTCTGAAATGGAGTGGAGTGGAGGGATAAGGTAGTATAATATGTAAATAAAATTACCTCAAATTTGCACTTAAGACAGTGCTTGAGAGGCTTACCAGTGGTTGAATGGTGAAATTATAACTCTGGTGATATTCAATACTTTTCTTATTCCCAACAAATCCCATGAAAAGACCAAAACCAGCAATGAACTGACCCTATCAACACGGATTGTTTGTGTATCTGTATATATCTGTGACATAGACCTCCATTGTTGTCCAAAAATGTTCACTCATAAATGTGCCAAACTTTTACACTGGGTGTGATGTACCTTGCTGTTGTAAATATTCAGTAGAGCACCAAATGTGTACTCAACCACAGCTGAAAATAATCCTCAACAAATCCCCAGCTGAAAATAATCTAACCATTGTTAACAATTAAAGTACATACGGTATACACATTTTTAAAGTTTTATGTCTTCAGTAGGAACAGATGCAACTGGGGCTAAGTGCCACAGACAGTTGGACAGCACAAGTGACGGACGATGCACACTGTTGTTTTTGGTCTTTTCATGGAATTTGTTGACAATAACAGAGACATAGAATAACTCCAGTCTTGTCCTTTAAGACACAAGCCACATACAGTATAGCTGCAATATCACCTACTTGATTCAAGCGGGGGACAGTTGTCGCATGTCAACGGGCCCTCTCTCTTGCCCAATGTTTCCTAACTCTACTGTTATAATTTTTATTTAATGCGGTACTTAAACATGCACTTGTAGCAGAAAGACATGCAAAGCAAGCAACTTTACTGCTCAGCTACATATATTTAATTGTAGCTAATGTAAAGTATAAATATTTTACTCTTCTTTCGATGATTGTTGTGCTAACACTGTTCAATATAGTAAAGACCCTCTGGCTTTGAATTCCACAGAGAAATATATCCTCTGGGAAATCAGCCTTATAGGCAGCAGTTTTCCCAGGATAATTGACATGCGCTCCATCACTTCACGGCCCCTGGTCTGCCAAGACATTTACATTAGCTATCCTAATTGAGTTCATGGCAACACACAGTATATTACATTAATATTTATACAGTGTAGAGTGTGCTGTACAGTTCCAACTCAAAGTAAATAGCTGCTGATGCAAAAGAGGAAACATGTTGCATGTATATATAAACAATCTTTACATTTCAAAATACATTTGAAATTAAATACAGTGACATTCTGTTTTAATATTCTGTACATATATATAATTACATACTGTAACTATTTATGAAACAAAGGAGCATGATAATTACTGCATGATAATAGAGAAAATCCACAAAAACATAGTAAGTGGATCTTGAGTTAAGATTATTTTATCAAAATCTTGCTGACCCTTTGGCAAGAACTAGTTGTGGGCCATTTGTCTGCTGCTTATAGTAATTGGGTCAAACCCAAATTTAGTTGGTTTTGACAAAGCGTATGAGCTTGATGGCATTCCATTTTTTATTTATGTAGTTTATTTGATTACTCATAGGGGACATGCTGTAAATGAGCAGTTGTTAACTAAACAGCTCATTTGCATCTGAAGCCCTGACACAACTAAAAACTGAAAAATTATTTTAAAAAACTTTAGTAGACAGTGAAGTTACAATTAAAATGGACAACCATAGCAAATAAGAAGCAAATAAGTTTTGAGGGAAATATTATGCCAACTGGGTTATGTTTTAACATAATGAGGAAATGCTGTTGTTAAGATGTGGAAAGTGGCAAAATGTTGATACTGAACATATCAGTAAAATGGCCACTTTGTTTTCTGCCAAAATATCAGATTTTGTTAGCTGCTGGTTGACTACGGCATTATTAAACATTTTTTGTTAATAAAAATGTTAATAAACACAATGTATTTTTTAACAAGTTACAGTTAACTTTGTGTTCATGCTAGGGTTAGGATTACACAGGATGCTACGTGCTTTTTAAGGCCCTTATCAGTGCTGAAACGTTTTTTAAATTGATCGACTAGTCGAATAGGCATCTATTGTGGTAACTGATAAAGTGCATAGGACATTTATCAAGCAAAATTGCCAAATGTAATCTGATTCCAGCTTCTCCGATGAAAGGAGTTGCTGCTTTTCATCACTGTATTGTATCACTATCAATTAGTTATTTGGGGGTTTTGAATAGCTGTATGGACAAAATAGGACATTTGAAGATGCTACGCTGTGATGGGCATTTGTCACCATTTCGAATTAACGTATAATCGATGGAAATATTGTCAACTTGATAAACAATGACGAGAATAACAGTTTGTTGCAGCCCAAGCACAAACCAACCAACACACAGGGTATATTGGGCCTGTATGTGTATTCTTTTTATAGTAAGATTTTATAACATATTTGGACAAAAGAATCACTTTTACATGCGTCTGTTCTAGATAATTTTAAGACCACAAAAAACATTGGGCCTCATTTAAGAACCATGCGACATGTATACAAACATTTGTTCTGAAGTGGCACAGAAGAGTGATTTAACATAATTTGTAGCATTCACCAATTAAATTTTTTTCTTTGGAATGAATGAAATTCACAACTGGTCCAGACCTGTGCAGGTTGCTGCACAGTATCACCCAATATTACCTAATATTCTCTCTTCTAAGATCTCTGTGATTGTTATTGTCATTTATATCAATCATGGACTGCTTTGCTTTAGAAAGATGCTGCTAAATTTATTTGCTGATTTCCGAAAGCAGGAAATCTTTTTTTTTGGTAACACTTTTGTGAATTAAATTGCATACAAACGGACATTGATTATGCTGAGTATGAAATGCACCTCCTCATGAACAGGTGGAATTCATTAGACTGAAATCAACAATTTCAGACAGGGTTGTTCAGTTAAAGGAGTTTGGTTTAAGGATAAGATATGAATAGAATACCATGGCCTGTTGTTCCTTAATTGCCAACTACCATCTGCATTTCAGTGTAACAAACAGTATCCTGTCATTGTGTCTTCATTTATTAACACTATTCTACACCCAGAATGTAAACCACTGACAACTATAAACTCAGGAAAAAAATGACAGAAGTATTGCACAGGCTCCTCAGAGAAGGCCAACAAATCACCAGCATCTCTGTCTTACTCATTCAGCCGTGCCAGTTATCACAAATTGGTTGATTTTCAACTTGGTTTGGTTTTTATCAATGACTTGATTAATCCATTAGAGCTTGTGAATGTGACTCTGCTGGTGCCAACTAGTCATCAGTGCTGACAGACCAACACAAAAGTTGATCAATATTCACATGCTCGGCTGCTTTCACACTGTTATTTCGTGCAAAGACTAAGTGGCATTTATTTCTCTTCCCTCAGAAGTCTGGCTTTGAGTGAAAACTGTTGTGTTCACAGGTGAAGTCTTTATTTTATTCCATACTAAAATCACAATGCATTCCATATTCAGAGCCAGTGAGCAAAAGACTTTCAAAATAATAATAATTAAAAACTAAAAACAACTGTGTTAACTTGTGATAAAATAATTGTCGGCGTTAATTAGTTAATGCGTTAACGTGATAATAATACGTTAACGTGCCCAGCCCTAATGAAAATATAAAATTCATTAGTCCAAAATATGAATACACACTTTTTTATAAGAACTTTGGTTGAGGCCTGATTGGGAACCAATAGTCTAACCCATTGGTTCCCGACCTGGGGTTCCCTTAATGGGTCCGAAGAAAAAACTAAGGGGTCGCCAGAATTTAGTAGTAGTAATTTTTTCTGATTTTGCTATTTTTCTTAGTAAGTACTGGGTTCTTTTCCCTTTTCAGTCCTCTTAAAATCCGTTCCAACAATCTGAGAGGGAAAACTCACTCTTTGGTTGAACTGCTCACGATTCATGTCCACACTGAAGCCAAAACCTGTGATCAGAGGCAGATACTTTATTTTAAAGGCTCACAAGCCAAAACAGTTGGAAACCACTGGGTTAGACTATTGTGATTAGCAAAGAAAACGCAGTAATGGGAGTAAATATAAGCACACCCATTCTCACACAGAGAATCGACTGTAAAATACTGCAGTTGGTCTACAAATCCATAGGTGTCATTTACACTGGGGATGATGGGGACATGAAATGGCTGATTTTGTCCCCACCACTTTTTGAAAGCATTTGCTAAAAGTTTTCTGAAAATTAGTTTGCAAAAATGTTAAATAACAAATAAAGATTCTGTGAAAAAGGTTTACTTGCACAACAGGAAACATGAAATGCAATGTAAATATAGAAGAAACAAATCTGCCTTTTCCAAAAAGTAAACTGCATTTTATTCGATAATATTTTTATATTCTGATTTGTCACCGGGCACATGAATATTGTTTCCCTTCATATAAACAAATACATTTCTACCATCAATCGGTGCAGAAAATGTCTCTAGAATGCAGGAAATTAAGAGTTTAATGCTCAAACTCTTCTGGGTTAGGAGCCCCAGACACCCCAAATGAATAGCTTATTTCATCAATGAATATTTCTTCTAAATAACATTTGAGTATCTTGTTGTCTTGTTCTCGTGACTCCAATATTGTGCATTATCATGTCTCGTGGACTAAGTGTTTTGTCTCACCCCTAATCTGAGCCCTTAAATGTCCCCACTACTTTTCAACTCAAAGTGACACCCTTAGTTTCATCTTCATCTGCACTTGCAGGGAAAAAAGTTCAGTCCATATGGCTGTCCAGGATCAGAGGTTTTGTTGAAGTAGATAAAGCGAAAAGCACGGAGCTGTAAACAATGATTGCATCACAAAGACAGACAATATACATTATTGTGGGTTGCCTTTCAATTAAAGTTTAAATCTAAAAAAACTAAACTTCTATTGAGGAAGATGTTGGCATTGTGTGAGAGAAAAGGCTTGTGGCTACATATTGATGCCTATTATGTGCTTATGGCGTTTGCAAGTGAACCGCAAGGATGTTGGTAGGTAATTTCCTTTCCTCTTTTGTTTTCCTGGTTTTAGAGTTGGTTTGGTTTTGAAATCACTTCTAAATTAATCTGAAAACCATGTTTCTTTCTTTAATTCTTTTTGGGTAATCCTGTAACCAGAAACACAAAAAACATCTCACTAGCTGCCTTTTATCATGCCAGCTAAGCTTGCCCACCCTGGACTTACTTTGCTCTTTGCTCCCTTGAAGGTCAGCTCTGTTGCAGCTGAACAATGGAGGGCAATCATGACGAGAAATGAATGCAACACAGTTTTGGACGCTTTAGTTTTATTGGTTGTTTGTTGAGTTTTGTTTTGTAGTTTAATTTGAAGGTTGAAGATTTGTCACGTACCTCAAGCTGAGCTGCAGTTTGTAAAACACTGAGCAAATATGCTGTAGAAATCAATACCCCTTGGCTTACACCATTAATCTACATTAATCACCTTTATTGTCAGTAATTGGTTTATATAAATTTTTCTGCAGTGCTTCAGTCCCAGAGCTTCCCAAGTTGTATGATAACACATTCTGTAGAGCTACTGTATGCCATGTGATTAACCTTAAATCATAGCCATTTACCATCCTCCTGTGGACAACAGTGTACAGATTCCTGTATATGGCTCTGTATATATAGCCATAACCTTTTAAGACAAGTTCCAGCAAGTTCTGTCTTTTAAGACAAGTTCCAAGTATTTCAGCCAGTTTCCAGTGTTTAATTTTTAATTATCTCTGAGCAAGTCCAGTAAGAAATATTTCTTAGTGATAACCGTTCTATTGTAGCTAGTTAGAGAAGTGCTTGGTGTTTTACAGAAACTATGGGTTTATGTTTTCTCTTCTTTTCCTTCTTCATCCTTTCTTTCCTCACCTTTTGCCTCTTCACCCTTTCCTTCCTCATCTTTTGCCTCTTCACCCTTTCCTTCCTCATCTTTTGCCTCTTCACTCTTTCCTTCCTCATCTTTTGCCTCTTCACCCTTTCCTTCCTCATCTTTGGTCTCCTCACTCTTTTCCTCTTCTTTCTTTACTTTCTCCCCTTCTCCTTTCCCCTCTTCCAATTTTTCATCTTCCTTTTTCTCCTGTTCCACCTCTATCTCTTCCTTTTTAACCTTTTCTTCCTCCTCATCCTCATCTTCTACCTCTTCTCCTGTTAGGTGCTCCAGATCTTTTATGCGATGTCTGAGTGCCTTGTCACGGTTCTTGTAATTTCCCAGAATTTTCTTTAGCTTGGTCTGCATCAGCTCCATTGTGCTGTACAATTTGTCGACCTTCTCTTCCAGCTCTTTGACCTCAGGCATGATGTTAGCTGGGTCCAAATCTATCAGACCATCTTTCATCAGGATCTGCCTGCCTTTGTCCTCTAGCATTCCTTTGGCATCCGGATACTCTACTAGTGACTCCATCAGGTCATCCTTGGACAGGCAGAAGAGGTCTGAGTATCCAATGCTGCGGATGTTGGCTGTTCGCCGGTTGCCTGCTTTACTGCCTTTAATGTTAAGGATACTGATTTCACCAAAATAGCTGCCGCTTCCCAGCACAACAAACTGTGTGACACCATCATCAGCAACAACCGCAAGTTTTCCATCTTTGATGATGTACATCTCACGGCCAATGTCACCCTTTTTGCAGATGTAGTCTCCGGGGCTAAACACCTGTGGCCGCAACTTGAGCACCAGCTCGATCAGAAGGCCTGCCTCACAGTCTGCAAAAATACGAACTTTCCTCAGTGTATCCATGTGGACTTGGATGGCGATCTCTGCCTTTAGTTTGTCTGGAAGATATCTGAGCACCTCTCTTTCATCCTGTGCCTTGCCGTTATTCCACAGATAGTCAAACCACTTGATGACTCGCAACTCAAGATCCTTGCTGACCTTTCGGACCTATGAATCAAAAGAATAAAAAGGTACATTCAAAATATAATCAAAGAACAGATTTACGTTTTGAGTGGAAAAAAGAGGTCCATCTACCTGCATGTACTGCTTGATGTTGTCAATTCGAGATTGAAACTGAGCTTGGGCGGCGTTCATATTGGAGATCATGGTGGCAATATTTCCAACAATGGTGGCAAAGACTAAGACCCCAACTAAAAAGTCAACCACATGGAAGAGAAATTCTGAGTCCAGGGCTGGTGGTGGAGTTTCTCCAATGGTTGTCAGGGTCAGTGTGGACCAGTAGAGGCTGAATGCATACTTCCTCATGGGCTCCCCAAATGCAGGCTCGTCAGGATCATCCAGAGCTGGGTAAACCCAGTCATCAGCACCAAAACCAATGGATTTGGAGAAAGAGAAGAAGAAGCAAGCATTCCAGTGGATGATAATGAGGATATACATGATCAAGTTTGCAATGCGGAAGATGTTGGGGTAGTTGGTTTTAGTCTCCGTCTTTGTGAAGAACTCCATCATGCGGCCGATTCTCAGTAGCTTGTTGATGCGGATCTCTGGGTAGTCGAGGCCAAAGTATAAATAGAGGACATCAGTGGGCACCATGGAGATGAGATCGAGACGAAACTGAAAGCTGGCCATGTAGCGATCCCTTAGCAGCTTCTCATCTTTCACCATCAGGCCTTGCTCAAGGTAACCTGCATTCAAAGAGGTAGAAAGTTATAGACTATTTACAAGTTTTTTCTTCATGTGTGTAAGTAATTGTCCCAGAGGACGGTTGGAATGAAATCAAAAGGATTTCCTGTTATTGCTATAATAAACCCTTGATTACAATTATTATAGATGATTGCAATTCAAATTCACATTATTAGGCAACTTTCAGGAACAGTTGGATGCATCACTGATGAGTCAGGCATCTCAAAGGGGTGTCATTACTCATGCAATTTAGTGATTTACATATGTTCATAATTTAGATCAGTTTGTAAAGAATTGTTCTCACATTGTAATTAGTCTTTTCTCACATGCTCACATTGAAACAGTTATTTGTAAGTGTAATAATCCTTCCTGTCCATACTGACCGTGAAAAAAAAATTAGTAATTGGTGTATGTGCAAAAAATAATTAAACATTTTGAAGTTCAACAGAAGCTAATATGATGCTTCAGCAGTCTGAATTTATCAAACGAAGTGGATATCTTCCAGAATCCCCCTGTTGTGTTTCCCCAGACAGTCTTTCCTTGTACAGTAGAGCTGCAGTGGAAGAACAACAACACAAAGACAAAATATTGTGCTAAAAAACTTATCTTTGGAAAATGCCCACTTAATTTGTCTAACTCAGACTGCTGAAGTCTCATGTTAGCTTCAGCAAGCTTCAGAAATGTTTTTTTGCACCGAACAACAAATATGGATTGTGATTCCTATTACTTACATTAAAATCCCACTAAAAAAGGATCTTTTCACTCACTCATATGAACAGGAGGAACAATAGCAACTGCTGATAATTTCATCAGTGTACATGTGGATATGTGAGTGTTGTTAGACAGACAAAAAGGTGAATATATTCTTTACGAAAGCCTTTCTGAAGATTGGGATACTTAGGTCAGCCATTCACCTGTTCTGGTCCTGACAAACATATCAGCCAGGTAGATTAAGTCTGATGTGTAGTCCAGAAAAACCCAGTAAATGATGAAGTTATGCTGCAACTCCTCAAAGCAAGCCCTGTTTGCAGGAGAAGAAGAAGGACCATGAGTAACGAGTATGTTTTGTTTGAGCATCTTCACCACTGTGTCCTGATGTACTGCAACTAACACAAACTATAGCATGAAATGAATGAATAGAAATGAATTGTAACAGCTTCATATTGGCTAGGATATGAATCGCACTTAATGTAGCTGAATGGAATCATATGAACATTTGACCTGCAGGGAAATTGCAATGTTGAATAAGAATCACTGATTTATAGAAGTCACCTGGCTATGATCATGGTCCAGTTGTACATGACCGGCAGTGTGATGATGAACAGCCAGTTGTAATACAAACTCCCAGCAGGATTAATGACAAACAATTCTTTGGGCCTTCAAAAAAAGCAGGAAAGAAAGTGTAAATTAAATATCTGAAAGTATATTTGAAAAGGTGCGTGGAGGATATCGCTCTGAATGATGCACTTACTTATCTTTGTTCTTTTCTTTTTCCTTTTCCTTTGCCTCTTTTTCCTTTGCCTCTTTCTCCTTTGCCTCTTTCTCTTTTGCTTCCTTTTCTTCCTTTTCCTTCTGCTCTTTTTCCTTTTTTCTATAATGTGCATCAATAAATTGGAGAATACTGAGCATCAAATATTATTTTAAAGCTTAAACATCCAATAAAAGTTTTAGAGTATAACATAATTACTCTTTCTTCTCTTTCTTCTCCTTCTTCTCCTTCTTCTCTTTCTTCTCCTTTTTCCTTTTTTTCTTTTTCTCCCTGGAAAAGGATGATTCAACAATTTAACAGGCCTTGCTGAAATGGCCTTTCTACAAGTGCTTCACTTAAACCTTAATGACTCCATAAGCGTACTTACTCTTCACTGTTATTGTTGTTATTCATATTGAGCAGACAATGACTTAATTGAGGCCCACTTCTGGAACAAACACAGCACATGTTACATAATAAGTTAATTAACTGTCAAGTCTTACTTGTTATGTCTCATTAATGTATTGTAAATTACATATTATGTTTTTCTTACAGCTCATCCTCGCTGAGCTCTTCACTATCTGTGGCAAGTTGTGGGGCAAAGTCCGGTGGCACAGTGAGGTGGGGAAGGGTTGCTGTACTGGTCATGGCAGCAGATATGCAGTTCACCCTGCAAAAAACAAAAAAACAATTTTCAAATCTCCTTGCTCAAGAGAGCAAAAAGGAAAAACTTTCATTTATGGTGACATTTTATGCAGTATGTTTAGTACTCCAAATATGTCCAGCAATTTACACCAGCGATTTTCATGCACATCACACATACTGTAATAAGGTCTATATATCTTAAATACTGTAAAATAGTTTGTTTGACACATCCGCATCATCTAAAGTTAAATTAATGCATTTCAAATTATGATCACTGCATTTGCAACATGAAACCACAGTTAGTAATATTGCATCACATGGAGAAAAACAGCATTATGCGATATTCAGACTGGTTACACAAACAGGTGATGCTACAACAACGGTTTCCAAATTGTATTGACGATGCATAATCCAGGTTCATTTAACTTACCTTTTCCACTTGTTATTGTAATATGAAGTCCATTTTCCTTTGACCCTTTTGCAGTGTTTCTAAGATCTGAAAGCTGGCCACTCAGAGCAGCAGAAGCAGATGCAGCGTATTAATCATTAGATGCTATCTGCCTTTGGATATTATCAAAATGTAGCTAGACAAGTGTCCCCTATAAGTTCTGAGTCTACCTATCTGTGTCATAGAGTCTCAGTGACCCTGATTAGGATTTGTGGATTAAGGTTGGCTGAGAAGAGGAGAGGCAAAGACACTCATCCACCTTATTTGTCCACTCCAGTGGGAGATGAGAGACTTTCAGTTTGGGCAAATCTCAGTTCACACTGAAAACCATTTTGTGTTTTCACCTCTTTTTTAAAAATCTGTGACAGGCTCTAATTTTCTTGATCATTTGCGGAACAGCAGAGGATTTGGTCTGCTTGTACACACACATGCACATGCACACGCACACACACAAACAGACACACACACAAATGCAGCTCTTGCTCAGTCAGCACTCGCAGCCATATCCAGCTCTGATCCTATTAGATGTGTGCCGGGTATTACAGATTTCAGATCAGGTGGATCCGGTCCCTTTACAATGAATACGACTCATGAGAGAGAAGTGAAATCTGAACCTTTACCAGTGTTGAGTTCTGCATCCTAATAGCAAGATTCCCCTCCCATGTGTGCTATAGGCAAGCTGTGGTTCAGTGGCTCTCCCTGTTGGATGATGTGGTGTTTGCAGTTTTATGACTACACGATTCACAGCTCTTATATGAAGTGAGGAGCATCCCTGGAAAAGTACTGTAATGTATTTTATTTTTACACTAAATCATTTTGGAACAAGTTTAAATTATTATTATAGCATTCCAGTGGAAACCGGTGATCACAGTTACAGTGATTTTGTGCTTATATGGATCAAAAAACTTGGGACAGAATCTTTCCTGTACAAATGGTGTTTAAATAATTTGCATATAGTACTAGTTATAGTTAATCAATCTGATGACAGTGTTCATGTTGGGTATTTCATATACATGAAATGTACATGAAAACAATGTTTGTTTGAATATGTTTGTTTTCAAACTCTGCTACAAGTTCAGCAATGAGAGACTACTCCTTATTTTCAGGCCAAAAAAAGTAGAAATGCACTAAAACCACCACCAGGCTGTGGCTTGAAAGCCTATGTGCACCACTGACATTACTCTATTTGTACACAGCACAGTACTGTTTTAGGCTACAGCCTAATTATAATTTTAACTACTGTAAGCTATATTTTATATCCAGCAAAATACTCTACACTATATTTATGTAGCGTGCATTTGAATTATACACAGTACAGTAATTTAATTTGTACAGTCATTTGAAGTGGCTGTGCTGTATTTTCAAACAGTCAACACAATTCAGTAAACAGCATAGCTGTCCATTTCCTTTCTTTCTATTGACGTAATAAATATTCAGATCTCAATTAGATGGTAATCTGCATGAGAAATAAAGAAAAAGAAATGTAGTTATAATTATCATCTGCATATGTTTTTGTTTTGTGTTTGTGGTAGTGAGAACAGACTTACCAGCTACAGCATGTTTGAGATAGGATGGGCTTTATTTGACAGCTTAGGCCTTTTCACAGAAGACATTCTGACATGTCACAGTAGTAAAAGCACAGATGTAGATAACAACTGGTATTGTGCATTCTCTTACTCCGTTATGACTTATATACAGAGCCATTATTGACGTTAGTAACACCTGTGTGTCCCTAAAGTCATAAAAGACATATATTTCTCCTGACGCTCCTGACTAATCAATTGCAATTGAAGACAGAAAGAAGAACACAAAGAAACATTTTGTTTGTCTGATTCTTAATATATTCTGAACATACTTTACTTGTTTTGCTTTAAAAAGAGCATTGCAGCTTTTTTTCTTCACTCTATTCAATATGCCACAGCCTTTTCATCCATTTGTGCTGCAACTACATCACCCATTGATGTTTCTAGCTATTATTCTAACTGTTAACAGAGGAGCACTTAGGCTGGTAACAAGAGGAAGATAACTACAGTGCAGCGGCATCCGCTACCACTACAGTCATGTCAATCTCAGCTGCCAGTGGGCCAGCACCAGCATCAACAGCCACCTCAGGGGCCGCTGGGGCAACGTCAACAGGAACCACGTCAACAGGAGGTACAGCCACATCAGCAGCAGCATCAACTGGTGCAGCATCTACAGGGATGTCAACCACAGCTGGCTCAACTGCTGTAGGGTCTGCTCCAGGCTCCGCTGGTGCTGCTTCAGTCACAGCTGGTCCAGCCTCCACCTCCTCGGCCTCCCCAGCCTCTTCTACCTCATCAGAGTTTAGGGGGGCAGCAGGGGCAGGGTTTCCATCCTGTGCCAAAGAGACAGGGGGAAAAATGACTTAGAGTTCCTATGCCTACATTCCAGATACATTTTGTTATCCACTGAAACAAAAAGATTAATTTACTTGTCATCGAGAGGGTCAGCCTGTGAAAACTGTTTCATGTCTTTTGTGGCTTTTGAAGATGTGGACATTTACCAGGCAGTCTAAAGAGGATGCCACTTGTTGGAAATTAGGGAATGTTGCAACTTTATCCATTCAGTGGACTACAGGTGTAAACAAAGGTCACATCATGCAATCAACAACATGTTTTTTTCCTGACTTTTGATTTGGGGAACAAAAACACTGCAGATTGTTTTGTAAGGCAGAGCTCCCAACTGAAACACAGCACAAGAGATGTGCACCCGTTTCCTTTTAGGAATATCTGAATGCTACTTTGCTGCCTATATGCTGTCCTCAGAATGTTCACAGGTAGCCTCAACAAATGTGTTATCAACTCAGTGTAGATCCAACAGGGTGTTTTTGTAGTCCGTGCATGGCAAGTCATAATACTGTGTGCTTTTTTTGGCACCTTCAGTAGAACTGAAGTGTCATTTGTGTCCCAAGCAGAACTAAACATTCAATATTATATAAACTATTTAACTGAAATACATTTTACATTTCTCCAAAGAAGAAACATATCAACAAACAGGTCTATTATTATTAGGGATGTCCAGATCCGATCACGAGATCGGAAATCGGGCCCGATCACGTTGTTTCAGACTCAATCGGAATCGGACGTTACCTCCTGATCAGGACTGGGATATAAATTTGTATATATGTATATATAGATGTGCTTCTTAAACACTGTGGCACTTTTATTTTTTAATTTGTTTACATGCCTGCCAGGTATTTTAAGTTGAGGTGCTATTTGTTTTTATCTTAGACTTTTTTTATATTTACTGTTGCACTAAAGTCCAAAAGTGAAGAATTTATGTTATTTATTACTTGATTGCTCAAGCTACCTCACAGAAGTGCTCTGTTTGTTAACAGAGTTGTTGAATGTTAAAATAAGGTGAATTAAATAAAAAATAAGGAACATCCTGGATCTGTTTTTTTGCGCTTCTTTATTCTTTTTTTAAGTATTATAAAAGTATCAGATCAGGACTCGGTATCGGTAGATACTGAAAATCAAATAAAAAAAAAAACCTGATTGGGACATCCCTAATTATTATTATTGTTATTATTATATTTGTAGTTTATTTTTGTGTGAACAGACAATATTTCGTTTGAAGATGTTCACCTCTGTCTCCTCTGATGCGTCTCCATCAGCAACGGGGGCTGGAGACGGGACATGAGCTGGCTGGGCTGGTGCAGCATCCACCTGCATAAATAGAACTATTTTAACTTAAACAGCATATTGAAGCTTGATAGATTAGATGCTGAAGTGCCACAAGTGTGCTTACCACTGCTGCCACAGCTGGACCAGCCTAAACAAATCAATGATTCATGAATAAGTAACACAACAACTTCTGTAATCTAAAACTAAAACTCATGTTACAGTCAACAAGACATAAACTTACAGCAGCAGGCAACAATGGGTTTCCAACTAATCCCTGAAAAAAATACAGATTGATTATAATTAATGATTAATGACAAACTATATGAACTAATGAGCAGATGATTTAGATTTCTTTTATTCGTTATTTTTTTCTCAAACTACAATAAACCCCCACTACCTGCTGCTGGTACAGCCTGTATATCTCCATCCACCTCAGGGCCTCATTAGCATGTGCCGCAACCTGCTGAAGAAATACCAGACATCTCCAGACATGCGCTGCAATTAAGCCAATTATCCTCTCTCTGTCAGACACCTATCATGCTGTACAATTGATGACATGACAAAAACATGGTATGGCATGCCAGGGCAAACAGACACAGAAACCTCAAAGAAAAGTCTTACTTTTTCCTCATTGCTCTCGCTCCCTGGGACCTGAACCAAGAGTGATGAGGAAGAAACAACTTTGTACATTTTTTCTCCTTCATTTATTCCTTATTTTAAATCTTTAAAAAGTCACCAGTTGGCTGACTAAATGCCAAATCGTGCTTAGGAGGGACTTACAGGAGCAGCCAAAATAGTGGCCAGCAGGCACACCAAGAGCACCAATAGCTTCATCATGATTGTTCCTAGAAAAATATATAATACAACATATTAGTAAATGTATTTCTTGCCTTTATTAAATAAGCTACAAGTCCTATGCTATCAGCACGATTAAGCTACTAACAGAGTTAAATTGTTTTTACCTCACCTTTTTTTGTGGTGACCTTAAAGATGTATCTTCGCAGGAATTCAAAGTAATCTACTTCATCTCTAACATGGATTCCATTTATATACTGCAACATCCTGTGACAGCCAATCACATCCAGTAAATTGTGTGTTTGAAGATATCTCCTTACACTTAAAAAAAAAGAAAGATAAAGATAGGTATATAAGCCCCTCTTATAGTTAATTACATGCTGTGGAGGTATGCTTAGCAAACATGCACTTCTCTTTATTGCCTTAACCCCAAACCTAAGAAGAAAAAATCATGAAGTTGACTTAAGACAGTAATGGCAGTGACTGAGAGGCACCACTTAGTTTGACTTGAAAAAAGTCTGAAAGAATATAAAGGAACCAAAGAAGTGTTTGCTGGTAAAGGCAGTTCAACACTCAATAAAATAAATAAATAAAAATAAAACTCAAATAAATGTTAGGCTATATTTGGTGCTTTTAAAATTAAAATACTGATACTGATGATAGTGACAGGAAGGTCCGGATGACACAACAAATACATGCTTGTCCTCCACCACACACACACCAGCTAAACATCAATAGTTAATGATGATGGTAAAGTACATTTGATCAAGCTCTGTACTTTTAGGTTCTTTGGGTATTTTCATTTTGATATATATTTACTCCAAACATTTCAGGGGAAATATTGTATTTTCCACTCTAATATATTTATTTCATAGTTATAAAGGTACATTTTTACATAAAAATCATACAATAAGCTAGCCAAATACAATTAATTATTAAAGATCAAACTTAGTTTCAACAATGCTTTTGTTTTGGATGCCTTTTAAAAAAGCAGTGTGTTTGTCACATTTTAGAGTGCTGAGCAGTTCCACCAAGGAGACATTTCTCCTTTAAACTTCTGAGATGGTTTCATTTGTTTAACTTGTTGAGCCCAAAAAAAGTAAAATTATACATTATTGCACAGAAATAACAAGATTAATGAAAATACCATCTAACAACCACTCAGATTCATTGACATATACCTCATGTATCCCACTCAACAAACTTTAACAATAAAATGCTGCTCACTAGGTCTGTTCCCGACTAAGGATTTACATAGTCGAATCAGAATGTCAAGTCCTGCCTATGGTCGACTGGCAAGGAGATCGCGGGCTGGGGTGGGATACATGCATGTCCGGGTTCCTCGCGGGACTATTTCAAGTAGCCGACTATTTTAAAACAATATGAAGTTAAATGGTGAACTTAAGTTTGGGAGCAGGGCCACACCTAAAACCACACCTCTGATAAGCTGACAAGTCTATCTATACCCATGCTATTCAGCCGGCCTCCTCTGTTTCTGTTTACTCAACCCACCCTCCCTTTCCTTTCCCTTCATCCCCTCATCCCCTCATCCCCCCACCCCCCCACACCTCTCATCCCTTCATACCCTCATCCCTTTCCCCCCCATCCCTTCAATCCCTTCATCCTTCCTATTCAACCCGGTGCACAACTCTATGTTTCATCTAGGTACCGTGTAGGGGGTCAGTAAATCACTTGGGCGAAACCACTACCGAGACGGAACCCCCAATCTGAGTCTCCTCTGCCCGCTCATCATACATCCTTCCAGATCAGCTATCAGACGGCATCCTTCTTCCACCACCACCCTTCTCCTCTACGTCCATTTTTTCTCTGTGCATTCAGAATATTCATTAAACCTGTAAAATGAGACATTGTTGTGGTGTGATCCTTGCTAGTGAAATAATATTCTTTGTGTGGTTCATCAACGGTGATAAATTTTCTGAAAGCCCTGCGAGGTGCAGACAACTCCGCACAACACCAGCGAAGCTGGGGCTCAGTGTCTTCAACAAGTGTTCCTCCACTGCCACCACACACATACTACACCTACACATGCGCACTGACAATCCAGGGCTAGGATTACAATTTTGGATTTATTCATGCACTTTAAAAACATACATGTTTATTTACAGCATTAAACATTGAAATGTATATTGTAATAGGTTGTATATTAACTTATTGGTAGAAAACTGGTAGTTCTACATAAAATCAGATGTTGCTCATCCCCATATTGCCAAAATGGCATGATTCTTGTTTCGATGCAAAGCTTCAACTGTGACATTGACAGACGAAACAGGCTCCACCCATCGAAGCATCGAATCCTCGACTATTCGGGGTCAGCCCTACTGCTCACACATTGTTGCATCAGTTTTAATAATCGAATAATGTTGTATATAATAATATATCACTAGCAGAGGCCATTTCTCTGTGGAGCAAGTACATTTTGCTGATACAGTAAAACTTTTATGTAAGTATGATTTTTAATACAAGAGTATTTTTACATTGTTATACTGGCACATTTATTTAAATAAAATATTTGAATACTTCTTCGACCACTGCACTTGAGTATTTTGTCATGTTTGTAATACAGTGCACCATGCATTTAACACAAGTTATCCAGACATCTCCATAAACAGTGACTACAGTGTTTACAGATGAGTTTTCACAGATTCCTGTGTTTGTTTAAGCTGATGTGGTTGTACATCACATAAATTGTGAACATTCTAGGTTTCTTACCTTTATTTTTTGTGGTTCCAAAATCAGATACAAAGGACTTACTTTGTAATCTGCAAAACTCTGGATAATTATTGCCTCCAACTTGCTGAGCTACTGAGTTTCCCTACGCAGAAGATAACAATCACTTCATTAGTTCCCAAAGACGTTTATTGTTATTACATTGGTGCACAGTGAGATTGATCCTCTGTCATGTTGAGGCAGTGAGTAGGGTAAAGAGGCTATAAACTGAATATTTTCTGGACCAAGAAAATACCTAACTCTTGCCAACTTAAATAATGTGCTTTGTTTGAGCAAAGAAACCACAGCTCTGATCTCTATTTTTTTTTCCACTTGAGAAAATTATTATAACAGTATTCATATCATTCATATGTGTTAAATTATGTTGAATGAAGGATGTTCTTAATTTTTTTTTCTTCCACTTAAAGATTTACAAAAAATGGGTGCATAAAAACAAATAACTAAGAATTTGGTTCACAGCTTTAGTGATTCTCAAGCAGGTGCTTGTAATTTTAGTTTGAGTTTGGATTCAGAAACCTTACAAAGCAACACAAAGCTATGATCTCCTGGTAAAATATCCCAAGCTAAGACTGTACTCTTAGATGTGAAGGTGTCACGATCCTGTCCTGTGTGCTGTGGTTTTGGGTTTTTGTTCTGAGGGTCTTGGTTTTGTAGCTGCATGTTAGTCTTGTCATCTGTTCTGTTTAGTTCTGAGTTTATTCCTTTATCTGTGTTTTGGTATTTTCCTGATTTCAGTTCTGTCATAGTTTCATGTATTAGTTACTTAGTATCTGTCTTGTCTCGTACCTTAGTTCATGTCTCTGGTGTTTTCTCTGGTCTGTGTACTTCTGTGTTTTGCCCCGTGTCTGCCTGTCAAGTGTTTTGTCTTTTCCCCTCTGTACTTGCCTGCCTGCTAGTCTCTCTGCTTTCCCTGCTGTCTCCCTGCCTGCGCCTCGTTAGTCTCATGTCTGTCACCTGTGTTGCTCCCGCCCTGCTCGTTAGTCCCTTTGTACAAATGTTTGGTGTTTCTGTTCATTCCCTGTCCGGTCATTGTCGTGAGTTTTTCACTCTGTCATGTGTTTGTTCTCTGTGCCTGCTCTGCTCTGCTCTGTCTCGTCTCTGCCCTGCCCTGGATCTCCTCATTTTGGATTATCTGTGTGTTTTTGGATTACTTTGTTTCGGACTCTGTTCACCAGCCACTCTGTAAGTGTGCTCGCCTTTTGTTTGACTTTAATAAACCCTTTGAGTTATACTTGCTCCACTCCGTGTCCTGCAATTGGGTCCTACTTCCTGCACACCTCTCCACTACAACCCTGACAGAAGGATATCCTACATAGAAGTTGTGAGGACTTAATCCGACGTTGGATTCTCTGCTACTGAGGCATGATGCAAGATAGACATGGGACTCAGAGGATGACTGCTGGTGATCACAATACCTTCTTCTCTTACACCACCAGTATGTCAAAGTTTTCATGTATCCAGTTAAATATCTAAATATCGGATCCCCTGACTTTCCATCTTTCGCCACCATGAGGTTGACATTTGTATATGTATTTGTATATTTTGAGTGAAAAGTCTTGTCAATTGTTGGATGGATTGCAATAAAATTTGATTCAGGCCTTAGGTGATTATTTTGGTGATCAGGGCAAAATTTGAATTTGCCCAACACACAAAACAAATACCTGCCAAACTAATTTCATTAGTTTGGCGGGTATTCCCATTAGCTTCAGTTGTACTTTGTATTTAGCGTTAACTAGCAACTGTTAGCATGCTAACTCAATAAACTGAGATGATAAACCTGTTAAACATGCCAAAAATCAGCATGACAACATATCCTCACTGTGAGCATGCAAGTATTTAGCGCAACACACTGCTGTGTCTACGTACAGCCTCACAGAGCTGCAACATGGATGTAAACTCCAAATGCATTTCTAAAATCCATACTACAAACTAGGTTTTGATTATGTAATGTGTTCGCAATCGAGAAATTAAAAAGTTGGTGTGCACATGAAAAACCCTCAGGGGCAACAAACTCTTCTAAATCAAAAACTAATGATAAAATTTATGATGGTTTGTATCAGACAAAGATTTCTTAAATGCAGTGCCAGGCTGATGACTGTTGGATTGAATCCTGAAGAAGAAGACTGCTGAAATATTTATCTTTAAAAGTGGAAAAATATGACTGCAACAGAGTTATGAGTGCGTTTTTTCCATTCTCACTTTGATGTCTGCCTGTGCCATCATCTCACTAGAATAGATGTGTTTTATTCATCTTTATTGAAAAATGATTACAAGAATAGTTCAGGATCAAATCCACATGTTCATATTCTCAAACATTTTTTGCCCTGCCCTCTGTATCCAGACCTGCAGATGTTACCTCTGCTTATCATCTAGTTTTCCGTATTTTATGTCAGAAGTACTGTATAGTACAAAAGACGTCATGCTATGGTTGAAACAAGTCAATTTAAAGCTATTAAACCTGCTGTCAGCATCACTGCTGTGGGTGATAGAAGTGATGAATTTATGTGATCTAAAGCGCCAGGAAAGAGAGCTTGTGGGGAAGAGACAGTAATAGCGTGAGAGGATGGCGTTTGTGTCTTTGAAGAGATAAGTGTTGAGTCGTGTTGTGACAGGCTTCTGTCCCCAGGGGAGTGAGGATCAGGATCTTGACTGTATTTATTTTTCAAACAGTTACATTTTGCTGTGGGGAAATTTGCTCAAGCACTGCGGTAGATTATGTTCACTGTATGTTGTAATTAGGATGTACTGTAGCCTGTGCAGTAAGTAAGATATATACAGTATCTGTACTGTATATGTTGGGTTCAGAGATTACTTTTGTCAGAACAAAGGTGTTTGTGAAGTTGAATATATACAAGCTGCCTTTCTTCCATTGCCAGTGCCATTTTATCATCCATGGTAGCCCCATAATATTTCAGCAGTTATACTACTGGGTGACTGTGGCTCAGAGGTAGAGTGGGTTGCTCGTTAATTTGAAGGTCAGCAGTTCAATCCCCGGCTCCTCCAGACTGCATGTTCTTGGGCAAGATACTGTACCCTGAATTGCCCCTGGTGGCTGTTCCACCAGTGGATGAATGCAGATGTAGTGTAAAAGTGCTTTGAGTGGTTGAAAAGACTAGAAAGGTGCTATATGGACAGCATTTACATTTAAGACTATGTTTCTAGATCTTTTTAGTATTTAAAACAATATTATTTTAGAAAAGTGTTTGTCTGGAGTTGTTTAGTGAACACTGTACAGTATAACCTGTAGTAATACTATGATGCCATCATGGTAAATGTATAGTTTTAGTAACTTTCTATAGTGCATCCCAAAAAATATACAGAAAAGACTACTGTATAAAAAATTGAGTATAGCTATAGTAAATTCCTGAAAAAACAAAGTAATACTACAGGAAACATTAGTGATACAGCGATTATAGCGATATTATATACACACTACAGTAGAACTACAACTTCATTATTAGATCTCCATAGTCACTCAATAGTGTTAATATATATTTTTGAAAAGTTTGTGAGATCTAAAAAAATAGTTACTATTAGTGATATTAATATTTTTATTTTTTAGAATTATAGATGAGTATTTCAGTAATAATCCATATTAGTAACACTACAGTGTTTTTTGTAGGGGCAGTCTCCCCTACACTGGGATGCTGTTGGAAAGACTATCTATATAATGATGTTATACTAAATGGTGTGGGATATTTATGTTTTTCATGTTCATTTAAATTACCTAAATAACTTATATCTAATAGTTATTAACCAAAACTTAATTTCTAACTTTGTTACTGCTAGACTTGTAGATCTAAGTGCAGGACTACGACAGGCAAGGAGACTGGAGTTGCATAAAACATGACTATTTATGGCAGGGCTGAGGGGATGGGATACTGAGCCGGGGAAGAGCAAGGCAGAGTGGAAGACAAAAACCGGGCTGGTAGATGCTGTAACTGTAGCTCAGTGTCCAGAGTGTGGGAAGCTGAGCCAAGGAGTTCCAGATCAGAATCTATGACTAGTTTAGCTGGGTGGGAGCCCTGGCTGTTCTAGGGGGTACTGGAATGTTTACGGTTCTTGTGTATAAAACAATATGAGAATGTTTGACACCTCAGCAGACAGCATGTCAAAGCAGCCACAGCACCTATACAGTCAACAGCTGGAACTAATGACAACAGGAGGAGATGAAGAGGGAGAGACAGCGTCTGGAAGAGCGAGACATGTGATCCATCAGTGAGCTCATCATAGCTGCGCAGTGAGGATAGAGAGTGAGGACAGACGTTTCATAGAAACAAGTATGAAGGCTATAACACGGATCTGTCTGTTGCTGAGACTCCAGTCTGCAGTGTGGTTCACACACTTCACTGATGAACCGCAAAACTGCAGAGTAATATCAGGCTTCATGATCAAAGAAATTTTTTTATTTCATGTCTTTTCTGTCCATACTCGCACACTCTCTCTCTGTCACCCACATGAGCCCCCCCCCCCTCTCTCAGTGATGATGAACCACTTATGATATGATCACCCCTTATTCCTGCTTCCAGGTCTCTACGTGTTGAGTGAAATAAGTAGATTCACCTAGTTTATTAAAAAAGTGGGTGCACTATTCAATTCTTGCATGTCAGTTGGGGCTCTTTGGAGGGCACGGGCCCTTTTTCAATTGAAATAGGTGAAAAATAGCAAAAGACCGCCTGTGCAATTTTTATAGCACGCTACTTCCAGTTTTCCTCTGGCCAACAGAATTATTCAAGCTGTAAGTCTAACCAGTATATATATTTTATCAGTACTTATATTTTATTTGATCAGTACTTATTTTATTTTATCAGTACTTATATTTTATTTGAAAAGCCAAGGTCACAGATGCAACAGATGCCGCACAATGTCTGTGTTCTAACACACAAAAGTTAGAACTGAAGAAACTTTGTGTCCTGCCTCTTATTGAGAACTTTCACAGCAAGGCCTTGGCCCAGACCTTTGCCGTCTGCCCTGAAACAAGACCGTCAGGATGGCTGGGAGACCTCATCCACTTGGTGAATGACATCTCTCAACTTGGAGCGTAGCCTGGGCTGCTAAGTGATGGAGAGTACAGATAGGCCTTCCACTGCACAGCGACCTCAATCTGGCGTCTTCCAGTGCTTCAAAACAGTAGGCTTGACCGTGGATTTTGCTGTGATACAAAGTTGATGAAATAAAATGTGTTAATTCCCATAACTGTTTCACTGCTTTTGTTTTAATAATCAAATCGCATACTTCACTTCACTGTTGCCAGTAAGATGAGGTTTATTTTCTTTTTCATAACTATCGATCCGTCATTTGTTCAGTTAGGCTATTAGGGATTTAACTATAAATAAATGTTATTTCATCAGTACGAAGTTGTTGGTGTGTTTTCTTTTTTTCTGTTCACTTTTTACTTAAGAGACTGATCTGTTAAATAATTGAGTTATTCATTTATTTTTTTAGTTTATTTGTTTTCCTTGTTTCTGGGGCGGTGCCCCATACGTGTTATTAAAGTAGTGTTTTTCTTACATACAATAACCAACAGGTTAATGAAAAATTCAAAATAACTTGCAGCCCTACAGTTGTGTATTCACCACATGTTACAACATACAAGCTCTTTAAACACAGCAAAACCAGAAATTGCTTGAAAACTTAGACTTTATTTCTTAAGGAAAATGACATGTAAGGAGAAGTTAAGAAGAAGTTAATAAACATATGCAGCACATTTGTTATGTAGTGTGGAAATGCAGCATTACAAAGTGCTTCATTAACACAATTATATTTAAATTCTATTGTGACTACAAAGTAAAGCAGAATTATATTTCATTCTATGAACATGACCTTGTCACAATTTAGTTTACTATTGCAATAGTATTCTAAACTGGTCATTCATCTTAGCATTTTGTTCTAACTTTAGTAAACGCACAGCCACATGTTGCAGAAGCAGATTCAGTCCGAATCATTAAATGTTTGTTGTCTGAATGTTAAGGAGGAAGGAACTGTTTTGCCTCTTTTTATGTCTCTTCACACTTCACACCTTCGCCGGCATCTGTAAAGACAAATAAGCAATTTAAAACAGATATTGTTAAATATTGTTTTGCATGCTCTCCCCACAGATGACATTTGCTTTTTATTCATATCACCAGTAATTTTCAATATGCATATTTATTTGCAGAACAACTCTTAATACATTAATACCTTTACCGTAATATATAGATTAATAAGTACCTGGCTTGTCTGTGTGGGCTGGTCCTGCTGGAGAGGTTGAAGGGGATCTTCAGATGGAAGATTGGCACCAAATGAGGGAATCTGAAAAAAAGAAAAAGAAAACCATAAGACAAAAGAAACAATCAGTCAATGAAATAAATATCCTCAAACTGAGATACATATATTATTTCTTTTTCTTACATTTGGGATTTGCTGGGGAATATTTTGAGGTGGGTAATCAAATGGGAGTGCCTGTGAAAAAACAAATAAAAGGGGTGAGAGATATGAAGCATGGAAGGTAATAACAAATGAAAAATATGAAAACAAACAGCACAAGTCATCATTAGAGTAAGTAATGTCTCACATTTGAAAAGTGAGGGACGTTTGTCAACGGAGGGATGTGTGTCAATACCTGGAACAAAAGCAAATACATCAATTTAGTACTCTACCCTGCGAAGTGTAGAAGCAGAATTGTACATTTAAATCACGCATTATATAATATCTCAGTTGTAAAAGGTTTACCCTTTGCTGGGAGAAGTCAAAGGGGTAGTACTGCAAATGTAAAAAAAACAAGAGCACAGAAATATTAATAAATCCTGATCAACAAGTACTTCTACAAGCAATAATCAAAATTTCTGGGGGTCAGTGTGTGTAATCTGGGGTAAAAAAACAATCACTCACAACTTCTACACTCTGTCTGCCTGGTGGCTGAGGAATGGAGTATTTGATAAAACCATGGGTAGAAAAGGGCTGCAGAGAGAGAGAGAGAGAGAGAGAGAGAGATACAAAAAGCAGTTAGATGATGATTGTACCGCATTTCTTAAGAGAAGATGCTTCTGTTAAATGTGCATGTGCACCTGTGCAGGGTCTGATCCACCGGCACCCCCAGCAAATCTGTGGGGATAAATCTAAGGAAAAAAACAGAAGTTAACATAAGTACTGTGAGCATATGTTGTAATCACAGCAAGAGCAACATTTCATTAAAAAACAAATAAATTTCAGTGAAATGAAAGTCTGCATATAAGAAAATAGAGAGTCTGACATACTAGTTCCACACTGTAACCGCCAGGCATTCCAAGGCCAGGTGGGAGGGGATTTTTCACCTAAATGGATGTGACATCGTCAGAATTGTAGACACTGACCTTTACCTATTATATTTACTACTACTACTTTTACTACTATATTTCTGGATATTTTTCTTCATATTTGTATCACAAGGAGCATTTTCTCATTAGTGTGCTATATATATATTTCCGTATTAAAAACAACAACCTTTAACACAAAGGTTTAACGGCACACGATATGCATGGTTACCTGTGAGGGTGGTGCCTGTTGCCTGGAACCTGCATAATGAGGCAGGTAATGAAAGAAGGACTGAAAACGAAGACAAAAACAGAAAGAAATAGAAAGAGAAAGATCAGAGATCTGTCTGAATCGAGAATATATTATATATTATTATAAAGTCATGAGAGCTCACTTACAGGTGCAGCTGAGACCGAGCTAGCCAGACAGAGGCACAGGAGGGCCAATTTCATTTTGGCAGATTATCCAAGTCCTACAGACACAATACATTAGAACTTCCAGTCAAAGTCATACTGGATGGTTACCATCCTTTAAAAAAGCCTGCATGCACTTATGTTGAAGTTCTTCATAACTCACCTTCTGCTATAAAACACCACTGGAGAGGATGAGGAATGTTGATGCTGGAGATGATTCCAGTAGATCGTATCTTCCACAGAATTACTTTCTCTTTTATAGGGCACCAGGTCACCTGACAGCCAATCACAGCAGATGGGAGTGATGTTTCCCAATGAGCAGTTACACTACAGGTGTCTAGTCTTCAGCTTTACTAAATGACCAGTGGTCAAATCCACTTTCTGTGTAATAGTAGACTATTTGATTACACTGTCTAGAGCAGTGGACACCTTCACTCTGCTTGCTCCTCATTCTGCCATCATGACAGTTTCATTGGTTCTGTGCAAGTGCAGCTTGTGGCATAAATATCTGAAACAGTAATATTATGTCCATTACTTAGTATGGAAATATAATAATAGCAGGACAACTTCACAGAGACACGTCTATCCAGACAACTGAGGATAAAAGTACGGAATGTGATAGATTTAGAAACCCCATTGTCTTTTACTCAAGTGAAATGTACATTTAAACTATTGGAAAGTAGATTCCTTCATATTAGCTTGAATAATCTTCAAATCTTATCTTATATGTATTAATAAAAAACATTTTTGCCGAATTTTACTAAAGCAATTGAGCACTTAGAGGTGTTTCTCTCAGTGTAATTTGAATGATATATATGATTGCTTGAAACAAAGAACCAGAAGAGAATGGACGAGTTTTTATTTTATTTATTATGAAGCATAGCTATAGCAGATTTGATTGAGGAAACACCAACATGCATTGACTCAAAATACAGAATCATTTTTTCCCAAAAAATGCATAACACCATTTTCTTTTTAAAAATGCAGCACCATGTTTTCCAAACAGCTTTGTTGGCTGGTCATCTTTCACCGGGGTAGGCTGCTGGTCTTAATGCACTGGTCACCTAGTGTGAAGGGAAGCAAATATCTTCTCTGTTCTTTTCATTATGAAGTGTTCACATATTCAAAGACAGTCAACCAGAAAGAGAACATATGATCCTCAGATTTTATAAATTATTTTGTCTGAATTGGACAAAATAATTTATGCACTCTGTGCCTTGTAAATATGTAAATGTGTATTTTGTGCGCATGTGTACCTTTCTGTGCACAAAAGTGTGCACGTCCTGCTGACTCAGATTTTTAGTCATCGTCTTCATCATCATCATCTCCCCCGGGTCCGGCAACCTGAAATGACATAGGCTTCTGATAAGCAAGTCAGGAGTGAGGATCATCTGTCACATCCCTGCTGACGAGTCAGTGTTTCTCAACACCTCAGCAGAAATAGTTGGAAGACTTTTTAGCTTAC
This sequence comes from Lepomis macrochirus, assembly GCA_024633595.2. Lineage (NCBI taxonomy): Eukaryota > Metazoa > Chordata > Actinopteri > Centrarchiformes > Centrarchidae > Lepomis > Lepomis macrochirus. Next base: position 21,971,772 of record JALXJV020000003.1, read on the forward strand.
GCAATACTCATTTATTAGAATAAACCCGTTGCCCTCATCACCACATCAATTCAATTCAGTTTCATTCCTGCTGCAGTTACTTGAAGCTATTACTGTACATAAAAATCAATTAAACCATTGATACGTTTGACAGCTGACAGTGAGTCTTACTGATTCTTCAATAAACTTAAATGGCTTAAAATGCAAATCCACAGTCATTCTTACAGGGACACTAGCAGCAATGATAGGTACAACAGGGGCAGCAGGAGCAGCAGGAGCCGCAGGAGCAGCAGGAACAGCAGGAGCAGCAGGAGCAGCAGGAGCAGCAGGAGCCGCTGGAGCAACGGGATCGACAGCAGCAACAGGGGCAGCAGCGGCGGGATCTGCCACCTCAAAACCGAAGGGGATGAACTGGAACAGATGAAAAAGAGATGAGGTCTTAAGTTCAATAAAATCTCATCTAATGTCTTTCAGACTAATGAATAATCTGCAGCCACTTACCACTTCCTTGCTTTTACCGTTCGGCTGAGGGATCTCCTGCTTGATGAAGCCACGGACCTTAAATTGAAAACACATGCAAGCACATGCATAATTAGATCTACAGTACCTCAACTTCCACTCTGTGATATACATGTAGGCTCTGAAACTGCCTTTTGTTGGACTGTACATACGATGAATTGTCTTTCATTCAGATGGTAGTATTGGCTTTCATTGCATCTTAAATTATGTGAATTAAGGGTCAGCATAATACTACATGCACACATAAATTAAGCTGTGTCACTCACAGGTCCTCCAACAGGCTGTCTCTGGGCATCAACTGGGAGGAGCTAGAAATGAAAAAGTCAAGATAATCACACAAAAGAGTGATTATGAGATTAAATTCATTTAAAAAATGGTGTAAAAAATAAAAATGAGCTCTTACAACTTCCAGAGTTTCAACTGGGGCTCCAGCGGGAATAGCTTGGGCCGCCTGGGAAGATCACATTAATCATTTTAACCTTTAGATGAGGGTAGCAGCAAAGTGCAAGTAAATACCAGCAAATGCCAAGCTCAGCTATAGGGTCATTATATTGGTGGTGAACTAGTAATAGCAGACCTGTCTGTGGAGCTTATTCGGTGATGTTTGAAAATGTGTCTTTTACTGTGGTTTCTGTGTGTATGTCGTGATACGAACCAGCTGATCTAAGTTGCGTCTTACTGTACCTGAGGCGGAGCATAATGGATGTCAAACTCCATGAACATCTCATGCTGTAAAGAAGAGAAAATACTGTAGAATCAATGCAACGCAGGTGAGCATAAAATCAATAATTCAGACAAACTTTTAATGGCACATATTATTCACTGACAATCACCACTGTACAACCAATATGCACAGGAAGTTCCTTAATTAAAGTTTTTTAGAAGCACTGGACTTTTGACCATCTACAACTCCATCTGCAAAAATTATGAGATATGAATAAAAACTCCAAACAGCTACCTGGACCTTAAGGTAAGGTTTAGTTTGTCAAAAATTTACAGGGCTAAAATTCAAGAGAGAGAGAGATAAGAAGGAGATATATTTTAAAAATAGAGGGTGTTTTCCATACAGGGGCACAGAGAGCCATCCCAAAGATGCAGGCAGCAAGCAGGATGAATTTCATTTTGAACGAAGCTGTCAAAGAGATATTTTTTAGTTATTAGACATGACAATTTTTACTGCGTCATTTGAAACAGCATTTAAATAGATAATTATTTTACAATTCCGTTTAAATGAATGTCATATGGTATTAGATATCTACATTACCTTTCCTTTATGGCAGCACACGAGCACTGAAGGATTGTTGAGGAGGGGTGTCAGTAGTGGAGAGCGATTTACTCCTATTTATTTGCTGTCAGGAAAAAAAAGGACGAACAAACCTATGACAGGTTTTGGCAATAAGCCAAGGATTTTCATTTTTATGATTACAAAATTGGCAGCTATATCTGTGAGAAATGTTGTGATACATTTTTGACTTGAAATGCACATCAATCACAATTGATTCCTTGCTGATGTGTTTTACAAGGTGCCCGCTTGCAATATTTTACACCCAAAAAGGGCAGCAGGGTTGCACATGGATAGGAGTCAGATTTCATAAGCTAGTGAAGCTATTAAAAGTTGTTTTTTTTTTTTAATTTAGGTGGTCATTCTAAAATATCACATCTTATCACAGACTTCTCATGTACCTTATGGCTAATATTGTCTGGGTGATGTATATTATTATTATTATTATTCAGTTACAATAAATATACAGTTTTACCATTTCTGCCAGTTTGATGCCTGTTAAGACCTAATTTAATAAAGAAACACATTACTCATACAGTCACTTGTATGTGAGCCTTTGGGAAGTGTTGCAAAATTCATTGTGAAGGACAGGACCACAATGATTAGACTTACATTAAGGTGCTGGTCAGAAAAACACTTTAATAAATATTTTAGTAACGTTAATATAGTCATATACTATTTGTGAGAACTACTCCAGCTTTATGAAACCCCCTGGAGAATTTAAAGACCAAAGGGTGTTGCTGTATGCAACAACGAAAGTCACAGCGTCAATCTAAGTACAAGAAATTTAATATATTAATTAATATTCTTAAATTACTAATGATGGTTTTGCTTGTATTGACGAACCTACAGAGAATTATAACTTAATTGTGCAGTTCCTATATGGAAAATGTGGGCATCTTTAAACTGCTTATCGACCTCCTTTTCGGTCCACAGGCAGCTGTTTTCAGCTTGCTTGTTATCTGCTTGGCATTAACACAACACATAAATATAGCATCTAGCTGGTGAACATTGTGGATCAATGTGCAGCTAAAGTGCCAGATATTTCCCCTAGGAGGTGGAGGAGACCAAAAATAGAGCTCAAAGGAGAGTGTAATGAATTATATTGACTGGGTGGACACAGACCACTCCAAATTAATGTTAATGTTACTCTGTGTCTGATGGATATGTAACACGTTCACCATATCAACTTTAAAGGTGATAATAGGTGCGTTTGACTTCATGCGGCGCTGCGCAGTGCTGACTTAACGTGATGCATGCTGGACTTAAAATAAGGCATGCTGGTTAGAAATCGTGCCCAACTTTAGCCGGCACTGCAAAACGTCACCATGTCGCATGACATTAAAACCTCGCTCTTTTCTCAGGCTGCACAAAGTTGGAACCACACTTTTGCCTAGTCTTGTTGCATTTTTTTTGCATTTGCCGCGACATCAGTCCTTTGATCTCAGCTCACAGTAAGCTCATGCACGTAAAATGTGTCTGACTTTACAGCGCCGTTTTTATACCCCGCCCCTGCAGTCACCTGCAGCTCACGTTAGACTATGAACTCTGCAAAAGTCAGCCGCTGTCATCTCAAACACACCTAATATGTCAATGTTTTGTTCAGATCTTGTTTTCAGTTCACCCAAGTGGCCAAAATAGTCAGTCATGGCAGGGTAAAGAAACAAATACACTTACTAAAATCATGAAAACATGCAATGGATAAACATTATTTTAAAGAAGGGAAACAAAGAATAGGTTTAATCTAAGTCATTTTTATTGGATATTAATTATTTAAAGGAAAAAACAATAATGGTAACAAATGAAGGAAAATGTTCAAAATTAGTAAATGCATAAGAAACCTAACTGAGACATAGTCCACTGAGTTTCTGAATTATGTGTTAAGTTTTCTCTCAGTATATTATGAGTTTTCTCAGCTGGTGGCTGCAGTATCAGACACAGTTTCCCTGTGTGGGTTGGTGTTTGGGTTGAACAGGTGTTTGGATAGTGGCTGCCTCTTTCGCTGATCTCTCCAAACCCACAGGAACACCATTAGTGTTCGGCTGCGGTCCAGAGCTGGCCAGCCCCTGCGTCTGTGGGACTGCAGCTGACGAGGTCGCCGCAGTTGGCACGATTCCTTGCTGTTCTGGGTTTGTGAGTCCCGCGGCCTGGTTCACAGGCTGAACGGCTCCTGCAGGCAGGTTTGTGAGCACAGGGGGCATGTACACACCCAGCTGGCCCATTTTAGCTGCCATCTGAAGCAGAGAAGAGAGGAAAGATACTGTGAGAGGCGAGGGAGGGGTAACTATTGGATCATCAATAGGATCACTGAGTTCACTGAGCAGATTGTTTGAACAAGCTGAGAGACAGATAAAAATCTTGGCTGTGTTACCTCGAGTTCCTCTGAGCTAAGACTGCCAAGTGGAGAGTTCTTGTAAAGAATGACAGCAAATGTCCAATAAAACATAAACAGAAATAAAATTATGAAACCAGACAGAGCATTTATCATGATTATATGCAAGTTTACGGAGTGTATACTGCATTTACCATGGGTTGCTGGAGGATGTATAGAATTTGGGGATTCTGTAAATGAAAATGAGCGAGTCTGAGTCTAATGCAGAATTAGAATATGTTATTTTTTATACTATATGAGCACTGCTCTCCGATTCAAGATAATAAATGTAGAGACACCTGCTGCTGCATTGACTGAAGTGCATTTCCTGAAGGAGCAGCTGTTTCTCCAGGTAACACTGGACTGGTCTGAGGTTGATTTGCCTGAGTTTGTTGAAGAGATGATTCAAGAATCATTGGGAATCCATATTCTGAAAACTGAGGCAGATAAAAAACATAATTTACACTTAACAATTTCTGCAATTTCTGCAAGTATTATAGGAGTTTGAGGCAAAACAGTTCCTAAGTTTCCATCTCAGAATCATAAATCAAGTGACATATTGCAGCAAAGTACAAATGTCTTTATTTCCACAACACTGTCAGTTATGGCAGTTTCAGTGATCGTATAGTGTAAATGTTGACAGCACATGTCAGGAAGAAAAAAAACAGAAGTATGTTAAAGACCCCCAGGTGAAATCTGTCAAGCTGGGATGTGGTGGAAAAACATTTTGTGCATCTACAGTGTACAGCACAGAACAGTACATGCAGTCCCGTTTGCAGTGCATGGAAAGATCTGTCTCAGAACACAGTGTATTTCTTAGCAATATCTTACCAGCTGATTCCTATCGGGTGATGAGAAAAGAGGAAAATATCTATAAGGAGGGAACATCTGAAAAATACAGCAAACAAAACAAAATTAGTTCTGGGACTTATGTCACTGTTGTTATTAAAATCACAGACAATACATTTAAAATAGCTTTAAAATAAAGTTAAATATATTTTTCTCCTGATGTTTTTTTCTTTTTGTGTCCCACCAGAGGCTGCTGTGGGAGTGTCGCCTGGTTAGTTGGCTGAGATCCTTGGACACTTGGCTGCAAAGGGATGATCATTGGACTACCCCCTAGTGGAGACCAGGTGTAGTGTTGCATGGCAGGGAAGAACTGGGTGCCACCCTGGGAACCTGGTTGCTGGAAAACCCCAGGCTGTGGTTTCTCCACAATAGGGGAAAGCGGGGCAGGAGTCATCTGGTTTGTGGCTTCAACAGATTGAACTGTTTGACCTTGAGTGGCTCCTCCTTGTGAAAGTAGGGGAGGAAGGACATTAGGATGGACCTGAAAATATAAAAGAAAAATCTGATCTGAAAAATGATCATTTTCATGGCAACAAGTTTCAGAATCAAATGTTAACTTAATGTAAATAAATACATGTCAAGTTCATAGCACTATTTTTAACAGAGAAAATAGTATTTCAAACATTGTTTTTAAAATACAGTCAATAAGTGAGAATACTTACTGGAACCGCGGCTACCATTATGGTACATGACAGAAAAATCAGAAGAATCATTTCCAAAAACGAATACAAAAATGAATATGCTTTTGAATTGGTTCCTACAAGATCAATGAAAGCTGAAAGAAGTGTACACCACTTAGAGTAAATTCAATGAATCTCTGTGAGAGGTGGCATTGACTTATGCACTGCTCACAGAGCGAAACAGCCAATGGCAGATCAGACATAACAGAAAAAAACAGACAAACTCAACCTAATCTTCTGTTGTGAATGAAACAATGAGATGTAAACTAAAGAAAATCCACTGAATTCCCTGACCTGCCTGTTTCCCTACAATTATAATGCTGTAATGTCTACAGAAATGAATAAACAAGCACTTAAGAACCCAGGACTTTTCCTGTTAGTCAGAGCACCTGTAGGTGCGACTGATGTGTCAGTGTCTCCCTGCCGTAATTATGGTCAAACTAACTATGTGTAATGTGCAACGAAACAGAAAATAAACATGAATAAGGAAATGGCAGAAAAGTAGGTATAATGTTTCAGTCACGGAGCTTCATCAGGCGTGAAATTCACAACATGAAACATCACCTTTATACTATTTGAAACAACCAATTAAAAATGAACAACCAGCTGATAAGAATGCAGTCTGTGGCTCTAGTGTAAAGATATTATTTCATATAGAAATCAATAAAACATCAAAGACAAAGCTTCTCGCGTTTTTATTTTACATGCAAAACCACTGAGGAAGTGATTATGCGAGTAACTGCTGCTGTCATGACTGAGATTTATTTCAGCATCCTATGTCAAAGTATTTTTTTATTTTTATTTTTTGCCTCTATCAAAGCACCACAATCTAGTCAAGGGTCAGATATTATTGCTGGTGGGTAGTTTTGCGATGGTCCATAATCGCAGAGAGAATTAATGTGATTCCCTTGTCAATGTTTGCAGAAATTCCATCTATTTTGTGGTTTATAATGGACTGTGGTGTAGAAACAGTGACAGTGTTGCACACTCTTGGCTTACAGTTTACATGTCATCTGTCAGTGGCCAAGTCACAGTAACATATGATTTTACTAAATAATTAAGTAAACATAATTGCTTAATATATTTTATATAAACCTCTTCTTGACTGGCTACCGACCACTAGCTGTCACTAAATCTTACACACTGAACCTTTAAGTGTTCTCTCTTTTGAGCAGTGCACTGTAAACACGAACACACTGCTTACTCAAAAGAATTATGAGTTCAGCAATCAAAACCAGCTAATAAGTACACCATACACTAAACAACCAAGTCTTCTTAACAAGTTATGTTGTTTTAATTATTTGTGTATCATCGTTTTTGAGTGATGAGCGGTTTGTAAATCAAATTCTCCGAGTGCAGAGACACACGCTGACGTCTGACAGCCAGACGGGACTTTACGTTTTCAGAAAATTCAAGATGGCTACTCGATGCAAGGGAGACGATTTTGCAAGTAATAGAGCAAAACTGTTAATAACCAATTTAACAAAAGTTGAGAGAACCAATATTTATTTGCAGCGCTGTGAAAGAAATGTTTTTGTGTTCTTTAACTTCTATTTTACAACCGTGTGCACTCTGGGAGGACTGCTTCAGGATGTAGAGGCAGTTTGGCGCGTTACTTTTATGCTAACTTTAACGGACATTAGCTCCAAAGTAACATAACGTTGGGACTTAAGCAACCTGACAGTTGGCAGAGAATGCACTTTGGCCCGTTGAGTAAAAAAGTTTATCACATTTCGGCTCTGTTGTCAGGCGCAGTTACGTTTACAAAAAGGATAAAGCTGATGATACACTGAGCAACTTTTAGAGCAATCGTGCAGGGCAACGTTGTCGTCAGTGGTTATGAGTAAAGACTACCGTAATCCCCTTCCCCCACCACTCCGCCACCCGCCCCGCCCCGCACCGCACCGCCGCTATCTATTTAAAACATAGTCGGACTTGCCTCTAGCAAGATTGCCCAGCAACACACACTGCTCAAAAAGTTGCCCAGTGTATCATCAGCCTAACGCTAAAAGTAAGCTGGCTCACATTGAGGTAACGTTAACTTTGTTAACAGCAGTTCCCAACACTGTTGGGAACTGCTGTCACTGTCAGTTAACTTTATATTGTGAAGACAGTCAACTTCTGCGTTTGTTTATAAGCTGTTCCTGAAATAGTGTTGATGCATGGCTAAAAGTTTAACGTTATTAGCTGTAAACCTAATGATTCTCCTCAGCCCATGTATTGCAGAGACTAGTTGCCTCATCTGAAGTGGCTGTAACGTTAGTATTTGTAAAGCAGTATTTTTTTTCACTGCAGTAATGAAACCTTTTAACTGGTGAAGAATGCTCAGTTTTCTTTGAACCTATTTTATCATTTGTTCATTTTGGAAGGTGTTTGGCAATGTTACATTGACATGAGTTGCATTATTACACAAAAGAGTGTGTGTTATTTAGCATCGTCTCAGATATTAATGGGATGGACAAAGTAACAGAAGCACCTGTCCATGTGATAACGTTACAAATTGCCAGCAGCACAACTTAAGTTTCCAAAATGATCATACAGTCGAATCAACAACTCTCTGAAACAGTTTCATCCAAAACTGAGCATTATTATTGTTAGGGAGGATTTGTGGTAGGAATGTTGTATTACTGCATTACTTTTTAGCTAGATGTAACTATTGAACTAGTAACATACTCTTACAGGCTAAATACATTTCTCACAACATTAAACTATTCCAGTATCACATATTTGTGACAAGTGTTTACATGCCCATTATTTGTAAACTGATAAAAAGTTGGTGTTCATATATTGTGTGCCCATTAAGGACTATTGAGAGTGTGGCTGAAGGGATTTCATCATGTCCATAATCACCTGACTTGCAAAAGCAGCTCTTGTATTGGTCAGTAAGTGAAAAGATAAAATATAATATTTTTAAAAATCAGCAATTGATGATGTTATTGTTAACTGGATTAATGGGAATTCTTTGTGTTTTATCTGCTCCTGCAGGATTAAGTATTGAGTATTAAGGTATGTTTTCAATTTGCACATCTCTGCATAAGAGTTAGTATATTTATTTTGAATTATTTAAGATTATGTAGACGTGATGCTTTTTATACTTCATAGATTTGAAAGACTTGAGTTAAGGTATTTAAAGGAACACATGGGCATCATTTAAACGTACTAGGATGCTTCCTTATTAAACGAAAATTCCCTTAGTGGTAACAACATTAATCTACATACATTTATGTGTTTGTATTTGAATTACTGAAGGTGTTTTCTGAGTTCCATCGTCATCATGACTAATGTTGAACCTATGGAGCCAATTCAACTGTGAGCTTAAAACCATAGTTGATTGTCCTGTCCAAGTGGAGGCCCTCACAGACGGGCAAGACAGCAGAGGCACTGCAGAGATCCTAGGATTTATGACCTCCAGGTCTAATTTTGCCATAGCCACAATGTACATCACATAATGTGTGGTCATTACAGACTGGGACATCTCTGCAATACAGTTATTCTAAATATGTGATGATTATGATGACGTCTACTTTCAATGGACATTTCACATTTGCACAGTTGAGTAATTTTTTTGCTTTGTTTTCCAGTACATGATCACTGAAGTTGTTTCAAGCCTATTTTAAATGTCTATTATTAGGCTGCCCTAAACACATAATACAAAACAGAGAATTTTTTACTTGTCCAAGAGACCAATGCCATCAATGATTGATCCCTGTGGGGTCTTCTGACAGGTGCAGAGTTGTTAACAAAAGTTGTTAACATGGAATCTGGGCTAAAGAGGTTCCAAACGTGGGCAGTGGCTATAAAACATACTGCTGACAAACCACGTCTAAGTGTTTGTCCCTGTATGATACAGCGAGAGAAAATTTAGATAGAGGTGGTGTGAGATGTTGTGTGTGTGCAGGGTTGAGGGTTGAAGTGTGGGTTCTTGTGCGAATATCAAAATCACCAAATCTATAAGCGAAAACCTACCCAGTGAATAATAGGGGTGGGAGAATTAATCGATTCTTGCATCGCAATGCTGACGTGGAGGATTTTAAATCAATTAACAAATGTCTAAAAATTGATTATTAAAAGTTAATTGATATCGCAATGTTGACAGAACGAAAAAGGTGGAATTTGCAAAAAGTGCCACACCCGGATTGTCTGCAGAACGCACACAACAGAGTCCCTCTGTATTTGACACAACACGGCTGAGGAATGAATAACCAACCTACTAAAATGTCACACAATCATTAATACCAATTCGCAAATCAAACTGTGAGGTACCCAGAGATTCCCACCCCTAGTGAATAACTAGAATACTGTCCATTACTATCCAGCCCTACTGGCTTCCAAATCTTTTGTCATGTTGTAAGTCTTGTATTATAGGTAGTTGCAGCTGGATGGATTTATTATTGTTATTGCTGTTGTTGCTAATAATAGTATTATTATTCTTTTAGAATTACATTGGTATAACTGTTACACTATAACAACATTTGTATAATGATAATTATTTTGATTATCAATCTAGAAACTGATGTACACATGAGACGCATTCTGGCCCTTCGTGCCCTTCCAGTGGACCTGCGAGAGTATGACTGATTTCTTCAAGACCCGCAATGTAAGTCCTCAGTATACTCACACACAATGTCAATATCATTGAAATGTACTATGGCAAACCAACTTTAATGCCTCTTCCAGCATTTGAATGACTGACAGACTTCACTCTGTAAAAAACTTGGTAGCCTATTACATTACAACGCTGTGGATATTTTACAAGTAAGACCAGGTAAAGCAGCAGGGTGCAGATGTTGGTTTCGGTTATTTTGAAAGGCTATGTCATTAATAAGCTAGCACGCACCTCACCTGCTGTGGTGATAACGGATCGTGGGTGGAAAAATACGGAAAAAAGAAGAGTTCTGTGTCATTTAGGCAACTTTATCAAACATACTGCTGATGGAGAAAGTGGAGTAGATGGGGGGAGAGAGACAGAGAGAGGCGGGACAAGCCGGTGTGTTTCTAGTGAGAGACCAGAGGTGTAGGTGTGGGTGAATGAATGATGAGCAGTGCATAACTTGCAACCTGTCTTTTAAAATTATCCTCATAATTGGATTGATTGTATTTTGCAGTGCAAAGATGAACCAGATATTGCTGACACGCCTGTGGCTCTCCTTACTGTGGTCACTGACGACGCCTCTGCTGCAGTCCACTTCAACCCTGAGAGTGTTTCTGTTCTAGTTGAAGAGGAAATTGTGAGTGATTATCCAAAGAAACTAATTTCCATATTCACTTTTTTGTCTTGATGATAGCAAACCACTGAAGCTGTGCCGAAAAGTACCTGTTGAAAGAAGTTTGAATGGAAATAGAATAGGCAGGAGATGTTACAAGTTTTGATAATGATTGTTCAATAAAGAAAACTTGACTTGTAATAATGGAGTTGTACTTGTATTTTTGAGAATTACTGAGCATTCGGGTTTACAGCATGTTAAAAGATGGCCCAAAGTGCGTCTTTGCAATTGCTAATTTCTTTTTTTATGTTTTTTTATTTTTAATTATATGTTTTTCTGTCTTTCAAATGTTGTTTATGTTTCAATCTGTCCTAAAAAGACGTGGGGAATAGGCAAAAATATTGACTTGTACTTTTAATTTGTTTAGATGTTGTTTTTTTAAGTTAGTAGTACTCTGTGTAATTAATCTTTTCACCCTATGTGTTGTACGCTCTGCTCTTGAGCTACAGAGTAGCAAGTAATGCATGTTACTTGTACCATATCTTTGTTGGGAGTTGCATGCGCACATGCGCAGTTCCTAGGTAAGGACTACTAGCCAGTCAGAAGCAGGGAAGGGCGGGTCGTAAGAAACAAGGTACTGTGATCCAAATCAAAGCTGAGACCGTAACCTAGCAGATGGTATTGTTATTACCAGTCCACAACATCATTGTTCCACATTTTACCATCAGGACTAAACGTTGAACTGTTGCCGGTGTTCTGACAATCTATGCTGCCTTGCCGAAAAATGCTAACATAGCGCAAATCGATAGGCTTGACTCTACTCGGCCCTGCTCCGTTTTCCATTCAGATAGTACCCAGAGATAGCAATGCCACACAGCTCTTAAAATATATAAAGTCTGTTAAAACGTTTGAATATTCCTCAGAATGTAAAGACAGATAAGCGGTATGAAAACCTTCCAGCTGTGTTTTCCTCTGCCGTTGTTGCTGCAGCGGTCTGTGTGACAGCGGGAGCAGAGGGCTCTGTGAGTGGGCGGCTGGCGGCTCACACGCTCCTCCAATGGGTCGCCACAGGCGGTTCTTTGCAAACCTGTTACATGCACAAAAAAGATATACAACTCAATAAAGGAGAGGGAAAAATCCAAAAAGCATAATACCACCCCTTTAAGTTCTGGGGTAAATTATTTGTGTATGAGGAAGTCAGTGTTTTTGAGTTAGTAGTAACTGAAAATATTGAACAAAAAACTAATAAATATTGAGTTCATTGAACATGAAACACTGGGTTTTCATACCTAAAATGATTAATTTCTGTCCAATGAATATTTTAGAGTTGCATTAACTGTAAATATTTATCTTTATTTATCTAACAGTAATCAAAAAGTATATGTAGCCCAAACTCCAAATATTTGACTTTTGAGTTTATAAACTCAAAAAAATTGTGGCAAACAATTGCCTTAATTTTTTTGAGTACTGCTTACTTACTCGGGTTTACAGTGTGTATCAGTTTAAGTACTTCAGGTTGCAGTGCAAATGAGTCTAGGTTGCAGTATGTATAGTCGCCAAATTAGCAATCAACTAAGTGGTTCCACACTGAAACTGTCTCAGGGTAAACTAAATACTTACCAGATTTGGTAAGAAATGTCACAAAATGCCCCTTACATTGTATACCACTTGCTGAAAAAACAATGGTTTTATGAAGCGTATTGGCAGAATTGATTTGTTTATTGCTAAACATCAAGTGCTGAGTGATGAAACATGCTGGTCACACACAAAACAAAACAGGCTGATATGAATATTATTGTAACTGGAATGGAAATTAACATCCGTAACATCAATATTAAATTCAGATCTTCATTTTTACTTATCGTATGTTTTTTTGGTTTCCATGTGGAAAGAAAATTATATTCATAATGAGTAGCTGGGCAAAACTCACTGTATTGGGAAAATGGAATGAGCTGTGATTAAGTTGTACAGCTGAATATTTTTGAAAATTTTCTGTGAATAAATGCAACACAGAGTTCATAAAGTGTGATGAATAGAAAAGTTGGTCAAGAGGCTGAGTCATGAAAAAGTACAGTCTAGCAGACTTCACTGATGAAGCAAAGAGTCAGGTATTAAAGGCTCTACACTCATCCCTTTCTTAAGCACTGTTGATACAGGGATGGTGATGTGTGTGCCCGCTGACTGAATATTACAGTGGCCTGTCGTCAGCCTCCCCCCAACGGGTGTCTCCGTCAGCGTCCTGAGACCAAACTCCAATATAACTCAAAATTACACCATTACATGTACATCCAAATCTCAATACATCACTACACTGTTCTGGGTTTTATATAGACTGTGGCATTTAAGAAGTTTAACAACACATGCAACATTATGCTGAAAATTATATGATAAAGGATATATATGAAAGGAGTCAACAGGAAAATACATAAGTATGTGGAAAGGTTGCATGAGCAATATTTAAATGTGCCACCAACAAATACATTTACATTTTTGTAAAAATCAAACTCAAACCTGGTCAAACGTGATAAAATACTACCAATTATATAAATACACACAGCATATATTTCCCTGTGACTGAGTATGTTTCTGTTGTTGGAGAATGAAAGTAAAGTAATTCAGTCTGCAGTTTCTGCTCTCAGATCAGCACAGTTCATCACTGGTCTCCTCGTGGGGTCTAGGTGGTAGAAACAACTGGGGTTGGGGTTGTAGATGGGGTTGTGGTAGTAGTTGGGGTTGTAGTAGGGGTTGTAGTTGGGGTTGTGGTTGTAGTAGGGGTTGTAGTTGGGGTTGTGGTTGTAGTTGTAGTTGTAGTAGTTGGAGGTGGGGCAGTAGCGGGTGGTGGACACCGACCAGGAATCAGAGGCCGAAAAGGCTTATGCCCAAATCCTGGGTACCGATTACCTCCCTGCACCAAGACAAAATAAACACAACAAAACATTTAAAAATTCTAGCTATTTTGCTATACTGTCACTATAGTTGATACCTCCTCACTGTTACCTCATAGTTACCTCCTCACTGTCAGACTCACCGCTATAGTGATAAGAATTCATTTTTACCTTCTCACCGTGTGAATGGCTGCCATGATGACAATTCTGAAAAAAAAAAGAAAAAATTAAATTAAATGCTCGGTTTGTTTTTCATTTTCACTCATTTATAACTTATAAAACAATAGCATTAAAGTTGTACGTAATATTTTGTTTGTACTTACAGCACCAGGACAACTGATCAAGTAGAACATTATCAGAAGAAAAAGCTTCATCTTGCGCTTCAAACTGAGCCTGCGTCACAGTGGAGTTACAGCTTAATAATAAAGAATAAAATATATGCAAGCCTGTGTTCGCTACCTTCAAGCTGGTCTCTTCACGAAACTCCTTTAGCTTTTATATAGCCTCTTGTTTCCACATTGATTTCACACTTTAAATGTGTGTTACTTCATGTCAGATGTGGTCGGTCTCATGGCAGCCGCTAGAGACAAAACCAAATAGGCGTGAACACAGTCTCATTACCCAACTAGACTGTGTTGTAACATTAAACGCTCTTATCCTGTTTATAATCCTTATAGAATTAAAGTATTTGCTGACACATACTGAACTGAATTAACCACTAGGCCCAATTTGTACAGCTGATCTCACACACCTTTTTGTTTAAAGCATAGGTTAAAAGAGGCCATGTGTAGCTTTCAGTGGCCTCTGGCGGTGAGGTTTCAGATTGCAACCACTACGTTTCCAAGCACGTGCTCCTGCGCAAGCTTCAACTCATGACCGAGCATCGGTGTCAGTCAAAACAGAGGCATAACATGTTATCTATGGTTGACGAGTCGTTACTATGGCGACCTGTCAATCAGGCTAGGGTGACTCGTACCCAAAGCACAGTGTAAATTTAACCATTGCTGTTGAAAAAGCGTGTCAGGAGTTCACTTTCTCTGGTGAGTGCATTTAGTTTTAAGACTGATGTTCACTAGACAAAATTGTCAGCTCTATTAAAATGACAGTTAATGTAAATTACAGATCCACCTAGCTAATCAATTAAGCTAGCTCCACACACGGCCATTAGCTGCACCGTCTCGTCTGTGCCGGTGGTTGCAAAAACTCAACATGGTGGTGCCCTATCAGCCAAACTCAAGGCTTTAAAACAACGGTCCACAAACCAACGGATGACATCATGATGACTACATCCGCTCGTTATATATACACTCTATGATCTATGAAGTGGGAGTTTGACTATGACCATAAGCAATGAGTCAATGTTCCCACTTCATCAACGGAGAGCCTCTGTCCATCAGACCTCTGTTTAAAAGCCAGAATGACAAAAACAAAAAAATCCTGTTTAGGTAATTAATATTTCTGACATCTCCTCAAATGACATAAAACTATTATTTTCCTATTATAACCAGACATCCCAAAAATGAAGTATTGGAGAAAAACTCATTTTGTTCTCCCTTCTAAACAACAGACTGATCACCAGGCCTCAAAGTATTCGTTGTTATGGGGTTAGTACAATTATCTCTTATAAAATATCCCTTAAAAAACAGTAAATTTTGCTATTTTGATGATGACGACTCAATATTGAACCAAATTTAGGTGGTGTCATTCTTTATCCAATTAGATATACCTCAAATGTGCAAATATTTGACATATCTCTATGTTTGGCAATGATAACCCTCTAGCCATTTTTAGGCTAAGCCTCTGTTTACTCCATATGAAAGAGCCTAGCCAACTGTTCCTTCCATCCTTTAGCACACAATTGAAAACAATAGAGGTATCATTTGAATAGTATAGTGCATCCAAGATATGTTCATTTTATTTAACGCTGTTCTTCCCAACCAAGAAACAGTGAGTGAGTTCACACGCAGTAAATCTTGCCTTATTTTGTCAAGTAATTGAACAATATTTGCAGTAATAAAAACACCTAGACAAACACAACCTGGAGGAAAGCATGGTGTTATAATAGGTAAGACTACCCAAAGGCATAGCTTCAGATTTGAATAGATTAATCTTATATCCAGAAAACTAATTGATCATCTCAATTAATGCTGCAACTGATGATTCCAGGTCAGATTAAAAAAACAAATATATTATCAGCGTAAAAAAGTTAGTTTATGATGCTTATATATCTATATACCAACCAACCATTTATAGAAGATGCACTTCTAATAGCCTCTGGCAGCGGTTCCATGACGAGTGCAAATAAAAAGAGGCGATAGAGAGCAGCCCTGCCTGTTGCCCCTGTAAGTAAGGAAATATTTCAGTCTTAACCTATTATTCATGGCCGCTGCCTGGGTCTGAATATAAGATGTAAGAAGTTATCCCATAGACCAAATTTATCGGATATATAAAAGTACGGCCACTAAACTCGGTCAAATGGTTTCTCTGCATTCAGGGAGAGCCTCAATCCATCGACAGACCTCTGTTTAAAAGACAGAATGACATTAAGAATAAAGTTCCATGCAAAATGTCTTAAAAGAATCATTTATATGCTTATTTTCATAAAGCCTGTTACCCTCTGAATCAACAATAGTTGCAATATATTGTGATTCTGCTTTTTGGTTAGCCAAATATGCAAGGCATTCC
Source organism: Lepomis macrochirus (assembly GCA_024633595.2). Taxonomy (NCBI): domain Eukaryota; kingdom Metazoa; phylum Chordata; class Actinopteri; order Centrarchiformes; family Centrarchidae; genus Lepomis; species Lepomis macrochirus. Next base: position 21,988,226 of record JALXJV020000003.1, read on the forward strand.
CTGGTATACTAGGGAATACTTTGCATATTTATCTCCATGCTCATAAAATCTCGTGTACCTCAGTTTTTGTTCAGCATCTTCAGTAAGAATACAGTCTACAGCTGACCTAAGAGCATTAACTTCTTTCAATAATTCAGGTGAAGGGAATCTAACATAATAACAATTCTCTAAAGGATTTTGCTTGCTCAGCTTTTGACATTTCTTGGTGGCAGTAAATGAAATAATATGCCCTGTGATTGGAATTGCATGAGCCTTACAGGTTTCCCATGAAACTCAACAGAGAAAAAAGATACAAAAGTAACATCTTTAAGAACAGTAAGTCTCCAATGGTGGGACTGGTTGCCTGTACTTTTAAGTTTAATATTCATAACTCCACTAGCATGATCAGATATTACTATAATATACTTTCTTTCTGACAAGACAATACTGTATGCAAATAAGTCCCACACAGCAGTGTAGAAATTTCTCCACAATCTACCAATCCAAGCTCCTCACAGCTAGCATGAAGCAACTTTGCTTGTAAAGAGAGAGACTTAGTACTATGCAGAGATTTATCTACAAGCAATCACAATATTGGCTGTCACTGCTAAAAAATTAGAAAAAAAGTATTTTTTTATAAAGGCCAGTATTTTCTTACGTTTAAGAGGACTATGAACCCCTCCAATATTCCAGGTACAGACCTGCAGCTTGTCATATATCATTTATTGAAATTAATATAGGTTAGATTCAAGACCATTTAAAGTCATAAACATCCTGAAGTCTACTATTTACTACATATAGCCCTTTTAAACAATACAGCATTTGAATTCAAGTAAAATGCAGAATATTCACAAAGTTTACATTACAGTTATCTATAGAAAATAGTTTCAAAAAACTTGCTGTCAAGATTGATATGTTGTTGAAGAGCTCTGTACTTGTAAATCAGTAATCTTAAATCTGTTGCCGAGGGATATATTTCCACCTGCAAAACAACACATGCTCAATCATTTCCAAATACTATAATTATCTTGTTTACTCATGGTGGACCTCTTTTATTTCCTCTATAGCAGTCATTCAATTTCAAAATCTGTTGCAAGTGTCTTGCAAGTTTATCTCCGACCATCTGGAGATTTAAAAAGTGTTTACTTCCATATGATAATGGGCAAGCATGTGAAGGCCAACACTGATATTGAAATATGGATTTATAGAAGCAGAAATGTGATGGAAGAATATGTGACTTCTTGGAACATCAATCATGTTTGCTGAGGTGTGAGGCTTAAAGCTTCACACCACACTGGTTCTATCATCATGCTCATCATCATGAGTTTTATTTTGTCTGTTTTTTGTTGCAAAAAACTGGCTGAAATAATTGGGCAAATCCCAACATATGTTAAATAAATAAAAAAATTAATGTTCCAATAGCTCAGACACATCTACATTTTGTGTATGTTGTCTTTATGTACTTCTCTGTTTTGTTGGTGAAATTTGACATGATCTTTTCATGTCACTACCAAGGTCTTTTTTCCATTTATTGCAGGACCTACTCTTGCTTCTGGTAATATTAAATATGTCTCTCTGACAAACAGGGGTAGGTGTGTAGTTTCAGCTGAGATAGGATCACAGAGGAATCTGTTCTGTTTTCATTAGGAAACTGATTTTTTAGTGTTCCTTTGCTTAAACAAGCCATAAAATGTCAAAAGATGGTTTTCATCCCTGGTACAAAACTGAGGTGAAGATGGATACCAGAAGGAAACGAAGGTTACAATATGGTAACCCTAATTCTATTAGCACAGACGGAGCCCTCTACTGGACTCTACGGGTACTACCTCTCCTCCTATCACACGCACGTACTCGCCCACTGAAATTTTGCATACTGTAAGTAGCCGACCAATTGGACGTCGCTACTGTAAGTGTGTACCGTATAAATAATGGTGTTCTTACTGCTCAGCATCCAACCACCCCTTCAGCAGATGGCAGTGGAGCGGCAGGGCTCCATCATAGAGGGCTCCGCCTGTGCTAACAGAACTAGGGTTACCATATCGTAACCGTCGTTCTATCTCACACAAGCTCCGCCCTCTACTGGACTCTATGGGTACAGTGCCTGGAGCCCAATGACTGTCCACCCAGCCGCGAAAAGCCACAGCTCACCTCACCAAGACAATCGGCCACAGGTCACCAGCCACAGGCCCTAAGCTGACTCCATCCTAAGCGATGGGACAGTGGGCCACCCCTCAGAAAGGTCACAAGACTGATAGAGGTTTGGCATGACCAAGACGGATCTGATCCAGCCAGATCCAAACACCTGAACTGTCCTGATCCCTCACAGGGATATCCGGCACAGTCAGTGTAAAAAATGTTTTCCCCGACAAACAGTTGTCTATGATAGACACCAGTCTCTTTCTTCACAGATGCTGAGTCCCACCTGCAAGCACAGATCCTGAGAAGGAGCTCGACACATCCAACAGGTAAAAACTCACAAATGGACATGGTGAAGACCACAATGCCGTTGTGCAAATCTCCTTGATGCTCACCCCGTTGAAGAGGGCTGTTGACACATCCACACCCCGTGTGGAGTGAGCCAGGACCACTGAAGGTGGGTTTTTCCCCGCCTGCACATAGGCCTGTGAGATACAGTCACAAAGCCATCCAGCTAGGCGCCTTTTGGATAGAGCTTTACTGATCGCACCGTCACCAAAGCAAACAATCAGTTGATCAGTGCGTCGAATGGGGGCCATGCGCTTCATATAATGTGTTAGGGTGCGCACAGGACACAACAGATGCAGCCTCGCCTCCCTAGGCCCAGAGTGGCGCTAGGGGTTGAAGGCATCCAAACGTATGGTCCTCGACCTGAAGGAGATTCTTATGTTCTTAGGAACAAAGGAGGGGTTCAGTCTTAACACTTCTGCACTGTGGTCACGACGAAGCAGCATGCAGCTGGGATGAACCGACAGGGTGCACAGCTCACTCACCCTCTTGGCAGAGTGCCAAGCCTCCAGTCTTCTTGGGGACCAGCAAGTACGTGGAGTAAAGACCCTTACACATATCGTGTCTATGTGGGAGCTCAACCAACAGAGGTCACTCTATTCCCTTCTGTGGCGTCTAGGGCCAAAAAGGTTCTAACTTGTGTTTATCAATATCAATGAGGAGGCTAGCACTAGTACCACAGGAAGGTAATGACTGAGTTTGAAGCCATAGGATGTGCAGAACTTCACCTGCCTTCTAGCTACTCGCTTTTGACGTGCCAGGGTGCAATCAGACGCTCCACCAGGCGTATATTCTCGGCCGTCATGCCGCGGAAGCGGAGTGTGGTGCAGCTCAGGCGGCGTAGCGAGCACGATGGATGCCTGTATGGCAAGCCACTAGTGCCAAAAAACGTCACTCTTTGCCCGGGTCTCACCACCGCCTCGTTCGGCCTTAGCCGGGAGAGCGACATGGATCACGGGGCACAGCGTCGGTCAACGCGCCGTGTTAATGCGTGTTCAGCACAACACTTTGCTGGGAAGGGGTTGGTGGGGAGGAATTACCTCTTTGAGGAAAAATTAGGATCACTTCCAAAAATTAATTTGGTTTTGAATTGGTTCCCAAAAGATGAATGAATGCTGAAAGGAATGTCCACTTATACCACTTAGAGTAAATTCAATGAATCTCTGTGAGAGGGGGCATTGACTTACGCACTACTCACAAATTTAAACAACCACTGACAGAACAGACATGACAGGAAAAACAGACAAATTCAAAATAATCTTCTGTTGTGAATGAAACAAACAGATAGAATCCACTGAATTCCCTGACCTGCCTATTTTCATTCAATTATAATGCTGTAATGTTTACAGAAATTAATAAACAAGCATATAGGAACCCAAGTCTTTTCCTGTTAGAGCACCTGAGTAAATGTGTCAGTGTCTCCCTGCTGTAATTATGGTCAAACTAACTATATGTAATGTGCAACGAAACAGAAAAAACATGAATAAGGAAATGGCAGAAAAGTAGGTATAATGTTTCGGTCATCGACCTTCATCAGGGATCAACTTCACAATATGAAACACCTTCATACTAGTTGAAATAACCAATCAAAAAGGGGAGCCACCGGCTGATAAGATTGCCATCTGTGGTCTATAAAAATAGTGTTTCATATTGTGAATTTCATGTCTGACAAAGTTCCACTGAGGGCTGACAGTGTGCAGGAATTAAAAATGTACTTTAAAATGATTTTCTTTTCCAATGCATCTGTCTACCAGGTGTGCATTAGACAATGTTTAGTTAGAAAAATAGAAATAAAACATGACCAAAGCTGCTCAACCCACAAGTGGCAATATAGAGCAAGTACAGATAAGCAGATAAGATGAGGTAAAATCCTACAGAAAGTAACTTGAAGGGTAAATAAATTGACACACAAAGTAAGTAAAGATGTTACATATCACCATCAAAGAAATTTTTATTTTACATTATTAGTGTATCCTTGCACAGCGCTACACATGCTCCTGAAACCCAGACTTAGAAGATGAAGGCCAACCTATGTTGTTGTCACTTAGTCGTGTGTTTGAACATTCAACGTACATCTTCTCAGCTGGACCTAAACAGAGATTGCAAGTATACACGAGTGCACAAGAGGGCAGACAAAAGCTAGAGGAAAATAGAAAGTAAGAATGTTTTTACTGTCAGTCAAAGATCTAAATTTCAAAAAAGTTGTGCATATTGTAACAGAAAAGAGTGGTTTTTGAAATATCTTTCAAAACCCACATCAAATACAAATTATAAAAGATGCAAAAGTCCATATTCAGTGCATGATACAAAAGAACTGATTTACAGTAATCTCTGCATGTTGGGTGGCTTACATTACTTAACATTTGTACATTATATCAGCATTGATAAACAAACGACAAAATAAAACTTAAAAGTATTGATTTACACTAATCTCTTCCTGTTAGCTGGTTTACATTATTTAGCAGCAATTGCAGGTTCAATTGACATTGATAAACAAATGTGGAAATGAGATTACATTCATTATGAGTAGTTGTGCAAAACTCACTGTACTGGGAAAAATACTTTGATCTGTGTTAAGTTGTACATTAAGAAACAGGTGTACATTTGTGAAAATCTTAATGTAGCTGTACATATAGAGTTTCTGTGAATAAATTCAACAAAGAGTTCACAGTGAAGTGCAATGAATAGAAAAGTTGCTCAAGAGAATGAGTCATGATAAAAGTACAGCAGACTTCACTGATGAAGCAAAGAGTCAGGTATTAAAGGCTCTACACTCATCCCTTTCTTAAGTTCTGTTGATACAGAGATGGTGATGTGTGTGCCCGCTGAGTTGATATTACACTGGCCTGTCGTCAGCATCCTCCCACAGGTGTCTCCGTCAGCGTCCTGAGACCAACCTCCAACAAAACTCAAAATTACACCCTGACAGTGCCTGACATGTACAATTAGAAAGTGCCTGTTTCAATTGTAAATGTTCCAAATCACAATACATCACTACACTGTTCAGTTTTCATATAGACGGTGGCATTAAAAAAATGTAACAACACATGCAGCATTATGCTGAAAATTGTATGATAAAGAATATATATGAAAGGAGTTAACAGAAAATTCATAAGTATGTGGAAAGGTTGCATGAGCAATATTTAAATGTGCCACCAACAAATACATTTACATTTTTGTAAAAATCAAACTCAAACCTGGTTAAAACCTGATAAAACACTACCAGCAAATATAAGTACACACAGCATATATTTCCATGTGACTGAATATGTCTGTTGTTGGAGAATGAAAGTAAAGTAATTCATTCTGCAGTTTCTGCTCTCAGATCAGCACAGTTCTTCACTGGTCTCCTCGTGGGGTCTCGGTGGTGGTAACCACTGGGGTTGGGGTTGTAGTTGGGGTTGTGGTTGCAATTGGTGTTGTTGTTGTGGTTGTAGTTGGGGGTGTGGTTATGGTTGTAGTTGTGGTTGTGGTTGGGGTTGTAATTGGGGTTGTGGTTGTAGTTGTGGTTGTAGTTGTAGTTGGGGTTGTGGTTGCAATTGGTGTTGTTGTTGTGGTTGTAGTTGGGGGTGTGGTTATGGTTGTAGTTGTGGTTGTGGTTGTAGTTGGGGTTGTGGTTGTAATTGGTGTTGTTGTTGGGGTTGTGGTTGTAGTTGGGGGTGTGGTTGTGGTTGTGGTTGGGGTTGTAGTTTGGGGTTTGGTTGGGATTGTGGTTGGGGTTTTGGTTGGGGTTGTAGTTGGGGTTGTAGTTCGGGGTTTGGTTGTGGTTGTAGTTCGGGGTTTGGTTGTGGTTGTGGTTGGGGTTGTAGTTGGGGTTTTGGTTGGGGTTATGGTTGTGGTTGTAGTTGGTTTTGGTTTAGTTGCTGGAGGTGGAGTCACAGGCCAGAAAGGGAAGGACGGCCTGGTAGGAATCGGCTTTGGCCCATATCCTGTGTACCAGTTGCCTATCTGCGCCAAGACAAAATAAATACAGCAAAACATTTTAAAAATCCAGTTGTTTTTCTATACTCTCACCTCATTGCCTCACTATAGTTGATACCTGATATGATTGATTTAATTAATTAATTAACCTCATCACTGTCAGACTCACTGCTATAGTAATGAAAATTCATTCTTACTTCCTCACTGTGTGAATCACTGCCATGATGACAATTCTGCAAAAACATTAAATAAAATGTTGGTTTGCTTTTCATATTAGCTGAAAGTGATTTATAACTCGTAAAAGCAATAGCATGCAAGTAGTAGAAAATAGCAGGGAGTATTTTTGTTTGTACTTACAGCACTGGGGGAACTGATCAAGTAGAAAATCATCAGAAGAAAAAACTTCATCCTGCACTTCAAACTGTAATTCCAAATCCCTTGATAGTTAGAGCTGCCTGTGTGCCACAGTGGAGTTACAGCTTAATAATAAAGAATCAAATATTAAGCCTGTGTTCGCTACCTTCAAGCTGGTCCCTTCAGGAAACTCCTTTAGCTTTTAAATAGCCTCTTGTTTCCACCTTGCTCTCACACTTTAAATGTGTGTTACTTCATGTCAGATGTGGTCGGTCTCATGGCAGCCGCTGGAGACAAAACCAAATAGGCGTGAACACAATCTCATTACCCAACTAGACTGTGTTGTAACATTAAACACTGTCATCCTGTTTATAATCCTTATAGAATTAAAGTATTTTCTGACACATGCTGAGCTGATTTGTACAGCTGATCTCACACACACACCACACACACACTGTCCTTTTGATTAAAGCATAGGTGAAAAGAGGCCATGTGTAGCTTTCAGTGGCCTCTAGCGGTGAGTTTTCAGATTGCAACCACTACATTTCCAAGTGTGTGCTCCTGTGCATGCTCAAACTCATGAGCAAGTACTTGCCGTCAGCCAAAACAGAGGCATAACAAGAGACGGCATCACACAAAATGCTGGAAACTCAGATAAACTCCCATGCAACATTAGTGTAATAGTTTTATCAGCTTGACGTTGAACTAATCCATGATCGTTACATGACAACACTGCATTGACTGAAAAATGAAGTCTCCTCATTATGAAGGAATTATTATTAAACTATAATAACATGGTTAAGGATGCAAGAACACACTTTTCTTCTGAATTCATTACTATACATCAGCATAATCCTAGATTTTTATTTAAGACTGTGGATCAACTGGTAAATCCAGCCCCTCATTGTGCCTCAGCTGAAAGTGTTGAAAATTGTGAACTGTTTTTATCTTATTTTGCTGAAAATCCTCTGCCTCTTACTCAGTGGTCCTCGGTCACCTATAACAAGATAGTTTTAACCAGTTTTATCCCATTGAGATTTTAAAAACAGTATCACAAATGAGAATGTCTTCCAGCCCCCTTGGCGTAGTACCAGCAAAGTTTTTACTGAAAGTAATGGATTCTGTCAGGTCCAATTTGATTTTAGTTTTTAACAGCTCCCTATCTACCGGTTGTGTCCCTGTTTATTTTACAACTGCTTGCGTAAACCCACTTTTAAAAAAGCCTGGTCTGGACCCCTTACTCCCTCAAAATGTGCCTATCCATCCTCTGTAGAGGTCATAGCCACCTCGTCTGCTGGTTCTGGTTTGTCCACTGGTGGACCTGCACCCACCACTGCCAAGTGTGATTTATACTTCTGTGTCGAATCAACGGCGCAGGCTCTGCATAGCCTCATACCCTTCGCCATAGCGTGATGTGCAACTCCTCAAAAATGTACTTACAGATCGAGGAAAAAAGCGGACTGAACTGTGATTGATCTGCAGAGTAGCCTAGCAAAGCCTCCGAGCTGACTTGAAGTGCCCTGTGCTTTGAAGTAAATTTTTCTAGTGGCAGAACCAGCAGCTGTAACACAGTAGATCAATATATTTGATCCTCACAACCGGAGCAAAATGACTCGTCTCACTATCAGAATGTGATCCATTCTATAACAGCTGCACGTATATAATTTTACCCCCATACCCCCAGAAGAATGTACATGTGCGACGTTCTTTCTCTGCAAATAGTTGTATTATTTTTCTCTATTTTTTTATTATTCTTGTGCATTTATTTAAGTCAACTGTATGTCTGTCTACGTGTAGCAGCATATCACGAAAGCAAATTCCACGTATGTGTAAAACACTACTTGGCAATAAAGCTTCTTCTGATTCAAGTTAGCGCATGGCTAAACCGAAAGTTAGCCTGCTTGGCCGGCAAAAGTCAACACAGTGGAAGATGTAGCGGTTGGCGGTGTAATCGCAGAACAACAGAGACAGTTGTGTTTTTGTTCATAGGCTACTGTATTTTGTTGACAGAGCATGTCATTGTGATACAGAAAAGAAAAAGACAGGACTCTTTTATAGCACTGCATAGCATAATGGTAAAAACTACCGTTACCGTAATTATAAGTGTAAGCATGGAGTACACCCCTTTGGCTGACAATTCTCTTCCACATATATTTTCATCAATTCTGGATATATATATATATATATATATATATATATATATATATATATATATATATATATATATATATATATATAGTATATGACACAATACCACATACATGGATACTGGAATGCTTGGCACCAAGGTATTTGTAGCTGTCCTGAATATCTGCAATGTGGCCTTCTGGTAATATAAACTATACTTTATTTAACTTTTGACGTGTTCAACCGTTTTGCATGTAGTGACATATGCAATGAACTTGTGGCTAGATGTTTTGGGGGGAGACTATTCAACGGAGACTGGTATAAAACATTGTGATCAGCATAACATCAGCAATTTATAATGTAGCAAACAGCAGACAATTTAATTTAATCTTGCAGTCAATTACAAACTGCACTCTTCCATACCAAATACATTCCACACACTTTACAGGCTTACCCTCTCGTTTCACATGGTGCACTGCTGCCGACTGTGGTCCACAGTGTCCTTTCTGGATATTTTTAGCATTATGCACTGTCATCTCCATAGCTTGGGAAATCTCTAAGGCTCTGACTGGCTAAGACTGGAACATTACTTTAACACCAAATAGTATTAACGCTATTCTCCTCACATTACAACAAGTATATGGCAGAATTGATTTGCTTATTGCTTACTATCAAGTGCTGAGTGATGAGACATACTAGTTTGTCACACAAAACAGGTTTATATAATTATTATTGTAATTGGAAAGGAAAATAATATCCATACAGCATCAGTATTAAATTAAAATTGTTATTTGTGTCTATTGTATTTCAGCACATGACATATCTGCCATGTTTGAGTCATATTCGGTTCATAGTAGTATGTAAAAATAAATGAATCAACAGACCGGCAGACAATGATAAACAAATACATTACGCCCTATAGATTAAAATGTTTTTACCGTTAATATTTTATCTCAACAAGTATCACAAAATCAAACCAAACAAAGATAATGACAGAGGATGACACTACACCCTATGGATTAGAATAAATTTCACCACAAGAATGCTGTCTTGACACGTATCTTGTTTCAAATCCAGTTTAATTTTTCAAAACAAATTATAAAAGACGCAAAAGTCCTTATTCAGTACAAGATTCAAAAGTATTGATTTACACTAACCTCTGCCTGTTGGCTGGTTTTAGATTATTTAACAGTGATCGCAGGTTCAATTGACATTGAGAAACAAATGTGGAAATAAGATTACATTCATAATGAGCAGTGCAAAACCCAACTGTACTGGGAAAAACAGAACAAATAACAGAACTGTGATTATATTGTATTGTACATTAAGGAACAGCTGTTCATTTGTGAGAATGCAGCAAGGGGTTGACAGTGAAGTGTGATGAATGGGAATATTGATCAAAAGACTGAGTCATGATAAAAGTACAGTGTAACAGACTGCACTGATGAAGCAAAGAGTCAGGTATTAAAGGCTCTAAACTCATCCCTTTCTTAAGCCCTGTTGATACAGGGATGGTGATGTGTGTGTCCGCTGAGTGGATATTACACCGGTGTATTCTCCATCAGTGTCCTGAGACCAACCTCCAACAAAACTTATAATTATACCCTGACAGTGCCTGACGTGTACAGTTGGAAAGTGCCTCTTCCAAATCACAATACTTCAATTCTTAAGGTTTTTATACGGAGAATTAAGTTGAACAACACATGCAACATGATGCTAAAAAATACATAAAGAGGGATATACAGGAAAGGTAAGGAAAAATAGTATGAGAATGTGGAAAGGTTGCAGAAGCAATACTGAAATGTGATGCCAACAAATACATTACGTTTTGTAAAAATCTATTAAATACATGGTTTTAACATGGTGAAATATGACAAACATAAATAAATGCAAAACACACACACAGCAAACATTTCCAATCAGTGAGTACAATTTCTTGTTGGAGAATTGAAGTAAAGTAATTCAATCTCCAGTTTCTGCTCTCAGATCAGCACAGTTCATCACTGGTCTCCTCGCGGGGGCTCAGTGGTAGGAACCACTGGGGTTGTGGTTGTGGTTGGGGTTGGGGTTGGGGTTGTAGTTGTAGTTGGGTTTGGTTTAGGTGCTGGAGGTGGAGGTGGGGCAGGAGCGGGTGGTGGCTGCGGCCACAGACCAGGAATTGGAGGCCAGAAAAGGACGGACGACCCGGGAAGAATCGGCTTGAACTCATATATTGGGTACCGATTGCCTCTCTTCACCAAGACAAAATAAACACAACAAAACATTTAAAAAATCAAGTTGTTTTGCTGTATTTTTATTATAGTTGATACCTGATAAGATTGATTTAATTCTTACCTCATCACTGTCAGACTCACTGCTATAGTGAAGAGAATTCATTCTTACCTCCTTGCTGTGTGAGTCACTGCTATCATGATGATGACAATTCTGCAAAAAATAAATATTATCTAAAATGCTGGTTTTGTTTTTCTTATTAGCTGAGTCATAAAAACTATAGCAAGAAAGTAGTATGTGTTCTTTTTGTTTGTACTTACAGCACCGGGGGAACTGATCAAGTAGAAAATCATCAGAAGAAAAAGCTTCATCTTGCACTTCAAACTGTAATTCCAAATCCCTTGATAGTTAGAGCTGCCTGCGTGCCACTGTGCAGTAACAGCTTAATAATAAAGAATTAAATATTAATCCTGTGTTCTCTACCTTCAAGCTGGTCCCTTCAGGAATCTCCATTAGCTTTTAAACAGCCTTGCTGTGCCAATATTGCTCTCGCACTTGAAAGGTGTGTTACTTCACGTCAGATGTGGTCGATCTCATGGCAGCCGCTGGAGAGAAAACCAAAATAGGCGTGAACACAGTCTCATTAACCGACTAGACTGTGTTGTAACATTAAACTCTCACATCCTGTTTATAATCCTCATAGACTTAAATTATTTTCTGAAATTTGCTGAGCTGAATCAAGCCCAATTTGTACAGCTGATCACACACACAACACACACACATCTTCCTTTTGTTTAAATAATAACATTTGAATTCTGAGTTAACTTACCACATTACATTACACATTACTCCCTTAAGAAAATGATTTCAAATATTTTAAATATTAAATAAGTCATGGAAGATGTTGTTGAAGCGCTCTGTACTTGTGAAACAGTAGCCTAATTTCTGTTGGCTAGGGTTATATTTACACCTGCAAAACAACACTTGCTCAATTATTTCCAAATACTGTAATTATCTTGTTTACTCATGAACCTCTTTTATTTCCTCTATAGCAGTCTTTCAGTTTCACAACCTGTTGCAAGTGTCACCCAGACAGCTTATTTCCGACCAGAGATTTAAAGTGTTTATTTCCACATGATAATGGGCAAACATGTGGAGGCCAACACTGGTATTAAAACACTGATATATAAAGAAAAGTAAGAAAAGGAGAATTTGTGACGATTCCTGGATATTAAGGGTTTATCCTTCAGACCACACTGGTTCTATCATTGTGATCTGAGTTCTTTTTGAAATAAGTAATGTTAGTCAGTTGAAATTACTTTTTTAAAGACCTACATGGGCTGCAAGCAGTAGTAAGATCATTATACACCGGTGAACATGCCTTGTAACAAAACCTGTACCTAAGTCTGAGGGATGATATTTTGCCCATTGTCAGTTTGGTCTCGATATCATCATCATTTGTTGCACAGCTAAATTTAAAAATTCAAAAATTGCATTTACTAACCTCAGGTCAAAGTTTAACAAAGTTGACACACACTACACACTGCATACACTGTAATGGCTGAGGCATGTGCAAAAGCTGTTTTCCTCAGCCTTGTGAATATGTCATTACAGCATATCAAAGAAGGTTTAAATTAGCAAAAGGTAGTGAAAACACCATTTAGCAACATTCTCAATTCATGATAACATTTTAGTTTTTGGATATTTTACCGGAAAGAAAAATCTAAACAAAAAAGCATTCTCTTCAGTCTATGCATCATAAAACACAGATGTTTTTCTTTGGGGACAAAAGCTAAATGAATCAAGAAAGAATCTGATCAACACACCGTTGACAAAAACATTATCTTGGCAACAGGTTTTATGATGGTTAGTTTTCACATCAAGTTTAGTAATCCATGAGTTGCTCAATGTCTGACATAAGATAATAAATTTAATTAATTTTGTTAATAATACACAGCCAAGTTTACAGAAAACTACTGAACCAGAATTAAAGTTTGTGGAAATGCCAACATATGTTAAATTGCATTAGATTTATATCAAATTGCCCAGATACATCTACAATTTTCATTTGGTGTGCAGCATTGAATAGCACGAAGTGTTTAACTTTCATCCTGTAAAATGTTGAAATAACCTTAGTAAGATGTAGGAATGAGCGAGTACAGCATTATCTGTATCTGTATCTGTTAACCATATGAATTATCTGAATCCGTATCTGTATCTGTTAACCATATGAATTATCTGTATCCGTATCTGTACTCGGACGGGGCGGAGCATACCCAGGAAGTGAGCGGGATTTAATCCGGAAGTGGGTCGAGTTGTCTTGAAAATGGGCGGGGCTTTAACCGGTATGTTATTTTAAGCATGCAATTGATATGGGTTGATCAGAAAATGTTATATTTATTGTTGATTAGAAAACAATTTACATGACAGCATCAGCATTGATCAATGGTTTTGATCACGATAACAAACAAACTATATACAGAACAAGTTTTGCAACAGTGAATACAACACATGCGCTTGCAAATTATGAACTAAAATGTAATGAACAAGAGTTTTAATACTCAACATGACTTTCTTTTTTTAACTTTTAATTTTTTATGATCAGTGTGATTTTTTTTTGGTTCTTTTTTATTTTTTGTACCACCAAGCAGGATTTGAGCTTGTCCAGGTAACTTCCGGGTTAACCCTGGCACGAAGGTGTTTCACTCTGTACTGGGGTAGATCTCCATGGTAACCTATTCTGAAGGCTAACCTGCTCCGGAGCAGGCTATGTTCCAGAAAAGAGATGTGAAAACGCTGCATACCTACCAATCAGCTCTCTGGAAAATGACATCACCATCTGTAGGAAATCCCACAGACTGTTTTAGCCAATAGGCTGCTTTATGTTTGCAGCGGTGATGTGGAGAAACTCCTGACTATGGCATCTTACAGAGACTGATTAAAAGCCTCAGGCTAATGTTGCCTACAGGTTTTTACAGTACAGCAGGATCAGCCTACTTACTGCCTTTAAATGTGTTTAATATTTTTTATTTGCTCCCAGTTTCTTTCACACATCCTGACGTAGCCGTTAAAATAAATGGATTTTTATTTTTCTTATGTCAGGCTGAATATTATGCGCAGTTTGGTAGGGATATTGAAATACTACATTTTAATATGAATGTAGGCTATCTATTTAGGTTAGTATAGCTTTCTAAGTCCTACTACAGAGACTGTAGTTATGTTCCGTCCCACCTTTTGTGATGTGGGCGTAAAAGGTGGGATGGTGAGTTTTCAGCAGCCTAAATGTTGAGATTCAGTCTTTCAGCCACTATCTGAGCACATTTTATGGCATGAAGGGATTTTTCGTTTCATTTCTTTATGAAGTTAATTTAGAACAATGTTTGGAAAACTTTTGAGTGTGTTAAATAAATGAATCTCATTTTTGAAGTGGCGAAAAGTTTTTTTTAAGTGAGGGAGAACGGCTGAGTCTTTTAATGTGGAAACACAGATACACAGCCGAGCTGAAAGAATAAAGCTGATATTTTCTGCAGCTCATAAGAACACTTTTTATCAACGCATTATAGACTACGCCTGTTCATTTAGACATTCACACTGTCTGCGATTTTCTGTCTCCCTGCATGTGTCAGTTTCAGCCGTGCTGCTGTCGTATTTCTGTAGTGTTACAGTTTAATCCTCGATCGTAAAATATGACGCTCTGCTGAAAGTGGACTTGTTCATGTCTATTTGGTCATCTGCTGCTAACACCGCCTCTTTTATGTGAACGCGCTCCCGGCTGGATCAGGAAAACCTGGGTTAATTTACCGAGTTGATAACCAGCTTCGTGGTGCCGCTTATCCCGATCGCGGTTCTGGGTTAGTGAAGCCAGATAACGGATATCCTGGGTTTGTTGAACTCGCTTCGTGGTGCAGGCCAGGTATGTGTGTGTGTGTGTGTGTGAGAGTGAGTAAGAGGGAGACAGGGGGGGTTGTGTGTGTAGATTAATTTGTAATATTATTTTAAATAATTTATTTATACCACAACTATCTTTTTTTTTAAAATAGCCTACAGCAAATGTCAGACACTCAGTGCGTGAAGTAAAAAAACTGGTTAGAGCCAGCTGAGAGTTTAAAAAAAAATCTCTGATGACCGGGAGAGAGAGTAGTGTACTCAAAATGCTTTATCCATACCGGATACTCGTTTCAGCCGAGTATCCGGCTCAACCCTAGTAAGATGCATACGCTTTAAGTGGGGAAAAGATATTGTGTAGCTTTGAAACTTGGTCAAGAGAAATATTAGGAAAAATCTGTGGTTGTTGGTTATAATCTGTTTTAGAGGCATTTTAATTGCTTCATGTTTTTTAGCATGGTGGTTTTGCAAAGTATTTAGATTTAATTGAGATCTCTTCCCAATTAAACAATGTGCATGTTGTCTTTATATCTCTTGGTAGAATTGACTTTCTAAAAGTTTTCCTTTTCTGTTCACATCTATATGGGCACTTCTGTTCATGCCACTACCCAGGTCTTTTTCCATTTATTGCAAAGGACCCACTGCTGCTCCTGCTAATGTAAAATGTGTCTCTCTGCGAAAAAAAAATTGCTTATTAACTCACATTACAAACAAGTAACCACGTGTAGCTTCAGCTAAGATAAGATCACATAGGATCTCTTGTCATTAGGAAACTGCCACTTTTTAAGTGTATTTTTTAGTGTTCCTTTGCTAAAACAAGCCATAAAATGTCAAATGATGGTTTTCTTTCCAGGGACAAAATGAAGGTAAAGATGCATCACTGGAGGAAAATATTCATTTCCTGCAGTGGGGTTGCTATGGCAATTCTTGTCAGCAGCCAACAGCTGCTTGGTGGCAGTATTGTTTCCTCATGCAGCTTTTTATTTTCTCTATTTTAACTGTTTTCAAAAAGCTTTGTCTCTATGACAGACTAAAACTGCTTCACAGTGTATTTTATATGATTCTCACTTGTTTATAAGTGTATTTTTGTACAACCAGATATCCAGACTGTCTTAGACTCAGAAAATAAAGACCAGGAGGAAATGAAGTGCATTTTAAAGATTCTTTATTGCTTTTTGTGATTTCATGCTTTCATGCTGAGACAAGGCTTTCATAAAATTCAGCATCTGGATCATTTCAGTGAGCTGGACGAAGAGTAGGTTGTTGTTTACGTAAGTTTGGCGTCTCTGTAGGGGAAAATACATTTTTTATAAGGTATGCAGGAACTTATTTCTTGTATATTTTCATTTTATCTCTATTTCTCCCTTTCAACAGTAAGGGACAACAGTAGTTCAAATTAAAAATACTTTTGCATGTTTTCATCCAAATTAGATTAGATACTGACCTTCTCACTTGAGCGCTTCTCAATTACATGGGTGGGACCAGCCTTTAAAATTAAGCAAAACATTTTAGTAAAATGGGGCTAAAAGTAAACACTTACTATTCCAGAGTGTGTCCTTGTTGTAAATTTAGTTGTTTTGTAAAATTTAGTACAGGAAGGCCATGGCTTACCATTGAGCTAGAGACCAGCATCATGATCACAACCAGAGCAACAATCTTTACTCCAAATGCCTGCATCTAAAAAACAATACAAAAACAAAGCAGTTTGTTACATGTACAATCACTGCAATGACTGTTGCAGATGAATGCAAAGACCCTATCTTGGCCCGTTTGTATTGTTACTTTATGTTTAATTTATCCTTACCTATTTTAATGTTTGGCTCTTTCAGTTGCTGACACAATCAATGCTGTGATTTAGTGCAGAACCAATTTTCAGTGCAGCTTCTTTCCACCAATCACAGACAACATGAGATTTCCTCATATGCTTTTCATTGTCATTGCAAAGCACAGAAACAACTGTCCAAACTAGTTTTTGTAACCCATGTGCTGGCATGCCAAGCAATTGTTGGACACATTAATTACTGTAATAAATTATTAAGACAGCTACAATGCCATCAGATAACCAGTACTTTAGAGAAAAGATTGGATTCTATTTCCCAATATAGTTGCTTGATCGTTTGAAGAGATGAACAAGCCAAATGATGGCCTAGTGGATAGCACTGTGGCCTCATGGCAAGAAGGTCTTGGGTTCAGACCTTGGTCAGCCCAGGCCTGTCTGTGTGGAGTTTGCAAGTTTTCCCCATGCTTGCATGGGTTTACCCTGGGCGCTCCTAGGAGTTTCTTCCCACCATCAAATACATGCATGCTAAAATTCATAATTCCTCCAAAGTAATTGTTCTTTTTCTACCACAGAAACCACAGGGGAGTCATAAGCAAGACGCTTAAAGAGACGTGCCTTCATCCCTACCTTCTCAACCTCTTTTTGAAAACATTATTACTTTTCATCAAATCGCCATTTGCCTTCTTCACTGTCACATTCACCTTAGTTATGTTTTTTTCTTTGACTCATATGGTTACATTATTGACATTTTTTTCAATTAGTAACGATTAAAGTAAAAATTTTGTTAATTATTTCACCGTAGGATCAACCAATGATCAACTGGTCAGTCTTCCTTCATTAATTGCCTTTTTAGCTGCAATACTGTACAAATAAAGCTTCTGGGGTGTATGGCTGTTTCAGGGTGTTTACAAATAGAAATGTATTAATTTCTAATAGAATTTGTTTTTGTAGTAAATAAAGCCAGTTGGTCATCAGTAAATCCTACAGTGAAATAATGAAATTGTTAATTTTATATCTGAAAATGTCTCAGTTTTTGTGATTTAAACATTTTAAACTTCGGCTGTGCTAGCTGCCTACCATTGTACCATTTAAGGTTTCTCACTGAACTCTAACCAGTGCTTGAAGTGGGTCGGTGTTCTGTCGATTTATGCTACCTATCGGGTTGTGCTGCTTAGCGGTTCTGCGCATGCGTATGACCCACAAGCATGGGTGTGTTTCCACGTCCATAAATCTGTGCAACCTTGCTGTTGGAAATGCCGTCGAGACAGTGGCTGATCGTCAGCAATATCAAAAAATAAAATCATTATAATCATTATTATGGTAGTCTATTAGTATCAGAATATGCCACCCCTGATATCTTAAATAAAGATGTCATACTATAGTATTTCAACATGCTCCCCATCTCTTACAGTGCACACGGAGTGAGTAGTGGTGCAATATATAATGAGTAGTGGGAGCATTATTTGGGGGATATTAGAATATGCTACCCCTGAAATTATTTCATAATAAAAAACAGAAGACATAATACTTAGAGAGTTATACCTGTATGGGAGTGGATAAGGGAACACATAAGGTAACATTTTTTGATAGGGCAAAGCGACTCGGTAGACTCTGCTATCGATTTGCGCTACGGTAGCATTTTTTCGACAAGGCATGCAGTACCAGCACTTCTGGCATACCGGGACATTTTCTTGCATACCGGGACTTCTCCCAATCTCTTTTTGAAAAGCTTTTGTTAAAAATGTTCTGAAAAACAACGCATGAAACATTGCACAATAGGAAAACATGCAATGCAACTGAAATGTAGAAGAAACTACTGGCACCTAGTTTTTTTCCACGTCTACCTGTATTTCAATACATATATAATATGACTTGTAGGAATGTGTTCAGGTGGATAATGTGTTTGTTTTGGGTTTCTTAGCCAAACAAATTCTAAAACTAATCCAGTTTTGAAAGACTTCATCACACCCAAGAGTTACTAAATCTTTGATGAGTTTCTAAGGCCCTTGTTTGACAGGGACACACTATGGTTGATTAACTCACATACTGTCACAGCTGATGTTTGAGTCATCTTTTTAAAAAAAATCAGCTTGCAGGGGAGGGGGGGGTGTATTTCTGCTAGCTCACTGTTGCACATTTTGGGATTTAGGGACTCTGTAACAAAACCAGGTAGTGTTTCTCAAAGCCACATTCTCATTTCACACCTTGCAGACTGCCCTGACATCTTGTTGTATTCCAGAAGGTTACTGTGTTTACATTAATTCATTTAGCTGAGGCTTTTATCCAAAGCAACTTACAATTGCAACATTATGTCAGAGGTCGCACGCCTCTGGAGCAATGAAGGGTTAAGTGTCTTGCTCAGGGACACAATAGTGCATCACAGTTAGTTAGTCATCAACTTGCCATACGGAAAATTGTTTGTAAGCAGAATTTTGAAATGCTTGTGAAAAAAGACAAAACAATGAAAGAAAAATGTAGGATATCTTGATCATTTCTTTATGAGGTTGTTTATTCAATTTCAGTTACTCAAGAAAAAATGCTGAACATGAAAATAAACTACAGTCTCTCCAATGTAACTGAAGTGAAGAAGTCACTTATATAGCCCTGGTATCCATATTCTTGAGACTCTCTCCTCATATCCGTATTTAGTCATGTTTTGTAGCTCTAACCATGAGGAGACGAAGTTATCAATACATTGCCACGCACAAACAGTATGTCCATCAATATCACAAATATACAATAAAATACAAATACGACACTACTGTCTGTGTCAAAGGAATCGGGCCAGGAGATAGGTGAAAGAATTGGAATGATATATGGGAAGGCCACGGTGAAACAACCAAGTTAAGTCCTCAAGAGAGTTCTGTTGGCAGAACATCATACGATATTTTGTGACTCCAAAATGCTGGAGCCAATGTGGTAAAACACAATAGTCGATCACTGTCATATTTTTTTATCTTTCCCTTTAATTTTGTCATATTGGCAAGATTGTTGCTAAAGAAGTAACGGATAAAACCGCAGGCAAAGTCATGGCTCAGAATGAATATCTGTTTAAAATACACTTAGTTGGTACAGAGAAAGCCATCACATGGAAATAGCTGCAGCCAAACCCTCCAAAGGACAACTAAACTGCACGCTGACTTTCATAAGACTATGAAATGATCACTTGATTAAAATAGTGGGAAAACTACACGTATGTGCATTGTATGTGTCTGTCTATCAAATCATACGATTATACATGTGTCATACATTGAGCTTAAGAAAAACAAACATATTTGCTTCATGTATTCCATTTATGAAGTTTATTTTGCTCATACTACAGAGAATACACAGATTTTGATCCTTGTGTTTAATTGAACTAGAATAATAATGTGCATTTAAATTACAAAAGAGAAAGAAACAGCTGTCATGACAAACTGACACAAAACAAAGCTGATTTTAAAGTGATGTCATTCAACATGGGTTTCATTAACTTATTGATAAGTTACATTTCAGATTTTAATTTGTAGTAGTAGTTGCAGCAGGCGGAGCAGTAAGAGATTGTTGGAGGCGGTAGAGGGCAAGAAGGTACTGGAGAAGTTCTGTATATGCCATTGGCCGGGAGTAGTAACGCTTTAAGAAAATAAGAAACATTCATTGTCAAACACACAGGAGAAGATATTTTACAGAAACTGACATTCAGGTGTGTTGAATGTTGAATCTAAAAAGCTCACCTCATTGGAGTAAGAGCTAGACCGAGCAAGTCGTTCATGCTCCATGTCCATCTGCAGAAAAATCCACAAGTTGCAAGTTTGATACTGACTGCATGATGCTCAAAAATAGTAATGATATCAACATATAAGAACACTGGTAATGGTATTGAGTTTGAGAATGTTACACTTACAGGAAGAGCCAGAGTGAGGCTCAGGAGGCATCCAAGCACAAATACTACCTTCAGCATGGTTACAGTGATTACACCTGTTGAAAAGATTAGAAAGACTTTCTCAAAAGCTTTTCTAAAAAAAAAAGTATCCATCCCACTAACCTCACACAGAAATATATATAGATATATATATATATATATATATATATATATATATATATATATATATATATATATATATATATATATATGTATACTTACTTTCAAGTCTTTACAACTTCAGCAGACCTTCTTGCAGATGGTTTAAGGAGGTTGTTGCAGTGTTGCTCTGAATGTTTAGCTTTTCTTATATACAGTTACAGGAGCAGATGTAATATCATTAGCATACAGCATTGTTGGGAAATTGCAAATTATTAGGAAACCTTCCACCTCTACATTCCAACGTGAGGAAATAGGTAGGATAGGTGATGGTTAGAGACACACCTGCAGTATGGTCCAATGATTATATATTTAATTTCAGAAATAATGAATACAGTCACTTGGATTTGTCTCAAATTCCTGGTTCATTTTGGTAAACATATGCTTTTTTCACGCATCCATTTTAGTACTTTTCAATGTGTCTTTAACCCACCTGCATGATATCTCTTTATTCAGCACAACCCCAGAGTTTGACTTTCCATTAGTCAGTGTAACACAGTATAAAGCTCATAAAATATGTGCCTTTTCCATCAACAGTTGGTATGCCTGTAAATCAATGAAAATATGAATAATTCACGGTTTTAAAAAATTTCTTTCAAAAAATGTTTGATGATTTACAGACAAAAGAGATTTTAAGTGAAAGCCCCACATCAGTTTGTCTCTAGATTGTATATAAGTAATGTCACTATTGATAAAATATATTCATCAATGAACAGACGCACTCCAGAGGTAAGTGGAAAGATTTGGACAATAGCAAATGTCATCTCATTAGCATCCAGCATCGTTGGGTAATTGCAATAATTAGGATTTTTTTCACCTCCACATTTTGAGGTGGCTATTAGAGACAGATACCACACCTAAGCTAAGTATACCTAATTATAACTCTTATTCTCTTATTCTTATTTTTCAATTTCTAATATATATTGTATTTTTCTGTTGTATGTTTTTATTTCATGTGTTGATTTTAATCTGTTGTGTTTTATCTGGAGCTGCTGTAACAAGCGAATTTCCCTAGTGTGGAATTAATAAAGTCTATCTTATCTTATCCTATCTTGTAGGCTGTATGATGTGTAGCATTCATTTAATAGCTCATATCAGAAATAATATGCTACAGTCCATTGGATTTGTCTCATTTTTAAACCTAAATATTAGCTTTAGTACCACTGTATGTTCAGTATCTTTGTTCTCCATCCCTCAATATTGGCAAATCAGAAAACAGATGTGATAAAATACTTCAAATTGTTTGAAGTAAATCTCCCTCATTGTCATTACCTCCTTGTCACATTCCTTGAGCCAATTTGCTGTACAGTAGAATACAAAACTCCAAAAACTATGCTGCTGTCTACGTCAAACAGAAGTGGGGAAAGGAATTTGGCCTGGAGGTATCTGAAAAAAAGTTATATATGGGAAAACCAGGGTAAAATTACCAACTTAGAGAGATCTGTTAGAAGAACATTACACAATATTTTGTGACTCCAAAATCTGTTGAATGACAGTGTCAATTTCTAATAACTGTAATCTCATCGTACTGAATCTTGATGTGCAGAACGACGTGAATGTTTTGGTCCCAAACAGCTGGGACCAGTATAACGTATTATTATTAATGGTGAGAAATGTGATGAAACCATGTATGTGGTGGCTCATTCTGACCATACTGCTCTCAAGAGTCAGACATAGGCTCAGAGGCATTGAGAAACAGTGAAGGTGTTGAAACTGTATGAATCTATCTAATCATTATCTACATTACACACCTTTATACACAGCTTCATAATGAGTAGGATTTTGCTAAAAGATACGTACAGACTAATACAAAAATAATCTCTCTCAGTCATTCATGACCCACTAGAAGTGTGTGGCGATGTCTATATCTGCAGAGACCCTGCCCTCAGCCTGTTTTTTCTCATTTTATTACTTTGCTCTTTTCAGAACGTATCTGGCCATGTGTAACTACAGTGTTGGAGGATAAAGTGTATGAAGATAGTTTGGGCTATTTCAGACCATGATATTAGAGAACTTTGTATATCTGTCTAACACTCATACACAGAGGCCAGGGGAGAGGACGAAGTGTGGCTTTGGCTGCATTCACACAAAATCAGATTGTGCAGAAAATAACATTTTATTTCTGCCTTGTTCTCACTAATGCTGTGCCATCTCATTCACTCTCTAGCTCACTTGACAAAGCTGCTCTCTCTCTCACTCATTTGTTGAGCGATGGAGGAGGGGCCAACTTTGAATCCTGGGTTTACAAACAACAGACAAATAATAATATAATAATAATCTTTATTTTTAGAGCACTTCTCAAAAACAAGTTACAAAGTGCTCTAACAAGTGTAAAGACAATAATACCCAAAAGACAATAATACAAAAACAATACAAGATAACAGCAAGAAAACATTGAAAAGACTAAAATACACATTTAAGATAAATATAAGATAAGTAAAATAGAATAAAATGAAAGGGATAAAATAAAGTCAAGCAAGATCAGGAAAGGCTCTCCTATAAAAGTACGTTTTAAGAAGGGACTTAATAGAGTTCACTGACTCAGCTGACCTGATTTCCTCGGGCAGGCTGTTCCAGAGCCTCGGGGCCCTGACAGCAAACGCTCTGTCCCCTTTAGTTTTCAGTCGAGACTCTGGAACAGACAGCAGAACTCTGCCCAAGGATCTCAAGGTATGTGCTGGTGTGTATGGGACTAAAAGGTCAGAAATATAACAAGGCAAGAGGCCGTGAAGAGCTTTAAAAGTGATCAATAAAATTTTAAGGTCATACTCTAGATCTACATAGTCTAAACATACTGGGAGTCAGTGTAATGAAGCTAAAATAGGGGTGATGTGGTCGTATCTCTTAGTTCTGGTTAAAAGCCTGGCAGCTGAGTTCTGGACAGTCTGGAGTCGATCAGTATATTTTTGGGTTAAATAAGTGAAAAGGCTGCTGCAGAAATCCAGGAGTGATGAGATAAAAGCGTGTAAAATGGTATCGGTGTCCTTAAAAGTTAACATAGATCGAATTTTTGCTATATTTCTAAGTTGATAAAAACATGATTGAACAAGCTGTGTGGTGTGCTGCTCAAAATTTAAATTACTATCAAACCAAACTTCCTAATTAACAGATAGGATGAAAACCATTTTAGGGCAGTACCAGAGATCCCCACCCAGTGCCTCAGTCTATCTAACATGATGTTGTGATCAATGGTGTCAAAAGCAGCACTAAGGTCCAGGAGTACCAGGACTGAGCACATACCTTCATCAGCAGACATTAAAAGGTCATTGGTGAATTTAAGCAGGGCAGTCTCAGTGCTGTGGTACTTCCTGAAACCAGACTGAAACTTTTCAAATAATGTGTTATTTTCCAGTACAGACAGCAGCTGTTTGGACATAATTCTTTCTCAAATCTTTGCAATAAACGGTAGTTTTGAAATTGGTCTTTTGTGGGAGGGAGGGATATAAACCAGGTTTTTTAAAAAGTGGGTTCATGCAACCTGTTTTAAAATAATCAGGGGCACAACCGGTAGATAGGGAGCTGTTAAAAACAGAGATCAAATGGGGCCCAACAGAATCCATTACTTTCAGTAAAAACTTTGTAGGTATTACATCAAGTGGGCTGGAAGATCACTCTCATTTGTGATACTACTCACTCTACCTTTAATGTTTAATGAAAAACAAACATAATCCCCATTTTCCAATTTATGAGCTTTATTTTGAGAATATGGTGATTTTGATCCACATGTTTTCTGTACTACAGTAATGAGTGTGAAAGTGTTTAAGATAACATCATTTGAATTTTAAAAGAGAAAGAAACAAAGCTTATGTAAAAAAAAAATTAAAAATCTGTAATTCAGTGCTGTTCTAGCAGCTGTAGTATTAGCTGTAGTTGTAGCATGAGGTGTAGTGACAAGAGAAAAGCAAAACACATGGAAGTCAATCAATTATTCACACATTACTTTATTATTTATTTATCACATTTTAGCTCGACAATGTTAATAATAAGTGTACACTAAAGTCAGAATAATTGTACACTAAAGTCAGATTTTTCCCTGTCAGCCAGGTGCCTGTTTCATTTTCCAATTGGAGGGATGACAGGTGGAAAGATGAAAGGTGGAGGGATGACCTGTGGAGGAACTGGCAGGAAAAACGGAAAAACAAAAGGCTGTGGGAATTGCACTGGGATGGATACAGGAAATGGCTGGAACTGAGGCTGCATGTAGTACATCTACAAAACAGTGAAGAGAAAAAGCAGATTTTATACAGAGATACACTGTGGGATTATTCTGACAGTGGGTTACAGCATGTGTTCAGATACTGACCTCATCACTATCATCTGAGCGTTTGATCCGTTTCTTCGCATCAGAAACCTTCAGTAACAAAGTGATCTCCCATCAAAAACTCTTTTGACAGACCTCAATTAATTGCAATAAACATCGAAAGCAATATCACAACACTGCCACAGTAATTAAAGAACATGTGACACATGGATGTACTTACAGAGAGGGAGGAACACAGTATTGTGAAGCACCAAATCAAAACCAGCAGATTCATTGCTGAAATAGGCGTGATCCTCTGTAGAGCAAAAGACAAAAGGGCTCGAGCTCAGCTGCTAATTTAACACATTATATACCAAAAAACTAACAAGGAAATAGTCTTACCTTGGGTCAAAATATTAGGTTTTTAGTAATAGCCACTAGAGAGTCTAATTTTGCAGTGGTTCTCCATCTGTTCAAATCCACTTTTTATAGCCATTGTTACCCACAGTCATCCAATCACTGTCCAAGTGGGTTGAGATTTTGTATTTCTCCCTCCTTTTCTGGTGTGAAATGTGATGAAACCATGTATGTGGTGGCTCATTCTGACCACAGTCCTCAGAATAGCCGTAAAGACAGGGGCTCAGAGTTGTTGGGAAACAGTGAAGGTGTTGAAACTGGATATGATTCAAGTGCTGTTTTGTGGTATTTTGTGTATGATACACAGAAATCTATGTCATTTTTTTATGATACACAGTTTTCTATGCAGTTTCATAAATGTTTCTCATATATTGGGAACACATTTCTTCCACTTATTCCACTTATGAAGTTTATTTTAAAGATACTACAGACAATACAGTGGTTTTGAGCCACATGTTTATTTGAACTCAAATAATGACTGTGAAAACACTGTAGATAAGACATCACTTAAATTTTATCAAAGAAAGAAACTCATGTCATGAAAAACCCACACAAAATAAAACTGATGTCAAAAATTTTATGTCAATAATGGGTTACATTCACTTATTGATGTCTGGGTACATTTGTGACTTTAGGTTGTAGCAACTGGAGTAGCAGTAGTAACCAGTGTAGTAGTAGTAGTAGTTGGAGTTGCAGTAGTAGTTGTTGTTGAAGTAGTTGTAGCTGCAGTAGTAGTTGTAGCAGGTGGTGCAGTTGGTCTTTGGAAGAAAAGAAGAAGGAGCTGCATCCACTGTTCACGAGTTAGCTTGTTGGAGAAACGCTTAAACAGAAACATAAATTGTTAGCAGAGGATTTTTGAGGTAATATTACAGTTATTGACAGACAGCTGTATTGAATGTTGGATTGTAGAGGATATGGAACGTGCTCACCTCATTTGAATTAGAGTTAGAGCCAGACTTTGAACGAGCAAGTCGCTTGTGCTCCATGTCCATCTGTCAAAAACCCACAAATTGTTTGATGGTGCCTGCATTTTACTATTTCACTAACAGTAACAGTATCAGCATATTGAGGATGAAAATGTTACACTTACAGGATGAGCCAGAGTGAGGCTCAGGAGGCATCCAAGCACAAATACTATCTTCAGCATGGTTACAGTGATCACACCTGTTGAAAAGATTAGAAAGACTTTCTCAGA
Organism: Lepomis macrochirus; assembly: GCA_024633595.2. Taxonomy (NCBI): domain Eukaryota; kingdom Metazoa; phylum Chordata; class Actinopteri; order Centrarchiformes; family Centrarchidae; genus Lepomis; species Lepomis macrochirus. The sequence goes on from JALXJV020000003.1 coordinate 22,014,879, forward strand.
TAAACAGCTTTTCCAAAACATTACTCTCCATTCCATTAACATCACGCAGAAAATACAGAGACGAAAGATTCGTTTACCTCCAAGTCTTCTACAACTTCAGTAGACTGTCTTGCAGATGGTTGTTGTAGTGTGGCTCTGAATGTAGTGAGCTTTTCTTATATAGTTACCGGAGCAGATCTAATCCGATTAGAATACAGCATTGTTGAGAAATTGCAAATTATTAGGAAATCTTCCGCCTCCACATTTCAAGGTGAGGAAATAGGTAGGCTAGGTCAGGTAATGATTAGAGACACACCTGAACAGTAAGAAATCATTTAAAATATTACCATAGTACAGTAATGCAGTTTAAGGTTGTAAAAAATATTGTTTCGCTATTTATCCACAGAAATAAGGGGGGGGGGGGGATAAAACTACACTACAGTGTATTTCCCAACTATTTGTCGTGCCTTTTCCAATTAAAGAGACTATATATGTCGTTTTTCAATAAAATCACTTATTAATATCACTTTTTTACTGTCTTTTTGTCAATGGGCTGTAACCTCACTTAGAACTGAACAATGTGCCTGTTTTCTCTGCTGCTTGGAACAGCCACTGTTCTGCTTATTGTGTAAAGGTAGGTTGTAGCAACATGAACACTCCTGATCCTCTCTTCAATTAGCAACAACACCGCAGCTAACTAGTCCACTAACACCATGAAACAACCAGCTTCCAGCATAACACAGATTTCAACACACACTCCAAAAACAGCAGCAAAGTTTTATGTGCTGAAGCCCAATAAGCCAAACCACAATCAGATGATGTCCAGTGAAAACACAGTCAACATCAGCAAGGCTGGAGCAACAGAGAGACATTCGTATTGTTTTGAAACTGACAAAACTGACCCAAAGTTGGCTCATGCTATTGGACAGGTAAACTACCATTACTGCAAAGCATGTGAAATATATAGTGATTATTTTGCTTTAGTTGGGCTAGATAACAGCTAACGACTAGTTGCTAACGATATCCGGTGCAGAATACTTAGTTGCATGGCTTCCCACATTACTGCTAGCCTAATGTAATCCATATTATCAAAGTGTTGATCTTAGCCTGCAAGAATACTAAGCAAGTATGGAGCATTTTTTTTACTAGCTCACAGTGATGCAAGGCAAGGACAGCCATATATTGTTAGCACCAGCCTGTTCTCATGCTTTTGCGTCACATATACACGCTTTGGAAAAGCCGTGTCTATAGTACGCAAAACGGCGATTTTGCGTGTATAGTTTACGCCCCCAGGTACGTGTGTATGAGAAGTATCCCGGCAGCGTGTGCTGCCGGTCGCTAACTAGCTAGGTAGCTAGCGATGTTTTTATTTAAGGAGTTGACAGCCTCCCCGAGGCAATTTCACTAACATGACATTAGTTAGTGCCTAAACCTAAGTCAGTAAATATATGCATGTCGACCGGCTAACCCTACAGCTGTGCAAGCAGGTAAGGTTAGCCTCCTTTGTGCTGCAACGCTATTGTAAACTGCTGCGTATCATATACACACAAAATCGCCGTTTTGCGTACTATAGACACGACTTTTCCAAAGCGTGTATATGTGACGCATGAGATGCGATCGGGTTGGTTAGCACAGATCTAAGACTATTTGCTTTGTAACATTCAATTTAGGTTTACTGTCATTTTACCCATACTCAGAAACACAGCTTCTCCACCATCTCTGTCGCAGTAACTTACATGATAGACATAATATAAAGCAACACAGTGGAAGACCCATTCACCACAGTAACTACTTACTTTGGTCTAGCTTGAACGTGTGGCAACAATCTCATTTATAATATTCAGTCTAGCTCACAAACCGTTTCGTTATCATACATTTAGCTGTGCTGGATTTGCTGAGCATCAGGTGAAAGATACAAAAATAAAGTTGGTTAATGAAAAGCAAGTAGGCTAGATAATGCAATGTATCACATCAGTTAAAAGTCAATGTAACATTATCATGTAACAAGCATGAATTAGTTGAGCTGTTAAAAATATGACGATAATGGTGCAGTGAGAGTTTACCTTTGAGCATGTTGTGTGTCTGTAGCCTTATTTTCCAGAAGTATTGTGTTAATATGCCATCTTACTCCACTCTATGAAAGGTATGGAGCCAGAAAGGGGTTTTGATTAGATCTGCCTCTGACCTAGGAACATTGGTAATAAGCCAGAACATGTCTGTGTGAAAAGCCACAAGCAATATGCCAGTCTTTTCGCATTTATTGGAGGATCTCTGTATGAAAGCCATTGCGTTTTGGATTGTGCTCACTCATGAGTTCAAGTAGCCTAGAGCAGCCTACACCCCTGGTTGCAATATTAAAACCGCACCACTATTGGCAGCTGAAAACTACATATTGCCCCTATAAGTCTCTGTATACCTGTATGTCACTGAAACCAATAATATTTCAGTTTTAAATGGTTCTTCTGAAAAAAGTTTGATGGTTTCCAGCAGTGCTTGAAGTGGGCCAGAACGCCCGGGAAAATAGTACCAGTACCTCGACATTTTACCCTTTGGCGTACCAGGACATTTTCTTGCGTACTTCTCCCAAGCTGCCGGTACTCTCCTCTGCCCTCTCATTATCAGGTTCTCTGGGCCGTGACAGGGCTGTCACTGATAACTAGTTTCAACATTTGAAAGGATTCCTCAAACTTAGCAGTGCTGTTTAAAATTGGAGAGCTCCTTACAATGACGGTGTTAATTCCAAAACAATCTAATAGTCTCTTATTTCATCAGAAACTGTAAACTCATGTCCATATGCTGACATGAACATTGTGGTCCCAGAAGGCTGGGACTAGTATAAAATATTTCTATTAATGGTGTGAACTGTGATGAAACCATGTAAGTGGTGGCTCATTCTGACCACAGTCCACACAAGAGTTAGCCAGACACAGGCTCAAAGGTGTTGGGAAACAATGACGGATGATGAAACTAATAAATTCTTTTCATGTTTTATATATATGGGTTTTAAGAAAAATAAACATTTGGTCCACTTATTCCATTTATGAAGTTTATTTAGAAGATAGTACAGAGAATACCATGATTTTGTATGTTTAATTCAATTACAATGATGACTGTGACAACACTATGTTATGTTAACACAACATCATTTCAATTTGAAAAGAGAAATAAACAGGCAAACTGCCACAATACAAAGCTGATCATTCAGTACTGATTTTTATTTTGTAGTGGCAGCTGTGGTAGTAGTTGTAGCTGCAGTTGTAGTTGTAGCCGGAGGTGCAGTAGCAGGTTTTTGTGCCTGTAAAATGTTAAAAAGCAGCTGAAGCCACTGTGAAGGGATCGTAGAAAAATCCTTCAAGAAAATCAGAAACATTTGTTGTCAAATATACAGCGAGGAGTTTCTTTGGCACTTTACAGTCATTGACATTCAGATGTATTTGATTGCAGTGGATAGAGTAAGTGCTCACCTCATTTGAATTAGAGTTAGAGCCAGACCTTGACCGAGCAAGTCGTTTGTGCTCCATGTCCGTCTGTAGAAAAATCCACAAGTTGCAAGTTTAATGGCAATTGGATTATACTATTACAATACTATTAATGGTATCAACATGTAAGAATACTGGTGTTGATATTTAGGATGATAATGTTACACTTACGGGAAGAGCCAGAGTGAGGCTCAGGAGGCATCCAAGCACAAATGCTACCTTCAGCATGGTTACAGTGATCACACCTGAAGAAAATAATAAAGACTTTCTCAGATGAACAGCTTTTCCAAAATATCAATAAAGTTTCCATTCCACCAACCTCACATGACAGAAACAAAAGATAAAGATAAGTACCTTCAAGTCTTCAAAACCTTGCAGATGGTCACAGAGGTTGTTGTAGGGTTGCTGTAAATGCTAAGCTTTCCTTATATATAGTTACAGGACATCTCAGGATACAGTATTGTTGGGAAATTGCAAATTATTAGAAAACTTTCCACCTCCACATTTCAAGGTGTGGTTAATTATCAGAGATAGAAACCACATGGCCTCATTACAAAAAAATGTCTTAACTGCTCGCCCTATCTTAAGTTTAGACCATGGGAAGAATCCTATCTTCCTATTACAGAAGCAATTCGTAAACTCATGGCTGTTTCCTGTTCTATCTCAGACCTCCGATCTCTCTCTTATCTTAACTTGGAGGGTGGAAAAGAGAAAACCATACATTTTGGTGATTTTTCTTCCATATTATTGGCCAAGGATAACAATTTGAACAGCAGCACATCGATCAAATTCAAAATTAATCATTTAGGTAGTCAATATATACCCATTAATACATGGTCTAGGAAGTGCCATCAAACTGTATGAGTAGGCTTACAATCATAATATTTTGGTGTTCATGTTGTTCCCAGTCTTCACTGTAAATGCCATATAGACCAACAACAACAGTGATGCTGTGATTTTTGGTAGGTATTATCCTAAGTTTTACTTACTTAGGAAATTCTTCAGGTAGGACGGTTCTGTAATAGCTAAATTCCAAACATAAGACAGGATTCTTTCCTAAATGCAGTTAGGAAATATGATTCTGTATTACCAAAATCCTATCCTAATGTCACTCTAAATTAAGATAAGTTAGGATTTCATTTTGTGTAACAAGGTCCCTGGATATGATATGTTGCATTCATTTAATAGCTCATATCGGAAATTATTTCCTAATATACATTGGATTTGTCTAAAATTCAAATTTAAAATTTAGATTTAGTACATTTTAGTACATTTTATATTAAAACTGTGTAGTTTACTTCAGTTTATGCTGAAGTAATGTAGATTTAGGCTATTTTCTTTCTCCACCCTAATGTTGGTAAATCAGAAAGCCAGATGCCACACATAAAAGATAGGTCTTATGATTACAAATCAAGTGACTTAGTGGCTTTGCTAAGTAACAGGCAACACCCAATGAAGCATGTGTTTCTTTTTGCCTCATCTTGTTTGGAAAAATTACTTGCGACTATTACCTCTACTACCCAATAAATATGTACAGTACACTCATTTAAAATTATATAAAGAGGTTTTTTTTAATTTACAGCCATATAATCTAATCATTCTTAATCATTGTTGTCTCCATGTACTGCTAATAACAGGGATCAAAGTCATTTAAGAAGACATTAGCAAATAATGTATGAGGTAATATTTTGTTTTGCACATAATTAAGTGTGTTTAAGATGTGTTGTCTTGAGAAATGTGTGGTGTGTCACAATCTCTGATGTCTGATATAAATATCAATGAACGATGGGCCACTCACATACTCGTACATCTCAAGTAAGTGACTTGTTCTTCAGAACTTTCATCAGAAGCAATGCAGCTCTTGTGTATTGCAGCTTTGCTTATATCAGCAGTGGCTGCTCGTGTGAGTATTACCTTTGATGATAAAAATATGTACATTCTTTGTGATGACCTTATACAGAACACAGTAAAAGATCGGCTTGATGTTTAAACTGGTCAATTATGATTTTGTTGTTCTTTATATTTTCAGCCAGATTCCTGGAAGTCATGGCAGGATGAAAAGCTTCCGCCTACAGGTGGACCTAAGCTGGATGCACACTCTAAGGTAGCAGGGAATAGACATGAATAGAGACATTTCCAGGGCTGCTTCTACACTCTGTGTATTTCTCATTGAATTACCTCTTTGTTTAGGATGGTGACAATGACACGTCGGAGATGCATGGCCCAGAACGGGAGTCTGGCCACCCAGTATCGGTTTGTGGTGTTTCAAGTCATAAAGTGAATTATAATGACATGGTTGTTGGAGATAATATGTGATTCCAGTCTCTTTTCTTGTTTGGGGGGGCTACATAAGATGCCTGCATGGCTCCCAAACAGGCCTTCTAGTAAACCAGGACATGGAAACACAAGTGGGCCCATGAAAGGGAGTGATGGGAAAGAGCGCCAGCCAGGGACACCTACTCATGCTTCTACTCGGGATAAAAGACAGGTATTTACAAAAAGTTCTTATTTGTTGTTCAGTTTGAAAGTCTCATTAAAGGAATATCAAATGAATCTTTTTGGAAATGCTCTTATTAACTTTATTTCTGAGAGTTTTAGATAGTCCACAAAAATAAAAAAATTTTTGGTTTTATGAACCTGCTCATCAATTGATGATATGTTACTCCATTCAACTCCCTTTAAACCTACAAATTATTTTTACAGTTCTGTTTGTGAAGGCATTGTGTGTTAAGCAGTGAACTTTAGAGGTGTTGAGCGGCATAGTATATTTGGCAGAGACAAAATATTTTCCCCCTACTTCCAATCTTAGTTTCTGTTTAGACGAGTGTTCATAGATAAATAAGATAAAGCATAAAATCTTCAATGAATATAAAACGGTCTGCTTCAGCCCCTACGCAAATGAAAGGCAAACCATGATTTTTAGCTTATCTTACAGTAATCTTACATTGTCTTTTAAAAATATCTGTGCCTGTAAACTGAAATCTAAATCTATACGTGAATTCAGATGTGATATTGAGGGAACCAAAATACAGTAATATACTGTACAGTATGACACAGAATATAAAATTATATATATCAAACTTACAAGACAGAGACTGGTAATAAAGTAGAACGTCTAAGAACACTATCCTACACAAATGAAATGAAAAAAGCAGAACAGGAGCGTTAACTTAATTAACCATAATTTTAAGCTAGCAGTTAGGAGTGTTTAATGCTACCTGCAAAAAAACAACCTTATGAGGTCCAGAAAGCTGAAGTTTATATCACTATCATTAACATTGGGGCGTCCAATGGATTATGATATTAATTGGGAAAAAACAAAATACCTGTGACACCCACCATTCCCACGGAAAATGACAATGTTACAAAGAAGATTGTAATAAAATATTTGACACAGAATGTAAATTCATGTAAAATAAAACACAAAAGGTCAAATGAGAGTTTTAGCTTAGTTTGCCATTAGCTAGTACTATCTATAGTGTCACACTATTAGTCAGTAAAAACATAAATGGGGTCATATTAATAAAAAATAATGTGACACGGAATATAAAGTTACATACAACAAAACATACCTAGACATAGACAGGTAATACAACAGACCCTCCATGTATAAAAATCTGCAGCAATGAAAGGCTAAACAGGAGTGAGCTGGATGTACCTTAATGACTTTATAAGTGCCAGTATGCTTAAATCTAAATATATCATATATTGTGATAATGAGGGAACACAAATGTAGGCAATAAACTGTGATAAGAATATAGAATTGACAGTACTATACCATCAACTGAAAATTTGTTTGTTATTTACTGTACATAGCTATTGTTCTGTGCTTCAAACAGGTTCCTAGTTTAAAGCCTGATGTGCCTGGAGTCCGTCATCCTGAGCCTGGCAAGCATTTTGAGAAACCTAAAGGACCTCAGCAAGCCAGGCCCAATGGGACGAACCCCGTAAGCTCACAATGAAATGCAGTGACGCTATAGCTGTACTGAAATGAAAAACTGTAATAAACTGGGTCTCTACCTTTTTAAACCCTTCACTCCTGTCCAGGCAGGTGGGGGTGCTGAAACTATGGAAAGCGTGAAAAACTCATGTTGTTGTTTTTTTCATTAGTCTGGATGCCTAGGATACTTTACATCAACTATTTCTGATGTAAATCCTTTATATAGTATTCTATATAACAGTATAACAAAAGACCAAATTTTAACAAATACACAAAGAAGCAGCCAAGTGATCACACACAGCAAGAACGTTGGTAATTGCACAAATGAGAGAGCGGGACTCATAGTCAGAAAGTCAAGCTTCCACAAACAAACAAAGGGTGCTTCTGCCTCCTCAGCACCCCCATTTTCCACGTCCATGCTCCTGACCCTTTTAAATAAGTTAGAAAAGCTCTGTTTGGTGGCATCTCATTTAGAGGGGACCCACCTCTTTATTTTTGTTTATTTTTCATTTCTTTTCATCTTTTGTATTTTACTTTTATTGTGAAGCACTAGCCTATGTGATGTCAGCTTTCAAAATGTGTTTTAATTACTTTACTTACTTAAACGTACCAGCTAAACTGGTATTGCTCTGCATTATGATAAAATATGACAAACAATTACTTCTTTTCTTGTTTTAGGAGTTTTCCCCTGTGTTCAAGGTAGGCATACTGTCATCTCTCAATGTGATATTAACACACTTAAAATTAACCAGAGCAGTTGGCTAAAACCCTTTGTCTAACTTATTTTTTTGTGTATATTATTCTTTTTTTTCAGGTTGACAAAGTTACATTTCGGGTAAGATAATAAGTTTTTAAAAAAATGTTATGTATAATATACAGTTTACTGAATATTAGAAGTTTTCAACTAAACGCATGTTTTTCATCCCTAGAACACCACTGATGTAACTTTGAAGAAGGTGAATTATGATTTAGTTGCTTGATTTAAACTCTGTTGATTAACTAGTCACTTGTAAAATTACACCATCTTATGACGTGACTACACTGACTTTGGGTGTGAAAATCTTGCAGGGTGAGAACATATTTGTGATGCCGATGGTAAGTGACTGAAAAATCAATTGTTAAAGAATCTGTTAAAGAGTAGAAAAGAGACTAAATTTTCATTAACAGTGATTACTAATTACTGACAATCCCTCTATAGCGTGGTGAAAGAGGGCAGGAGGACAAAAGAGAACCTCAACATAATAAGGTAAAAATGTAGTTCTGTAGAACATTGTCTAAGTTCAGACACTCAGCTAATTTAATTTTTACCATTAATTATTTTTCAGGGAGGAAAACCCAAGCCACTGAAGAATTGGGTATACTCACTGTCTGTCAAACTCAAATTTCAGTCAAATGTATTTTTTTGAACTTTATTTTCTACTCTGGATGGTTTGTTTGGGCTTCAGTTATATGGTTTGCAGATTATTTTGCTTGGATTGATCTTTGATTTTATTTTTAAATGACTGCATTGCATTTTTTGTTTCTGTTCATCTTAATTTCAGCAATATGTGAAGCTCATCTACAACACCACAGAGCCGGTAATCTCTTTAACCACCAAAGAATGAGGATGATTTCTGTGTTTATGTTTTTAAGATGTATCTTTAATAATAATCTTAATTTCTATTTTTCCATTTCCAAGAACAATGTGGCCATTGAGTATGGGTTCTTGAAACCTGTAAGTAGATACAACTTTATTTACAATATTTGTTAAAATCCCATTCCCACTCTCATGTAGCCTTTTTACAGGGCTTTTTATTGCTATGTGCAGCTACACCAGTAAATGTGCCAGTCATACACCAACAACTTCCTTTTACATTGAACTGTTGTAACTTGTATTTGAACAACTTTCTTTTCTAGATGAACTTCAGTGGGGTTGCTGGACAGTACAGAATATCCAGAAGATTACTGACAATTATAAAGGGTGAGGGTGATAATGATTAAGTTGAATTACCTGTTTCATCAATTTGCTGACTGCTACTGACCCTTTTTATCTTACAGTTTTTTTTCTCAGGAAGACACCCAACAGCTACAAGATTGATCAAAAAACTATAAAGAAGATTATGGTTTTCTTTCCTGTGCTATATACTGGGAAACCACTCCTGTAATTTGGAATAATTTCTATGTACCAAAATAAAAATCTTAAACCAATTACTTTGGCAAAGTTTTTTATTTGATATAATGTGAAATCATGGACAGGATTCCTGAAATGACAGTTTCGGTGTAATGTAAAAAGAATTGAATACAAATAAATTGCATTTGGAGGAATGGTACAGACCAGTATGAATGAGGGAATTTTGTTTTTTGCCAGATCACCTTGGTGCTTTCACCTTGATGAAATCTATGGCTCAAACAGGAAAGGGAAGTTGGACTGACCCTGGAGAAACATGAAAAAAAATAGTTGAAGTCTCAATATCCAATTCTGCACAATTAAAGGACACAGCTATGTGGGTGCATACGCATGAAAGCATAAAAACTAAAGATTGAGCCTCAATGTATAAAATCCTACCTCATCAATTCCTGGGCCAGATGTGTCACCACGAGGATCAGGAGGAATTGTCGTAGACTCTTTCTGTGTCCCCAGTGGCCATGTCTGATATAGATGGAAAGTTGCAAAAACAACAGCAATTAGACTTAACTGGTGCATATATGTCGGTTTCCTTGGTTTATTGCTGGAATTATTAAAAAAGTTCAGAAGTTATGTAGTACACTCACTTTCTCTGTTTGCACCTTAGGCTGGGAAGCCTGCTAAAAGGGAAAGATATTCAGGAAAACTGATTACATAAAAATACCTAAGTGTTAAATATGTACACATTCATTTTAAGTATTTACCTACATGTTTTACATTTTAAGGATAAACTCTTTTAGATACAGTCTCACAAAACATGGACTTTAACAGATAATAAAAATTAAGCAGAATAAACAGCAACAAAACAATCAATTTAAAACAAGACAAAAACCCATTCACACATGAAAATAAACCACACCTACGACATCTCTGATAGAAGTATTATGCACAAAACTAACTAGAAATAAATTAGATAATGACAAAAAAATGACAAATAAAAGTCAGTAGTACTGATCACTGAAATGTATAAACTGAAAAAGGTATCATGTGGCAGTGCAGATATTTTATAGTTGCCTGACACTCATTCAGCGCTGAAATGAGACTGAGGTGATGTGATTTCAGCTGTCCAACGCTGATCCAGATAGACAGAGTTTGGTCAGTATGGCAGACAGTTGACATTGCATCACAGTCGCCGCATGTGACTCAAGATCTGCAGCTATGTTATTATCATTAACTTGTGTCTTTAGTCATCTGCTGTGTCAATTCTTAACCTTACTTCAAAGTGGCAAAGGGAAGTGGCTGCTTTTTTTACACTGTTTAGTAAATATGTAGCAAACATTCACTGAACACTTGTTTATCTCTGTAAGCAAATCTTCATTCAGCCACTGTTTTTTTTAAGAATAAGAACAGAATAATAACATGCTAGATTTGTTTTTGATCATTGACCACAGAGAAATCAAGACCTTCATGTCTTAACTTCATAGCATCTTGCGTGTCTCACCTGCAAAGGGAGCTGGGGTCTCTGGGTGGTTCTCTCCGGTGTTTGCTGACCATTGTTGGGCTGCAGCACCACTGTGTTCCTCTGCTGGGGGTAGCCGTAAGGAGGCATATAGTAAGGTAAGCCCTGTGGATGATAGGATCAATTTTAATTATGCAGTGAGCATCTAAATAAAGATATTGAAATTCACAGGTCATGATGTTTTACTTCATACCTGCTGTCTGGGAAACTGAGGAAATCCAAAAGACGGGTACTGGAACTGTGGAAACATCTAAAGGAAATTTAAAACAATTGTTTATTTATCCATATGACAAAGTAATTAGGCAACACCATACTGTATGCTGCTTTGATGTACCTGAACAGGGTTTTGGGCCTGCTGAGGGACATTAGGAGCATTGGGGTCCTGTGGAGGCCCAAGCTGCTCTTGCTGGCCATTGGGGATGAGCATAGGGGTAAGCTGGTTGCCTTGGTTGGGGAGAAACAGCTGGGGGCCCTGGGGACTGAAAGGACCAGCCAATTGTGGGTTCAAGTTCACCACCTGTGGAGTGAGCAGCACCTCAGGCTGCTGCTGCTGCAGCACATACTGGGGAAATATTGAAGACCCCTAGACAAGAAGAGAATTAGTTCAGTTTACACCAACATGCTTTTGTAAAATGACAAACATATACACATAAACTTCCAGTACCTGTGTTTGTCCAAGAGTTGCAAGAGTTAGTCCATTCAGTCTTAGGATCTGAACACAAAATGGTTGTATTAAATTTGGTAATTTTCCTACTGAATGACTTAAGAGATTTTGATTTTGCAACCAACACACAAAGTTTTAACAGCTATATTTACCTCATTGCTGTTACTTGCGAGAATTCCAATCTGCAACTGCAAAATAAACAAAATAAGACTTGATGCCTGCCATTACAGAAAATGTGAAAATTTGTACTTTAGCAAGATATAGATATCACTCACCGGAAGAGCAAAGCTTGTCCTGAACAGACAGATCAACAGAAGGGTAGTGTGGAGCTTCATGATATCTAGAGTCAAAATCAGTAGGCATGTTAAAAAGTTTTTCTTTAAAACTTCAGAAAATCATACCATACATTTTACCATGCCAGAAATGAAACAATGAGCGTAACAGAATCATCTTACCGTTTCTATAGTTCTGCTTTCCCTTTTCTGTGTGTGTGCCTCCTCGCCCTGTCCATATCCCTTTTAAGTTCTACCCATGTGAGCTGTTATAGTCCCGTGCCAACCCATCCAGACAATGTGTGGTCAGTGGGACAGACATTTCTCATGGCATCAGGCTCAGACACTTGCAACACAGGGCAGGTAAGTATGTTATTAGGTGTAAGTCATGTCTCTAAACACTATGACATGGTCTGCGTCAAGTTGTTAACAAGTCTCTAAAGAATCTGAATTTGAAATTGTATGTGCTTTCGGCATACATTAAATTCCAATTTATTCCAATGTCAGTTTCATTGGCTGTTTTGCTTTTACAGACCAGAACTCAGTGACTTGGAGTTCGAAGGACCTTTTCATATACAGGTGTACAGTACATAATCACTTCTTGTATGTGTTCCAGGAAAGGTTTATGTGCCCAAGTGTGGTACTTCAGGGTGTAATTACAGATGGTAAGACTGACAGGATTTTTAGCCTGTCATGAGAAAAAGATAAGAAAACAGGAGCTGGGAGGTTATAATTACACATTTGTCAGATGAAATTGTTCATCATGCGCTGACTGGTGTTGGATTCTAATTGGCAAATCATGGGTATTAGCTGGCTGAGTTGGGATTCATGTTGAGCAAACACAGTAAATAAAGTCTGGAAGAAGGTGAACAGTTTGAAAATTAGCTTAAATGTTTTTAGGTTTTCTGTGTTTTAACTTCTTTAACAGGCTGAAATGACAATTGAACTTAAGTTACTTATATTTACTTATTCTTGCCCTTTCTTTTAAAGCAACATTATGCAGTATTTGTATCTTTTAAAAAAAGCTTTTAAAAAATAGATAGTACACTGACTTGTAACAGGGAGAATGGCATTTCTGTCAATGCCTGTCCAGGCCTTTAATAATTTACAGCACCACATCACACACTAATACAACCTTCAGCAAGCACGCTATATGAAAAAACAAAAAGTGTAGAATGTAGTTCTTTGAAAGAAGCTATCTCAGTATTCGCAGTATGGATATCATGGGAGAAGCTGCAAAGAGAATGAAGATGTTGTCAGAGGACGTGAGGAAAAGAAGAAGAGAGAGTGACAGAGCAAGAGTAAATATCGGACTGGCTAGAGCTGGCCTTCTTGTTGTTGAACTAAGTAATAACCTATCAGCTGGCTTACCATGTCTTGTGTTGTTGTGCTTGCTTGATGTTTGACTGTGTTAGCAGAGTTGTTGCCTCCAGCAAAATCAGACAAAGGTTTTGCTCGTAGCTTTAAATCTGATGTTGGCAAAATTACTACACTCCAACATCTGCAGCAGCACAATTAATAAGGTTGCAGACATTAGAACATATAACATTTAACATAAACATATAGCAATTTACAATACGAATAAATAGTAAGTTACAAGATCATAAAATATCAAAATTTCTTAAATATTCACCACAAGTAATCAGCAACAAGGATCATCCGCGTAATCAGTCATACCATCTACAGCCAGAATTGCGAGCCTCAAAGTCATTAAAAAGTTCTTTAAAAGCAACCAGTGAAACTGTCTCCCGAAGATTCAGGACATTTTGCAGCTGACTCCAAGCAAAGGGAGCAGCATACCTTATAAATTAAAAATAATGTAAAGCTGTAGTAGCAGTAGTAGTAAAGCTGTCCTTATTTACCACAGCGGTGAATTACAGAAGGGGCGTCAAATCACACTCAAAAAAAATCTTACATAATGTTGCTTTAAACCTAGAATTTGACCAATAGGCCTTTTTCACAGCAGATATGTTTGACTTGTTATAGCAGCAATTGCACAGGTGTTACTAACAACATTACTGGTGGCTCTACGTGTCCCAGTAAGTCATGACAGTATTACTATTTTTTACATGAAAAAAGGTCTATATCTGACAGATTTCATTTGTGGCAACAGTACAGCTCACATTTGCATCAGCTTTGTACTGTAAGTCTCCAGCATGTCTCAAGAAACAGGATTACTGAATTAACTTCAACTGCAGTGAGTAAAACACACTTAGTTTGGGCCTATTCACTGTTCAACTGTTCAGGGTTTTTCAGTGTAATTATCCAGTTAACCTCTGTTTTTCTGATCATGCCTGGTGTTTTTTACACTTATTAACCTTAAGATGGCAGCAGAGATCTACTATAAAATGCCATGATTATTACAGTGTAATAATGAAAATTGTCTGATTCAATGGAACGGTGTCCAACAAACAACAAACAAACTAATTTAAAGTATCATTTATTTTTATTGGACAGTTAACATGTTCAATACATCCATCAGTTTTCTACTGAGAGTCATTCTAAAGTTTCAAAATAAAACACAGAAAAGTGATGATGATCAGTGGTGATAGACAAAATCATATAAGTCAGGATTTATTATCACTTCAAATCTTCCATAATAGATTAAACAATGTTGTTAACAGGGTCATCTTCATGATGACCTTCTTTGTCACAGGGAGTTGTTGTGGTTTCAGCAGGAGCTGGAATCTGAGGAAATAAAAAGGGAACAGTGAGTGAACGTATGAGACTTTCACAAAGACAATTCACAGTGAGATGGAGAGAAAACACATAACAAAAAGTGTTAATGATGTTTGTAATCCTCTCTGCTTGTAAATCAAACTGTGTTACCTGAGTATCCACAGTAGTCTTCACGTTTTCCTGTTTCATAATCTGACGCTGGAGAGTCAAAGAACAACAATTAGCTTTCATAAGTATTCGCATGCAGTAGATGAAAATACAGTTTAATTGGTTCCCACCCTGAATCTTCTGAGTGGATCAGGCTGAACAGGAAGCTGCTGTTGCATGCCGCCGCCTGTGATCCCCTGAACAAACACAGCAAGATTAAGTAACGAATGGTCATTAACTGGTAATAAAAGCATGTTATGGACTGAAAATCAGTTAGAGAGGTAAGTAATTACCTGCAGAGGCTGCTGAGGAGGATTCATTTGTGCCACCTGAGGGACTCCCACAAAAGGAAGCTGCCAGTAGAAAAGAACAACAGAAATATGTTATTTTTGTGTGGTACTCCAAACCCTGAAACAACAGAAATTTATATAAGACTTTTGAGAGTATGTGCAACACTAACCGCATTGACTGCAGGGACAGTGTACACATTTGGAACAGGAGGTGGTATGGCAAAAGCAGGAACTCCGGGAACAAACTTTTGTAGGGAGAGAGAGAGGGTACAATGTGATTGTTAATGTAAAATAATTTCTTTGAAATATCAGATTAAAGATTTTGCACATACAAGCTTTTTTGTTTACAGCATTGGTGTTACAAGCAATTTTAATTTTAGTCTTTAAAAAGTTTGAATAAAATCAAACACTCCAACTCTTCTTCATCAATTTGAAACACAATGAATTACTGTTCATTGAACTAAGGTAGTCAAAATGGCACCCTGACGGACTTACCTGAGCAAACTGTGGCTGCCCAAAGAAACCTGCCCCACCGCCAGCAACAATGGGTGGGTTCAGGCCTCCAGCCATCATTCCAGGGATTGCTCCGTTTGCCAGCCCTCCATTCATACCTCCCAACATTCCTCCATTCAAACCTCCCATCATTCCTCCGTTCACACCAGGTATCATTCCTCCATTCAAAGCTGCAAGCAGCCTTTGTCTCTGTGTGAAAGGAGAAAGAGTGTGTGTTATTAACTGCAATATCATTTGGATTTGGCATTAACCACGCATAAATTATTAGTATGAATTTCTTACCTTGCCTGCATTGACCTGCAAAAAGTAAAGAAACCAAACATTACATGCACTGCTTTGGATGATAGATAGATAGATAGATAGATAGATAGATAGATAGATAGATAGATAGATAGATAGATAGATAGATAGATAGATAGATAGATAGATAGATAGATAGATAGATAGATAGATAGATAGATAGATAGATAGATAGATAGATACTCACATAGCAGACAGTTGCTACAAATGTTGCGAGGAGGAAAAACTTCATTTTGCTGCCAAAAACCTGTAGAAAGACCAGAATAGATACATTTAACTCATAAATCTAAATGTTTTTATTAATATTTGCATGAGATTTCTTAGAACATGACTCTGAACTTTTAAACTGAATTACACATTAACTATGATCACATTATTATAAAATCTCACTTGTACAATACATACCGTATAGTTTTTGGTTCTTCTTTCAAATGTTATGTGCCAAGGAGGACTCTAGTTGCTCCCTGAATGTAGAGCACCTTTTATCGGACCAAGAGATTATTATGGGCCAATTACAGAAGAGAACACCGACTTATTCATGAACTATTTTTTGTCACCTGTGTGTCATGGGAACTTGCGATATGACATCTTCTTTTCTACTGTACTGTAAGATTTAAAGAACTGTGACACAGTGAGCTGCCTGTTTTCAAAGACACCAGATTCAACCATCTAACATTGTTCCCAATACAGCTGAGTAACCACAAACAATAACAGAGTGATTCAGTGTCCTAAGAGAGGTTTGTGGAGGCTTCTGGAAGCCACTGATTAAAAACCAGTATGAAGCATTTAAATGTTGAGGGATGTGGCCTCAGGAGGCAAACAACTGACGTCATCATCAAGTGCTTTAATGGATGAACCATGAAAATCCATGTGTTGTTCAAATTCGAATACACATTTACATGCTGTTTATGAGAAGATGGCTTTTAGTAAAACAGCAATGTAAGAATAAAATCTTACGATTTGTTTAAAGTGCACATTTCATGTTTTTTCCCCTGCTGTATTATATTGCAAAGTTAAAATATGTGCCTCAGGCAAGTCTGGAGGCCTAACTGTTATTTGTGATGCGTCTGTATTTGTCTCAGGCATATTCTTTTACTTACACCAGCCCTAACATAACTACTCAAATTGCACTAACAACTCAACGGTGATGACCACAAAATATCAGCAATGTTAGACCTCTTCATTAATTTGTAAATACCTCTGATGTTACTAATAGCGGGGAACAGATATGTGTCATGTTTCATCAGCACATTTTCTCAAGATGTTTAGAGCCTTTACCTTCATTCCCAGTGTGGTTGGCTGGGTATGGTCTCTCATCCTGAGGCTGTCTGGGAAAGAGTTTTTTTTTTGCTGCTGCTGCTGACTGGGCAACCCACAGGTAAACACACTCTGTGGAAGTCTGGTCTGGAGCTCTATACTAATTACACACTGTCACGCAGTTCAAATTAAGCAATCTTTTCTTCCTGCAGTTTATTGTTGTGACCAATGGTATTTCCTAATGCAGTAATGTAAATATACGCATTTTCATATGTCTGGTTCATGAATTTATAGATAGAGACACTTTGACTTTATGACAGGCTTTATGAACAAGAATCTGTTACTCCAAGAATTCTGCCATGATGCGTGTAATGTGTTTAGGAGGAGTCCCAAATCACCATGTTGCATGTAGTTGCAGGCAGTGCACTCTAAATAGAAGTGTGTGCATATTTGTACGAGACTCAAAAATAAGTGCACTCACAGGAGCCACACCCATGACATGTTGGTCGATGTTGTTTGGTGTTTTCCTCAAGTACATTTATTTTGAGCTCCAGATGATGTGACATCAAACTTTTATTGCACTGATATATTGGAATGAAGACTCAACAAAGATTCAACAATTTACATTTGATTTGATTTGATTTGATTTATTTGACAGAAACAAAGATAAATGCGTATCACTTCAATCGTTTATTGGTCATTAATCATGATGACTTATTTAAAAACATGTCTAAAGGTAATATCTGAGCATGAACAGCTAGTAGTGAGACTGGATCAGGAAGTAGGAATTAATCATGAGATATCTGTGAAGTCTGAAAGTAGTGTACTCTCATTATTCTTGCTTCTCCTCCGTCTCCATCCCAGAGCATTCTTCCTCCTCTTCAGCTGCCATCGCATTCATCACCGGAGACTGTGTCCTCCTGAGGCGAGCTGCCACTGAACGCTGAAACCTCGCTCTGCCAGCTGCTTGCCTACCAACAGGGCCCGCCTGTTGCTGGTTGTTCAGCCCAGCCAATGAGATCAGCTGCACTTGGCTGGGAGTCAGAAGGGCACCCTGTGGGTCTCCTCCAGCATTTCCCTGTGGCAGCACAGCAAAAAGTGTGACCGGACCACTCCTGGCAGCCTGAGCCACCTGCCCCTGTGGATTCATGCTGGTTCTGCCTGCCTGTCCCACAAGAAATGCCCCACCTTGTTGGAACGCTCCAATGGGGATCAGCTGCTGCTGACCTACTTGGTTCCCGACTGGCTGGATAAAAATTGAGCCACCAAGTTGGACTAAGCGCGCCACAAAAGGTTCACCGTTTAGTGGGACACCATTTTGAGCCCCAGGGTTGGCATTGTTGCCAGCTGCTGCTCCATTATTATTCACTGCCCCATTAGCAAGTGCCTCAGCACTCCCTGAAGACAAACCACCGTCCACCACAACAGCCAAGGTCTGAAAGATAACCCACAATATGCAGAACATGTTTTATCTCATTTACAGCACACAGTCGACTGATGAAGAGCTCCTTCTTCCTTTGCTTATAAAGAGAGAGTCAGATTCAGTGATCACCAACAGAGGTCCAATCAGAGTCCAGTGCTTTATCTCAAAACAACAAGTCACTGTAATCATCATGACTGTGCTGCAGGCTATTTTTCGCTTTGTTACCTTACGCGGGGCCATTATTCAGGATTATGTGGCAAACCTAAACCAGGTATCAGTCACTTGCATTCTCAAAAGCATAGCTGCAGAGGTCATATTTGTCATGTCACAGTGGCATCAGGAAGCTTGACCAAAAAATAACACATGATATTAGAACATGCACCGATGTCTCCCAGGGCCTTTTGGGGTCAACTGGGATCCACCAATATGATGCAATGACTTTATTTCAGGACTGTAAAGAAATAACAGGGTGCACTGAAATATTCTATGTCATGACATTGTGAACTCCATTGCTGTCAATAAAGCTTTAATGAGAGCTACAATGAAACATTGAATGTAAAGACAAACATTTACAGGATTTGCTACAAAGACAAGAAACACGGTTATCGTTTTACATTCCCTACTGTAACATAATTTTGATTTAGAGAGTAATTCTACACTAAATCACTCTAACATACAAACCACAGTTCTTTTGAAGTCTGGAACTATATACAACACCTTTTCTACTAATGAGCCGATGTAAACTTTCCCCCAGTTTGGAATGCATTTGAAAACAGATTCTGGATAAAACCAGCTAAAAATAATTATTTCTTATATTCTAATATCTAAGAACAAAGGTCAGAATGTCCAAGCTTAGCCTGACACAAAATAACAGCAATGACCGCCAAGACTTGCCCTCTATAGCAGGAGGTAAAATGAGTTTCTGTCATCTTTCATTTGTCAGAGTTCCTTCATATTACAGAGTTTCACGGGGGCTTCTGTCTCAAGCTACACTGTTGCAGCAGCTTCAACGAGCTTGTGTAGTAGATGAGAAACAAAGTGTTGCTCAGAATAACAGGTTGACATCCATATCCTCTGTAGAGAAAACAGACAGTAGACATAAACAGGATGAAAGATAAATGACAACAGTATTTGCTACATGCTTTTCCAGCGTATAGAAATGCATGACAATTATAGACAAATATACGCAAATCATGGATAAATTGGCTGCAGTATTTCTGAACACCTTTTACAAAAATGAATTTCTATGTTGAGTGTGTAATGTTATATTATTAGTGAATTGAATATGTATTGTATTAAAATTATACAATAAAAATAAATAAATAATGATATAAGACATATATATATATATATATATATATATATATATATATAATATGTATATACACTCTCACTAGCGTCACAGTTTTATAAATTCTCCAAACTCTTTATGCTGAATTATGCTGAATGTGTTTACCATAAGTGATTCAACAAGTAAAGCTTAAAAGCTTTTCCCATTGATAATTGCCTTGGGCATGCTGTTGCTCTTACCATTCTTGATACCAAAACAGGAAGTCCACTCTTTAAAGGACACCTGCTTGTCCTTGTCAGCGTCACACTCTTGAAAGAAGCGGGAGGTGCAGTGCTCCATCGGCACCAGAGGGACTCGAAGTGGGGCCAGCTCCGAGTGGGACAAGAATCTGCATAGGACGGATGAACATCACATTTTGATCATACACTTTTGATCGAGCATACAGTGAAGTATTTTTGCATTAGAACTGCACTCATGAATGAGCCTTTTGACATGCATTGCAAGTACTGTCTGGTGTTCTATTTAATATTTGATATAAGCCAATCCTGTCGATGTTGATGTTTTTGTATATAAAATTCTTAGAAATAATATAAACCAGTTGGTGTCCTGTCATTGTTATCATCACTAATGACCACAAAAAGTCCATAATAATCTGCTTATGCAGGTTAACAATGTCAGTAGAAAAAAATAAAAAGATGCTCGGGTTATCTATTTAGATGGTACTGATTCAGCTAACATGCAAAAAAAATTTAATAAGAATGGGTGTTGTGCTGTAAATGTTTCAGTTGCTCTTCAGTCAGAAAATGGTAAGTAAATAAACAAATAAATGAACACCAAATTAAAAAATATTAGCTATCAGTGACAACCCCATACCAGAGCCCTCTATGAACATTTTTAAAGTGAATTCTAGAGGTTGAGAAAATTGTATACACAGGAATGAATCGTACCGGTCAGCGGGGTGTTGGTCCAGTTGAGCAAACTGCCAGTGCACTGGGTAGATGTACATGTTGTAGTTCTTCTCAAAGTCCTGTGCGAGCAGCTCTACAGAGTGATCACCAGCATGAAGACGCCTCTCGCTCTCAAAGATTTTCTTCACCTACAGAATATGTGAGCACAAGTTTGGTTGACTTTGATTACCTAAAACAAAGATTTTAACAAACAATTCATATAATTGCTCCTTTTACCAAAAATTTCATGTGACTTTATTTTAACTCACTCATTGGCTGTTTGATTGGATACAAATAACTTACTCTAAAACGCTGTTTAGGAGTGAGGAAGCCAGGAGAAACGGAGTCATGGTCATACAGCTGTAGCAGCACATTTTTCAGCCAATCCCTCATGCGTAGAGGGAACTGGATCAGCTCAGTGTCCACACATGGAGCTATAACTGAGGGAGAGAGAAAGAAAAGTTTCATTCACTGTCCTACAAAAAAAAATGTTGATTAAAACCATAAACTCTATAGAGTGGTCATCTCTCACATTTGCACGGCCCTGTATAGTCCAGGTGAAGTCTGTGCCCTCTCTTAGTGCCCTCCAGGTTGCATTTAGTAGCAAAGAGTTCACATGAAGTATCATATGTTTTGTTGTCTGTTCCACAAACCTACAGAAATTGAACAACAGTGCAAATGCAACAGTTAAATGCAATACAGCAGCTGATGTAAAACCATGCCAGTTTATCTTTCAGCAGACCATCCATACTTACGTGATCAAACTCATTCACACTGGGAGGACATTCTGACGGCTCTTGACACACACAGCCTGGCTTATTGTCCACATCAAGTTTACACGTCTTTCCGCGTTTGCAGGGAAATTTGTCACACGGATCTATAAATGAAAAGACCATCACTGAAATTACCTTTAATATACTATACTTCAAACCAGTGGTGTCGAGAATCATTTTCATGTTTTATTTTATAGTGTGACAACTGGAAACCAGTGAGCTATAACCACTATACACCATACTCTACATTCCTCTGCCATTTCAGTTTGTGTAGCAATTACATTCAGCTTGATCTCTATTATTCACTCCTTAAGCCCGCAGAGCTGTGTTTTGGTAGTGACTGTGAAGCAGAGTAATGCTATTCATGCGGAAGTTTTAGCAAAATTATCCAGTCAGCAGATTCCCCTGTGAGACTGTTGGGACAGTGCACATGTCAGTATGGTGACCAACCAGCAGGGGCTTCAGGGTGTTGTACACCTCCAATGAGAGAGGACCTGGAACTGGGGTAGAGATCCACCGTGGCTCTTATCTGCACTGGATTCATTCCTACTAAAGGACCCTGGAAAAGTACATGAAACACAGAAACATGAAAATGCAATTTCTTGAGATTTTGGAAAAACTGTTTCAATCACTTAATCACTTTTTTCAATCACTTTTTTAATGACTGTACACATTATTTTTTTAAACGTGATCAGAGTCATTGTGAAGAGGCCACGGCCTGAAAGTGACACGCATGCTCAAAATAATAATATGACGTCACATGCAGCACGCTGTCAAAAAATCTGACCTGTGTCTCATTTGGACCAAATATGAAAGTGGCCCACATCCAAGCTGGAAAATATCAGAATCCATGTGACTTGGGTTTGTTCACACTGTTATATAAAAAATAATCAGATCTGAGTAACATATGAGCAAAGCAAATCATATTTGGGTCACTTTGGTCTGCAGTCTGATCTCCACCTTATTGACCACATCACATTGCAGCACTGCAACAAAAGTAAATCACATTATCATTATGAGAACCTACAAGAATCAATGTTTTGGCCACCTGGGGGCAAAGGAACACACTGTAAACACAATACTCTTTGCGGTGTGAAATAACCAAACCGTAAAGTTGTGGGCTATAGAAAATCAAAAATATGAGCTGAAAGAGCTGAAAGACTCTAAAACTCTCTGTAGAAGTGAGGGAAACTGCAGAGCAGAGAGGCAATTCTCTGTTGGTTTGCCACTTTGAGCAACTCCTTTGAAATGCAAGTAGTCATGTGATCAATTGTTAATTTAAAAATACTGATTATAGCCCCGTTGAAGAAAGTAAATGTACAGATTATGTATGCATTGACCTACCCATTTTCCGGCCCTTCTCCTCTTTGCCTTGTGGACTGTATTGTCAGTGCTGCTGCCCTCAGACTGTGAAGGATGCTGTTGGCTCTGTTCCTGTCTAGACTCTTCACTCTGTGGAGAGTGCTTCCTTGCCCTCTGGTTCTTCTTTTGCTTCCTTCCCTTTCCTTTTGTGTGACTTCCACTGTCATTCTTACTTTTCTCTTCCTCCTTTCCAGACAGTCGGGACCCCAATTCAACTTCTGCACTGCTCCTCTGTTCTTGGGGTTCCACATTTGCTTCAGTTTTTTTTCGGCAACACTGATTTCTGTAGATTTGGCCTGTGAATCTTTGTCCATGTCCTGATCAGACGCTTCTTCGCTGTCCACTGCCTCAGTGTTTTGCATGTCTTGTTCGTAGTCATCTGCAATGGTGGGCAGTGCTTTCTTGCTGGTTTCCTTCTCCTTAACATCTATTTTTGAAAGAGGCTGGTCGCCATCAGTGTGGGGTTTTATGTTAGCAGATACAATCTGTAGAGGTTGTAAGATGTCACTGTCAGCAGCATAGTCAAGATCAACTGGGATCTCTGACTCTGTGCTACCATCTGTTTCCTCCAGCAATGCCCCTTGCTCTCCTCTGTCTATTTTTTTAACAGACTCCTTTTCCTCGTGTGCCATCTGTCCCACCAGCACCTCTTCCTTCTCCAGCATTTCAGCATCTTCCACACTCTCTTCCTTGACATCTTCTTCCTCTTCTGCCACCTCTTTGGCATCGTCCTCCACTTCTAATTTGTCCCCCAGCTTCTTCTCCTCCACCTCAGTTCCCTCATCCTCACTGACCTCCGCAGACTGCCCCTTGCCTTTGTCCGTCTCCACTGCTTCTTTTTCTTCCTCCAACACTCTTTCTTCTGCTTCCTGCTCTTCTTCTGCTTCTTTCTTCAAGAGGTCTACCAATTCCTCCTCACTCAACAGGACTGCAGTGCTTTTGTCACTCATTTCAGTCACCTCTAACTCTCCCTCGTCCTTGTTGGTATTAGCATTGTCTTCAGAGCTCAATTCCTCATCTTCCTGCTCCTGGCTGCTGGCTGCAAACGTGACTAAAGTAGGCAAAACCTGTGGCTTGTTGGCCTCCTCTGTGATGATGTCCTTATTCAGGAGAAAAGAAGAATGTTCATTTTACAACATGAACTCGTCTTACATTTCAAACACATGTATAAGAATTAATTTAGAGTCCTGCTGTACCTTTTCTTTGGCTGTATGTGGAGTCTTATGCAATCCATGATGTTTTCCATGAGGTTTACTGTTTACCTGGATACAATGGGGATAAGCAAGCTAATTCCAAAGTTTCAATAACAGACATATAACATCACGTGTTTTGTTTGGCAGTTCTCTCAGAAAAGTATTAATAGCTACTCACAGACAGGGCAAATGTAGCTGCCAGTAAGCAAAGGAATGCTAAGCAGGCCCTCATACCTGAAACGTTGAAATGAACAGTTTAAACAATGGACAAAAATCTATATAAGATTTTATTACATGTGCTAATTTTCATTATTGTGAATCACTGCAGACAAAACAAAGAAAAACAAAAAACAAAATAAAAGGCAACCAATGCATTAAAATCTGACATCTAAGTGGTCATAACAAAGACATGAACTTAGATAGTCTTAAGTTAAAACAAATGAGTGCATCTGTATGCTGCCATGACCAGCAGAGCTGCAGGACTGGCCTCCACTGTTGTCAAGGCTGCGGGCCTCTGAGATGTGCCTCTCTCTCAAAAGTCACATTCAGAGCTAAAGTAAACATCAGAAGCTACCAGACTGGAAAAAGTTGACTAAGTCCACAAACTTTTTGTCTCTCTGGACGGAAACAAAACAGACTCTGCGGGCCTGTCCAGTGGAACAATAGTGCTCTGGTTCAGCCCAGTAAACCCCACATAAGTGTAGACAGCGTATGTGTGTGTGTTGTGTGTGTGTGTGTGTGTGTGTGTGTGTGTGTGTGTGTGTGTGTGTGTGTGTGTGTCAAAATTCACCAGGAATGATTAATCAAACAGATTTATATCATCTTTACAATTTTGAGGCAGTGTTACAAAGGATACATATTGACTTTTCATCTTTAACATAATACCCATATTACTTGACAGTAAACGGATCTTTCACACTACGTTTCACAGTAAGGTTATTTGATCTCTTTGAGGATATTTCACATCTATAACATAAGCAACATTTAAGTGTATCTATTATGTACAATTTATTAGTATAGACATTATTATTAACAATCACTATCTCTTGATATGATTAATAACTTAGGCATCAATGTCAACATAAGTAAAAGAAAAGTAGAACACCCAAGTAAAGTTCTGGCTATCACAAAAGAAGCTACAGTAACTATAACCAAGTCAGAAGTCGCGGTATACACCATGCAAGTTCAATTGCAAATTAGTTAGTCAACAAGATATAACACAGATATGATATTTGATCATTAACAAATTACACTATAAAATTATGGAAACATCTCAGCAATATAAATTTTACCTGAGGCTGATAGTTGCAAGAGAAATGGGAATCCCACACAAACACCAGTACGTGCCTGCGTTGAACCTGTGAGGATGTCCTTTTGTATTCGAGACGCCGCTCACACTGTCCACACAAACTGGCATGCTGCACACACACACACACACCGTTTTTTCTGGGTCTAGAGTGCTAACATTTTTTCTAACTCTGGGAGGGTCTTTGGGATTCAGACGTACAGAGATAGGGAGAGGACGAGACTCTGCACTGAACTTGTTGGGAGAAGTTGGGTGCTCTGCCTCAAAAAACCCGCAATGTTAATGTTCTTAATGTTAATGTCCTAAAAACATAGCCAGGAAATAAGGTGACACACCAGAGGTTATGAACCAACCTATGTGTAACCTCTTTTATTTGACTTTTATTTACACTTATTTTATTATTTTATTTCCTGACATAGTTTATGCAGAAAGAGAAAGACAGTTATTGTGGTGAACAGTTTAAACAAATTAAAGGATAAGCTTGTAGATGTAAATGCTCTGTACTTGTATAGCACCTTTCTAGTCTTTTCGACCACTCAAAGCGCTTTTACACTACATCTGCATTCACCTTTCACTCACATTCATACACTGAGCCTAAGTGCTCAAACAGAAACTAAGAATCACACACATTCATACACTGAGCCTAAGTGCTCAAACAGAAACTAAGAATCACACACATTCATACACTGAGCCTAAGTGCTCAAACAGAAACTAAGAATCACACACATTCATACACTGGCGGAACAGCCACCAGAGGCAATTTGGGGTTCAGTGTCTTGCCCAAGGACACTTTGACATGCAGCTCGGGGGAGCAGGGAATTGAACCGGCAACCTTCCAGTTAACAGCCAACCCGCTCTGCCTCCTGAGCCACAGCTCACATAGACTATGTGTCTATGCTTGTGATGCATAGACACATAGTAAATTTATACAAAAGATGTTATTAGACTTGAGATAGATGTACAAGCAATGGAATATAAAGTTCTCTATTTAAGCTTTCTTTATTGCTGTTTACAAACTCTAGTTGGATTAAATGTGGTTGTGTGTTTGAAAAAGTGTCATGTGTCGTTTTTGACAGAATAAAACCTAGCCACTGTGTGAAACATGACACACAAAACATTGTTTAGGACTGGAATAATGCATAATTTTAGCCACTAGATGTCAGTCTGTCACAAGCCTGTGTTCCCAAGGCCACTAAGAAAAGAGTTGATTTTCGATATGATCAAAGACATGCTGATAAACAACAGGACATTTTTTGTCAGCAGCTGCCTTTGGATACTGTTAAATGTATTTTTATATTATATATTTATATTAACTGCTAATACACGCAGGACAAGTTGTAATAGCTATATTAGTTCATTTTTATCAGTTTGTTGCAAATCTTTCTTGAAACTACTCATTTGACAAAGCAATTTCACCCCGAGGGCCATTCAGTAGCTGCTCTGGAGCTTTTGATCATATTACATGATCTTCATCAGTAGATGGAGTTTGCCCAGTTGTAATGGATGTTCAAATTGACATTTTATTCTGTGACAACTGGGCTATCTCTATTTGCTGACAAAGATGATCTGATACAACCAAAAGCTGGAGAGCAGTTATTAAATGGACCTTGGGGTGATATTGTTTGTGAACTAATGGGAACTTTGAAGATTAACTAATACTCATGTATCAAGTGTCATGTTATGGATATCACAATATACCCCTCATATAACAACAATTGCATGCAGTACGATGTCTGGGATCATTAGCACTTTGTATTATTCGAGCAAAGATTCCCTACAGCTGCGGTGGAATAAGTACTCAGACATTTTGCTTAAGTAGAAGTACCAATATATCAGTGTGATACTCGTAATAAGGAAAAGCCGGCATTAAAACTTTTACTTGGGTAGAAGAACAAAATTAGCAGCAAAATGTACTTAAAGTACTCATTATGCAGAATTGCCCATTTCAGAATAATGTATATGTATTAATGTGTAAGCATCTCTTTAATGTTACAGCTGGTAACTGCTGCATACTCCTGGATAGCTTAATCTATAATAATACATTAGAATGTATTTGTTTATTAAGTTTTGTATGAATGTGAATCTGCAAAGTAACTAGTCAAATAAATGTAGTGGAAGAAAATGAACAATAGTTCTGCTGAATACAGTGGAAGTATAAAGTAGCATAAAATGGAAATAGATTTGAAAATAATACTTAAGTAGTAGTAGGGTTAATGTACATAGTTACTTTCTACCACTACAGACTACAGCTGAGGATGAGACACTAATTTCTGTTCTTGAAGTACCCGTGTCCTGCAGGTATCTGTTCCTTCCTTATTAGCTCATTAAACACCAGGGAGCAACAAAAACCTGCATCACACAGGCTCTTGAGGATCCAATTATTAGTCAGTTCTGGTGTAAATGTCCAGTCCCATTAAGCAGATCAGTAACCTAGATGCATCAGATGATTGGCTGAAAGAGTCAGTACATCATAAAATCTTAAGTAACCTTTGTGCAGACATTGCTGACTGCCGGTTTGTGTGCCGCAACGAGGAACCGTCCTCTCCTCACTCCTCCCCTGTTCGAAAGCAGGACCTTACAACAACTGGTAGCTGTGGTTTTGGCGAACAGCTCCAGACTGGTGAACAGCCAGTCTAATTACATGTTTCTTTGGCATGGTTGAAATCCAGAGAGAGGTTAAGCAAGGATCATCATCTGTCATCTTATTTTAGGCCTGACCATACATGGACATCCAGGAAACAATTATGAGTCTGCGGGAGGAAATACAGAAGTCTTGTAGGCTTTCTACTGTACACGTCCTATTTCCAATAACATCATGTAATACTGAGGACAATCGGTTAGAAAACATGGTTTTGGTTTTGTTTTTTTAGTAAAGAGCATCATTAATATATTTAGCCTTAATGGGCCAGTTTTGCTCCAGTTGTTACATGTTTAAGCCTCCTTATTGGAAAGATAAGTTCAATTTATCATTTTTTCTTTGTCTAGACAAGTATTTTGACTCTACCCTTGATCAAGGTAGTACCTCTCACCTGCTTCTTGGAATCTGTTATTAGACAACTATTAAACTCAAGGTATTGGCAGACTAGATAGTATAGAGAAGAAGAAAAAAACATCCATTTCCCCGAAACAAACATGACCCTGTCTGGCCCTCCTTTCCTCGTTGAGTGGGCGACTTTGTTCTAGCTAAACCATAGGCCACAAACCCTATGGTTTAGCTAAACTATATTTCACTGAAGACTTGAGAGGGGGTGGGGGAAATTTAGTGGCTGAGTGAAACAACTGTGTGTGTGTGTGTGTGTGTGTGTGTGTGTGTGTGTGTGTGTGTGTGTGTGTGTGTGTGTGTGTGTGTGTGTGTGTGTGTGTGTGTGTGTGTGTGTGTGTGTGTAAGTGAGTGCACACATCATTATCGTGCCAATGTGTGTTTGTTTTGAGCTCCCTCTCCGGAACAAATACACCTTGGCGTGTCGACACAGTAAAGGGATATCCGGAAGGAAGTGACGCAATCATTTCAATTAGGCTTACTTATATACAGTTGTCCTCAGAGTTTCCTACAGCATATTCACATATTGTGCTTTCACTGCCTCAACCAGCAGCTTCCACACGCGGCTCAGAATACACACTGGGTTCTCCTGTTTGCTGCCACATACACTGAACAAGGACCACTGAGAACTTTCTCACACTAGCTCTGAATCTAACGGATAAAAAGGTAATTGATCAAATACTGACTGAATGTATATAATGTTTGTTTCTTTGTTTCTTTGTTTGTTTACTCCATGCTTTGGTTCATGACTCCTTTTCTAGCATGCAATCTACTACATGTAGTGGTTATTCTTGGTTAACATTATTCAAAACTTTCATTGCTTGCATTGTAAGTTAATCAATTTAAGTTTCTGTTCACTTTTTCTTTACGCATTTAGCAGTTTATGTGTAAGGTGTAAGCAATCTTTGATAGTAACGTTAGTAATGTTTTGTATTTTTCAGATGGTTTATTAAGTTGAGATTTTGTGGTTTTATTAATAATAAAATTATTAATAATTAATAATAATGAAATTATTAATATTTTATATTGAATTGAATCACAATATCAACCACATACTGTATGTCTGTTACAGATGAAGTTCACTATAATTACATTTTGCCTGATTGGAGCAGTTTTTGCCAACCCCGTAAGTATGCAAACCAGGAAATTTACACAACATGCTAAATATAATGTCAAAGAAACTATAAAGCAGAGGATGCACATTTTGTGCACATCGAGGTACCTTCCTGCATATTCCTTGTTATAATCATAACCTGTGATTTCTTACCGACAGATTTCATTTACTGCAGTTTTGCAGTCAAGTGAGCTTGACCCAAACTCGGTGAGTGCTATTTGAAATTAGTCTTGCCTTCACACTATATCACATTTGACTCTTGGTGGTAAAGCGCAAGAACTCGACATTCAGATTGATTCCTCTGATACAGTCAGCAGTAAGTCCTAACAATAGGTGTGGTTACTCGAATATTCTTCAGACCTCAAGACCATTTCAGAGACTGTTGTTTACGATTGTGTATGTCTGCACCGATTTATTCAGCAATAGCTTGCCCGGGCGATGGCTGACAAGAACGGATCTTTAATTAATGTGATGATTGTTTGTGTTGCAGTTATAAGGTATAATTAAACATACTGTGGTTTGTGCTTACTTTGTTTTTCTTTCCCAGACTGAAAGTGTGTCTGTCTCACAATCATCTGAAAATGACACTTCAGAGATTCAGGTAATGATTATTTTCCGATGCAGATGACTTTTTGCATCACTTCTGAGTTTGTCTTAAATTGGACTTATTTCTGTTGCAGAGCTCTGAAGAAAATACCTCAAGTCAAGTGAGTTATTTTGATTCATCAATCTTTTGCATGATTCAAGAGTAAAAAATCTACTAATTTTTACGGTGTGCTGTAAATGTGTTTGAATTTACCTCATAAAATGTATATGTTTTCAGAGTCAGAGTTCAGAGTCAAAGTCAGAGTCAGAGTCGTTAGAATCCACATCTGAGGACAAGGTGGGTTATATCATCTCTCTATTTTTTAACTTTATTTTCATCACTAAACTACATGAAGCATATTATTGCTGGGTTCATAAAAAATAAATTCATCATATTTTATGATGACCGTATAATAGTGCAAACTAATAATAGACATCATGAACAGAATTAATTGTAGTGAAAGAAAAAATAAAGGAAAGAAAGAGAAAAATGTGTCCTTGGTGCACATAAGTCAGTAAGCATTTACAATTTACACTGTATACTTACAACTTTCTTGCTGCATTCAACTGTTGTAGTAATAAAATGTTGCCTTACTGTCTAAAACGGTATGCTTCTCTTTCACAAACAGACTTCAGAGGAGAGTAACAGTCAATCAGATGAGGATGATGGGGTAAAACCAATTAAATCATGTATTTTGTTAAATAATGTATGTTTGCCAACTGTTTTATTCCTTCCTTTTGATCTCCACTTAGCTCATCATATTATTCACTGTATCTCCACAGACAGACTCTATGGCTGAAACCAGAGATAACAGCATGGGCAGTGAGGAGAATGTTCGAAAGGTGGGATAAACATTTTGCACACTTAAACTATGTCCTGCTTTAGCTAAAATGAAAGTTGACTGACACTATGCTCTGCTTATTCTCTGCATCAGAGTTGGGTTCGAGTGTTTTCAAGTGTCATCAAAGTCCTGAGCGCAGAGGACAACAGCAGCACAGAGGTTAAGGGTCAGTCGGACCACTTGACTGAGAACCAGGCCACTCGTACCTCCACCAGCACCACTTTCAGTCAGAGGACCAACACCGCTAAGGGTCACACAAACCTACCACTGGTGGAGAATCCCAGCGACAGCAGTGACACCACCAGCGACAGCGCAGACAGCAGTGACATTACTGGTGTAACAGCTGTCACCACTTCCAGCAGTGAGAGCACCAGCAGTGAAAGCAATGAGACCAACGAGACCAGTGAGGACAGTGACAGCAGCGACGCCAGCAAGAGCTCAGAGGAGAGTAATGCCAGTGACAGCTCCGAGCTGCAACAAATCAAAACTCAGGACTGTGTGAATGGAATGCAGAGCTGTGAAAGTGAAGAGTACTTCTTCCAGGATATAGGTGACGATGCTCATTACTCAGTGGACAATCTGATGGTGCCAGATGAGGATGAAAGGGAGTTAAGTCTACGGAGATGATGGCATGCACTTGTGCAGCTCTAAGTTCCCCACTATGAACTACAATACCATTAAATACTGTTATCCTGAAGTCTTGAAGACTTCAGGATAACAAATTTGCTCTTGCCCATCGCTTCTGAATGTTGATTTTGGCATTATAATGTTACCTGCAGCTGATTGATCTTTGTGTATGTGATTGTTATGGTGATGAAGATGTATCCAAAGCATGTTCTTTGTTTTAATGATAATAAACAAATAACATAACCATGGTATTAGGTGCTTGCATGTTTTCATATAATCAGACTTGAGCAACTGTGGAAAGTAAATATAAGTACATTTTCTTGCACAGCTTTGAGGTGCTTGAACTTTACTAAATGTATGCAGCTTACTAACTACTCTACTAGCCTATATTTTAGAAGGAACGGTTGCAGCCTATTTTTGACTCCACTGCTTTTATTTTGTAACTACCATAACACTAAAAGCAATTAAAAGCCCAGTCCCAACTAGATGTCTGTCCCTTTTACTGGCCTGGTGTGGCTACACATCTGACAAATTGACTTCTGGTTGGAATTTTTTGAAGTTCTTTGATGTAGGCTATTTGAATGCCCACCGGCTCACATGCTTGAGCTTAGATGCTTAGATTGGTTAAAAACCCCACAATTTGATTGTTTAGTTCATTTTAAAGAAACAATGAGCACTGAAGTATTTTCATTCATATTGTGTCCAGCATGAAGGAATTAAAGGCTTTTCACTCCTGTCTAGGATGAGTTCATTTAGGCAAATAAAACCCCAGGCTATTAATTCAAATTTTACAATAGTTAGTCACTTAATTGTATACAGACAAACAGTGCCGAATAGTAACATAAAGTTGTAAAGTAACGTTAGTTCATTATCTCTTTCTGCATCTGCTATAATAATCCGATTGTGTAACGTTAGCTTTAGTATATTTTACCTTTGTTACTTAAAGCACATTTTTGCTTAAAATATTTTCGTAACTTTACTTTGATTAAATTTAGTGTAGGATCTGAAAACTTCTTCGATGTTGAATTATGTAACAGTGCTATCATACCACAATTACAGAAACGCATGTAGTAGTGGTTGTCACAGCTATATGGCATTTATTGTCGCGATGTACTCGTGGCCGGTTAGCTCAGTTGGTTAGAGCGTGGTGCTAATAACGCCAAGGTCGCGGGTTCGATCCCCGTACGGGCCAAATGTTTTTTCCTCTATTGATCAGTATTCCTGGGGAAGTAATGGTTCAACCCCGCTTGTAAACATAGCTTTAAATTCTTTATACAATCGCAGCATGTCAAAGTTTAAATTCCTGTTTTGTTTGTTTGCCTATATAGAGGACTTCCAGTAGATGGCGACAAACTCAACACTATATGCTGCGTTGTTTACTGACAGCTCTAAAAGGCCTTGCAAATTCTCACTTTTCTCTTTCATTTTTAGACCTTTGCTTAATTTAAGATTAATCAAAATTATGCTGTCATAACATCGAAAAAGTAATAATGTTTAAGTTGTCCCATCAAAACAAGCATAAAAAACTAACCAGGGAGTGAGGTAGGTGTTAGTCAAGCACTGTCATGGAACACCCGCACAATCCCAAGAAGACTTACTACTTGTCTGTGAGTGGACTATTACTGTACAAGGGCTACTCTTTTTCGTCCATAGGCCTATAATATTCAAACGATTATCAGATGTCATGGAACCTTTACATTAACATTAAACATTAATATTTTAACTGTGAGGTAATGCTCCAACAGATGTAGATGTCTTATACACCAATTTTGTTTTCAAAGCTTAAAATCAGATCTGCCAGCAAGCAATTATGCTGCTCCAAAGCCATTGTTTAGTAATATGCATAACAGAATAAGATGGAATAAGATAAAAAGGTGATCCCCAAAGCCTCTCACTCAGTAATCACACTTTTGTTTCCAGACTGACAATGTCTGGTGCATATTTGATAAAGGCCTTTTCTAAAAGCTTCATTTGAATCAAACTAGTGTTCTCCTTAATCTTAATTTGCCGTAGTCTACCTATATCACAGAGCGGCCCAAACTCATGTATAGCTGCAACAAATGAAAAATTGTTCCATTCAAGCTCTACAATTAAAATATTTGGATTATTAGTGGATGATGAAAATTAAACTGATCAAACATAGGTTTTATCATGGGAATTGTCAGGGAGGACAGGCTATAATATTAAATCAAAACATCCAGTATTCACTTCTTAGAAAACATTTATTACAACATTTTTAAACAGGTTTGAAATCCAACATAAGTGACATGCATCTTCACAGAGACCCTTATCTTAAATCTACTTATAAATGACAAGTTCAAAATGCAGCTAAAGCTATAGATGCACATTGTTTCCCTCACCTAATTATTTTTTTTATTTAAACCTGTTTTAGAAACATTTTACTGAACCATAAATCAGAATTAAGAGGCAAGAATAATGCCCAACACACTACAGTCCTATGTTGAACCCACAAACATGAGGCATTATATCCTCTTAAAGGTCACGTTCTTAGCTGGGAAAGTGAGACTTCAAGTGCACCTTCAGAGCAGGTATAGTGGGAAGCTCTTTGCGACACATGTGACAGCGGAGAGGTAGTTTTAACAAGTCACTGGTTCCTTCTTTGACGGTGACCCTTCCATTTGCTTCAAGCATCTGAATGACATCTGCAGATTAAATAAAGGGGGAACAACCCGTACGTGTGTGAATACAAATTTGCAGAAATGGACATAATGTGGAACTGTGAAAAAAAATTGAATTGTTCTCACCATGAGACTCAATGAAATAGTCAGTTGTGAATGAGTTCCAGTGCTTTTTGTGCTTTAAACAAGGAGAGTCAAAGTCCTGGCTGATCACATGGAGGTGAACGTGACTGTAAAAGAGAATATATACAGTCTGTGAATTTGTTGTGTCCACATCACATATGTGCTGATCCTCCTCCTCATGAACTCGAATTTGCTTTATTCTATTTTATATAATTTTGCATTTTAAACACATACCAATGCTTTGAATACTTTATTACAAATTGTGTACATTTTACATTGCTGCCAAACATTTGTAAACATTTTTTATACCAATGTACTGGAGTTATTGATTTATATGCACACCATCAACAAATGGTTGATGATGATTTTGTGAATGTAAATGACCAAAGCTGGCTTTCTAATTTGCACACTTTGTGGTATTATTTAAGTCTGCATTAAAAATGTTTACAATCAAGGAAGATAAGTATGTACAAAAAATGTTTTCCAGTCGTTGCATTTTGTCTTCATTCATTCTTTTCATTAAGCTTATAAATGAAAGTCGGAAAAAGTTTTTCAATGTGCCTCTGAAGCTACAGTATGTGACTTGGTTTCGCTGTACAGTGTAATGCAGAGCAAGGCAAGTGTTTTTGTATGGCACATTTCATACACAAAGGCTATTCAAAGTACTTTATTTAATTAACAGCAAGCAGGAAATATAGAATAAATCAAAGGTTAAAAGGACATAAACCATAATAGTAGTCCAGTAAAGATGTAGGTCCAGTAAGTGTAAGGTGGAAAATGATGAGTACTTAGGGTTTAATCAAAGGCAGCAGTGAACATAATGCATTAAATGCACTAAATGCTGGTTCACCAATTTGGTCTTTCACAGTAATAGTACCATTCAACTCTGGGACGAGATATCTCCAAAGGTTCTCGGATGACTCCAAACAAGGAGGCAATCTACAGGAAAGGGCAGAGCAGGCTGTTCTTCCTGAGGAGGCTCAGGTCCTTCAATGTGTGCACAAGGCTGCTACGGATGTCATCATTCTGTAGTGGCCAGTGTCACCTTCTTTGTTGTGGTGTGCTGGGTAGGTGGCATCAGAACGCCAAGAAACTGTGCAAGCTGGTGAAGAAGGCCATCTTGGTGGTGGTGTTGGAACTTGACAGTGTGGAGGCAGTGACTGAGAGGAGGATGCGAGGGAAGCTCAACACCAACATGGACAACTCCTCTCATCCTCACTATGCTGAGCAGAGGCAGCTCAGGAGCACTTTCAGCCACAGACTCATCCAGCTCCACGTCTCAAAGTGCCTAGGAGGCTCATTTGTGCAATCTGACTACACAACGTCACAGCACCCAACATCTCCCATATTCGCTGATAGACTTTTTAATTGGACACAATGTGTATATATTTATATATTTGATGCTGATGATCACTGATTCACATTTTTCTGAGTATTTTGTTGATTACTAATTATAATTTATTGTATTCTTGTTTACTTTGCACTAGATTCCCCTGTGCTGCTGTGCCAATTTGAATTTCCCCCACAGGCAATTAATAAAGAAACAACTTATCTTGAACACGGGTTTCTTACCTCATACTGGGGATTGCATGGTACCCTGTGCGGAAGCGTAGCGAGTCAACATCTGGGCACTGCTGAACCATCTGGTCAGCAACTTGCTGCATGTGTTTCAGCAGGTCACAGTGCTCTTCACGTAAGGCCTTCAGACTAGAAATGGGCTGCCACGGGAGGACCAGCCAGTGGTAGCGAGCTTTAGGGTATTTATCTTTGATAACTACTACTTTATCGTCCTTGAACACCTAGACAAAAGGAGACAGTGACTTTTAACATTCTCAGTCATATTTAACAATAAAGCCATGGCATCACAAATCCAGCTGGGGTGCAGATCAGTCAGCATCATACCAACTATCCCCTCTCCCACCCCTTTTTTTTAACAATTTCTACCTGCATCTTTGGGTCTTGCATTGAGGTCTTCAGACCTTGGCTCCAATGTCCAAAACTTTCCTGCAAAAAAATTTAAGATTTTTTTTGCAGAATCTAACATATCATAAAAAAAACTCTTATCTTATCATAAAAACATGTGGACATCATGAAAACAACATTTTTAAATATGTGCACTCTCGCTTTCATTCTTGTCTTACACTAGGTTTTGTGGCCTCTCCATGACTGACTGACACAGAGACCTTTTCCGCCTGTTCTGCTGCTTTCATACTCGAAGCCTCTCTGTGGCTCTCTTTGTCCTCTTTAGCCGGCTCTTGTGGTCTTTTAGTTCCGCTGTGGTCCTCCTTGAACTGTATGGTGTATGGGTAGAGCTGATTGACAATATAAAGCTGCTGTCCAGGTTTCATTCTGACCTCACTGCCCTTACCCACAACTACAGAGTCTATGGATGTGGGGTTCAAGCCCAGCTTTGGAATTAAGACAGGAGATAAGACACAGAGTGGTAAATAACCAGTAGTAGTTAACATTGCTGCAGGCAGACTTATCAAAATATTAATTCTTAAATTCAATATAAAAATGGATTATTATTAACATCCAGCATAATTTCTTCATAATGCCTTGTGAGTTTCACTCTGATAAAATCAATGTTCCTTATGTTTCTTACCTGTTTAACTTTGACATAACCTTTGTTGCATTCTGCTTTCAGTTCAACTGGTTGAAAAGGGGTGACATTAGCACAGATTAAAGTTTGTTTTAAATCATTTTAGAAGATCTATTAAAGTTAAATATAAAATAAATTAAAAATATATGGACATACATAAACATATACAATAAAAGAAACTGCTGGGTATCGGTAATTTAGACCAATTCAAATTCAAATGGTTACAGACAAATAAGAGTTTAAGTTCAGTTTAGTACTAATGCAAAAACACAGAAAAATGTACATAATTAGTATCAATGTATGCTAATTGCTAGTTATTGTATCGAACAGAAATGCGTCGTTGTTACCTTGCTGCCGAGAACACTTTTTGTCTTTAATAGTCGTTTCGGGACCTCGACCCAGGACAACCGTCTGTAGGTGAGGCAGTCGAATAGGTTTATGATTCCCCTCTTCGCTGATAAGCCAGCAAATTGGCATTTTATCATCTCATATGTAGCTATTGTGTAGCTTCAAAACAGGTTGCAGCCCACGCTTGTTTTGGTGACTCGTCTCGTCGCGGGACATTGACGTCACTGGATCAGAATTTCGCCCGTGGTAGAGGCGGGTTAGAAGATTCTGGAAGAGGCTCTGTGAGCTGAGGTGTGCTCTGAACTTGTGAGCATTCAACATATTGTCTTCATACAAGGTTGGAATTATTTAAATGTACATAGTCAGTTTACACCAGTGTCAAATGTAATTATTTAGCTTTACGTTAACAACGTAGCTAGCGTGTTAGCATTAGCCAGGCTATCATTAGTTCGGCTAAGGAACGCTAGCTAATAAGGTAACAGTTAGCTTCGTTGGGCCTGATAGTTGTGAAACCGTAGATGTTTTCATCACCATTTACAGGGTAACGTTAACGGGTAGTAATATTAGCCTATTTAATAACGTTAACGTTACTCGCATCAACCCAAAAAATACACATGTGGCGGTCATATAGTTTGTTGTCGATAGCCCCTGATTTAGGGGAAATTTAATAAAAGTAACGTTAACAAACAAGACGCGTTACGTTACCGACATTTTATATTTTGTACGTTATTATTTCCCACCGTTTTCCATGAAATCGTTGCGCTTCATGTCAGGCACACGGCCCAAATATAAAACGATTAAACAATAGTGTATTACAAACAACCATCATACTTATCACATGAAATTATCGGCATCACGACTAAAAAACATTGCTTATTTTCAAAAGGACAAAGACACCAACGTTACTGCATCATTGGTAGAATTAACTAACGTAATTAATCAGTTACGACGTTCAATATAATCCTGTACTCTGTTGTACTCTGTTGTACTCAGTCATGCTCTCCTTGCCTCCTCCCCTCCACGTCAAAGCAGTGACAGAGAATTGAAACTGAAAACCACTGTCACTGAATATCAGTGTAAAAAACTGATAAAAAAAATGTGTTATATTCGTTCTTTACTGAAAGCTTAGATTTGTTTTAATGCCGGTGTTTTCTTTTTTTAGGTCCGGTTTTGTTTTTAATGGCATTTTTTTTACAATGTCAAAATCTAAAGGCACTGTCCTGGGTCCATAGGTGTAGCTACTTACAAATTGGCAACAGATTGGAAGTTTAGCCATACATGTGTGGGTAACACATGACCCTCATTACTCAGTGCACTAGAGCTAAACTGGAACTGAATATTAAAACACTGATTCTGTTTCGCCTTTCTTTTACTTTTCCAAGGTTGCCCATTAAAGACAGACATGGTTAAGGAAACAGGCTTCTATGACACATTGGGTGTAAAACCTAATGCTACTCCTGACGAACTGAAAAGGGCCTACCGCAAACTAGCGTTGAAATATCACCCTGACAAAAATCCTACAGAAGGAGAGAAGGTAAGTACCTATTGTTACACTCATAAACACGAACATTAGTTGCTATAAAATGTATACACAGTTGAAATTGATTTCTTTCAAAGGAAATTGTTCTTTTATTGAAATACAGCCTAACTGATGTGCAAAATCTATCTGGATGTTACATTACTAAATGAAATAATGTAATGGATCGTATGAAACTGGGTATGAGTAGTTTTTGTTAAAGGAGCGATGTGTAGGATATAGTGGCATCTAGCAGTGGTTGCAAAAAAACGTTAACGGCCCTGTCTGATACCAGTGTTTGTGTTACGTCCCTGTGGCATCCAGGGGATGCGGGACTAACAGCTGATTAGAATTCCCAGGGTGGAAACTCAAGCAGGTGACACAGGTTTAGGTTTTAACAGAAATTTATTATAATCAGACACCCAAAACGGAAAATGATCTCCACTGGAGATGATAAAGTCCCATAAAAATAAGGGACTTTAATAATCACAACTAAGGTTATGGGGGGCGTCTGTGAAATAATAAAAATACAAGATTAATAGTTTACACAAAACAAAGTCTATCACGGTTGGTCTGGCTCACCGGAGTCCAACCGGGACCAAGACAGTATAACCTGCGCTTTGACACGGAAGGAGGACACCAACATGATCCAACACTCCTCTTCACCCAGCAGAGCACAGCACGGCGACACGATCTGACACTCCTCTACACACAGTAGAGCACAGCAGAGCACACGAGCTGACGCTCCTATCTTCTCTGCTCCACTCCAGCCTCGAGGGCATTATACCTGCAGCTGATTAGCGGCAATCAGCTGTAGCTGCGAGAATGACGTCACAGCACCGGCACATACCTGGAGAGAGGGGTGGGAACCTCTAGGCACTTCACGATTCTATTCTATTTTTTCTCACTGTGTGACTACTTTTAAAGCAAAGTATTTGTAATGATCCAACCAAGTAGGTGGTAATGACATGCGACTAATTAACTTTACTTCCTATAAATTTAGCAAACGTTACAGAGCAGCCAAAAAACATCCTGTTAGCTTTCCTGCCCAGCTTCTAGACTGAGGTCTGAAGCCCAGGGGAGATGTTAGCTATTACTAACAGCCTCCATTTTCCAACAACAACAACAGACAGGCTTTTATTAACAGGCATACTTTGACGTACACTGTACATTTACTGCCAGACTGACAACTTCCTGGTGATCTTTTCTCTGCTGCGCTCACTTTCACTGTCATTTTCTGCCACTTGTCATGTACATATCCTTTTAAGAATGAGGAGAGGGAGCAAGCCAAGCGTTGAGTGTTATGCTCACACAGTGTGCAAGTGAAAATCAGTAGTAGTAGTCTAGCAGCGATGGTGCGCAAAAATTTGCTTTTGTATCGTAATGTGCACGCCACTGACTGTCTGCCCGGGTGCTGGAGGTCTGCCTTTTGCATTGTGTCACCATTACATTTTAACAAAAATCAGTTTTTGACATTTGTGAACTGTTTCAGAATCGTCAACATCCGACTCACGATGTACCCCCCCCCCAAACCCATAACCCTCATAGATTTAGTTCAGGTCACCTGATTAAGTGATTGAGTGCTGCAAGGGTATAATAGGACAGGACTTACAGACTGGACAAGAGGTCGTTTTCAAATAACTAATTTACTCGGTTTCATCCAAATAGCATTATATACTTAGTAGGGCTGGGCGACCAAAAAGTCATATCCTGTTACTGTTAGGCAGAATTCCCTGAATATGAATCTGCCTCGTTCAGTTCTCTTCACACTCACAGACCTAATATACCTAACATACCTATGCTGAAATTACTGCATCAGTAGTAGTGTACGTTGTATAAAGTCGCGTGGGAAAAAAACAGAACGTGTCCTTGACTTTTTCACCCCCGATTCTGTTCACAGCAGAAACTGCGGCATATGTTGAGGAGGCAAGTTAACAATGTAGCTTATCAAAACAAAACCAATGTGGTAGCTAACAAATGACATCTGACTGATGTGTTCACTGTCACTTCACCTGGTCCGCTCTTTTAAAAAAGCTGCTGTGTCACGCTTTGTAACATAATCACTCTGTGTTTCTCTGATAAATGCTAAAATATGACCAGCAAGATAAAGTGTAGGGATGCACCGAATGTTCAGCAACTGAAAATAATTGGCTGAAATTAGCAAAAAGACACTAAATTTGGAGTTCAAACATATTTAAGCCTTTGGTAAATCCACTGAAACAGAACAGGGCGAGCTTATAGGCAGGTTAGCGACTTTATCCTGTCAGTTTCTCTCTTTACACAGACAAGTGTTGCAGTATGAGAGTCCTACCCGAAGAGAGGCTGTGAAGTTTTCATGTTACGCCATACAGGAACCACATACAACATTATTTATGAAATACAACATTATTTATGAAATTGGGTCAGACTTTAGCAGGAGGATACACGTGTGATAGTATCCGTTTTTTAAAATAAGGTTTCTATAAAGTATGAAAATAAGATTAATTGGTATATATTCACAGAAAGTACAACACATATGAGTACATTAAAAATAAATGGACACATGAAATTTACTTTACCACCCACCATAGTCTCTCCAAATCCTGTGGGAAATACTGATTAAAAAGCACATTTTGACTATTTAATTTATGCAACTGTTAAAACAAAGGCAAAATAAATAGGGAAAAAATCAAAAAACCTCATTCGGTATTCGAGAACGTTCATCATTATATTCGGTTTTGGTTTCAAGAATTTTCATTTTGGTGCATCCCTAGTAAGTGTATGTGTGGGAAACACTGACTGCACCGTTGTTGTTTTTTTTTCTTTTTACAAGCCAGGTCTTTAGCAGTGTCAACCAGCACTGTCTCCACCTCCATGTTGTTAGACAGTGTATGAGTAGATGGACGCGTGCAGATGGAGAGGCGGGGCTGCGTGGTAAGGGAGAGAAAGTAACAAACGCTGGCAGGACTTTACTGAAACATAATTAATTTACTTAACATCAAACTATATCGGTATTAACGGTGTTGTCTAATTTTATATCTTTTGAAATTATATCGGTATACCAATATACCGCCCAGCCCTAATACTTAGATGTAAACTTCTTTTTTCTTGAAGGTACTCCTTCTATATTTGTTCACCTTTTTTTAACGTCTTCTTTATTAACCCCGTCTTCTCAGGGTCTCCAGTGACATGATGATGTCCTCTGATATGAGTGAATGCTGTGTTCGGGTGCTGCTGCATCTTAGTGCAGCTTTTGATACTGACTTAACGGGAACACACCTCAGAGTCTGTAAGTGTATAAGCCGGGATTTGGCCATTAGAACTGGATACAGTGACGCCGCTCATCCTTGCTTCAAGTTTTACCCAGTGGTCACTATTGCAACTAAAAATTCCGGCCCAAAAAAGTTTTTTCCCCATAGGCCACCATTATAATGCCATTTTTCCATTACCAATACCAGCTCAACTCGCCTCGCCTCTACACGACTCTGTTTTGGCCCGCCGCTCTCCGTTTGCCATTGCAGATAGTACCCCTCAATGTAGCTGGTCTTCCTGGCAACACCACACGCTACTGCCGCGACCTAATGTTCAATGAGACACATGTGACACAGCTGTCTCTTGGTTTAAGTTAAAACATTTCAACATTACTCAGAATGTAAAGTCAGATAAGCAGTATGAAAACATTACAGCTGTTTTTTTCCTCTGCTGTGGTTGCAGTGGTCTGTGTGACTGTGGTATCAGAGAGCTCTGTGAGTGAGCAGCTGGCCGGCCTTTTTGCTGCTGGCCTCTCCCAATGGTGATGCAGTGAATAGTGATGATTCTCTCTGACCAATCAGTAGTCTGCTGTGTTTTCACATATTAGTATCGCCTCAGCTCGCTTGGAACCTCGACGGAGGTGATACGGAAAAAACGTACCTGGTAGCAGGTACAAGTACAACGTTTCTACAATGGGAAAACCAAAAAAGGCGAGGCGAGTCAAGCTGGTATCATGCAGCAGAAAAGGGCTGTAACATCTGTTAAACTGTTGACAGGACACCTGAAACTTTAAACAAAACGGTTCTTATTTTTAGGTGATTATACACAAATTAAAACATAATTATGAATATTATCTCCATATTTTGCAAATCCAGCCCTCTTAACCTTTAAATCTATTTTTGTTGCTCTTTGGTAGATTTATCTAAATGTTCTTGCTACATTGGTAAATCTAAAAGTAATATTTAAAGAGGTCAGTCATTATCAGACCTCACTTATCTTTTTTGCACACAGTATCAAATACATTTAAACAACTGGATAGCAATGTCTTTTGACTCTCTTCAAAAAAGCATGTGTTTTTGTTTTTTGTCTTTGTAGTTCAAGCAGATCTCACAGGCATACGAGGTGTTGTCAGATGCCAAGAAGAGAGAGCTATACGACCGTGGAGGTGAAAAAGCTATAAAGGAAGGAGGCACCGGTGGTGGTGGAGGGAGCTTTGCATCGCCCATGGACATCTTTGACCTGTTTTTTGGTGGGGGCAGTCGGATGCACAGAGAGCGAAAAGGTACGGAAATGTTAGAGGAATAATCATGAAGCCGAGAGGATGCATGAAATGTGTAAAATATGTGTAGTTATGAGGTAGGGCGTTAAAGTTAAACTTTTTTGCAACTGCCCCCAGCATGGGTTTGAAACGTGAGCTAATATACTTGGGAGCGGACGCAGACACGGACAACTGACACAGACTACTTCTCTTTATA
Source organism: Lepomis macrochirus (assembly GCA_024633595.2). Taxonomy (NCBI): domain Eukaryota; kingdom Metazoa; phylum Chordata; class Actinopteri; order Centrarchiformes; family Centrarchidae; genus Lepomis; species Lepomis macrochirus. Next base: position 22,058,459 of record JALXJV020000003.1, read on the forward strand.
CTTCTTTCTGCAGTCAGCTTGGTGGACACTTTCCACACATGTGCAGTAATTGGTTGGTGCCCTGGTAGCGTTAGTAATAAAAATTGGGAGGCACGCGGACGTCCGCACAGACCCTACCCTCTGACAATGTTTTTGTCACGTGGACCCTCGCGTACTCATGGACACTGAAAGTATAATCCTTGCCTTACTGGCCCGAAGAAAATTTTTACTGACCCTCCTTACAAAAGTTAACCAAAGACTTGTAAGTTACAAAACCAAAGACTTGTAAGTTATGTTATACCGTTAACATGTTTTATTGGTTATAAAATACATTCTGGATATAAAAAAAAACTAAACTAAAATGTAATCTCAGTTAAAATTATAAAAAATAAAAAGGTTAACAAAACAATTTACTTTTAAAACAAAACATACTAACAGACTGAAATGGATGAAGCCATTTAATAAAAAAAATGCACACAGAGCAGTAGACACAAGTCACCTCTATCCTGATTATAGGTCGCCATGGTAGCGACTGGAACGTGGGGCAGGCTGCACGCTCTGCTGCTGAAACGCTGCTGAGACAATTCCAGTGGACTTTGACGCCAGGCCAATGACGCATCAAAACTGTGGCGCAGCCATAACGTGCCTTAGCCAAAGTCAATGGATTCCTGTGTTAAGCTGCATTTTGCAACGTGTTTGACTGAGGCCTATAGCTTTTTTTTCTTCAGCCTGCACCAAACAGGAAATTCTCTTTGAATTTTCAGTGAATCTTCTCCTTACTCCTCCTACAGTTTATGTTTGTGAGCAGTCTCAGTAAAACACACCTGGCTGACGAGCAAGCGTGACAAACGTTTGAGAGAATGTCTAAACTGGCTGCACGTGTCTTTTTTGTGAACACACAGTTTGGCTAAAAGGAAAACAGTTGTAATCCTCAAAGATGTAAACACACAGTGTTTGACAATATACTGTATTTTTAGCCATTAATTATGTTTTATCTTTAGTTTAGGCTTGTTTATTTAAACATGTTTAGTATGTAACATGAAAGGAAACTACTATTAAACGCAACCTTATTCTGAGAAACTGTGTTGCTAATATATGTGATTTGTCTTGCCCCAGGGAAAAACATTGTTCATCAGATTTCAGTGACGCTGGAAGATCTTTATAATGGAGCTACAAGAAAACTTGCTCTCCAGAAGAATACTATTTGTGAGAGATGTGAAGGTACGTCTTTTGCTAATGCAAGTTACGTTCTACATGCTGCTGTTAGTGTCTGTCACTGGACTTGTTAAGTAATCCGGGTAAGCTTTTCAGCACACGCAGGTCCAAGCAGGCAGTAAAAAGGCTCTTTGTCTAATAACAAAACAGTCTTGTAAAAGCGATCCAGTCTTTACTCACCACAGTTTATATCCTGTAATAAGCCAAACCTTAAACGAAATGGCTTTTATCTTTTTTAACCAGTGTGTGCTGACCCACAAAATCATTTTTACTTGGCAGGTCGTGGGAGTCGGAAAGGAGCCGCACAGATGTGCATGACCTGCCATGGCACAGGCATGCAGGTCCGCATGCATCAACTACTACCAGGTATGGTCCAGCAGGTGTCCACAGTATGCCACAGCTGTCAGGGCCAAGGACAGAGAATCAGCCACAAGGACCGCTGCAAAACATGTGGAGGTCGAAAGATCCTGCGCCAGAAGAAAATCTTGGAGGTCCACATTGACAAAGGTGAGAGTGAAGGGAGAGACCTGTTAGAGCTTGAAGATCGAATGAGAAAACCAAATATTGTATGTTCATCACTTTGTCACTTAACTGCCACAGGAATGAAAGATGGCCAAAAGATTGTTTTCCATGGAGAGGGAGACCAGGAGCCAGGAATTGAGCCGGGTGATATAATCATTGTCTTGGACCAGCGAGAACATCTGCATTTCACCAGGTAATATATTCTCTGTTATCAAGTCCCTTGTTTCTGATTTAATATGTGCTGGCAGATTATGATGCGATTCTTTTCCAATAAAATAGAGAGAGCAGTGTGTATAGGAAAAATACAGTATACACAGTATGTACGGGGAATATATAGACTAATTCTGTTCACCAGGGATCAAAATCCCATTTTATTTTGCCCTCTGTTGAACATGATTAAAATAAAACTAGAAGAATTACATTTTTATTTAATCTACACTTATTAGTAGTTGGCATGCTACCCTGCGCTACATAGCTGCAGACTTTACATTATTAAAATATCCAGTCCACCCAGTAAAATCACATCTGCTCCTCCATCTTGTTTTGCTGTTCAGGAGAGGAGAGGACCTTGTCATGTCGATGGAGTTACAACTGGTTGAGGCTTTGTGTGGTTTCAAGAAGCCAGTTCAGACACTGGACAACAGAACGATCCTAATCACCTCACATCCAGGTAAACAAAATAATTAAAGGCACATCAATCCTTTTAAATTGCCGGACATTTAGTTTGCAGTCAGACTTAATGTCTTAGTGTCAGGATTATATGACATGTATTGAATGTCACTAAGATGAGGGAAAGCAAGAATTGTTTTATAATTAGGTCGCCTGAAATTAGTTTTTCAATGGCAGGTGATATTAGAGAGCAGGGCAGGTAATGGCCGATATATAATGCCACTATCAAAACAAAGTCATAGATAATTCCATTATTCCATACAGAGTAAAATATTGGTTATTTTAGCCAGTAACGTGTTAGTATAGATGTAATTTGTATTAATGAATAAAACAGAAAAACACATTGGATAATCCTGTAGATTTCAGAATGCAACTTGTATTTAAGTGAGAGTGGGGTACTGTTTGTCAGAAGTGACGTCATTCCTAACAGACATCAGGTGTTTAATCTGCATTTTAGCAGTCGAGCCCCGACCCAATGTGCTTGCTCCTCTGTGTTGTGCAATGCGTTTGTGGAGAGTTCATTGATTTCACAAGTGCTGTACACTCCACACGGCACTTCACTGTATTGTTGCTCCACTCATAAAATGTGTGAATTACGCTGCTTATTGTTAATGGCCTTTTAAATCAGAGAAACAAATGTAGTTTAATATAGTTTTTATGTTTTCTGATTTTCATGACTATGCTGGCCTGTGTTTTTATTTTTTTATTTTTAATTTTTATCTCAGGCGAATTGATCAAGCCTGGAGATACCAAGTGCGTCTTGAATGAGGGGATGCCCATGCATCGCAGGCCGTTTGAGAAGGGACGTCTTATTATTCACTTCTCAGTAAGTAGCTTTTTCATTAGCCAGTTTAAATCTATTTGCTTCTTTCTGCTCTATTTATATTTTTTTAGGAAATAAATTCTACAGCAGCCTCACACACACACACAAACATGCACAAAATGCTCATCTTCTCTCTTGTAATTATAAACCACACACTCACCACACCTATACTGCATCATATCAACACTCACCTTGCACTCAGGCCTTATTCTCTGAGTCTTTGTAATGTAAAGCTTGACTCAATGTATGCACTTTACAGAACTGTGAACGTGGTTGCTGTAATCTACTTGTTTACGGTTGTTTCTTTAGGTGGTGTTCCCACAAGCCAACTTCCTCCCCAAGGACAAGCTGAAGGAGCTGGAGCACTATCTCCCAGAAAAGAGAGATGCAGAGCAGCCAGACAGTATGGATGATGACCTCTACATCTATGCCGACCTGGAGGACTGTGACTTGGAGAACAGAAAAAGACACAGCCATCAGTACCACTACATGGATGAAGACGACTATGCCAGCACTGGTGGTGTGCAGTGCCAGACATCTTAAAGAACAACTGGTCCTGTCTTATTCCAGAAGCCCATTCCCTCATCTCTAAAGCAAAGCACCTTTCTGGAATTTTGTGCACTTTTTATTTAATTACTTCTCTTAAAATCGTAACCATTTTCTTTCAAGCCAAATCATAATACTGTGTCCCAACGCCCTCCCGATGTAGTGTAATACGTTTTAGAAAGAGTAGAGTAACTTTAAGTTCCAGGACTAAACTTTGATGTGGGTGAATGGGATTTCTCGTCATCTCTGGGACTTTATTTTAAATATTCATGTCTTTTTCCAATCACACTGTGATTAGAGACGAGGGCTGTTATTACAGAGGTTTCAGAAGAAAGAAAAACTTCTTTGTCTAAACAAAGACTGCCTGCTTTTTATGCAGTTACACTAAAACCGATGCCAATATTAATATGAAAATAATCTCTTTTTTTTATAGTGTTACTAAATCAGATGTTGTGAACCACTTGTTGATGACTTGTTAAGTCTGTTGTGTGTGAAGACCCAATCTTCAGATGGTGGTGGAGAGGGATGTGCATCCAGACTCGATTTAAAACATGTATGCTGTTTTACCCTTTCAAGGGCTATTTTTATAGACATTTCTAAACAATCTTGAAAAAATGATTCAAGTTGGGAGTAAAGGTGATAATGATTCAGACTTGGCGGTATGTAGGTTCAAACCACTAAATTATAGATCACTCAAGCTAATTTAATTTAATATTTTTTGAGCTACAATCAGTTGTCTATGGTGGTGCCCATGTTATTTTTGTTTTGGAAATCTTGTATGGAAAGTGGAACATCCCATGTGTAAGTACTAGTCTGATATGAGCCAACATGTCTGCAGTTAATGGCTGGGTAGGTATTCGTAAACAAAAGGTCAAAGACGGATAAGAAGTCACTTTATTTTAACACATTCTTTTTAACAGAGCAGGGACTGAACTCAAACCCAGAATGGGTATTTGAATATAAAGCTATATTCTAGATTTTATGTGCTTTGGGGTTTTACTTAGATAAGTTATCCAGATTCTTTATTTCAGTTATGTGATTTGTAAAATTCATTTGAAGATAAAGAGATCCGTTATTTCTACGGTCTTCAGACCTAAATTTGGAATTTAAATAGCAAGTTTTAATCATTGTAGCAAGATAAACTCGTTTATAGGTTTTTGCTCATGTTGGCCCACTATAAAAAGTCTCTTGGTATTTCTAGTCCTAATTGTAAATGCCAAATGGGTCGGTGAGAGGTTATGGAGGGCACACCTGATACCTCATTGTAGTGTCTGCCTGTTTGAAAGCCTTATCATAACTTAACTTGAAGCTACTTGATAATGCAGGTCTTCTTGTTTTCTTTTTGCCTTGGATATTGTAACTATTCTCACCTAAGGGAGAATCTTTTCAGTTGTTTCACATTTGTTCTTGAAGCAGATGCAAATTTATGAGTACTCACAATGTCAGGGGAACTCAACTCAAAGTTAAACTCAAATAAGTGTTGTTAATTTAACTGTATGTGTGTTAGGACCAATGAACTTCTTGTTTATGCTCATGTTTTCTAAATAAACGCAGTGTGACAGTCTCTACATTTTTGCAGTACTATGGGTGATTAATTTTCTGTAATGTACCTGTAAATATTACAGGTACAATAGTATTGTGAAAAAGTTCATTTTGTCCATAATTTCATTCAAAATGTGAAACTTTAATGTTTTAGATTCATTACATATTAAGTGGAATATTTCAGGTCTTTTTTGTTTAAATCTTGATGGTTATGGCATGCAGCTGATTGAAATCAAAAATCCATATCTCTAAATATTAAAGAATGTATAGTACAGAAGTATCGACCTGAGAAGAGCTTTTAATCTCTTCTGTAGTTCAGTACACAACTGCTGACTTCTGACTTCACAGTTGTCCAGTAGACACTCATTCACATCCTCCACAAGGTGGGTTAGCTACAGAAGGTCATTGCTAAAAGACAGGCTGTTTGCAGAAAGCTGTATCAAAGCATATTCATGGAAAGTTGACTGAAAGGTTGAAGTGTGGTAGGAAAGGGTGTACAAGCGACAGGGATGACCGCAGCTTTGAGAAGATTGTCAATCAAAGCCGTTTCAGAAACCTGGGGGAGCTTCACAAGGAGTGGACTGAGGCTGGAGTCAGTGCATCAAGAGCCACCACACATACATGTCCAAGAAATGAGCTACAAGTGTCTTAATTCCTAGTGGCAAGCCACTCCTGAACCAGAGACCATGTTGAAGGTGTCTTACCTCGGCCAAGGGGAAAAAAGAACTGGACCGTTGCTCAGTAGTCCAAAGTTCTCTTTTCAAATGAAAGTAAATTTTGCATTTAATTTGGAAATCAAGTTGCCAGAGTCTGGAGGACGAGTGGAGAGACACAAAGTCCAAGTTGCTCTTAGTACAGTGTGAAGTTTCCACAGTCAGTGAGGCTTTGGGGTGCCATGTCATCTGTTGGTGTTGGTCCACTGTGTTTTATCAGGTCCAGAGTCAATGCAGCCATCCACCTGGAGATTTCAGAGCACTTCCTGCTGCAGGCTGATTGCCTCCATGCCACACTGCATTGATGGGGTGCTTTGTGCAAAAGGAGCCCTGACCAAATACTGAGTGCATAAATCAACCTCTTTCAGAACTTTTCAACTTGTCAGAAAGTTGACATTTCTGTGTTATACCTTCTTTATTCTAATATTCTAATATTTTTCGATATGGATTTTTGATTTCCATGAGCTGTTCAAAAATCCACTTAATCCACTTTCAGTTAAATTTGGGAACATCTCAGGTTTTCTAAATGTCATTGTACAGTTTTTATTAATTCTTGTGCCAAGTTCAAATATTAATTTCCAATGTACATACAAGCATATTTTTTAGTTTCAAACTGATTTCACGTTTTTTTCAATCCAGCTTTTTGTAAATGCAACAACTGAAAAAATTGCTGAAGCAACACTGGCAACTGTAAAGGTTTTAGATTTTTATTGATAATCATTTTTGACATGACTGGCAGTTTTATATACAACATAATGAATATACAAAATACAGTGTAATGACTAAACATTATTTTGCAGGAGTGACATGTGGATGATAGTTTACAGACAGATGCTAAATGGTACCAGATAGTGTTGTGTGAATAAATACTGGTCGAGGCAGTAGCTGTGTTTCTTGCAGGCATACACGTCCTACTGATGCACAGGAACACCGATTACAGTATATGCAGCAAACCGACAATAATGTGACTACATTAAATACATTTATTATATACACACAGGATACAGAAGGTGTCACTGGAGTTCCACTGAGGTTTATCTTTAGTCATCATGCATATTTTTAACGAGTACTGAAATGATTGGCCACATTTAGACAGTGTACTGAGGTAGCATGCAGGACAAAACAAAATCAGTCATTGAATCAAAGTTACAAAAGTATCATTATAAACCAAAGCTAACAAATCACATACCTGATATTGTTTGTTTATGCCCAAACAAGAGGCAGTTTTTATTATAAATATTTTCACGACAGTTCACTATCATGCATTTTCATGTCTAATAACGACAGAAGAGATGAAAATGGGGATTGAAACTGCACTGGTAAAGTTGGATCCACGAGGAAGTGTGTGTACAGTATGGAGGGCCTAGACAGTGCTGTTAAAGTTGACCAAGCAAAGACCTTCGAAAGACAAATTAATCAATCAATAAATCAAATACAAAAATAGTTTCTATTGTGTAGCCGAAGCCTGATATAGCTTATTCCTCTGTGCCATACACCTCCATTATTGTCCAAATACTATTAAAAACACATAAATGTGCCACACTGTTGCCCAGGGTGACATGTTCCATTATTACCATGAACATGGGTACTATAGTTAATTTAGCCAATCCCCGCACCGTCCTACTGCTGTAAATATTCACTAAAGCACCGAATGTGTATTAATCCGCAGCTGAAATGAGTCCCCCAACAAATGCATTATTACTCCTGTAACATTTGCTACAAACTGTGCCCAGCTGTTTTAGGAAATTCTTTAATGTTTTTTAAAAAATGAAACTATATATTTGTTACCCGCTTTTAAAGATATACATCTTCAGTATAGTCAAGTGTAGTTGGTAGTGGTCTTATATATTATAGAATATTGATGGCTTATCCTTTCATTTTTGACGAGAGCCTGAAAGGATCATTTTTTTCATTTTGATATACCAAGTTGCCTCTTGTTTACTTGTTGTTTTTTATTTTATTTGCCAACTGGATTCTTTTGCCACTTTCCCAATGTGTAGCACAATCTTTCTAATCCACCATGAGACGTAACAGACGCTTGCATTGGGTATCACCTGAACTTGTGGGCACTGAAGAAAAACAAATCATTGCTGAAGTTCCAAGTATATGCTTGACTTTGGAAACAGCAGTTCAGGAAACATTGCCACCACAGGCTCCATTTAGTAGCTGTTATGGTGCTTTCAGTCAATCACATGATGCTCATCAGCAGATGGAGTTTGCCCATTTGCCACGGAGCTAACTGTTTTCTAAACTGCTGTTTCTGAGGAAAAGAAATTCATTTGGAACCTCAGCTTTTAAACCACCATTTACAAGAAGTGCTCAGGAGAGTTTAGCATCTACAATTCCATGACAACTGGAAATCTGCTGATGAAGATCATGTGACATGACCTAAAGCTCCACAACAGCTACTTAATAGACTTAGTGGTGAAATTGTTCTCTCATTCAATGAACTGGCTTATAATTTACTGATGGATGAATGTATCCATTTGTAAAGTGTAGAAATTAATGAATCGCTTTATGACCAAGTGTAAGGCTCTCTGGGTCCTCCATATCACGATGCAGGTGACAGTTTAAGGTTTCCATAGCCGTAGGAGGCCATCCTCGCTGTATGTGGCAATCAGATTCTCATGTGGGTGGTGCGCGATGCCAATTACATCTTTCTCGTGAACCTGTGAGTGCAGAGGAACAGAGATCACCACACACTCATAGTTTCCCATCAGCCTTTTCTATTTCATTGTTTGAACTCAGAAGGATTACTAACAGCAGCAGCGAGAAAGTCAGAGTATAAAATGAGATAAGAAAGAGTTAGGAAAAAAAAAAAACATTGGCTGCCGCTTAGCATGGATGAGCTGCCTCCTCTAACAGACTGTGATAATGACTGAATATTAGCAGCAGAGCTTACGGTAAGCGTTTTTTGCAGCCTTCCTGTCGTATAGTTGAAGCAGTAGAGCACTAAGTCCTCTCCCACACAGTAAATCCACTCCCCGCGGGGTGACAGGGTGCAACACACAAAGTTGGCTCCATCCTTTCTATCCGAGCTGAAGGTCTTCATAGTCTGAGGAGGAAGAGAAGAAGATATTTAGCCTCTAATAAGATCTAGCATAACTAGAGTTAGTGTAATTAACAATGTGAGTTGTTCTGGAGTTTTCAAAGTGTGTTCACTTTTTATTAGCTTTGCTAGCGGTGTGGCTCTAGGGATGATGAGTCACTTGGTCCATCACTTTGGTCCAGACTGAAATCTCTCAAAAGCTGTTGGATGGATTGCCATGAGAGTTGGTACAGAGATCCATGTTTCTCTCAGGATGAACAGTAACCTCTTTGATGATACCATAAGCTTCCAATCCACCTCAGCTGTACTATGTGTTTAATGCTAATTAGTAAAAGTTAGCATGCTAAAACACACTAAGATGGTGAACATTATCCCTGCAAAACATAAGCATTTTAACATTGTTGTTGTGAGCATGTTGACATTAGCATTTAGCTACAAGCGTCACAATGTGCCAAAGCCTCACAGAGCCACAAGCATTGTTGGTTACTCAATGAATAAAATATATAATAAATATAACAGACTTCTAGTGTGGTAACTACAGTCAATCCTGATGTGAAAGTGCCTCATGAACGGATCATATGTGAGAAAGAGCTCACCTGACCGTGCATGTTCATGATGACCACCGTATTGGATTGGTTGCAAATCACAAAGTGCTCTGGATTTTGGGGCAGAGGAATGACGTTGTTGACGGGGAGATCTGATGTCCGGGACAGAGATTTGAAAGTGTGGATGCATTCGCCCGATTTTGCATTCCAAACCTAAAATATGCACATGAATTCAGAGTGGGAAATGACATTATGTTACAGTACTTTTCCAGCTACATGATAATGCTAATGCAGCACAGACATGAATTATGGTCAGATTATTTTCTCATTGTACCTTAACTGTGCCATCAGATGAGGCACTGATGATGTGAAATCCATCTTGAGTGAAAGATGCATCATTTACAAACGATGAATGGCCATTTAACTCCTTTAGTGTCTTGCCTGACTTCAGTTCATGGATTCTGAAAATGACATTGTAGAGAAATTGACAGACATAAAAACTGTTATAACATGTTAAATCCAGTAAAACAGCAGCTCTGACATATGAACAAATCCATGTTTATTCAACTCAAGACAGCATTTTTCTTGAGAGCACACAAAACGTGTTGCTGAGCAGCCAATGTGTTATTTTTAGCTCCCGTGGAGTGACTGGGTGCGGATTACCCAAAACCATGACAAAACGCCTAATGCTCACTGATTCACTCCGTCTCTGCTAGGATGATTTAGCGAATGTAAACAATTCAGACTCCCAGCATATGAATTGCAAAGGGAGGAACACGTTGCAGCTTTGAGCCTGAGCACATGGTCTCTCAGCTACACCCACACAGCACATGTGCTTCCAACACAGCAGAGAGGCTCAATTCACACCCCCAGGAGTCAGAAATAGATGTTCAACTCCTCATAAAGGGGATTCAGTGTGTGTCTGTGTGTGTGAGAGAAGAAGCGAAAGGCAGATGTCCTTGCCCCAGCATATTTACATTCAGGTGCACGACGACGATTAACTACTGGTCAATTTGATAAAGAAGAAAAAGTAGAAAAAATAGATTAACAGATTCCTCAATAAAATAATTTGTAGAGTTATCAATTTGATAATACAGCTCATGATGGTCCTTTTTTTTACTAAAACTACACTTATTTTCACTGATAGTTTTTTTTAATTATGAGCCTCTACCACATGTTTGATATGTCCATTTACAGCAAAACATATAAAAAACATTGACATTTACCTAACTAATCATTTTAATTGTATTGTATTATACTGATAAGCGTTTATAACTAGATTGTATTATTCAGTTTTGTTAAAATATTGGTCAAACATGTTTTTATAGTCATCAGACTTTTTGGGTGATATATGTTTACATTGTTCTGTTCAGTAAACCTTCTAAAAAGAGGCTACATGACTACTCTGCTGCTAACTTCTAGGAATAAAGACACCTGAAAAGGTCAGGTTCTGAACACCACAGTGCACCATGGAGATTTTTTTTGAGCCTAACATGTTTTGAACCGAGTGCTATAGATGCTCAATCAGTTTAGGGTTTAGGTGCAACTTAATAATAATAATAATAATAATAATAATAATAATAATAATAATAAATAATAATAATAATAATAATAATGCACTTTACCAAACTATTGAGAAAACCATTAAAGGGTTAGAAAGAGAAAAAAACAGCCAAATTGACCAATTAATTGTACACTTTTTGGGAGGAAATTAAAATCTGCATTTTCTTTTGCCAAATCTTTTCCCATCTACTTTTCTACTTTCACATATTATTCATATGGTCTGGTGTGGAAACATTGTGCTAATCCACTGTGGGATGTAAAAAGAGCTCACTGCTTTCAAGGTGAACTCATATTCATGTGTGCGTCTTTTGTGAATCATGTCTGAGGTCAGTGAGAGCTCTCACTTCCTCCCACAGCTTTCTTTCAAAACTATTTGTACATTGTTTGTGAATTATGTATTTACTTTACTTTTAGACACCTACATTTAATTTACTGTATTATGTATAGATTCAGTTTTGCCCCCCACCCCTCCCCACTCCACACAGAATGTATGTGTGTACAATGTGTTTAGGTAAAGTTTAGTACTCACATAAGTACTGTAATTACAGTACTGTGCATCTCAGAAAATATCAAATATCTACAGGGTCTTCACTTTGCAGACATCATGTTAGCATTACATCCCACCTGATGGTCTGGTTAAAGGAGGCACTCAGGATCTGGTTGCTGTCTTTGGAGAAGCTCAGACAGGTCACACCTTTGTTGTGGGCATGCTCAAACCTGCGCAGGCACAAGCCACTCTGGATCTTCCACACCTTCAACAACACACACACACACACACACACGCACACACACACACACACACACACACACACACACACACACACACACACACACACAGTGTGGGAGAGAAGATGTAATGAGACTACTCAGTTGAAAACACTACATAATTGTATCCATATTATTGACATTGTTGTGCCCTCATTTCCATACAGCGATTACAAGACTTAATATTAAATTGTTGTAAGTTGACCAACCTTTATTTTGCCATTCTGAGCTCCAGTTGCCAGTAGATCTGTGTCCTTACTGAAGCACATACACAGCACAGCATCATCCATCATCATGAAGCTATCTTGGGCCTGATACTTTAAATCCTAATTCATCCATGCAAACACACACAAAAACACACACACAACCGTATAGAACAGAGAAACAAGGAAATAATTTAAATAAATGGAAGATTTCTTTCATACTCTTTTATATATACATGATGTAATATATATACACATTTTAAATGTCCTGTTATTTAAACAGGTAACAGTCTTGTTAAGATTAAAATCTATTTTCTTCATGGAGGGCAGCATTAAAACATTGTTAAAACAAAACATACAAACTATATTAATAGACTAAGACAACATGCTCCAAAAAGTATAGACAATATCCAATTAAAATGTATAAACACGAATTAGTTTCAAAAACTAACTTAAATAAAGTAAACACAATAAACTGGAATAAGAAGTCTCAGTATCATAAAGTGTCATAATATTAAACATATTTACCTTACTTATTTTTCCTGTGTTGAAGTTCCAGACCTCAATGAACCCGTCCACAGATCCAGTGATTAAGTACTTGCCATCAGGAGAGAAGCGGGCACACTCCACATGCGACCGCCGTCCAAACTGCAGGTTAAAACAACACACAGTAACACCTCATTAACATTCCTTTATCTTCTAAAGAAAACACGCTCGCTTGTTTGATTTATTACCTGTGATACAGGTGCACTGAAAAATAAAACACAAATTATTATCAGGCAACCCCAGGGAGGTATTAAGTTTTCCCACCATGCTGCAGTCTACAGTTGTGTGGGCTGACCATTGTCACTCATAACCCTGGGCAGGGGAAAAGCAAGGACAAACAACTCAGCTATCTCCATCTGGATGCAAGTGATGCACAGCCAGAGACTAAGACAAGTGCCTTCAGGTGAATAAAGTAATTAGTTTTGTTGTGTGTGTGTGTGTGTGTGTGTGTGTGTGTGTGTGTGTGTGTGTGTGTGTGTGTGTGTGTGTGCATGTGTTAGGTTAGGTTACTCACCTTCCTTTTGGAGACAAAAATGCAAGTTAATGTAAATCATTAACTTTTAGGGTGAATACTTGCTTTAAGGTTAGGGTAAGGTTAGGTTTAGGCAAATGGTGGTTATGGTTAGGATAAGTCTCTAGGAAATTTATGTAAATCACATAAATTTGTGTGTTTAGTTTCCCAAATATACTGTGGGGTTAATGAATGAAGAGGGAGGAACAGTATACAGTCTACATTTGGAAATGTCTAATCAAAGAAAGATAAATGTCTTATTTACTGTAAACACACTGTTTACAACTACAAAAAAAATCATTTCATTTTTGCCCCAACTCTCATTATAACAAGACTAAACTTTAAATGTACAAACAGAGCGAACTGTCCATGTAGTCTATAGAATATACTAGTTGTCTACCTTGATGTGACGGTATAGCTGCGTTGGAAAGCTCTCTTTCTCCACATGTCTCTCTTTGTTGCCAACCGTTTCAATGGCCATTTCGGGGGAGAGATGACCCGGCGAGTGCTCTAGTCTCATAGACTGTGTGGAACAGGGATGAGGAAGTCAGCAGAAAACATAAAGTTTTTGCTATTTCACTTTTTCAGTGTCAAAAATCAAGAATACTAAGAAATGCTAACTTGAACATTCAAAGTGGTTGATTTTTTTAATAAAGTATTGTTTGTCCCACAATGTAATGCAAGGGGGAAAAGAAGGAGCTACTTGCAGCTTGAAAACTGCACAATCAAATTGTAAATAAGAGATGCTGCACTTTCGAAACAAAGAAATAAAGTCATAACTCCATGGGAAAAATCGCTACATCATAATTTTTCAAATTTCGAAGCAGTTTGAATGCTTTATAATTTAGTACAAAAATATCTTGTATACTACAGCCAAAACACTATTAACATTTTTAGATAATTTATACTTGTTAGTATAAGTATATAGCATTGGCACAGGCACCTGTATAACCAATATAGGCATTAGCAAGAACCTTCCCCTGGGAAAAAGGTACTGCTCTCTCTCTGTATAAATACCAAAAACAGCAATATCGACCTATTTAACAAATAATTAAATATAAAAAACAAATGAAATTGATGGTTTGCGACTTCATGCATGACTGTATTTCTTCAAATGTCCTGAAATCATTAAAGCACATGAAAATTTGATTTCAAAACTTAACTATTTCTCATTAAATATTTAGCATTAAATATTCGTGCCTAAATGAGCAAAAATCAAAGTTATGGTTCAGAGAAAGAAAAAAAAAATTAGTTATTATTTATTAAGAGTTCAACAGCTCAGCAAATCTGGTGCATCAGGACTGTGTGGGTGCGGTTTGACCAGATTTGATTAACATTAATCCAGTTTCCATGAAAATTTAATGCAGATTTTATCTGAAGTTCCAGTTAAAAACAGGCGGATTAAAAACACACTTACTAGTGATCTGGCAACATGAGCAAACGGCCCTACAACTGTCTGATGCTGTTAAACTCTGATTGATACCCAGAGCTTTATCACATCACCTTTTCCTATCTGCGCCCTACCCACTTCAAACCAGTGAGAAGAGTTCAGGCAACAACAGAAACTCTTTCCTTTGATTTAACCAAAGCTGTAATAACAGGAACATGTGTGTTTATGTAGGACACCATCACTAAGAACCTTTAATAAAGTTGGTCACACAATGTGTAGATACATTACAGTCGTGAAAGGAGAGAAAGAGAGGAGATAGTTTGGGATATTTGATTAACAACCAAATAGTGCTGTGGACATTGATTTAGTGGCTTCCTTCATATAATTAGAGTGAGTATTGAGAGAGATATTGATTGGTATACTCACGCCAACTTGTTCCAGGAGCCCCATGAGGCGAGAAGGGGGCACCACGCTGACCTCCCTCACCAACGCCTCAGCTATTGCCCTGCGCCGCTTCTCCTTGCTGCTGCCCTTCGGGTACGCCTGCAGCAAGAGGGAAAGTATGTTACTTTATAAAGTGTTTAGTGATGGAGTTGTGCAAAGGTAGAAACCTTTATTTGTCTTACCTCTCGAGGGTCAAAGTAGGAGCATGTTAACAGGTTCTCCAAATGGATGTACCTCTCTGGCTGCGTCTGCTTTAACATGATCATGGGGTCAGTTTGTCTGAGGAGAGAGCGAGCCGCTCCCACCTCTCGCATTTCAATGAGCTCCATTACAACCTGTTAAAAAAGATCAGTGTTCATCAGATGCTGCTAATTTTGAAAAAGAAATCAAGGTAAGAAGAGTATATGTTCATCAGTGCAAAGCTTACCTGCTCATAAAGGTCAATAAGTGTGTTATCAGGCAACTTGAGGGACTCGATAGCCAGCAGGACGTTGTCCCAGTGGCCGCTCTTTATATCTGCTATGAAACTATCGATGCTTTCCACCGTGTTGAGTGAGACGGTGGTTTCTTCCTGCAAGGTGGTCAGCGTTCGGTAGAGGTTGTTCTCCTTGAGGTACTGCATTATCAGGCGGATCACACTAGACAAGGAAGGTTAATCTTACAACCCCATGTTGACTGAAAGTCCTACCTAAAAATGCGTGTAGGCCCACAAAGTAACAGTAAAAATATGAAGGCATTCAAGCATTGAAATTGTTTCTATGAGAGTTAAATTACCAGCTGCAATCTGTGTTCACGATTTGGTCATATACAACACCACCAATACCATTTCTCCATGGGAGAGATTCTGTGTTGGCACATGATGTTTTTTTCTGGTGTATCTTGATCTTTGCAAATGTCAGCATTTATCACTTCTGTCACAGTCTAAAGATTGTGAGTCACCCACGCTAAATAACTGTTTTATTTTCACACATGATGCTATAGTTTGGCACAACTGTCAAAAGAGCCAATTATGTGCAACATAATCAACATGACAAGAGCAGGGATGCTGTTTCATGTGGATTTTTGTCCCACTTCAGAGCCATTTGCTGGGCACTTTAACACTCCATCTCCCCCTCTGTTGTCACTCCATCAGCATCAACCTGCAGTATGTTTTACAGTCTTTCACGTGCACTGTTGTGCAGAGACATGAGTAAACCAGCCACCAGCACAAGACCAGTTTCAATTTGGCAACAATGTGTGCTTCACTCCCACCTTTTCTCTACAGTAAGATTAAATAACTAACCAATAAAAACTGCAAACCCACACCCTTGCCTGGCGTGGAGAGCCTATTGGATCAACAGGCACATGTGGATGAAACAGATACTATATATTTATAGTGGCTGCAAAACAGCCTGGAATCTCTCTCTCTCTTTCTCTCTCTCTCTCTCTCTCTCACCATAATCAGAAACAACATCAGATTAACTGGTTTAAAGCGACAATTTGACGAGCCTCACATGCGAAATTGGCCATATGTGCCGCATGCTGACCACAATAAACAGCCTATGTTAATAATGAGAGGAGGTTTTGGGAGGTTCCACAACCAGTTAAACAAAATAAGCCACATGGGTGCACAAACCTTATGCAGACAATAAACAGCATCATATAAATGTAAAATTGCAGGTGTAAACGCGTGTAGGTTCGTTAGTATAGTTGTTTGTTTTAAATTGAACATGCAGGCACATGTGTCACATCCTAAGACGTTTTACTGAAAGAAGGAACTTTTAGAAAGATGCAAACATCTCAGAAAAAAATAGAATCCCCCAAATGAATATAAAGTGAGGCCGTCAAGATTCAATTAATATTCCAATGGAAAGCGTAATGTAGCCCTCACCTCACAGACCCACGCGCCTCTGTCATATTTAAGAAACACCGATGTTTTCTTTTATCAGCCTAAAGTCACACAGGTGGTCTTATCATACTATCATCACCAAACTATCACTTAAAACTCATTATTTAGCAAAAAAAACAACAACAAAAAAACATAAAACAAAAGGAAAGCGTACTTACTCTGAGGGCTCCATCTCCGCAGCCATGCTGATGTTGTCTCCTGCTGGCGCCGGACTGAAACGGTGGCGGCTCAGCTCGGGCTCGGCGCTCGCTAGAGCCACGTGAAAGTCGTCTGCTGAGGACCACCCACTACACGTGCTTCTCTTGTGTTTCGCATTTTTTTGCGGCGGGCAGCAGCCCCAAACCCTGTGACTGCAGCTGCCACACAAAGTCTTGGAGCAGCGCACCTCCTTCCCTGACGCATGCCGATACAAAGAAGAAACATTTTCTCGGCACGTTGTGTGAAGGAGGCTGCATCAGCACCACGGACAGAATCCCGTGGCTCAGAGTGTGCTCACCTTCAGGAACAATTGTGCACGAGCCAAAACATCGCTCTCATAACGTCATCTACCGGAAAGTCAGCTAACTGCTCATCAATATGTAGATATAGAGCTGCGTGCCTTGTGAGCATTTTGCCTAACCTAATCTCCGCATATGATGACAACCAGCCATCAGTGTCTTCCTGTAATCACACATTGTGGGTATGGCGCTGTAGTGGGTTATGTGTGTTAATCAGCTACGATGTTTGCCATTTCAGTGAGAGTATTTATTTAACCTTGCTGCCTCTGCTATTAGGCCCACACCAGTAAATAAACCTGTTGGTATAAGCATGAGCCTCGTTAATTCATGACGGAGGATGTATTACTATTCTGCAGAGCAACAGAAAAACTACAAACCAAATGACACTTATATATTATTATTATTATTATTATTATTATCATTATTATTATTATTATTATTATTATTATTATTATTATGTCAATCTACACGCTAGGCGTTTGCCCACATTGTGACAGATAACAAGTAGCCTAAACCCTAGAAGATTTAGATGAGTAAATAATATTTGACAACTAGAAAATCTGCTCATAGGCCATATTGGATGCAGCAAGTCAGGTGAAGATGGATTGGCTTTATCATTAATACGTGGAACAGTCTTGCTTTAGCTTGGGCTGGATTGCTTTTATCCTGCTTTACTTCTGTGTCATTAGTTCCCTGCAGCCTGGTCACTGACACTAGACCTGGCTTGTAGACTCATGTATTCGTGAGCCTGCTGCATGTGATAATTACAGCTCAACTACCACGGATGGCAGATTTATTTGACCCTTGTGTCCTATTGAGGAAGTCCGCATTAAAATCAGCATTCATCGTGAATCACTTCTCAAAGGAGCAAAACAGCAGCCTGGCTCATCACTGCGGTGGGCTGCAGAGATCAGGTGCAGTTTGACTTAAGAAACGGTTATTATGGCGGTTATTAAATAAGTTGCAACAGGTCTCCCAAGCTGGCATCAGTTTGTGGGACATCTTCAGCAATTCTCTTACTGGTCAGATCAAGTCCACATAGAATAATACAAAATGCAGACTCAGATGCGTTTGGTCGTATATAGAACTATTTTCCTTGGGTTATCGAGCTGTGATGGTCGAGCAGTTAAGGCGTTAGAGTCAAAATCCAATGGGGTTTCCCCGCGCAGGTTCAAATTCTGCTCGCAGTGTTCATCCATGTGATGGCATTAATTCTAGTGAAAATGCAAAGAACTGAATAAACATACAAGTACAGTACAAGGAACTACAATGACAAATGTCCTCATGATGATATTTCATTTTCAAATAATTAGGCTGTCCTGGAAATAACTTATTTGGCAACCTGTGATTATAGGGAAAATAGTGTTCTTCTGATGCCACTTCCAATTAAATACAATTAGGCCTTTTAGGAGTATTTTAGTCAGTGCACAGATGGATGGAAAGCTAAACTGCAAAAATGTGAAATGTGTTAACAAATAATATATACAGAATAAATTTAGAAAACTGAATATCGGTTAAGCACATAAACACAAAATTCCTGAACCAGAACTTCCTGGACATAGCCTACATAAAAGGTAGGCCTAACTATTAATGACGATAGCCTAATTATTAGGTTAATTTTTAAAATAATAATGTTTTTTGTTGTTGTTGCATAACCACCTTTGTTAGGAAGCCTACCACAGAAGACGAAGACAGAAAAATACTTAATAACTGCAACATTGTTCCCTAGCATCAGGTCACATAGCCGACCGTCGTTGACATATCGCGAGAACAGCCAGAGAGCTTCTGAGCAGCACTTAGCACAGGTGAGTGCTAATTGACTGCACACCACGTTATGTGAGCGACGGTACGTCTTCCTATGAAGCAGTACCTAGGAGGGTGAGTGTTGTATGTTCTTTATTATCCTCTTAAAATGACAAAACTCCACAAAGATAACATGCGATTTAAAACGTTCACTCATATTAAATCCGCTTCTTTCCCCCCTTTATCAAGGCTACTAAACATGCCTTCGAACAACAACCAGGTGAGTCCAATCCAGGTAGATTAACCCTCTTAGTCTTCACCTGCACTCACACTGCTGAATTGCTTTGTCTTTCTTTTACCCAGTTTGTTGCTTACAATGTCTTCTCTTTGAATTTTGTAGAAAATAGTGTGATAGATGTTAAACGCACCTAAAAACATCTAGACTGTTGGAACTGGGAACTTTTATTTCGGCAGATTGAAGGTTGTTGTGTTTTGCACAATAGCATACACACACAGTTTACTTCAGAACAGCTCTTTAGTAGTTAAAACATCACTTATTATTTTAACCTCAAGGGCTGTGACTTAAGCATATCTGCCGTTGTCTTGCAGAAAGTACAGACTGCAGCTGCCAAACTGGCCAAGATGCCCATGGTTCACTCTGCTTGTACCAAGCTGTCAGTTTTGTACATTGACACTAAGAGCAGCCACCCTAAACTGAGGTCTGTGTGTGAGGTGCTGGAGAGCAGTGTGATGGCTATAGGCTCAGCGGCCTGTGACAGTGTTTGCCCCGTCATTCATAAACTGGAGCCCCAGAGTGAGTACCATGAGGGCTGACATGTCAGGCTGTACTTGTCATACTCCTATACATACTGCTCACATATGATGTACTTTGCACGTGACCAATAGATTAAAGGAAACTTGCTACTTGCAATTATTTTCATTATCAGTTATAACCAAATTTGTTTATGAAATGTCACATTCCAGGAAAACATTCCAACCAAGATGCCAACCATTACTTCAAAATCCAAAGACCAGCTTACACTTCTAAAATATTTTGAAGACTTTTTTTACTTAAAGAAGGACTAACTCTGTTGTTCAAATTGTTTGTTTTATGTCATTTGACTAATATTTGATTGTTCAGTTCTAACATGCATAAAAGGTTTATGGGGGCTATATTTCAGGACATCCTTCCCAAAATTTGTGAGCAATAGCATAAAACTCAGGACAGAGGGCCAAAGAAAGCTAAACTGTTTAATACATTAGCAGCACAATTAACAGTGTATGTGTACCCAAATGAATAATTTGTCTGGGGCTAATAGTTTTTTTTTGTCATTTCATCAAAAAGATGATGTAGATAATTAAGTTACAGGGTTAAGATCTCTGCCAAATGAAGACTGCAGGTGCCATTTATTGTAGAAATAACAAAGTATTCAATAATTGCTTCCCTGTCTGGAATATCTCCGCAGTTTCCATTGCAAATGATGTTGCATGTAAAAGTCTTGACTGGCTGGAGACTGTGTTACCAGTGCTTCACACACCCACAGAGCAGGTCACCCTTCCTCTTGCAAATCTTCATAAGCCCCACAAAATAACTGCACTATTCTCCCCAAACGGCAAAAGAAGCTACGATCGTCTGTCCTGTTTCTGGCATTGTTTTAAACAGATTCTTTCAATTGCAAAGAACAAGATGCACGAGATCCAGGACGTGGTAAACATCACAGCCAACGGAACTATGGACTATGTCCAGCACATGGTCACATGGCTGATGGGCAGGATACAGCAGGCTGACGACCAGGCTGACCGGTCACTTGTGGAGAGAACCATCAGAGTGGCCAGTGCGGGACTGGACTCGACTCT
Source organism: Lepomis macrochirus (assembly GCA_024633595.2). Lineage (NCBI taxonomy): Eukaryota > Metazoa > Chordata > Actinopteri > Centrarchiformes > Centrarchidae > Lepomis > Lepomis macrochirus. Next base: position 22,079,469 of record JALXJV020000003.1, read on the forward strand.
GATCATGTCAGAGGCTCTGATCGACCGAGTGTTTCCTCCCACTGAAGAAGATAAAGGTACAGAGAGTAATTTGGACTACACTGATGTGAAATGTCTAGATGTGACATTCAGAACTTAAACTCGCCTTTGTCACTCAAAATATCTCCTCGCTGACTTCACAGAAGAAGCAGTTCACTTGTTGGAGGGTTTTGAGGCGGTCACACTCAGGAGCAGTTACCCTGTGCGACTGGTTTCCCTGGCTGCCAAGCTGTATAGGAGGACCTACCACATGGTCGGGTCCAAAATGCAATCTGTTCAGGTGTGCTGTGAGGACAGTTTAAAGGAGTTGACACACTGGAGAATGCGCTTATTCGCTTTCTTGTGAGAGAAAGAGTTAGAGGTATCGCTCTTGTCATCTAATATATGTCGAATGTAGCTGCAGCCGGTACAGTTAGCTTAGCATAAAGACTGGAAACTGTGCTAAGGTAAGACAATATCTGCCTGCAATGCTCCCAACTTAACAGATTATATCTTGTTTGTTTAGTTCACACAAAACTGACAACTTGTGGTTTTAGGATGAGTTATGTGCCAGTATATACTTGACTTTATGATATCTTTTTTAATAGTATAATATTTTTACCTTCCTGGAGTTTCCTTTTCACAGTGATGGGACTTCAGTGGTATTGGTCTTCTCATATGCTTCTGCAAGAGAGCATCAATAAGGACATTTTCCAAAATGTTAAACTATTCCCTTTTAACAAGAGGTGGAAGGGTGGTTGAGTCTTAAGCAGTAGGCTACAGTTAAGCACATGCATTGTTGGAGCAAACAGAACATTAAATTATATAAAAAGATAGAGATTTCATAATGGGGTTATCTAGGAAATAATGTGGTGGTTAAACACAACTGAGACTGAACTCTAACAAGAATAGAGTATTCACCAGTTTTGGAAAAATTAACACTTTCTTTGCAGTGACAGTTACACAAGTTTAATGTGACTGTTCACATAAGCATGTAACTCATGCGAATAAAATGGAAATATTATAATTGTCTTTATTTTATTCAACATAATTTGATATCTACTTTTTGTTTTTTAAATGAAACCATTGGCTGGCCACATAATAGGCCTTTTTCACAGCAGACATTTTGACTTGTCATAGCATGAAAAGCACAGTTGTTACTAACATCAATCTTATCCATCATCTTATTTACACCTGTGCTTTTTTTGTGTCAAAATGTTTTTGATTAAAAAAAACAACCTTGCGCCCATTTTCGTTTCACTTGCCTGATTAAATTTTTTTCATCTCGAGAAATACCTTTTGCTAAATCAAACTTTTAAACTAAAAGCTAACTTTTTTTTTCTTTGCCCAACAGGTCATTGAGAATTTGTGCAGGTCTCCAGGTCTGGTTCAGGACCTTCAGATCAACTGGGTGACCTTGGCCTGGAGCATCCATGGGTTGCCTCGGTATGTGCAGCATCAGCTTGTGTCTCTTTGCTTCTTGATGTCCCAGATGTATAACTTACACTGCCCGCCATCCAAACACAAGTCTTATCAGGATAAAAGTTGTTCCAATGCTGCTGAGACCACATCAACTCGGAAGGACATGGCCCAGGTCCCCCCACAACCGACACCTATAAGCCGAAAGAGGCGGCCGACCAAGATCGTGTTTGACCGTGGGTGTAATGTTAAAGGATGTGTTCGTCGTTGAGATAAGAGTATTGTTATTATTTGATAAAGAAGTGTGCTCTAACACAGCTCTTAAAAGAATGCAACTGCAAATTGTCAGAAAATAAAACTTTAAGATCATGAACTTTGATTCCTCTTTGAGTCTGGCAGTTAAGGGGAAAACAAAGATCTGTAATGCCTACACTCATTTGCCACTTTATTAGGTACACCTTTCTAATGTAATCTAATACTAAGTAGGGCTTCCAGAACAGCCTGAATTCTTTGTGGCACGAATTCAACAAAGTTCTGACTTAAACAATCCTGAAAATGTATGCACCATGGCAACATAACTGTTAATACATTCTTTACAGTACATTGAAGATATTTTTCTCAGGTTCCACCAAACCCCAAAAGTGTTCTGTTGGATTGACATCTGGTGTACACAGGGTCCGAGTTATAATCTGAGCTTCATAGGGGTATCTAATATAGTTTAAGGATATTTAACAGTATTTTGAACAAATATTCCATGCTGAAATATCAGTTGGAGGGTCTGGAAGACTTGACTACTTAACACTTAATTTCCTGCATTCTGGAGACATTTTCTGCACCAATATATGGTGGAAATGTCTATTTTTATGAAGGGGAAGTAATCAACTTGTTTAACTTTTTGGACAATGCACATTTGTTTCTTCTATATTTCAACTGCACTGCATGTTTTCTTGTGCATTGTTTCATTTGTTGTTGCTGTTCTTCAGAAAATTTTTAACAATCTATCAAAAAATGGAGACATTCTGATATGTCCCCAGTGTAAATGACACCTGTCAATATTTTTAAATGTCCCGCCCCATCCAGGCTGTGATTGCTCACAGCTGCACGCTTGAAAGGCACCCGAGCGTCTCTTCTCCCTGCTCTGTTTCACCGACAGATAAGCAGGCAGGTGAGAACGGGAACAGGTGAGCGTCACGTAGCTCCCAGAGAACCTGATATGGAGAGGGCAGAGGAGAGTACAGGTGTTGCGCCGAATTCTGCCTGCCTGTCGAGAATTGCATGCACCTCGTGGGTGCTGAGAAAAGAGGTGGATGCAGGTAGCCTACAAAATTTCACCTGCCGAATTATGCATCCACCTCTTTAGATCCTTCTCAGACACTTTGCTGTGCTTATTGATCAAAAAGCGTTGTCACATTTACTGAATGTCAAGGAATAGTACTTCTAAGTGTATTAAAATATTAAAGACTAAACGTTCACAATATATACTTCGAATCATTTACCACCATTGATGATTGAAGAATATTACAGCGTTTAAAAGCATTATTTGGAGGTGCATGCAATTCTCGGTAGGCAGGCAAAACTCGGCATAACACCGGCCCACCACAGATGCATGATTTTACTGCTTCCATGGGTGCTCAGATCCTCCTTATGGGAGCTGAGCTCCCACGTAACTCGAACCCTGGGTGTCTGAAGTCATTCTCATGTTACAGGTGCTGGTCATAATTAGAATACTAAAAAGTTGATTTGAGTTATTACATTCAAAAAGTGAAACTTGTATAATGAATACATTCATTCCACACAGACACTTTGTCACTGTCAGCCCTGGTTTTCGTTCACTTTTGGCCTCATGCACCTGAACACATTAGAGGTCAGAAGTTAACTGGGGAATATTCCAGTTCCAACCAGTCTCAAAAGCGGCATTAAGTTCAACACAGGCCTTTCCAGTTAGTGTGGCTTCAAACATCCCTGTTTTCCAAGTGACTATTTCAAATGACATTGACCAACAGCATCTATTTCCATTCTATATTCTTTTGGTTCTGGTATACAATGCAAGTAACCTTAAATTCAACACCACTAAACTCACAATTTAAAAACACTAATTTTCTTATAGTTGATGTGCAAAATGTGTGTATGTTTTGGCTCTTGTATTGCAACCAATTACCTATATTAGCCAACAGTGATTTGTTAATTTCCAAACCAATTCAACTGGCAAACCTATAATTGTATATTTTTAAATATTTACAGGCAATGGGGTTATTAAATGATTACACAGGCAAGTTTTTCAGCAAAACATGACTTTATTTGACTTTTTGATTTCACTTTTGGCTGGACTCCGACTTGGATGTGGATGCTCTCAGAGAAGAAAGCCGACGCCTCTTGGCAATCTGTTCCTGGCGCTTCTCCTTGGCCTCCTGTTTGCAGGAACAAATGAGTGTCAGTAAAAATGTTTTAACACATCCAAAAAGCTGCTACTGGCACAAATTAACTCCATCTCCCACAGCAACACTACAGGATTCATTCAACATTACCCAGTGACAATGCAGTGGTTTACTGCTAAAGGCAATTCAAAAATTAACTACTTGGAACAGCAATTTGGCAAATATAAATTGCCATAATATTACTCTTTACACCTACGCCACAACAAAAACCAGTGTCAAAGTTCAAACTGATCTAAAAACTTTCCTTTAAATAATTAATTTGAAACCACTTACCAATGTTTCATGGTCATTTGACTAACTAGTGTTTTAAGAGAAATGTTCATTAATAAAAGCCTCTTCAGTTCTTAGTGGCTAAGCACTTCCAAAGGGGCAGTACATTACCTTCATCCTCTTAGCCAGCAGCTTGGCATACTCAGAGGCCTCCTCCTTGTTCTTCTGGGTGCGCTGTCTCTTGAGGGAGATGCGGCGGCGCTTGTGCTGCAGCACACGAGGCGTCACCAGTCTCTGGATCCTTGGAGCCTTAGTTCTGGGCTTCTTGCCTACCAAGGAGAGGGATTGCAGATGATTACTGACAATGCAAACATTACATTTTATCACACCTTTATCCAGAGAATTACACTTGCTATACATGTCAGAGGTTGTACACCTTTGGAGCAAGTGTCTTGCTCAGGGACAGTGTCACAGTGGTCTTGCTCAGGGACAGTGTCACAGTGGGATGGACAGCGTTGTTTTATAGCAGGTAAGGGGCCAATACTAAGTGTTAAACATCTAGGCTCAATGGAACCCTAAGTCCAAGTAAACAACTTATACAAGAACGAGGTTTAACACTTACATCCCCCATAACTCACTCTTTACTGGCACAGAGACATGTGGCACATAAACTGAAGCTCCAGTGGACATTAAATCCATATGCAATATAAACCTACGTTTAGTGATACAAGGACACTAGTAGACATAAAATGATAAGTTCACGATTTTTTAACCCTGACCTTTTCCCCCTTGTTTGGTTGTCTGACTAATTAGGACAACATTTTTGGAAACTGGTCCAGTATTGAGTTACAGACATAAACATGGGAAAATAGGGTCAAAGTAAAAACTGACTCATCTTACCTTCTTTAGTCAGGGGTCTCCTCACAACATACTGCCTAACATCATCCTCCTTAGCCAAGTTGAAGAGTTTGCGGATCTTGCTGGCCCTCTTGGGACCAAGACGGCGAGGGACGGTGCTGTCGGTCAGCCCGGGAATGTCCTTCTCACCTAAGAACAACCACATCAGGAAAAAGTGAGTCAAATGATCAAGTTGCTTAATGCAAAGTTCACTTACAAATTGCACTGCTTACATCTGAAGTACAATCACTACAAACAAAAATCTAGACTCAAAGCAGCTGTGTGTTTAATTCTTAGCTGCCTGCAGCCCAAAGCAGCAAAATGACTAGGGTGACTTCCTACACTGTGGAAATCTGGCCACACCTTTTGAGTGCCATGCTCACTATCCTTAAACAGGAAACTAAACATTGTCAAATAAATAAATACACTGCTGTATTAAGTCATATTGCTAGTAGTCTTATACACAGTGTTTCCCCACACAGACTTTACTGGTACGTTACAAGCTACGGACACGGTGGATATTTTACAAGTATGGACCAGGTAAAGCAACAGTGAACACAGGAGTGCAGATGTCACTCACAATCACATTGGTTTTCATCTTTTGAAAGGCTATGTCATTAACAAGCCAGCATGTGCCACACCTGCTGAAATGAAAATGGATTGTGGGCAAAAAAATTTTCCAGAAATAAAACACAAGTTCTGTTTCTTTCAGCGACTTTGTAAAACATCTTGATGGACAAGATGAGCAGGGGAGAGACAGGTGAGGCAAGCCAGTGTATTTGCATTAAGAAACTTGAGGTGTAAGTGTGTGAAGACGACAAGTCTGAGGCAGGTGCAAAGCAGGAGGATTTAAAAATAGCTTATTAACTTCCACGGTGATTAAAACACGCTTTCACTGGGCGGTACAATGTGAAAAACTAATGTGATTTTTTTTGGAGTTGCGGGTGGGGTGTGGACAATGGCAGCGTCTATCGGCTCAACCCTAACTCAAATTCAGATATCTGATTAGAGATTATTCCAATACTAATGAACACGAGACACAATGAGAGAGCAATGCAGTTCAACCATCCACTGATCCTGGATCTGGTCGCATCTGGTAAGCAGCTCCACAGTTACTCTGGCAACACACTGTCCCCCCTTAATGATTACAGACCAATCAGAAAGGGTCTACTGGTGTGCCATAAACATCATTTACAAGTAAAGACACATTTCCAAACCAAAGCGTTAGTCATCTCAAATAACCCCGTACTGAGCAGCCATTGAGAATTATCTGTTGGTTTACTAGTTAAGTTTGCTTCATTATCTAATTTACTATTTCCACAAACAGTCCACATGATCCAGACAGAACACACTACCTTTCTTGACAATGACCAAGTTGAGAACGCTGAGATTGGCGTCAACAATGCAGCCACGGACAGACTTGCGCTTGCGCTCGCCAGTCCTGCGGGGACGGTAGCAGGAGTGGCCCTTGCTGAGCAGAAGGCGCACACGGCCGTGGGTCAGCACACCCTGTTTCATGGGGAACCCCTGCTTGTCGTTGCCTCCACTGATGCGCACCACATAACCCTGCAGAAGTAGAGGAATTCCATTTAGGTTACACAATGTCTGAAAATAAAGGATTGTTTTGAGAACACAAAGACCACACTCACATTTATAAATTACACTTAAGCAAGGCAGAGGTGGCTAAGCAGCTAAAACAGGTTGTTCATTAAATGCAGGCTTGGTGGATTCATTTCCAGCTCCTGTCCACAAATCAAGCGTGTCCTTAAGGACACTGAACCCAAACTGCTCCTAATTGCCAGGCCAATGCCTTACGTGCAATCAACCATTCTCTCAGGACTGACATTTTCAGATGTTGACAAACCCAACATTTGCTTTTAGACTAAATTTTGCAGTGTCTTGCATTGCTTTTGTGCCCACATTTAGACTTCAACTTACTGAGTTGACTTGCAGTTTCTCTGAGGATGCAAAGTAATTGAGAGAGCGATGCTGTTACAATCAGCCCTGGTTAAATGGTCTGGTTGTATCTGGTAAGCAGCTCTCCGGTTTCTCTGGCAACACACTGTCCCCCCTTAATGACTACACATCAGTCAGAAAGGGTCTACTGGTGTGCCACATTGTGTATGATAACTATACAACACATTTACAGCTAATTAAAATGTACTCTGCACCATGGTGTACAGACAAAGCTACATCAGATCTAAGGTGACCAAAGACAGAACATCACAGTACCTTCCACTCATCTCCCAGAGGGTCAGCAGCCACCTCAGTGGCCATACGCTTCTCATAGAAAGTTCGCAGCTTACGCTCATCATCAACTTCAATCAGCTTCTGGCAGCCAGTAGCGGGGAATGAGATGTTCAGCTGAAAAACAGTTGAAATGTTATTGATACCACAAGTACTTAGGAATTGCTGAGAGGCTGTATATAATATTAGACTACAGTCTGTGTCTGCTCTAAGTGATTGAATAATTTTTGATGTGAACCTGGAGCTGTATAAATAAAATTAAGCCTTCCTATTGGGTTTCACATAGGTCATGACAGGTTACCAGACGTGCTCATGCAGGTAACGTTAGCTGTGTACTATAAGACTTTAATATTAATTGAGGGGCACCTGGTTCCTGTCATAACTCAGAACAGTTACAATATTTGCGTATCGGAAGCAAAGTTTAAATCAAAATTTAACGTTGCAGTGGCTCGGGGGCCTGTTAGCTTCTCTGCCAGCTACGTATTCGTAGCCCGCTAACGTTAGCTCTCTGGACACTACAAACAACCGATTTAAAGGTTACATATATAAAAAGGACGAAGCGGATAACACGTCGTCTTCCAGTTACTTTAGTAACATAACCATGAAAACTCTACAGCGAACTACTGAGCCTTGAACTCTGTGCACATTTCTCAGTGTGCGGCCATGTTTCGATAGCTCACTTGCCGACAGGATAGTCAGCGCTGGATGTTTTGTCACAATCAAAGCGCATCCAAAGTGTCAGAGCAATCGCCGCTACATCAAATTAGTCTGCCTTAAAGTTTAGAACCATGGCTTCAACCACATATGAGTATTAAAAACAAAATACCTTTCAACAGAGATTTATAGTTAATGAAACATTGTACCTTCATTTTGCCAAACCGGCCCTACGACGGTCCGCCACGGAAAAGAGACCGGATATCCGCTTCGTGGTCTCACATAGGCCTGAAATGTTATCGCGATAACTGACTCGTTTGTTAATCGTACTCCAGCTGAAGCTCGTTAAACAAAATTCACACCTAAGAACAGTTGCCAACCAATGCAACTGCATTTAACTGAATAAGTGAACAGGAGAAATATGTCTTTATGTGTTCATTTATATACCTTAATTAGTTTAAAGGTATATGTCATGTAAAAATAACCACCAATAGGCCTAGTTGTAGCTCACAATATGTGCCAGTGTAGGCCTTTTAATTTATTTGTTTGCTTATTGTCTGTTATTAGTTTTTTCATTTCAAGTGCAAAAAAAGTGTTTGTCTAAAATTCACAGCAAGATAAACAAATTGCATTAATCAATCATGTTACTTAAAGTTTATGATAAACATGTAGGTTAGGGTAAGTAGGGTGAATTAAGGGTGATTTTTAAAAATTATTTACACCATGTCCAAACTTTCTTTCCATCAATGAAAAAAATGTGACACATTTCTGTAATACTGAAGATGTTACCTATTCATTTGACGAGGAAAGAATGTTAAATCATATATGCCAGGGAGGCATGGTATTGCCCTTTTTGTGTAACATTTGTGTTATTGGGACAGCACATCTTATCATTGATTTAGGTTAGTGTAACCATATTGCTCAATTGTAACTTCCTGTTAATTTCCGTTGAAGGTTTAAAAATCGACCATCTCACTCTACTCTCTCTACACTCTACCCTGCATCCTGTTGTCACTCCACTTGTCTTTTTTCCTTGCTGTTTGTGTGTTCTTTCCCTGTGCTCTCCCTTCCTGCATCTCTCTCCCTGTCTCACTGGTGCCATTCTACTCTGCAATAGACGAATCAGTATTAGTTGGGGATGGGTTAAGAGGTCAAGGCCAAAGAAGAAGAAGACAACTTCATTATTAATTCCTCTAGGATAAACTTACCACTCTGTTGTTATTATTATACACACTATACACATGCATGGAAAAATGTCTACGTATGGAGGGATGTCAGTCTGAAGGGGCTGCCACAGTGTCGGCACCCTTACCAATTAGGGTTTCAGGGCCTTGCTCAAGGGCTTCTGAGGCCGTGCCCAGGAGGTGAACGGGTGGTCCATATGATTGGCCCACACTGGGCCAATGGGGTAAACATCCAGCATTAACATTTTTGTGGTTGATTGGGGTCAGCCCACATGAAGAGGTTGGGAACCACTAATACAGAGAATAAAGAGCCAACACAATGGTTCTGTATTGCAATCATTTTCTTCATTACTAAAGCCTTTAGCACTGTTCCAATCACCCCAAATCATGCAAAAAATTAAAACAAAGACAGAAACATGATATTGGGAACTTTTTTTTACTAGTGTTGTTGCATAATCCTGTTTCCGTTTGTGCAATTTATTAGCTATGAATTAAACCTAGCAAAAGCTTATGTCATTTCCCCACCTTATGCTTTGCAGGGTCAACTTTCCTGTTTGGTGCTTGCATCGCCCACCCATATGATGTCACAGCTATGGCTCAGCAATTTTTTTTTTAAATCACTCATCAGGTGAGACAATTTGACTGTCCCATTTTCCACATCACCCCAAGTTCACTCCACATACATCAACATGGGGGCATGATCATCATGTGTCGGCCAGAGGGTGCCAGAGAGTAGAAAAGGAGCTGTGACATAATGTCACGCCAGTTAAAGAAAAATCCTACATATACGTAAGCTTTAAGAGTACTGATATCAGACTATCATGTCACAGGCTGCTTTTGTATGCATAAAAACTGGTGCTGAACAAAGTTCCTCTTTTTACAGTGTGCAAAAAAAGACATGCAAAGCACCCTGACATAACTGGGTAAGCTGATAGGTTAAACAAATAGAAAAAGATGGCGTTACATAGCCTACATGACACACAAAGCTAAGCTAAAAAAACAACAGTTAATGTAAACACTGGGTGGGGGAGGGTTAGGTCATATACAGATTCACCAGTCTTTACAGGCATTTTTACTTTATAAAGTTCATGGATAACTTTTCCAAAATCTTGCTATATATTTAAATAAAAGTCAATTATCTGTCATAAAATACCTAAAATGACTTTTTTATTTATAATGCAGTTACACCAACAATTCCAGAAAACAGTCTGGTAATAAATAGTAAGTTATCTGTTCTGTCAATGTTTCATCTCTGAAAATGCAGCAAATCCAATTCGGTCCAAATCACTGTCAAATAATTTCCGAGGGATATATCCCTGTAAGTGTCCCAAGACTTTAGAACTAATGTTAATTTAGCCTCTTGAAGGAATATTAACTGTACACATTTTCAGCACTAAACAATACGGACTTGTTTTGCAATTTAACATTCGAGACCATTTTGCCACATGAGCACACCAGTCAGTTTGGTGAAACAGTTGACATCTGCCACGTTTATCACAGCGTGAACTTTCAACCTACTTTAGCTTTGATGTATATAGCCCTACATATAGTTTGTGTTTTGCTAAAATATTGCTAAAAAATCTTATGTAGAATGTGTCATTATTGGCAAGAGATAAATGATCAGTTGTTTGTCAAGAACGTGAATATTGAACGCCAGGGGCGTAAAGTGATGGGGCCAATTTCCCGTTCCCTACTTCAGCGTCCTTGTTCAGACCACACCAGTCTTCGAACCAATGATCTCAACTAAATACCTGTAAAGTTTTGTGACTGCATCATCACAGTTGTGACACTATCGCATTGATAAAATCTGTCCACAGACCATTGCATAAACACCTGGCAAAGTACCCAAAACTGCTTGCTGTTACTGTAGGTGTCTCCAAGGCCACATTTTGCCATGAACACACACACACACACACACACACACACACACACACACACACACACACACACACACACACACACACACACAGGTAAATCCATCCATCCATCGTCAACCGCTTATCCTGCGGGTCACAGGGGTGCTGGAGCCAGAGGTCCCAGCTGACATTGGGTGAAAGGCAGGGTACACCCTTGACAGGTCACCAGTACATCGCAGGGCACACTGGTAAATATTATCAAAATATTATCAAGTAATCTCAGTGAACCATATCTTACTACCTTACTGTTGGATAGCTGAAATTAAACATGGTTGATAAGAAACACTGTTGCAACATTGATATTTCTAATGCAATATGGTTTCATCCCTGATTGAAAATTGCCTTTTTACATGTTTATTAATATATATTTTAAATCGTTGTTTGATGTTGCCTCTCTTAGCTGGTTATGTGTATATTAGAAGACAAAATACACGGGCGCCGTTGTTGTCACGTTTCAGCGAAGGAGGAAGCTGATAGGAGTGAACCCTCTTGCACTTGGACACTCTTTGGCTACAGCCCGGGCAGCTGTCACAGAGCTCTGTACAGTGCTGAGCGTCACGAGAAGTAGGAGGCTTTGCGGAAGGACAGGCGCTTTAAAATGCAGCTCAGAGACGATTTGTTTTGTGTATCACATTGTCAGATGTACAATACGTGCTATGTCTCAAACGTTAAAATCTAGCGTGAGAACAACGAGCTGAGAGATTGTGACTTTCCTCTAAGGCGTTTTGTTTTTTTTAATCTCCAAAGCTGACGGCGGAGCGTTGTCTGCTCTGCGCCGTCCATCCTACAGAACTAGTCCAGACATGAGTACCGTTAATCTTATTTTTTGGGACCAGTTGCAGGCTGGCAGCTCCGATGTGGACTGGTGTGAAGGCAATTACCTAATTTACCCGAGCATCGCTGAATTTTACAACACGGTTGGTTTGAAGTCGTTGTACTTGTAGCTAACGATATGTGCTTTAGAAAATGATTGTTTTGCATAATGCAGTTTTGTTTACAGTCACAGCTAGACCACAGCTTTTCTGGTTTTGTTTTACTTTGTATCGCACTGCTCTCTTATTAGAGTTATTATTATTCTCAGACTAGCTACAGCTAGCTGTGACTTATACTGACTTTCAACAGTTTGGCTGCTTTTCAGCTTCAGCATCATGATGTTTACTGCTAGCATCAGGTTACAAATGTTCCTTATTTTTCATTTCCGCTGCCTGACAATTTGTAAAAGGACGGAGATTCCCGCTTACTGGTCAACTTTTGACAAGCACGTTATCATGGAGCTTTATTGCCAGCTCAACTGTGATGTATTTTTGCTCATAGCTTCCCTTTGTTTATCATTTCAGATCAGCAACATTTTGTTTTTTGTTTTGCCGCCCATATTAATGTGCTTGTTCCGCCAATATGCAACACATTTCAACAGTGGGATTTACCTCATATGGATTCTACTAGTTGTGGTTGGTAAGTTGGCTGGCATGTGTCTCTCTCTCTCTCTCTCTCTCTCTCTCTCTCTCTCTCTCTACTCTCTCATCTCACTATATATATATATATATATATATATATATATATATATATATATATATATATATATATATATATATATATATATGTTCAACTTTATATTTGGTAAATTGTTAGACTAGCGCAAAGCGTTTTTTATATGACAGTGAATGTAATTTAAAAATCAAGCTTCTGTTGTGGGGTTGGCTGTATTAAAATGTGGTCTGTAATAATCATATAAGCGTAGACACACTACTGCTGAGAAAAGTAATCAGTTTAGTGGTGACAGTTTTGATTATTAAAAGGTTTTTTCGTCTTTTGTGATAGTAAACTGAACATATCAGCCGACAAAATAAGCAATTCAGATATGTCAATTTCGGCTCTGGATGTTGTGAGAGCAATATTTATTTAGGAACTCACAATTTTATGTATTTATATATATATATATATATATATATATATATATATATATATATTATGGCCCTGTTATAGCTTTAAGTTATCCTGAATTGACATTTTACCCTTTTAGAAAAACAGGCTTATTCACTGGTAACATGAATAAGCCTATTGCCTTGATTTTCATTTGATTTGACACCCTACTCACGCATTAAATCGTGCTACTGTATGTAAATGACAGCCCTAAAGACACTGCAGTGCCTTGTGGCCATACTGCTGCTGTGAAAACACTGTGGCTGCACTGTCAGCAAAGATAATTCGACAGACCTCCCTCTGTTTCTGAGACGTGACCTTACTGGACAACTGTAGTTGTTTGAAAGGATTTTGCATAACTGACGTAGCTGCAAGAACTGGAGCCATGGGGTCAGATGTAAAATAGGACATTTATTCCCATTGTGTGTAGCCTTGTCTTTCCCATGTCTCCCTGTTTCACATCTGTCTTCCAAACCAGTGAGCAAACTTGAAGGGAAGTAAAAGCAGCCCTCATATTTTCTTTCATACATTTCTTGTTCCATACCACAAATGATTATGTAGGAGTCCATTATTTGAACATGGTTTCATCTCTCTGCCACTGTCGCTGTAGTTGGGATGACCTTTGACTCAGGCAGAAAAACAACCCTAGGTTAAACATTCAGGTGCCTTTCTTTGCTTTTGGCCTTGGCTGTGTGGGGTATGAGTCACTGCGTTGCCAATACCAGTACATATACAGTGTTTCCAAGAAGAGCTGCAACTAACCATTGTTTTTATTTATTGGTTGACCAGCTGATTTTTTTCTTGATTAATCATTTGGTCAGAAAATAGTGGAAAGTACTTGTCACTTTTCCAGTCCAGTGTCCTCACATGTCTTGTTTTGTCCTGCTAACAGTGAAATCTCAAATATGAAGATTGCTATCTTAGAAGATTAAGAAAACCAGCTAATGTTTGCATTTGAAAAGTTGGAACCAATTAATGTTTGGCATTTTCATCTATTGAAATATTTGCTCATTTTCATTTTCTATAGATTGACTCACTGATTTAATGAAACAATTGTTTCTGCTCTGTTTCCATGAGCAAGTTAAGGCAGTTGCTGCATATATTTTGTTGTTACTGGCAGTAACATATGAGTACGATGACAGGTCGTCATGATTAGTAACTTCAAGCTGAGAGCAGCGGCCCCTTTGGTTAAGACGTTTGTAGTAATCTCCTGTAGCACCTGTTATCAAAACTGATTATGCTGATAATAGAAGGTCTGCTGGGCTGTGATAACAAACTTACTGATCGACCCTTCCATAGCATTTCACTGTAACAGTAACACTGGTTTGTAAGTAACATTTGTCAGTGTTTCAGCACAAAGTGAGCTATATTATAGATGACTAAGGCGAGTCCTGTCCCTCACATCCCAGAAGTCAGTTACTTATCTGCCTAAAACATTTTTGGGCATAATGGACCATAATCTTGACAAAATCAGTTTTGGCTGATCATAGTGGCCCTAAAATGGACGTTATAAGATCCAGGACAGGTCAAATTGGAGTGTTTTTTAAAGGACACACGCATTAATCCAGCCTTGTTAACACACTGAACAATTTTGAATAACTTCTCTTTTCTGACAATTTTTTCTGTCTCTTTCTTCTAGGTATTGGGTCAACATATTTTCACGCCACCCTCAGCTTCCTCGGCCAGATGCTGGATGAGTTGGCCATCTTATGGGTGCTTATGTGTGCCATTGCCATGTGGTTTCCCAAGAGATACTTACCCAGGATGTTCAGGAGGGATCGGTATGTTGACCCATGAAACGCTGCATCAGAATAACTGCCTTTTTGAAGCTTTAAATTGCTGTGTGGGCGTATAAACACACTGGTCCAACCATGTGCCATTATGAGCTGTATGTGTGCAGTTTTTCATGCCAGCTCATCACTACAGCAGCTGATTTACATGACTTTAACTCATCACAGAATTCAGATGAGGAACTTATCTCTGCATTTAGCTTAGTGTGTCAATGGACTGAAACTTGCCTTTTCCACATTTTAACATTAAAGCAAGTGTCACTTTTTATCTGGTATTTCTGGCAGACATGCAGCATTATTGTTGAGCAGGTAAATCTGTGGTGGTCACTGTTTTGTCATATGCTGTGTGCACTGCAATGACTCCCTGTTTAATAATATGTTTAATAATAGGCCTGTCCAAGATAGCTGACACCAGTAAAAGCTGTATCACATGTCTTTACTTCTCTTTTCACTGTCGTTGAGCCATCATGGCTGCTTCTTTCACTTCAGCCTGCCACTTAAAACATTCTTCTCGTAGCCCACAGATTGTTGTTCATTATTCAAATGTTGTCGTGTTATAGTGCTGTCTGAGTCATCCCAGCATTCTTTCTGAATTTCACAATGCTGTTCATACAGGACAGAATTGCTGCAATGGTGTTGCTCTGACTTGTTTTGCTTTTCAATCCAGGTCAAGGTTTAAAGTGGTCATCGGCATCTTGTCAGGGATCACAACCGGGCTGGCCTTCGTTAAACCTGTCGTCAATTCACTGTCACTAATGACCCTGGGCATCCCCTGTACCGCGCTGCTCATTACTGAGCTTAAACGGTTAGTGCAAAGGTTTTCTTTTTAAACAGCAGTGGTGAGCTTTCTCAACTCAAGGTTCACCTACTTAGCCGTGGAGCTTCCACTAACCAAAGAAGACCGTGGGATATGGCCAAAGGTTTCAGGGATAGCTAAATAAGTGACCCTTGAGTTTAGAATGTTTATCGCAGTATACACTCAGTGGCCACTTTATTAGGTACACCTTGCTGGTACCGTGTTGGACCTGCTTTTGCATTGAGAACCGCCTTAATTCTTATTTTCTTATTAATTCTGTCCCTGGCATACTTCCAACAAGGTGTTGGAAACATTCCTCAGAGACTTTGGTCCATATTGGCATGATAGCATCACACAGTTGCTGCAGATTTGTTGGTTGAACATCCATGATGCAAATCTCGTGTTCCACCACATCCCAAAGGTGCTCTATTGGACTGAGATCTGGTGACTATGGAGGCCATTAGAGTACTGTGAACTCATTGTCATGTTCAAGAAACCAGTTTGAGATGATTTAAACTTTATGGTGCATTATCCTGCTGGAAGTAGCCATCAGAGGATTGGTACACTGTGGTCATAAAGGGATGGACATGGTCAGCAACAATGCTCAGGTAGGCTGTTGCATTTAAACAATGCTCAGTTGGTACCAAGGTGCCCAAAGTGTGCTAAGAAAATATCTCCCACACCATTACAGCAGCACCACCAGCCTGAACCTTTGATAAAAGGCTGGATGGAGCCATGCTTTCATTTTGTTTACGCCAAATTCTGAGTGTGAAAATCCCAGTAGATCAGCAGTTTCTGAAATACTCAGACCAGCCCATCTGGCACCAACAACCATGCCACGTTCAAAGTCACTTAAATCCCCATTCTGATGCTCTGTTTGAACTTCAGCAAGTTGTGTTGACCACCTCTACATGCCTAAATGCATTGAGTTGCTGCCATCTGATTAGCCGATTTATCTTTTTTGTGTTGTCAAGCAATTGAACAGGTGTACCTAATAAAGTGGCCAGAAAGTGAATGTTAAGAATAAACATCCACACTCAAACTACTCGCTAGTTTCAAACCAAACTTATTTAATTGGGTTCCACCCTTGAAACTTGAGAAATGTGTATAGCATTTGTTAGGAAACAACTGTAGCACATCCTATCAAAAGCAATAAACGATGTACTGTAGGTAGCTGGCAGGCGGTTTTAGGAGGGCAAAATTACCAGACAATTATTTATTAATGTAGGTATGACTTTGATTTGTTTTTATATATAAATGGGGAATATATGTATATTAGCAGTATGCATGGATTTTAGAATGAGTTTACATATGAATTATACATACTTGGCAAATGTTATTTTGTCATTTAGTCTAACGTTTATATAATAATGTGGGTTTTGTACTTGGTTTATCATGTGTTTTTTTTTTTGTGAAATGTAATTTCAAATATTCAGACGTGTTCCAATACCTCTTGTGCTCTAAACAGGTCTTATATTAGCAAGCTAACATTAGCTATGCAGTGGTTACACCTGACAGTTGGTAGTATAACTGTAAATAATTCTTAATAATAATTTAGCTAAATTCTGTGTGAGAATGCTCAGTATGTATGTATCTGAATCTCCTCTCTTTGAACACTTAGCTAAAAGTACTACATCAGCAGATATGAATGACCATGTCTGCGGTTCAATGTTGTCTTGTCAGTGAAATCAGCTGCTGGAATGTGAAGTTGTTTACAGGACAGAAGGCAAACCGTGTCAAGATGTAGTTTCTGTAGTCTACAGTACATTAACATGTCACCTTTGGCCTTTTGTACTTACATTGTCTAATGACATGTTGTCTGTTCCAAGCTAAGTATAGGGCCTTACGAAGTGCAGGAATGTTCCTAAAGCCACACAAGCTACTCATGGCCATTTGTGTGTGTGTGTTTGAGTATGTGTGAGCTGCTCTGTTGTTTCCGTTTCCCACATCCCTTCTTTCAACCTTACCTTCAGTCATCTATTGTTCAACCTGTTAATAAGTCTTGACATTAGTGCGAGTCATCTATTGAGGCTGCTTGTTTTTGTTCTGCTAAGCAAGAGAGAATTCCTGCGGCCCTGGCTGATGGACTTTTGACTTCAGAAATGACAGTTTTGTGGTTGTTTGCTTTTTTTTTTCTTTCTTTTTTTTTTTTTTTACAGTACGGCCTGTTCAGGTCACTTCCAGTTGTGCAAAAACAACGTGCCCATTACAAATATTACACAACTGAAAGGGTGAAGCATAATAAAAATCATAGTTACTCATAAAATACAAGTATGATACAAAACAAAACAAAAGTTATGTCTGAAAAATTAAGTTTGTGTACGTGAGAGCAAAGTTAATTTTCACATTGCAAAAATAACAGGTGGATACCATCCATAGAGTGTATTTACCAGCTATTTATTATCTAAAACTTCAAACAATATAGTTCCACTCCACATAATTGAACTCTGCAAACTTGCACGGCTTTTAAAAAACACAAGTTGAAAAAACAAAACAAAAAAATACTGCAGATAAAATGATACAAAATGTCCTTAGGGATACACAAAGTAAAATTTCCATATTCTAACATATGCATTTATATGTATTTATACATGCATCTCCAAATTTACCTATCAGCAAATAAAAATACCATCAATTTGATTTGTTTGAAAAATATCTCTTAGAAGTTGATTTCTCAAATTTCTCATATTTTGTCAGTGCTTAAAAGATGATTCTGGTTTATTACAAAAGTGTACTCATCAAGTTAATTGCTGAGCTCTTAAATGCAAAGTCAGATAGGGGAAGAAGCACAATCAGTCCGCTGATGATTTTGAACACATTTGGAAATAAAACTTAAATAAAATTTTGTAAAGAAAAGACATTTTGGTCTACTCCCAAAATCGTGGTATTTGGTAGCCTGGTGGCGAAGATTTAGACCATACACTGTGGCAAATATTTTCTGTCTGTATCTGTACTGTGACCTATCCTATAAAGGCAAAATGCCCCCCAAAAATGGCAAAATTATATTGAAAACCATATCTACCATACAGCTGTGCGCAAACATATTTTCCTAGTGCAGTACGGGGTTATTACTAACAATGCGGGTATGCTCATTTTCAGTTTTACCTCAGAAAAAAGTGTTTTATATATGGCTTGTTTACAAACCAGCATAATGGCTGGTTTCCTGTCTTGTCAGATTTATTTATATTGCCACGTTCCCAGATCTCAGTAGTTAACTCAGTAAGTACAGTTTTATAACATATAGAATCAATGACAAATTTCATCATCAAAAGTCAACTTTGAAAATATGAACAACACTGTATGATGTGTTATTCATTAATCCTGTTTGATATTGATGTTGTGTATTCAGTCTATGCCTTGTATATCGTTAAATTTATGAAGACCTTCTCACGTGTCTCTGATAAATATCAGGTCTTATCTTACTGACACTGTGGAGCCTCTTCCTTTCTTTTCCCCTGAGTGAGGGTAGCCTCTCAGCAGTGCTTCACCCTAGACAGACTAGCCTTTCCTTCACTTAATCTTTGCCTCCAACAGTCAAACTCTCCCTCACACTCACTAACACTCAGTCTCTCAGGAGCAGTCCTTGTTTCATGGCATGTTTCTTATCTTACATGCTTCTGTTGTGAGCTGATAGGCACAGTATCCCAGACATCCGCCTGTGTGGCGATGGTTTTGTCAGTGTATGTTTGTTATCAGGAAGGGGGTGTTGGCTAACTTATGGCAGTTGTGCTACATGCATGCAAAGGTGGTTAGTGAGCCTACAGCTGGCTTGTATACAATGCACAATCAGTATTTGCTCTCATGAGTATCAAAGTACTTAAAAGTATAATACAATATTACAGACAATTTAATTTTCAATTTCAGTTCAATTTAGTTTTATTTATATAGCGCCAAATCATAACAACAGTTATTTCAGAGCGCTTCTCATAAAAGAGCAGGTCTAGACCGCACTCTGTGATGATATTTACAGAAACCCAACAGTTCCCACCAAGAGCAAGCACTAGGCGACAAAGGCAAAGAAAAACTTTATTTTAAGAGGCAGAAACCTTGAGCAGTACCATGGCTCAGGGTGGGCAGCCATCTGCCACGACCGGTTCGGGGTGAGAGAGAAAGAGGGCAAGAGAGAGAAGCAGAGAGACAGAGAGAGAGGGGAGGGAGGCAGCCTACACAATATCCACACTGAGGTACAGACAGCAAAGGTAATGTTGCTGTAGACTGAATGAAAAATGGTACTGATATTTATATATATAGTAGTGTTAATGATAATAATCGTAATGTCAGGACACATGCTGCAGCATTCTGGATCAGCTGAAGAGTCTTAATGGACTTTTTTCAACGAGATGATCGATTTGGGAGGGACTGAAATTAGCATAGGAGTCCTCCGTTACTTTGTGACTTGATAATGAATTTAGAGCTGATGGAATCGCTTCCTTAAATTTTGCTACAGCACTATCAGAAAGACATCTTTCATAGAAGTTTTTGCCTAATGGCGTGGACTTCAGCAATACAAACTCAAAAGTTATCAAACAGTGGTCAGATAAAAATGGATTCTGTGAGAACACTATTAAATAATCAATTTCAATACCATATACCAGAACAAGGTTGAAGGTGTGGTTAAAACAGTGAGTCGGTTTATGAACACTCTGAGAGAAGCCAATTGAATCTAACAGAGAGATAAACGCAGTACTAAAGCTATCATTCTCAACGTCCATATGAATATTAAAATCCCCTACAACAATAACTTTGTCCAGTTAAAGGACTAAAGTTGACAAAAACTCTGCAAATTCAGATGTAATGGTCTGTTTCCCTCTGGGAAAACAAATGTAGTACTTCCTGTTGCTGATGAGAAGCCCTGACACCGTGTCTTTGGACTCTCTCTCTGGGCCAATTATGTAACATAATGACAGTTTTACAGTTTGGTTCATTAATTGACTTACTGCACTTAAAGTGAGATTGGGTGACTTTTGAAGTAAGAAATAACACATTATTCATCGTACAAATGAAAGGTTTAGTCAATAAGCATTCAAATGCACTGTTCAGTATACTCAGAGGGTTTTGCTGCTGCAGTCTTACGTACTGTAGTTAGGTATGACCAGTTGCTTCCAGCTTATGTATTGGGGCAATATCTACCTAAGGTTTGATACCATTTCTGAGACATTTAACTGACTTTATCACCCCATTTATACTTAGTATCAAAATGTGATCTGTTATCTGTATAAGGAATGCGTTAATGCAGTGTGTATAGGTGTTGTGATCTGTGATCTTTAGATCTGCTTGGAGGTAGTCTGGCTCACAATGTGCTCAGATCTTAGGTAGGTTTAAACACAGTCTTTAGCCTACAATGTGCTGGCATCCATACACAACATAACACTATAGAATTAGAGGAAGGAAGGAGCTTTATTGCCAAGTAGTGTTTCACACATACAAGGAATTTGCTTTGGTGATAAGGTGCTACACGTAACAAACATACAGTTGACATAAATAAATGTAGAAGCATAAATATGGAATAAATAAATGCAAGTTATATAGAGAAAGACAATGTAGCAGATACTTGATTTTAGCTAACATAAAAAATAGTTAGGCAGAAGGCTGCAAGAGAATGTGCCATGAAAGCACCAAAAGAAGCGATATTACATTTGCAGAATATAAGAGAGGGGACAAATTATTAAGAATTTGTTGTAGGCAGTGTTTCACAAAGTTTATCCTAACATAACAACTACATACTTTTTAAGGGAGGACTTCTCTAGTGGACTTGCTGCCTTCTCAATTCCTCACGTGCAGGATTTGTTCAGAAGGACAGAGATCTGATGTCAATGTGGAAAATGAGAACGCATCAAAAATACCATGTGTAAACTCAAAGGCAAGATTGGATTGCTTATCATCTGGATACCTTGTACGGATCGTGTAAATGGAGGGTAACTCCTCTCTACTTGTTTTACTGTACTACATATTTAGCATTTTTAGCAAAGCTGCACAAACCAATATTTTTTTATATTAACAATGGATCAGTTGTCAACATAAAACATGAAAGCATAGTAAATTTCAGAGTCACACTCATCAGCTGGCCAGAAATTAATGCTAAAGAAGTGTTTGCTAACACATTTGCAATAACCTCTTTATAGGGTGCTTATAGGAGAATATTGTATTTCCAGCTTGTTATGCTGCCCACAAGTGACCATAAAATGAATCAATGAATGTAAGTTCAACCTTTATTGCCACTGTTACTGCCGTTCAGTAAAAGTAACATGAGCTGGCTTTAAAATGGCAAAACTTCTTTCCAGAGCCATCAAGGCCGCTCCTTAACTTTAGCACTTTAACTAGCACTTAGAATTTACCATGACCTCTGCAGCTGAGTGATGCTCATGTTGTTTATCAAAATCATAGTGTTGTGCTTTCTGGAAAGAGTTTGTGTTATCCCAACATTCCTTTCTCCTTGAAACAATGGTAATGCAAATTAAAGGCTTGTAAAATGGTATGCCTCATTACATGCTCTGTCTTAAGGGAAGGTGACAAACTGCGTCAGAGTGACTAAACAGTTGTATCATCAACGCAATGTAGTCAGACTTCCTTGCCCCTGTCTTTGTTTTGGCAGTCAGCGTTTGCCTGAGCCAGCAGCAGGGCTGTAGCTGGTATGTCTAAAAAGGAGGACAAGACTAAGAATAGTTTATCAGCAGCTCTCTGGGTAAGCACATGTCTCTGTAGGTCAGAGGTGTGTCCATTTGGAGATATTTGGGAAGAGATGTAGACCAGAATACTTGGTACTCACCTCATAGTCCTGTCAGCTCCCAAAAAGAAAGAAGATTATCATCCTGTCTAAAGAGAAGTGCGCTAACCAATACTCCCTGTATGATCATGAATTACTGTGTAAATCCCTTCCCTCTGGGAGGCAATATTTGGCTAGAAAGAATATTTTCAGAATGTCTTTAATTCCCAATCAAATTGAAATTTTAAACATGAAATTGTTGTTTTATTTTAACTCCATTTTTATTTACTTTATGTATGATATTTTGTTTGTTAAATGTCTTAATGTTAATACAACATTGTTTCCACTATGGTGGACAATAAGGTTGTGTGATATTGTTAATAAAATGATCATAATCAATACTGGTACATTCATGACAGATTTACAAAATATAATAGACATTGAAGACACTATAATCAATATGTTCATGTTAACAGATGATAGGAATTTCAGCCCACTGTTTTAATTTTCCAACTCCTAACTCTTTTTGATTGTGGTCCAGTCTCATTTTCAGCCATAGCAGGCAACTGTTTTCAACGACACAGCTCTAAAAACCTACTGTATACTACCTTCCCAGCACCAGACAGCAAAAAAAGTCTGCGACTTGCTGGTGAAGAAAGTGGAGCATCTGAGGAGCCAGATATTAGTTAATGGCGCTATTGGAGACTAACAACAGAGCTTAAAGAGAGTGTATATTGGACTACCATTCATAAGGTGGAAAAAAACACAACTTCAAGTGAAAGATAATGTTTCTCTGTAACTGCTGGTTCTGTAAATTAGCAACTATTTGCTAACACATTCCACATATTGACTTAATAGGTGATAATACTGTATGTCAGTGTTGTATTTACAGCTGGTTTCCACGGCCAAATAGTATTTTACATTCACATTCAAGTTAAATGTTCCCTTATTGCTTTTTAGACTTGCCCCCTTGTGTTTTAACAGTTGTACACATACATTTCTCAGTGATCTGTTTGGTCATTGCAGGTGTGAAAACCCACGTGTGTTCAAGCTGGGCCTGATCTCAGGGATCTGGTGGGCACTGGCTCTGCTTTGCTGGATCAGTGACAGGATATTCTGTGAAATGTGGTCGTCTGTCAACTTTCCCTACTTACACTGTGCATGGTAAGCTCAAAGACAACTCCGAAGAGTTAGCTAAAAGTGAAATTATTATTCTTATTCTTAAAATGCCTGCTGTTACACTACAAAAATGTTAGTGTTATTAAAATCTTATTTTAAGATGTGAAACAATATGCCAGTGCAATAAAATTACTTCATCTTGTTTCCAGTAGAAAACACCTTGTTTCAAGAATTTTCCATAAATTAGGATCTGGATCTTGAACCATGAAAGAATCAGTCACAATGCTGCATTAGAATAAATAAAAAATTAACTGTGCAAAAAGTGAAATTTTGCCATACCAGAAAAATGTGGTGATTTGCACTGAAAACAAGTAGAAATATTTCTACTGTTCTGTTTTAAGAATAAAGAGAGATTTTAAAAACTCAAATTACAGACAGAAAATACATAATAAACCACTGCTGACAATGTTAATCTTTCTTTGCTGATGACTGCATTGTTACTATCCTGCGCCTGCAAACACAAAGATATACAATATATTTAATTCAGTATGGGTTAATTTACACTCCACTTGCTCTTACAGGCACATCCTCATCTGCCTAGCTTCCTACTTGGGTTGCGTTTGCTTCGCCTACTTTGACGTTGCGACGGAGGCCCCGGAGCGAGGACCCGTCATCATGTTCTGGCCCAACGAGAAATGGGCCTTCATTGGTGTGCCCTACGTTTCCTTGCTCTGTGTCCACAAGAAGTCTACTATCAAGGTGACTTAAGGTGACCTGAATCTGCAGCTCTGCTGGTCGTGCTTCAACACTTCTCATCAGTACAAATCCAAACAACAAGACGCCCCACTGTGTCTGTGAGACGGGTTGCCCCCCACTTGGTGCTGTTGTGATTGGGCAACGTAGGTGATGCACGTTTTGTCTAACCATTAAGGATTTTCCGTTTCCTGTTTCAGTCCCTGGTGTGGTTTTCAAAACACAGCAATGTTTATGCAACTCTGTCAAAGAACAAAAAGTGTCACAAATTAGTCCAATAGGACACATGGTGACTTCAATTAACACCATATCAAAGCCAAGAACCCTTTACAGTGTTCCAAGACCGTCTCAGGCTTTGCTTAAGAGATCATGTAGATCATGTACGTATTAGTATTATGCATTTCAGGCTTCTTTAAATAGAAGATTTTGTACATTTTATAGTAACTTAGAAAACCTCATTATAAAGTGTTGTAATGCCTTTATAAATATGAATATAGCATCTCATAGGTGCAGTCTGGCCATTATGAAACCATGTTTAGAAACTATAACGCACTGGATTCATTAACTGTGATTAACGCATAAAGTGCTCAGGCTCATATTGTATTGCTTAGCCAATTTTACTATGCTCAACAAATCAACAAGCTTGTTTATGTTACAAACGTGTTACAAGAAGGTGTTTCGCACAAAGCCTTATGTGAACGTAATGGATTCAAGCTGTTATACCTGCCCTCTTTTTCGACAGCAATTTTCATTTAAAACGTCAGAGACACTATTGGCTTCTTTATGTCATGGGTGTGCTATGTTTTACTTCGAGCATGCCATGTGAGTGTTCAAGATAGTTTATTAGAAATGTATTTAATATATTCCTGTGTATAGATATATATTTTAACTAATAATGCAATATGCAGTTATTTTCAGTAACGTACATTGCTGAATGATCAGGTACCATTTCATATTGGCCAAAACCCAAAGTAAAAAAAACTGAAAAAATGAATGTGAGATCAAAATGTATTGAAATATGATTGACTGCTCAAAGAAATAATTGTATATTTTGCACAAAATGAAGAATGGTTCTCAAAAGCCTTTTGGCTAAATGCACAGCGTGTAGCATTTCAGAACATGATAATTATAACAGTTATTTACTCAAAGATTTGCTTGCTAATGTGCAGTTTTTGATGCTTAAGCTTTCACAACAGATTTCGTCTCCACTCTTAAACTTCTCTTCAGTGTTATTTATTGCCGATTCAATATTTAAGACTTTGCGCTAAATATAACATTTTGAAAACTGTGCAAAAAAGCCTTAATCAAACACGATAATGGACTGCAAAAGCAAAAGAATGTACACTGTGTCCTTGTGTGATGTATCTGAAACTATTTGCTCTAAAAGGGGAAGAACAAATGGACATGAGGTTTAGGTTATAGCAGGAAAAGTTGTGGGACAGATTAGGTTTTTTTTTCTGACCTAGTCTTAATCAGTATTCATTCAATTGACATGTTGTTTATGTGTGTAGTGTAGTTAATGTAGAATAAAAGGGAGGTTTGTCAGATGTTGCAAAGCTAAACACTAACCCTGAAAGACAAGGATCACCAAAGCTTTTTCACTACAAACCATTGTTTTGAATGTTTTTCTTGAAACTGCCTCAAGCTGTTTAGCCAATATTATTTTACTCATGTCCTCCTGCTTCTGGGACCTCAGTCCGCTAAAGTCACTTGTGCTCCAATGAAGGGTCAAATGAAGGATCATGATTTACAAAGAAAAAATATTTTCTAAAGTGATATTTTTTAAGAACATGAAGTATTTTGTGAAATTCAAAACAATTTATATTTTTCTAAGTGAAGTGCAGCCAAAAATTGAAGGGTGAATGCTTTTTGATATTGCATTACTACCTTTTGTATTGCCAAATATTCTTTTTTTCTTTCTTTCTTCTGTCTTCAAGAGAAACTATGCGGACAGTATTGACAATGTAAATGAAGCCGTTGTAGTGCCCAAGAATACCTACATTTTGCTGCAAATCGTGTTGAATCATAAGTCTAACCCATGATGGTGGATTGTTTGTAAGAAAATGAGTCAGTCACCCTCAGATAAAGGAGTTTGTGTGAACAGGACAACCTGTTTAATGCTGCCCCCTGCCTCGGGATATTTGTCTTGGCATCAGGTGTGATAATGATCTCATAACCATTGAGTCTTTTTTATGGACTTACATGTGTGTAGAAATCTCCGTTTTCTCTGCCTGCTTTGACAATAGAGACAAACTGCACAGAAATATTTATTTTCATAATGTATCCTGTTTTTGTAAACAAACATTTGTAATAGATTAGAACATTATTTCACTTTATGCAATAAACCAAGCCAATACTCAAAAACGATGACCGGTGTTTATTTTACAAATCATGTTGGAGTAATGCATGCATCATCAGTATCTGCGTTTAATTATATAGTTTGTAGTTTTATGTCCCATGCTTGCAGTGCAGCAGCTTGAGGACTGCCACTCATGATAACGCACATGAAACGTTTTGCCACTAGGGGGCAAACTCTTTCTATAAGTGACTGAGCTGTGGAACACAGCGTCTGTATGTTACTTCAGTCACAAATTTCGGACTAATCTAGTTTTCTGTAACTGAAAACTGAAGATTGTTTGAGATTCTCTCAGTGCTGAGAGAAATAAAATAATGTAGAATGATCGGTGTATTTAAGATTTTGCAAAGCAAAAATTACAAATGTACAGATTTTTTAGACATACACTTGCAATTTTATTATATCCGATTGGTAGCAGTACAAGTAATCTGTATGCGCTGTGCAGTAAAATACATTTAGAAATGAGTAACATGTACAAAAGAATACAATAAATAAAATACAAGAAGGTGCAAACAACAACGAATTAAAAGAGAAATACAAAAAAAACACCCACCCTCACAAAGATATCCATCCCGCATCCAACCTGCAGACACAAACCCCCACTGTAACTAAAATGGATTTTTATTTTATTTATTGAGACAGATGTGATAAATGTCATCATCAGTTTTGTTCCAAAGAGTAAAATAACAAAAACACCTTTTATAAAGCAAGATCTAAACTAGATCTTTGCAGATGTGTAAATAAAAACTAAACTAAACTAAAACATCCCTTCTTCTGCTTTAATTCTTTTCTTGGGTTCAGTCTGCTGTTAAATGTGAAGCACATTTTAGCAAAAGATTACAGAACTTAGAAACATATATTCTAAATCCTAAAATGAATAAAATAGCTTCATATGCATGGCATCACTATGTATGAATGTAAAAAAAATCATGTAGTCACTGCTGAGTAACACTTAAATTGAATATGTAATTTATTCACAGTTTCATCTCCTTAACTAGGACAACTGCTGGAATCAAATTAAAATGTCCTGCAATGAACTTAGGAGGATGGAATTCATACTGTTGAGTTGAGTTTGTTTTCCATCATCATTTCATGTTATTTTGGATATGTTGCCTGTATTTATTCATATGATTATTCCACAGTGTCTAATTGATGTAGTTAATATTGAACGCTTTGAATCTCCAAAGCCCAAATGGTCTAATTAGGTTTAATTTGATAGTTCTATTATAATCCAAATGAATTACTTGGTAATTAATAAATTATAAATGATTAAATATCATGGCATACTGTATTTAATGGTCATAGGAGGGCAGTGACGCTCCTCTGCTGGAGGAAGTCCCGCCTCCCATGACCACTAAAGCTTCTCATAGGTTCCCACACATGTCAATCAAACAACAGCCATGTCTAGATAATGGGTCAGATAGAAGACCATCGGTTTTAATCTGGTTGACTTTAGTGGATTTATTTTACCGTTATATCTTCGGAGATCCGTATCGGGAATAAACTGATATCTTTCCTGACACTATCAGACTATCAGCCACTCTGCGGCTTCATTTGCGCCTTTTGTCGGCGGAAATACAGGATGATGTTTATAATTAGACGCTAAAACAACTGACGGCGCTTTTGTCGAGGCTTGGGAAAAAATAAAGGAAGGTGTTTCCAAAGCCAGCGCTGTCAAACACAAGAGGACCATAGATGTGACTCCTTCCCACTGCGGGTGGCGTTTAAGAACAAAATCTAAAATGATGTCAGGGAAGCATTTCAAGGCTCATGAAGTGAGCTGCTGCATCAAGTATTTCATTTTCGGATTCAACATAATATTCTGGGTAAGTCCCCCGTTTGTTGTTTAGGAGTTCAGGCCTGTTGTCCTCATCTAAATGCACTGACATGACATGTTTTTGTTCTCTATTAACAATACGCTTCGGTTTCAAATTCTGTGAGAGAAGAGTTTTTTTTCTTCTCCCTGTTGTTTTTTATAGGAGAAATGGGGGAATTCATCCCTGCAATAAAGGCTCACTGCTCCTGTGTGCACTTGCTCCCACTGTCACCTATCGACACGCTTTTGTTTTTGTGTAGACAGCAGCATCACTGTGTGGGGGAGCTCAGGTGAAGGGCTTTCCTCACTGCTTTAGATACCATCACTTTGCTGACATCAAGGCACCCTCATCTGAGGTCGTACTGTCACTGTCAGTGATGTTTGGGCAGAGGCAGGGCAAACTGGAATCAGAGTATTTGAGTGAAATCGCAGGGGAAAACAAACACTTCTTCTTTTGATTTGGACCCACCAGAGTAACACCATCAGGGATGTACAACTTTGGCTCCCCAGTTACTAATTTTAAACCCTGACTGTTTTACTGTGGGGAAGACGTAGGGAATAAGGCAGTTTTTTAATTGGGCTATTAGGGATAATAACTGGCTTTATGTCATTAATTTATACAAAGTATTAAAGTATGCCTTATCTAAAAGGAGGGGTGGGCATATGGATTAGAGCTGCAATAAGAAGTAGACTAATTGTTTAGCCAGTTGATAGAAAACTAAAATTGATTAATTATTTTATCCTTTTTCAACCAGAAATGGTTCCAGGTTCTCAAATTTGAAAATGTACTGCTTTTCCAGACAGGTTTTACATCATAATACATAGAATAATTTGGGGAGGTTGTGATAAGTGTTTTAAAAAATTCTGATGTTTTATAGACTAAACATATTTTTAAAAAATATAAAAATGGGGTGGTGATGGCGCAATGGAAAAGGCACATGACTTTGGTGTGAGAGACCCGGGTTCAATCCCCCAGTGTGACCCATCCACCATTGTGTCCCTGAGCAAGACACTTAACCCCTAGTTGCTCCAGAGGCGTGCGACCTCTGACATATATAGCAATTGTAAGTCGCTTTGGATAAAAGCGTCAGCTAAATGAATAAATGTAAATGTAAAATAAAAATTTGTTCCACCCCTAATATGAATGCGGGCTGATTATGTCCCAGCTAACCCTGTCTTTTCATTTCTGATAAATCTATCTATTTTCTTGATCACACATTTAGTCCATAAACTTCAGTAAGTAATAAAAAGAGTCCAAAGTGACATCTTCACTTTTGTTTTTCAGACAAGCTGTTCAAAACCCAATAAGTGCATTTTACAAGGATGTATAGGAAAAGCAGCAGATTCTCATGTTTGAGAAGCTGAGACCAGAAAATGTTTTCCATGCTTGCTTGGTAATAATCTGCAATGATTACTCAGTTTTCAGAATTGTTGCTTGTCAAATTACTTTAGATTGACAAATTGCTTAATCAACTAACTGTTGCAGCTCTTATCATGATATAAATATGTTTTATTATATAATAGATTTTCTTGAAAATATATTGTTAATGGATAAAATAACCAGATTGTCAGCTTTTGGCTAATCCAGTAAATTCAATACCTGACACTTCACATATTGATAGCAATACCAAGACCCTAAAACTGAAGCAGCTAAATGGAATTTACTCATCATTAAATTTATACTAGTTTAAACCAGTATTTTTCCTTTTGTGACATGTCAAAACACCCACTGTGAACAAGTCCCATTGACTCATGTGTCCAGCAGCATTACAAATACTGCAGTATAAACAGTAAAAAAATATTAAAAAACATTTGACATTTGACAGATTTATATTGCCCCACAATATATATCATCACCTTCCCCTTTTTGAAAGTTGTGCGTAAGTGGAGTCACTATGTTGGCTCTTTATCACTCTGGGGTTAGTGAAGGGCCACCTGTCAGGCCCTACAGAGTCTCTCAGCAGTCAGTGTCTCTTCTATTCCTTCACCATCCAAATATCATCAGAGGAAGTTGCCTGTGTCCAAAGCATCTGTTTTCCTTTCTCTGCACCTGTTTCACAAATTATCCCATGAAAAGTTAATTTGCAAAGAGCTTTATCTATATAGTGGGGGAAATCTTAACAATCTTAACATGGACCCAGTCTGTAAATGGGTCTAATTAAAGGTCTAATATCATTGTTATTACTAACTGTTTATACAGTTTTGCCAAGTGGGTTTTTATTCTTGCCATTTATCTTATGAAGAATTACATTTTTAGATTAAGTTTAGGACCAAATCAAATGATATTCACCTTATGTGCATGTGTGATCTATGATATCTAAAATATATGTTACAGGTTTGATAAAATTTTATTCACACAATGTCCACCTACTAATTCTAGAGCTTAAGCACATCTCATGGTCTTCATAAGGAGAGTTTGCTCTGTTGTTGTGGATAGTTGTCGGGTCAGTATGTTCCCACATCCTGCAGTTTGGATCAATAAAAGCCACCACATCAGTGTTGCAATGATCCATTTTGCAACTAACCCAAGAGATGCAAACCTACAGTAAAACACAGGTTTTTAGAGCAGAGGCTTATGTCATCAAATTCTGTTCGGTCTTAGTCTCTGGAGTTGGTACAACACCAAGCATCTGCACCTAAGTGTTATGGTTTTTGTTTTGCTAATTCACATTCAGTATATAAAAAGTAGCCACAGCTGATTGTGATGTGTTATACTAGCCATGAAAATAAGAATGAAAATTTGAATATTCATGATGTGTGTCATAAAGATATGAAACAATATCAAATTAGTCAATCAATTATTGGCTCTTGTGAAAATGTAGCTAGCAAATAAAGTGTGAGTGTATATATAAAATACTAAAATGACAATTACATTTCAATTTAAAGAAATAAATTATAATTACAATTAAATCTAATGTTTGTGCATTATATCAAAACGGCCATCAGCCAGTTGCAAAATGCGGCAATGCTTTGATTTGCTTTTCAAACCCTGAGATGTGGTGTTGAACTTTTACACTGTAGGTGGAAACCTGTTCAGTCATAATACGTTCAAGCTGTTAAAAGATGTTTTCTAATGTGGGAGTCTCCTGCTGATACTGCAGACTCAGATGAGGAATATTTAGTAATGGAGCAACGCCAGGAAAATCTCTCTGTGCTTCTGTGCAATGACTACTTGTTGCAGCCCAAGCAAAATAATTTTCTTTGTCTGTCTGTTAGTTCCTTGGAGTGGCGTTCCTCGGCATTGGGTTGTGGGCATGGAGTGAAAAGGTGAGTTTACTGCTTTTCTCTCCATTTTACAATATGTTGAGTCAGTTAATTGTGAGGATCTTTTCACTTATGCATGCCTGCAAATAATTCATCAGCTAAGCGGATTGACATTTATTTCCTGTCAATTCTTCCCGTCTGTCTGCACCAAATGGTAGCAGTTGCTTTACTGAATCAGAAAGGAATGTCATGCTTTCCGGTGGGACGCCCACCTGAACAATGCACAGAAGAAAAGGATCTGATGCATTTCACAGATTCATTCATTGTGTCCTATTAGAACTGGGGGTGTAAAAGGGGGGCAGACTTGTGGGTTTTCAAGTGTCATGACTTGAACCTTTAAAGATCAAGATATTATTTTAATGAGTCATCCTTCACATACAGCTGCAGCTCATGATTGTTTTCATTATTTATTGATCACATTATTATTGTCTTGATTACTCTTATGAATTGTTTGGTTAATAAAATGTCAGAAGATTTAAAATGTTTGTCATAATTTCCTATAGCCCAAGGTGCCATCTTCCTGTTTTGTCTGACAGTCCAGTTTACATTGACATAAAACACGCCGCCTCTGGAGCAACTAGGGGTTAAGTGTCTTGCTCAGGGACACAATGGTGGATGGGTCACAGTAAGGGATTGAACCCAGGTCTCTCACACTAAAGGCAGGTGTCTTATCCATTGTGCCATCACCACCCTAATTAATCTACCATTAAATCTACCATTAAATCAATTAAATTAATCTACTAGCACCTCTAAAGCTCACTGATTAAGACATTATACAGTGTTTGTTTAATCTATACACAAACTGAAGTGTAAAAACAAGTAATTGCCATTTTTACAGGGTTTTATATGCCGGGCTCTATCTTGGCTGGTGAACAGTTGATAGGCAACCTGCTGAGGCATTAGCAAGTCCCTTCTCCCAGCAAGAATTGAGCCAGCTCACAACCTCCCCCCATAAAACACAACTCGTCGTTTGATTTTTTACGGATCAAACAAACAAGATATAACATGTTGATAAGTGAGTTTAGAGGTGCTCGTAAGTGAGATTTGGTTAGTTTGTAGGTTTGGTTGGAGAGGCAGGCTAACTGTTTAACCTTAATTTCAGTCTTTATGCCAATTAAGCTAAGCTAACTGGCTGCTGGCTCCTGCTTCATCTTAACTATACAGATGTAAGAGTGGTATCAATCTTTTCATCTGACTCTGGGCAAGAATGTTAACAAGTATATTTCACACAATGTCAGACCATTCTATTAAGTGATTATCATTTTCCGTCAGTCGATTAATCAACTAATTGTTTCAGCTCTTCACTTTAGTAAAGTTGGCATTTAAGGAGGGCGGTACACTGTATGCTTGGAAATTTGCCAAACATAAAGTTGATTAGTTTTACTTGCCTAGGCTGTGGACTTCAGTCAGACTTCAAATGATTTATCTTGTAATGACTTTAAGCCTCCAACCCATCACTCTCTCTTACCAGGGTGTCCTCTCCAACATCTCGTCCATCACAGACCTGGGGGGTTTTGACCCAGTCTGGCTATTTTTGGTGGTGGGTGGTGTGATGTTCATCCTTGGATTCGCTGGTTGCATCGGAGCGCTGCGAGAAAACTCTTTCCTGCTCAAATTTGTATGTTCCCTAATCAAGCATATTGTGAAGAAATTAGAAATTATTTTTGTCAGACATCCTTATTCTTATAGTAATATTTGTTATTAATTCAAAGACCTGTAAATGTTTTTGTGTATTTCAGTTCTCCGTGTTCCTGGGTATCATCTTCTTCCTGGAGCTGACTGCAGGAGTCCTGGCCTTTGTCTTCAAAGATTGGATCAAGGACCAGCTCAACTTTTTCATTAACAACAACATTCGGGCCTACAGAGATGACATTGATCTGCAGAACCTAATAGACTTCACCCAGGAATATGTGAGCACATCTTTGTCCACAGTACTGATTTCACTCCAGTGTTGGTTTTACCCTGGTTTAATCATGGTTGTTCATTTCTGTGGGGCACTATTGACCTTTGTATATCTGAGGGGTTATTTTTGTGTGTCTAACTTTGTAGTGGGAGTGTTGTGGAGCTTTTGGAGCTGATGACTGGAATCTGAACATCTACTTCAACTGCACTGATTCAAACCCGAGTCGTGAGAAATGTGGAGTGCCCTTTTCCTGCTGCACCAAAGATCCAGCGGTGTGTCCTCCCAAAAACTCACCACACTTAAGGCTTTCTAATCCATAGACCATTCATTCCCATGTATGGTAAAAACCCAACAAGACTATGAGTGTATTTTGGAGTTTTTGTGTCTTAAAGTTGGAGTAACTCTGTAACATGCTGAAACCTTTACAGTGCCGGTAGTTGGAGGGGAAATTGTGAACGTTGACCTCACTGTGACAGATTGCTTGGTTATCTGTGTCCTCCAGAAGGTTGGCTGATGCTGTCAACTCTATTGGCTGACTGCCAACAGGACGTCCAGCCCTCAGTGTTTAGTCCTCTCAGACTCTGCCAGCACAGCAAAGTCTGAATGCAGCTGGGAGGAGTTGTCTTGACCAAGGCATTTTTTAGGCAGAAAAATGTTCAAACTGCTGTGCCCTGTGCAAAGGGGTGACAGTGCTCTACTTCAGCAAAACAGGCTTGCTTCACTGTAATAACAGTTGCACAAGAGTCTTTTTTATTTGCTTTTCCACCAAGGTCATCCTCTTTAAAAGCAACACTTCATAACAATTTGTGTTGAATAGCACTGGATGTTCCCAGAGGTATGACTTGCACAGAAGAGCTGGATTTCCTGCATTTGAAAACATCAGACATCTGTGTCTTGTAATTGCTAAACAAAACACAAACACAAACCACACCAAAACACTTTCAGTCTGAGCCTTCAAAATGAAACCACTAGAGTTCTATGCAGAGGTGTTTTTAAGTGTTATTAAGTCACAATTTTTTGTAAGTTAATTTGTTTTTCAGTTACACATCTTTAAAGTCTCTGATTGTTGACCATAAACATGACACAGCATTCAAGAATAAGGCTACAAGTTTTCTATATTTTCCTTACTTTCATCAAATACCAACCTGTCAGTTGCACTCAGACCTGAGCCCACTACTGAACATGAAAATGAAAAGGGTTACCAACAGCTCAATTCTGTGGTTCTTACTTTACTCAAACAGCAATAACAGTACATTGATGTGGTTTTAATACTTTGTGGAAAACAATGAAGCTTTGTGGGACAGAAGAATAACCTTTATCAGGTTGTGGCTACACAGACAATACTTAGGTGGGTTAGGTAGGTGATTGGTAGGTCATTGTTGGTTTTGGTCTTTTCATGGGATTTGTTGACAATAAGAAAAATAATGTGTAACAGCAGGCTTATACTTGAAACGTTCTCTTTTAGCAGTTGTGTTAAAAAAGTGTTTTTCTTAGTATTAAATATCCTACCTGTGTGGCTATGCAAGGCTTACCTGTTGCAGTCTATTTCTTAATGTCCAGGATTCTGTCCAGTCTCACACACTGTCAAGTTCAAGTACAGTCTAGAGTCCCACTTTTTGTGACCTTAATATGACTCAAATCCAAGTCTAAATCTCAGGTCTACAGCTCTCGTCAGCACAGATGTATGTAGGTTTAGTTCACTGAGGGCACCAATACACATCTAAAGGCCAAACACACCCAGTATGTTAATCTCTGCATTCATTAAAAATGACAATGAAGTCCAGGTTGAAAGCAGTCCACATTATATGACACATTTATCTCTAAATGTATTGAAATGTCTTTTCTTCATAGGAGGATGTCATCAACACTCAGTGTGGCTACGACATCCGAGCAAAAACGGTGAGTGACTTGAAGACACTTAACATTTATAACAGAAAGAAACCCTCATATAAAAGTAAACCAGTGCTATAAAACAGTATGAAGAGTAGAAAGTGCTCTTGCTTATTTTGCTTCAGGCAGGTTTATATGGCTCCATGAGGTCATCACGTACTCCACCCTGAGTACAATATTCTTCTTTCAGTATGTTTCCCAACTCCCCAGTTTTTGAAATACAGCAGCTGGCTCACCATCAGCCCTTTGGGCCGTGTGGTATTACTCATGCTGCAGCAATGAACTGGGAATTGATCCCCCTCCCCCCATCCTTAGCTTTGGCCCTACTCCATAGCAGCATAATGTAAAGAAAAGACTGTGTTTGTTTTCTTGGCTTAAAATGTGAGGGAAACGCCAGAGAGAACTCATTCTCAGAAACTCAGAAAAACAGTGGGCTGAGAGTGTGTGTTAACAACTGGATAACATTAGTTAAGAGAGATTTTTATTGAAGGGAGTCCATGATGCAAAGCACAATCATGTGCTACCATAAAATAGCTACATTGTGACGTCCTACAAAATAAAAACTAATATGATTGCCTAGTAATGCTAAGATTTAAAACTTAAAAGGATAGTAAAGGCCAATACTGATTTGTCTTGTTTATCATATGTTCTGTCAGGACTCTGAGCAGCGGACCTTCATCTATATCAAAGGGTGCGTTCCTCAGTTTGAGAAGTGGCTTCAAGACAACCTGACAGTGGTGGCAGGCATCTTTATTGGGATTGCGTTACTACAGGTGAGTAACAGCACTAATGTATTTAGTGCATTATCTGATCTCTGTCAATTACGGAAGCCCTAAACGGCCATCCATTCAAATATTTTTTTTATTCCATTTTCCCATGATAACGGGATATTTATCTTGAGATAAGGGATGTTGTTTTACCGTGATAATGATAATGAGATAATTTTTGTGTGATCTTGAGATAACAAAGCACAAGCTGAACTCAGTGGACAACAGGTGCGTTTCCTTTGGATAATTTCTGAAGATTTTCCAGTGTCACTGGTTAGCTCATTTGGTAGGGCACAGAACTCATTATCCTTTTCAACAAAGTTGAAATTCAGAGGAATCCCATGACACATTTCCCGACTGCAACTTCAAGGGTTCCAAAAAAGCTGTCAGGAAAAGTGTAACCCTAAATGGATTCCCCTGAATGAGAGATCTCAAGATAATTATTCTGTCATCACGGGAAAATGGAGTAAAATAAAAAACTGAATAGTTGGCCTATTAGGGTTTCCATAGTCAATGTTTACCTAATGCAAAATATCTTCTGTTTCTTGTTTTAGATTTTTGGCATCTGTTTATCACAGAATCTCGTGAGTGACATCGAAGCTGTGAGAGAGAGTTGGTAGGTGGCAACCATTTGTTCATTCAAAGAAAATTTCACTTGGGCTGGGAACAATGATTTATCAATAATACATGTTGTGTGCAGGAGCCATTTGACATTTTTTTTGCCAGAGTGAAATATATCCACAGCTGCTGGATGGATTGGCAGAAATTTAGAAAACACACTCATGTTCTCTCTGGCTAAGTGCAGCCTTAAGGGACAAAACTCCAGCAACACTTGCAATATTCAGAACAACATTGTTGCGTGATGGATTTCTTGTGGCCTTTATCAGAGTCCATGCACCTTGCAGTTGGTTAAGTTGGGCCAGACACTCCTACACTTCTACACAAGTCTTGTTATGTAATTGTGAATTTTAAGTGTTGATTTTATTGCATCTGTTCTTAAGTCTTCTCCTTGTTTTTGTGCAGTTTGTTTACCTAAGACCTCCACAAAATCTCCAAAGGCCAGAAGGATGTACCTGGTAAGCCCTATTAGAGTTCATCATTAGTGTATAAATATTAATGTTTATATTGATTGATTCAATTGATTTTTTGGATTGTGTTTACACTGAAATATTTTTTTCACAACAGGACTCAGTTTGGATGCCAGGAATGAAGGGAAATCAGTTAATCAGCTAATGTGTCCAGAACCAAGAATCTCATTCATGTGTAAATAATAAATTTAGAGTTATTTTTAGAGTTAATTGTGGCCCTATTTTTTAAATAAAGCACGACCTTTAACATGTATTGTGGCTCTCAAACAACACAAATTAAACAAATGTAATGCTTTAAATGAGGAGCCGAGGGGGGGTCATAGCTTGTAGAGAGGACAGATGAAGGTAGATTTGATGTTTCATCAGAGGTAGTGCTTCATTTAGAAAAGGGCCTTGGTTTTATATGTCTCACAGCTGCAGTTTTTAACACTGCATGTAAAGGTTGTGTACAAAGACAAAATTGATTCTGGAAATGCACTGCATGCCTCTTGTCTACTGGTATGACATTGGCTCTCCTAAATGTATTACATTAATGTTAAATATTTGAAAAGATTTGTAAAATAGTCACTAGTTTAGAGTGAATCGGCTGGTTAGCACTTTGTTGAATGTTAAATGGAATCTACTTAAAGTGAGGAGAGAATTAACTTTAGATTTATTTCCATGTGTGACATCATGCCTATATTAAACAGATACATACAGTTTGTAAGCAGAGTTTTTGTGGGAGCTGTGGTGGCTATAACGTGGTATTTTAAAGGGATATTATGGATTTTGTAGGCTTTGCAAAGTTGCAGTTTGTTAAGAGTTATGGCAGTGACATTAAAAAATGTGGTACCTGAATCAAAGCTCAGCCTTAAGCACTTTAATCTTAATGTAAGGGTGATGAAGTTCATTGCAGTTTCTATCATGACAGACATGTTATTTTAGTCAAGTGGCAGCCACTGGAGGGAGCACTTTGCACTCTAACACGTGCAAACTGCATCTGTAACTACATGATGCTCCAC
The DNA here is from genome assembly GCA_024633595.2 of Lepomis macrochirus. Classification (NCBI taxonomy): domain Eukaryota; kingdom Metazoa; phylum Chordata; class Actinopteri; order Centrarchiformes; family Centrarchidae; genus Lepomis; species Lepomis macrochirus. The sequence goes on from JALXJV020000003.1 coordinate 22,117,594, forward strand.
AATGTCTGATAATTTGTCCAAAAAGGAGCTTGATTGAAAAAGTGTTGTGCTGTTCCTTACACATTATCGTTTCTTACCGTTAGTGTTCATTTATTCATTTTCCTCTATTTTTTGAGTTATTGCCAATGTGTTTCTGTGATGACATCTGCCTAATCGATGAGATACCTTATTGTTAGTTGTTTTCCTGTTTTGATCTGTAAGTTTTCACTGGAAAATTAGGATACAAGCTATTTTCCAGGCTCATCATGAATGGCATGCTGGTATTGCTTGGTGGCTATAAAATGATTTATAGCCTATATACATTACTTGATAGTAGAGCACACAGACTCTCTCACCAGCATTATTTTATGATGCTAACTTGGAAAGGGAGACGCAACTTACATGTTTTTCTTTCTAGACATTACCTGGAATCAAATACTTTTGTGTAATAACCTATACTGGAACTGCATTGCATGAAAGTAGCAACAGGCAATTTATGTAAAGGCTGTGTGAACCTGTAGTAGGTTACACAGAGCATGCTTTTGCAGTCGAAACTTCTGCAACCTTGGTGAACGGAGAAAAAAAATGCATTTCGGCCTAAATAAATGTAATGCAGCAGCAGTTGTCATGGGGGTCAAATATCCTTTTTTCCACAAAAAGCATCGTATGATTCTTGTTGACTGATCACACTTTTCCTTACCACTCAGTGCCATATTTGTGATTTCTATTTCTACACACTCCTAATTATAACGCTAATTTTGTTTCATGTGTACTCCTGATTCTTGTCAATAACTGGACTGTGACAAGTTGTAAATATATATCTGAATAAACGTGGTTCTTTGTATACTTTTGTGTATATTGTTTATAGATCGTGGGTTACTAGGATTGAGTGAGGCCACAGTTAGTAATACTTTTAAACACTAAAAAATAAAGAAAGCTCTTACTCTCTAAGAAAGTCAACGTTTTAACATGCTTATTAATGAATCAGTTATTATGATGTTAACGCTGTGTATTCTAAAGACGATCACTGGAGATGAATTATGCTTTATTGACACTAAGTTACCACCATCTACTTTTTACCAAATATTATCATCCTCAGTGTTGAGCTACTGCAAGTCAAAGCAAAAAAAAAAATATTATTTATTATTATTTATTATTCACTGGCAACAAAATAGTTTAATCCACAGGGAAAGCAATTCATTTTTCCCCATATGTGTGTGATGACATCAGACCTTGATTTACCGACAAGCTCTGCAATTAAATGATAATATTTGTAAGGTGAGTCCTCTTCCTTAACATTAGTTTTTCTGTCCTGTCTGACATGTGTTACACTCAATGACAAATTCAAGTAGGACTGATCCTAACTGAAGTGATGGACAGTTGTACATTAGTCTTTATGTCACAAGCATCACATGAGTCCTATCATGTCCACTGCTTGGACCTTCTTTTTCACAGCAGACATTTTAACCTGCCAAAGGCAATTAAGGAAAAGCAAAGGTGTTAGAATAGAATAGATAGAATTCAGCAATCTTTCATTTTATTATTTACAGCTCCTACTGTGACATGTCAAAATGTCCTCTGCACAGCTTTCAGATAGAAATCTCAGGTAGAAAACCACTTTCTATGACCAGAGGAAGAGGTGCAGAGGATGCCATTGTGTGTGGATAGTGACTCCCTTCTTTTATTATTATTTATCTTTTTAATTAAGACGGAGTAACAGTGATAACAACACTTAATTCACCAGTGGACGGTTTATTCCAACCAAAAGTGTTTTTTTTTAGATCCAATGACAAGCAAACATGTTGTTGATAACATGTTTCATCTCAAAACAGATATCATGTCACAATCCTGTCTGTGTGTGTTCTGTTGGGGGGTTTCGGGTGTTAGTTTTTTGTCCTTAGCCTTGGTTCTTGTATTCTTTATTTTGATATGTTGGGTTTTGGGGTTCTGTCTAGTGTTTTGTAACCTGTGTGTTTCCCCAGTGATCCCTCTGCATGTCTGTCTCTGTTTTCCTCTGCTCCCTGCCTGTGCCTCGTTATCCCTGATTCCCGTCACCTGTGTTGCTCCCGCCCTGCTCGTTAGTCCCTGTGTGTATATATACCTGGTGTTTCTGTCTTGTCTTTGTCAGATCATTGTTCTGGTGTTTGTGATTACCCTCTGTGTAGCAGTGTGCTTGACTTCCCTGTTCTATCGTATTTTGGTCCTTGGCTTTTTATGTTCTGGATTTGGATTTCTCTTTGGATTTGGCCTTTGTTTCTGGACTCTGTTTTATCAGCCACTAAACCAGTAAGTGTGCTCGCTTTTTGTTTGCCTTTGCCTTTTTGTTAAATAAATCACTGAACTGTACCTGCTGGCTCTTTTGTGTCCTGCGTTTGGGTCCTCACCTGCTCTGCACTGCACCACACGCCACAAAAGCGTGACATATCAATTATCAATTTCAATTTCATTTAACCTTTTGGTGGAGATGGAAGCCAGCATTGGTAGACAATCAAAGAAATGCCGGGTACTTATGTTTTTTTATTCCAGTTTCAGCTATTGCAAAAGGAGATGCTCAAACTTAAATCAGCCAGATGCTCAAATTGTTTGTGTCAGCAAGAACAACACCACACATCCACTAAAGAGAAATGTAACTATGAAATCTCAATTAAAATGTTAAATAAATGTTAGACCAGAGGTTAGACTTGGAAGTGAGCGCAGAACTTTGTGTCCCTGCTGCTCATGTGTTGTCTCAGACTGTTTTCAGTTCCCTAATTGTTGTTTGATTAGACTGAGGTGGAGTCGTCAGGCCGCGGTTGGAGAGGAAAAGCCATGTTGCTGTTTTAGGGGACACACACACACACACTCTTTTGTTTCAATACAACATTTGCATTTAAATACCTAGCTTTGATAAGCGTATCTGTTTGCTGTGTTGTCAGGGAATTATTTTAAACCTATGATTTGACCTTTGGCCAGGAGCCTCACTGCTACTTTTAGCTCCTTTCTAGTCTCAAGAGAGAACAACAGTAGACCCGTTCCTACTGATGTAATCAACCTTCCTCTCAAACACATTCACTCACAATGCAGTTCAATGCCAAAATTGCTTGATTATCAGCGCTGTCTCACTATCTCATTCATTTGTGAAAACCATCAGCTATGTGTACCCTCCTTCCGATTCTTTTATTATCCAGATATTTGACAGGACAGCAGCGATTTAAAATATGCAAGTTTTCCTTGTAATTAAACATGACAATGTTGATTTCACTGACTAGCAGGCAAGCAGGGACACCACTAGAAATGTTGTCCATTGATAACAGCTTTCCTATAATATCTGACCTCTGGCCCATCTATAATATACTATGTGTACTTTACTCATTTTAAATTTTGGAGACAGCAACTGTGTACATATCAATTATGTTTTAGCTCCTCTTCATTGGCTCCACTTACTTTTAGAACTGCTAAAATTTTATTGTTATCTTATAACTCCATTCATAGTCTTGGTCCATCTTAAGTTAGTGACCTTTTGACCCCATCTGTACCTGTTTGTAACTGGAAGTCGTTAATGGTAGCTTTGTTGCGTCTTTGCATACTGGAGGATCTCGGATTAAGTAGCTCCAAATCTCCCTATAAAACCTACTTTAAAAAAAGATTAATAGGTGCTTTAGTTAATTTCCCCTGATTTTGTGTGAGATTTTATTGTTGCTTGTGTTATGGTGTGGTGAGGGGACAGAGTGGACCCAAACGCAACTCTAGGGAAGAACAGGCTTTACTGAAAGGAACACAGGGTTGAGGGAGTAGAGGTGAGGGAGAGGCGGACGCCGGGGAAACACGGGCACAGGGAACCGAGGAGACTGAGACAAGGGAACCGAGGGAGCACAGAGGCACGAGGAGGAGCCGGGAGGAAGCCTTGGAAGAGGTCCAAGGGGAGAGGGCAGGGTGGCAAGCCCAGCTGACAGGATGGAGGATGGAATTGAGTGGACCTGGAGGGGAGACAGACAGGTTTAGACGCAGTGGGAACAAAGCACAGGGAAACAGAAATGACGCAGAATAGTCAAGAGCTTGAATGGTGAGGTGGCAACGGGTCAGGAGCAACGACAATCAAGCAGGGGTTGACTAGAGAACCGGGGTAGAAGTACTGTCAGGGATGTGGCTGATTGCTGGCAGGTGTGGCAGACAGAGGAAGTGGTTGACGAGGTGCAGGTCCGGGTCGTTGACAGGGCTCAGGAGCGGAGGGAGAGACAGAGGGAGACCACGTGCAGGGGGGGAGACACAGGGAGCCAGGCAGAGTACAGGAGAACACCAGGGGAAAACAGAATCACAAGCAAAAAGAGAAATAAACAGGACACTCACCATCAGCTGGACTACCACAACAGCTTGTGTTATTTGATGTTTTACTCATACTTACTCCTCCCTTTTCTTAGTGGCTTTCACTTGTGCTGCACCATGTAACATTGTAAAGAAAGGTCACATGCAAATAAAGGTTATTCTGACTATAAAAATGCTGCTGTATGACTCCACAATTAAGCTTATTGTTCTCAAATGGTCTATATTTGCTCCTTTTATATTGTACAAATTAAATTAGAATATGTTTTTGGATTTATTTTTCTGTTCAACACTGTTATCTATTCTAATGTATTGTTTTTTACCTTGGGAATATATCCAGTTGTGTCATTTTGTGATGATATACATTATAACAAAGTCTGATGGAGTTATTCCACAGTAATTATGACCAGTACCGTCATCTTTTCCAGCAATAAAATGTGTTTTAGTCAAAAACGCATATTAAAAAAATAGATATAACCTATTATTAACCTATTATCCCTTTTATAAAAAGGCAGAAATCTTCCCACAGGTCATGACATACTTTCTAGTACTTTATCTGTAGTCCTTAGGAGAAGCACACTGACTGACTGCTGGCTGCAGGTGGACATTGAGAGCTTCCTAATTGTTGCTGGACGTCTAGTTTCAGGACAGCAAAAGAATCATCAGATGAGGAGAGCTGAGATGTCTGTCTGTCTGCTGGATTGCATAATCTCAACCTGAGGAGACATACATTTTGTAAAGCAGGGTTGTCAAAGTGCGGTCTGGGGACCCCCAGCAGTACTTGAGAGGGTTCCAGGGGGTTCCCAGCAAAAAGTGGGATAATTTATTTTTTGATATGATTCCACCTCTAAGTAACACAATGTCAAAAATGTATGAATACTTGGGTCACAGGTTTCATACACTTTCTTTAATAAAAGATCTAAAAGCCAAAATTCTATCAGAATGGGGGTCCGTGGTCTAATTTGTGTGAGTTTAGGGGTCCTTGATGTGAAAAAGTTTGAGAACCACTGCTGTAAAGGCATCAGTGCCGAAGTGATCTTAGAAAGATTCACCTGAAGAAACTCCAAACAGGGAGACACTCAACAACAGTAGTCAGACACTGACACCCAGTGGCTGCTCTGTCACATTCACATGTAGCCACTGTATTGAGTGCTGTTGTGCTTCAATCGGAAATGCCAACAGTTCAGTGATGCAAAGTAACTAAGTGTACTCCAGTAGTCTACTTAACTACAATGACAAGTTGATGCTGCTATGAATTTCCACTTTGCTACATTTTACTACAATATATTTTACTTCTTACTCCACTATGGTTGTCTGACATTTTACATATAAAACCTACAATACATTTAGAAACACATGTAGCACATTACTTAACAATTTAAAGAGACCAACTACAAAATAACACTGGGTGGAATTTGGTACATTAAGTACATTTAGCTGATGATACAATATATGCTTTAAAATGTTGAATACAGGGCATTTTTGTAATTAAGCATTTTATTTTAAAATCTGACTCATGTAAAACTGCTTGTTTACCGTCCTTTGCCCCATCATTATTTTGTAAAGTAGGCTACATGTGATAAACTACATATCGTAAGAACATTTTCTCTAATATGTGTAGCCTATACATGCATATTGTGAGCTACTGAAAACCAGAATCAGTCACCTTTATGTGTCAACACACTTACACTGGGCCAATAAAGATGACTTTGATGCAGATTTTGATTTTGATCAGGCCTACTAAACTTTAGTAATAGCTTCACTGGGGTAAAAAGACATGTTTCTTTAGGACAAACGGTTGACCTTAACTAAAGTGAAAGTGGGCTGATATACTGTAAAATTTCACAACAGTATAACAATAGAATGGGATTTATTTAAAACAGGAGAATAAGTAAAGAGAAGTGAAATAGCCAAATGCTGCTGATGAACGTGGTGGGTGGTGGCATCAAGTCAAAGTCTATACATCCCCTCCTCGCACGCGCACACACACACACACAATGTATCTAAATTGTTACAATCATTATTTTTATTTTACAGACTGAGGTTGCAACTTTTGTAATTATCTGTAGCAGATGAGTCTGAACTGCATTAGTCAGAAATCAGCAGTGGAGTTTGACTAAAACCTGACACATCAGCCTAATATCCTCAAAAAGTATCATCGATCTAAGCTGATTTCTCTTGTGTAAAAATATGTCATATTCAGTATTTTACACAGACTGACCCTCAGTTGAAAATGTGCAAATTTGGGTCCACTGCGAAGCTGTAATCTGAGCTGGAGGGCTGGTTTCACTGGCGACTGCTCATTTCCTCCAACCAACCAAGACACACCACAAAGCACCGACTGTTCATCTCAGGAAGTAAGTAGGTGAAAGGTGTCTTGAACATGAGGACGCTCCACAACCTCTCGGTAAGTATGAATGGCTATTTTGATATTTCTGCGCTACAGTTGTGCATTTTTTTATACCAAAATGAAGTTCTAATTTGTTTGTTAACTAACGTTAGTCATGGCATGCAGCCTGTTGAAAACCTAAAATCCAGACGGCGAGGAGTCTCACTTGCCCCTTGATCATTTGAATCAATCAGATAATCCCATTTCATTGATTAATCAATCACATGGCCGCGCGCAGACGCAGATATCGCCTCGCCTTATTAAAAGGGGACTCCTGGCAGCATCTTTCAATAGCACAAGTTTCTGTCAAATCTGTGCATGTGGTTAATGATTTGCCAGTTATTTCGTACTTAGTACTTGAGCGTGGAGTTTGGAGTCTGCCCTCCCCTCTGATAAAACATAATAGGGGAAGCTTGGACTTGCGTGGCCTTTCTTTTTGGCTCTTAGTGCCACTCCAGCCACTGACTCCCTTTCTGTATCGCTTTTGATTCTTCTGGATACAGAGAGAGGACACACAATGTTAACTCTGTTTGTGTTCTTGCTTTGTACCGCCGCCTCTGTCTCCACTTCTGCCAAAGGTGAGTTTGGAAACGATGTTGTGACCTTCTGTCAGTAAATGTATAGATTGTGGTAGTAAGGTGTTTGGGGCCAACAGGCACACTATTTATTAAAGTTTGAACTAATTTATGAGGGACAAGAAGAATGCTGCTTCTTTTACAATTAATATAAATATGAGAACAGGATCAATTTGTTGCTCAAAATGAGTTTGCCACAGAGACTGTAAAATCCCCAAATGAATGAACTGTTGCAGGAAATAATGCTGGGTGATATTACAGTGCCCACAGTGTCAGTGGAGTAGTTTCAATCAGTGATGCTTGGTGACATCACTGATTGAAAAAATTTTAGTAGATTATACATATATAATTTTATTTTTTTCTGTCAGTTGACAAAAGTATGTCACTTTTTGAGAGGAAGGAGAGGAAGGTTGATTACACCATTCGTTAGATGAATTCAGTCTCATGCCTCAGTGACTGGTGATGAAATCAAATACTGACACGTCAGTCTGTCTTCTCCTCATGGCCTAATGTCATTTCTAACGAGGAGCTTGTCATTAACAGAGCAGAGGAGAGATTTTTATCTTTGAACACGCCTTGTTGAAAGGCCGCTGATTGGATCACCTCAACACTATTCACAGACATTATTTCTGGAAAGGAAATCAAAAAAATGAAAGAAATACCCAAAGTGTATTAACCGAAGCGGTAAAGCACAGAAGTTCAGAGTTTGTGGGGCCACAAGTTAAAGATATATACCTGGAATTACATATTCTGATACAATACTGTCTTGTTATAAGGAACCACATATTTGGTGTTTGTGTGTGTTTTTTGGTATAGTTAGTTATCATCCTCTATTAACAGTGTTAAGTATGTAGCTCAGCATGCTTTATTTTTAAAATGACCTGAATGACAGATATAGACCACAGCCTCCGAGTCTTCTGGTATGATTTCATTCAGCACCTTGAGTGAAGTTACTGTCATTGATAGTAAGGTAGTTAAAAGCGTAAATTGCTTTGAAAAATATCCTATGTAGTTCACCTATTTGCTAGCGAGAAGCATCTTTGACTTTTCTCCCAAACTGCTACTTTTTAAATGTATGAGGCCACCGAAATAACATTATCCTTTCAGAAATATCCAGGTTTGATTCATTTTTATTTACCACGACAACACAGCCATTGCTCAAAACTCAAATCTAAGATTTTAGAGCTTGAACACACCACCAAAAACAGTCACTGCTCAAAACTGAATTTTTGCATGAGGATACAGTGACAAACGAGGATGACTGAATGTTCAGAGGGATGAATTACTATCAAGTTTCAGGTTTCTATTAGCTGATATTTATAATGTCCTGACATGAAATGAAAACAATGGTATAATGAGAATATATTTGAGAACATGTCTTAAAAGCTGTAGTACACTTTGGGAAAGGGTTTGCAGTAAAATAGAGCACCACTCTCCACTCACAAGCTGTGTTTCCTGTGTTTCTTCAGGTGGTGCTGCTGGACCCCGGCTGAACAACAACCAGCTGTACAAATTCAGCTACACCACCGAGGTGCTGGTGGACAGGACCAGGGGGTCAAAAGAGGGCAGTGCTGGCTACAGGATCTCGAGTGACGTGGACATCAACCTAGTCTGGAGAGACCCTAGCAGCAAAGATGACCAACTGATTCAATTGGCGGTATGTCAGTCCAGTCACATGTTGAGACAGAACTTGATGTCATGTCGTAGTACATTTATATGCACTTCAATCAAATCAGTTACACTTCCCTTAAATTTAGTGGCATTAAAAGGTTGAGTCCTAATCCAAGAGGGGGTAACATAATCAACCAACTTTTGAGAAGGGAAGCTTTTTGGATTTATGAATTAAACACTATTGAACCTCATGGACTGAATGAGACACTAGATTTGAGCCCATTCTTGTAATGATGATTATTATGTCTATCTCTGAGGTGGTTTTTTTCCTTCAGAGAAAGTTTAGATATTGTATACCCTCCCCTCCCCTCGAGGGATATATGCTAAAGGTAGGAATGTCAGGCTATTTTGTCTTATCATATTTATGAGGTCTTGTAATGTTGGAATTTTGTAGTATTAATATATATATATATATATATATATATATATATATATATAGTTATCTTGCCATTTATGTCATGACACTTTGTATAAGATGCTGTTTTTGTGGGGGTCATGTAATGCATGGATTGTGCTTGTCACATGACCTGCACAGGATCTACTTAGCACACCTGTAAGTGCTTTTGTAATTTCACTGTGTGAGGCTGAAGAAGCAATGGGCAAAATGCGTTGCTCACAAATAAAGTAGTAAGTCAGATCAGTGTGCGGTACTTTGTTTTTGATTTTTGAGTTACATGAGTGTTAGGATAATCCATTGATTGAAAACAGGAGTGCAGGCTTTGACTCGCAGTACTTTATCTTTCATTCATAGATCTCAAATGTGAGGATTGAACCTGTGTCCCGTCGATCAGAGAAGAAGAACGTCCTCCATGGATCCACAGTGGAAAGTGTTTTGGGGGAAACCAAACTAGCAGCTCTGACAAAACCGTTCTTGGTGCATCTGAGGAATGGAAAGGTAAGAGCGTTAGCCTTTTTGTAAATGTATATCCTTTGTATTAAAAAATATGTGTATAAAGAATATAAATAGTCCTTATCAATGGCACACCACTTATTGCTGGTATTATCTCCTCAACCTCATATTTTTTAAAGAAGTATTTAATAATAAAACACCTTTTTGCATAGATTGAATATTTTTAGTAAACGTTGACATCATTTACATTCTCTCTAGGCAAAGAACGACAGTAGCACTTCCTGATTATGATATGAATTGTTGTTTTCAGAAAATTTTTAGTCTTATACATACAAAATGTTGCAAAGTCAGTAGTGTACTACAAGAGCTCCACTGTTTTCTTCAGCTCATTAATGAGCTTCCGTTCATTGTGCAGGAATGATGATGCTGGCAGGGAAATACCACACACATGTGTGTGCGTGCAAAGGTCTGCAAGGTTCAAAGGGTCAATGAATGAATGAACAAGTCTGACACAAAGAGTGATTCTGAGATCGGTGGATAAGGCTCGTACTGTACTCTTACTAGCTGTGAGATGTGTGGATTCAAGCCAAACTCATTCACTGTTATCACATCATTATCACTCTATACTATCCAATAATGCATAATTGCCACTGAAAGAAAAATAACAGGCTGGTTGTTAGATATATCATTTAAAGACTCATGGAGAGAATCATACACACTGGTTTATGGCCAAGTATTGCTGAAGAAAGTGCTGGCAAGAGTAACGATTTCTTCAGTGAGTAGTGAAAGCAGTGATAGTGAAATTCAGTTTAGACATTCATGTCCCCCATGAGATGAACTCTGATCCACTGACCTTTCCTCTAGCACAATCGTCAGGTCAAAAGTAAATGTCATCCGATACTTTGCTTTGTGACCAAATACTTGCAAAACTAATGGCACACACACTTAACTAAGATGGTTAACATGGTACACATCATGCCTGCTTAGCATGCTGACGTTAGCATTCAGTGGGAACACCACCAATTTTTTTTTTTTTTTTACAATCTGGCAACCCAATATTTGTCCTTATTATTGCCTTATAGCAGATCTATACATCATCATTAATAAAGCAAATGGTTATAACTTATAAACCTTTTCCTAGGAAGTCAGGACTTGCATGGTGGATAGAGAGCCTTCAACAGCACAGTACTGTGTTTATTATATCTTACTCTGAAAAGTATCTGACTGTTACTGTACACCAGCTGGAAAAAAAGAAGCCAAATCTTAACTAATGTCTTACCTCTTAGTATACCATAATACTTATTCAGTGTGGAGTAAAGGTTGGAAGAAGGGGCTGTTAGATGGCGTGGAACTGGCTAGACCAGTGTCTCTCCTGGTGTGTTGTTAGGTTATTTATACTTATGGCAGGCTGCAGCAGGAAAAATACACAGAGTAGCAGTGGACAATCTATTTATGGTGGTCCAAGCTGATATTGTGGCTGAGTACCACAAATAAATTGCATACTGTATAGGAGACACTCTAGGATGATGTAATGGGCTGCTTTCTCCAGTCATGAGTAGGACACAGAGGCCCATTACTGAGCCAGTATTCCAGTATTTTAATATGATAACTTCAACATAGGTAAACATAGGACTGATTCATCTTTTAAACTGTAGATGCTGTGTACTGATGTGTATTGAGAATATAATTAGAAGCTATAGTATTTTATTTGTTTTTAATCTCTTATTTCTCCATGTAATACAAATAGTCTCCGATGTTATGACCATGCAGACATGTTTCTGTGTGCAAAGGACAAAGGAAAACTGACACCCTGAAAGCCTTTGTGAGTTGCAGAACGTACAGCACTGTGGGTAACTTGCCTCAGTAGCTGCTTGCTGATGATTTTCTGTTTAACATGTTTTCTTTTTACACGTCTGCTGTAGGCAAAAGCATTTTATTCCTACTGGTCCGAACCTGCAACCATCAAGAACCTAAAAAGAGGGCTGGCCAGCTTACTGCAAGTTCAGCTCAGTACTGGGAAGGTTATTGAGGTAAATGGCATGATTTATACTTCCATCACATTTATTAATGGTTTTCATGTTTTATTATGTATAGCTAATGCTTACAAACTTTAACCAATGGGAACAGAATGACGTGTCTGGAAGGTGCACAGTCGAGTACAAGGCAGTCAAAGGTCAAGTGACAAGAACCAAGATCCTGGAGACGTGTAGGACTGCAGAGACCGGATTCACCACACACAGTCAGGTATGTCAGCATCCAGACCAACTTACCTTGCCAAAATTTAAACATTACTGAAACGTTATTACTAATAAATGTGCACCCCACCCCCCCTATTCAGGTCTTGGGTGTGAGCAGGAAGTCCAGTTCTGTCACAGTGTTCACACTTGAGGATGGTTTCATCCGTTCAGCCATAGCGGAAGAAACTCACTCACTGGCTGTTAACGCCCGTAGATCTGCTGCAGCTAAAGTCGCGTCCAGGTAAAGGTCTAAACAAAGAGTTAACGTGTATTGCCAATTTTAATATGGGGCACATTTTAAAATGTTTAAATATCTTGCTTTCCAGGCAAACCCTCACGTTGGTAAGAAAAGAGGCTGGACCGCTGGAGGCTGCTGGGAAAGATGTGACTGGGGTTGTCAAGTCAATCGATGGCAAACTGGCAGCTGTTGGTATTGTTGCGGAGAAGGTCAAATCCCAGTGCAAGGGCTGCCCATCAGTGAGTATCTGTTCCCTTTCACACAAACACATTCTAGCCGTGGTCTATGAATGGCAATGTTTGTCCACCACTTTGGTTCAGATTGAAATATCTCTACAAGTATTGAATCGATTGCCATAACATTTTGTACAGACATTCATGGCCCCCAGAGGATGAATCCTTTGTTGATTACCTGACTTTTCCTCTGGCACTACCACGCGGTTAAAATGTGTGGGTTTGAGTGAAATGTCTTGACAACTATTGGATGGATTGGTACAGACATTCATGTCCCACTCAGGATGAATCCTAATAACTTAGAGATTATTTTAGATTTCCTCAAGCGCCATCATCAGGTCACATTTTCAGTTTGCCCAATATTTTGGTTTTATTACCAAATACCAACTCAGGTAATGACATTTTCTCCAGCATCAGCTGCACTGTTAGTGCTAATTACAAATGTTAGCATGCTAACATGCTAAACTAGGATGGTGAACATGATAATCATCACCTGAACCTGTACAAGTCATTATTACTGGGAGGAAAGTTAGGAAAAAACACTTGCACATCCAGTATTTCTTATACAAATACATAAACATTCCCACAAACTGCTTTTCATTTTCATTGAATGAGTACAAGTTACAATTTGGTGCCTAGAGACCTTCTTCAGCGTCTTAAGGTCTGAACGACTCCTAAATACTGTAACACTGTATTAAATAGATATTGTATATTTTTGTACTGTAATTATTGACTGAAGATGATCTGTCTTCTAATCCCCTCTCCCCTGTGTGCTCCCTCTTAGCTTTTTGAACATTGGCAGGCTGAACAGAAGCAGCTGGAGCCAGCGAGCCTGTCCAAAGCCACGGCTCCTCGCAGCTTCCTGGCCCTCATCCAGAGCATTAGGAAGGCGTCCAAGGATGAGATCCTCAAAGTGCTGAAGAGTGCCAGCAAGACCTCTCTGTAAACAGGCTTCTACTTGTTTCCTATATCTTAACTTACTAACAAACTCCATCTCTGCTGTTTCTTTGATTGAGGCTAACTTTTAAGATTGAGAAAGTTAGGACACAAAGAGATTAAGTTACGATTGTTGTCTTAACCTTCTGCCTGCTGGTATCAGACCTCAGGTGGTGGATGCTGTGACCTCCTCCCAGACCGCTCCATCTCTGGATGCCATTCTTGAATTCCTTAACTTCACTGACGCCAAAGGTTTTGTTCTTCAGGAGAGGTTTCTCTATGCATGTGGCTTCGCTTCACATCCCAATGAGAGGATGCTTGAGGCTCTGCTGGTGAGTGTCATGTTGTTAATAACAGAATTGTCTTAGCTTCTTGCTTAGTAAATCTTGAAAATTTCAAGACTTGTAATTCTTTGATATAAGCAAAGAATTACAAGTCTTGAAATTTTCAAGATTCCCCAATTTTTTTCAAAAACATTTTAAAAATAAGTTTAGGCGAAACAAACAAATTACATATAAATGGTCTTTTCATATATTTCTGTATAATATACTTCTTTTTGCCCTAAAAATATAAAGATCAGCTGTTAAATTGTGTCTTAAGAATAAGTCTGCAGAACCAAGTCTTATTGAATGTTATGTGTGAATTTTAATGAGAGTTTTCCATTTTAGGATATTTCAAAAGGAAAGATCGGCAACAATGACATCAAAGAGTCAGTGGTGATCATTATGGGAGCCCTGGTGCATAAGCTGTGTCAGAAAGGAGGGTGTAAGTTACCGGTGAGTATCCAACAAGATAATATATCACAAATTACACACAAATTAAGTGCAGTCTGGAAACAAACCAAATTTGAATGAATCCAAGAGCGAGACTGATGATCTTCTGCTGTATATTTAATTCTTAGACAGTGGTGAAGGTGAAGAAGCTGATTTTAGACGGCCCTGACAGCACACAGGTAGAGTCTGAGGTCCAGATGTATCTTCTGGCTCTGAAGAACTCTATGCTTCACGAAGCCATTCCCATCTTTATTAAATATGCAGAGTCAGAGGTGGGAGCTTACAACACCATCGCCCTCACCGCCCTGCAGAGATACCATGTCAGTCTCATGACCGATGAGGTAAGTCATACTCTATGCAACACTTTGTCTGAACTGATGTTTATGAATGTTAACTGCTATGCAATTAGCATAATAGAAACTGAAAAAACACATTTGTGTCATTTGTAGGTTAAGAAGACAGTTAACAGGGTTTACCACCAGAATCGACGGATCTATGAGAAAAACGTGAGAGCTGCCGCTGCTGATGTCATCCTCAGTAGCAACCCCTCATACACAGAGGTCAAGAATCTGCTTCTGTCAATTGGGAACCTGCCTCATGAAATGAACAAATACATGCTGTCTAAGATCCAGGACATCCTCCGCTTCCAGTTGCCTGCCAGGTGTGTTAAGGGACATCTGATGGACAAACAGAAATGCTTAATTATCACTAACAAAAAAAAGCATTTTGTGGCACCAATACATATTGCAGCCATTTAATGTATAATATTTTTAAAAAAATCATTTTTCAGCAAAGTGATACAGAAAGCTTTGAAGGACATGATTTCCCATAACTACGACCGTTTTTCAAAAGTTGGGTCATCATCTGCATTCTCAGGATTCATGGCACGTGAGTAATCAAAAATGTTTAAAATTTAACAATCAATAAAAGTTCATGAGTCTCGCTATTATTTGCTTTTAAACAAGAGAAATAATAGTTCTATGCATGCCAACTGAGTACTTTAAAATCCTCTTCCTACAGAATCTGCTGATTTGACCTCCACATACAGCTTGGACATCCTTTATTCAGGCTCTGGGATCCTGAGGAGAAGCAACATGAATATTTACGGTGCTAGTAAAGGAGCGATGCTACATGGACTGCAGGTACTGAAATATATATATAGAAAACAATCTTAGCTGGACTGTTGCAGGAAAAAGAGTTTAGATATATTTTAATGTCTTTTGTACTGCTTTTGATGGCTGATAATAGCTGTGGTAAGAGGCATTATGTTTTTAGGTTGTCCACCCGTCTCATGGACAACATGTTTTTGGGCAAATCTCAAATTGATGCAGTAGTTGTGACCTCATTTCACACAATGATGAAGCGATGACATTTTTTAACCCTAAAAGTCATCATCACTGGGGCATCACAATGGCCTGGATTTTTTTTTGAGGTGGGCATTATTCAACACCATAACTCAGGTTTTTTTTTTCCTTATGAAACATTTTGTATGTAGTGTACTAATTTGGATATTCTCCTTGTCAGGTGGCAATTGAGGCACAGGGTCTGGAGTCACTGATTGCTGCTACACCCGATGAGGGCGAGGGAGATCTGGAGTCATTTGCCGGGATGTCTGCTCTGCTGTTCGACGTCCAGCTGCGGCCTGTCACCTTCTTCAGGGGTTACAGTGACCTCATGTCCAAAATGTTCTCCATGACCGGGGAGCCCATGAATGTAGTGAAGGGTCTCATCCTGCTGACTGATCATTCTGAGGTAAGCAGTCATTACTGTGTATCGCATCAGTGACACCATTTACACTGAGACCTTTATGTAGTAGTGAAACTATTTTGAAACTAATATTATTAAGTTTACATTCAGTTTGTTTATGAACGAGACTAGTAATGAGTCACGCATGTAGCAAGTAGTGACATACAGACAAACCACAAGTAGTGTGATGTCGCCAGATTATATCGCCACAGAAAGAAAATCTGGATGATTAGGTGTACAAGGCATAGACTTTGACTCTAGAGATTGAGGTTTGCTTCTCCTGCCAACAGCCAGCATTGGTAACCAAGTAATTTTAGTTTCCTGAAACTTATTGTACATGTACAGTATGTCATGCAGCAGGCTGGCTGGCTGGACAACACACAGCAACATGGGACAGCAGAGCATCTAAACACTACAATGACCGGACAGGAATGAACAAAAACACTAATCATTTATACACAGGGGTTAACGAGCAGGGTGGGAGCAACACAGGTGACTGGGATCAGGGTTAACGAGACACAGAGAGACAGCAGGGAAGACAGAGACACCAATAAACTAACAACTAACAGGGAAAATAGGCTGAACTAAGATTAAACAGAACACAGCACAAACATGGACAAAATAAAAAAGAAGTACACAGAACTGGAGAAAACACTAAGACATGAACTGAGACACAGAACTAAGGAAATACAATAAGGCAAGGCAAGGCAAGTTTATTTGTATAGCACATTTCAACGACAAGGCAATTCAAAGTGCTTTACACAAAACATAAAAGCAGCAGGGAAGAACAATAAAAACGTTTGAAAACAACATAAAATATAGTAAAAGTTCCAGTGTTACAATCAGGGTTAAAAGAGTTAAATGGAAAATAAAAACAAGCTGAGGGGTTGAGCAAATAACTGAGTCACCATCATTCTGAAAAGAGAACAAACAGAGAAGTACTCTTAATCTACTCTCTCTAGCTAGTCTGTACTCGGGTCCACAGCAATCTTTGGGTCCACTGAAACTCCAAAAACCCTCGGACACTACAGAGAAACCAGGACATGTCTGTCAGCAGGCCCCTTTGATCCAGCCAAATCACTCGGGCGCGAGATTTAAGATCCACTTCCTTCACTCTGTTCAATCTCATTCCCAAAACGTCCTAACCCAGCTACCTACTCATAAGGGATAAGACAGTGACAACAAGAGCGCCAAACCAAATCCTAACACAGTAAGACAGTCTATTTGGGTAATTTTGCAATCACTGACCAAGAGCCTATTTTATCATGTAGGCATGAGGTCTTACTTGGACAAAATGTGCACGCAGACACAGATAGTGAATGACTCAAGTTTCTAACTTCATTTGTTGAGCTTAGTGAGTGTGAACAAGGTCGAAATGCGGACAACTGATACCAGGATGTGGGATTTTGTATGCCTTATGCTGTGGCTACTTTGAACATAATGCTTTATCATAAGAGGAATCTTAATTATCAGTGAAGTCAGACATAACCTTCCATTGTGTGTTTTTGTTTTCTTTCCTGTTCATCTTCGGTCCTCTAGGTGATTCAGCTGCAGTCTGGCCTGAAGGCGAGTGCAGAGTTCCAAGGCGGGTTAGCCATTGACATCTCTGGTGGCATGGAGATTAGTCTGTGGTACAGGGAGTCTAAGACCAGTGTCAATAACAGGTACAGTCCATTCCATAAAACGGCTGTTGCAATTATTTATGTCCTGTAGTTGAATTAAGGAATCAGCAATGGTTTTACATAATGGTTGGTATGTGCCATGTATGTAGGTCAAAGTACGTTTGTAGAGATACTGTCTGTATAGTATGATGAAAGGTACTTGCAGGGCAAAGTACTTTGTGATAGGCAGATAATTCTCAGAAAACAGCTTTTGTGATAAAACCGCAAATAGATTTCTATTGCTGTTGGATTCGCGTTACTTTAGATGGTCTATAAGTGTTGTCTAAGTCATTTGTTCCACCGGCATGTTGGACATGCTCCAGTATTGTGCTTCACGCCTGTCTCATTTCTAGGTTTGTGTGGATATGATGTCAGTTCTGTCTGGTTCTCTATTTTAAAACATTACGGTCAACACACAACAGTAGCTGCTGGAAATGGAACACATCATCATGCTGGTATTGGTTAGTTCGCGGTATCTGGTGATGAAACAGGATTTAAAGAGCAGTGTCACAGATTTTTAAAATAAAATACAATTTGATTTTCCTGGGCAAGACAGGGGTGCATATAGGTCTACATGCACTTCCATTAATTTTTAAGTACCAACCACATTTTGCCCACAACAGTATTGAAAACTAAACTCAAGAAAAGTTGATACAGAATGTTTGGTCAGATTCTTCACGCTGATCACTGTTTTTTTGGTCATTGGTTATTATCAAAAAACATTGGTACCCTGACTGACTCTTAGTCAGTAATGTGTCACTATTAGCAATAGTGACACATTTAATGCACAGCTCTAAATTTTTTTTATTTTTATAAAATGGCTTTAAAAAGATGGAGAAAAAGGCTATTTTATTGGGCCTCCACTGTGGAATTGATCCCCCTTTTGGAACAGCATCATGAAGAAAGAAAATATGGTTTAAGGCAAAAGAAAGAGCTTCTATATTTCTGTTTTGGAATTTGCTTCCTCATGTTAAGGGTCATATCTTGTATTTGGACTTAAGGATGATTTGACCCATGTGTGCAGGGGAATGGCAGAGGCAGGTGAATGGATCAGCATAGTTGTACCTCTTGGACTCTGATAATAGACTGGCAGGCTATCTATAGATGCAGAACAAACCACACTGGCATCTTTGCCAAGGCATGTCTCCACGGCAAAGTTACCGGGGTTGGATTTTCAACTGGCTGGCACACACTTTGATTTGAAACATACATGGTACATTATATCAACTTGTTAGTGTCTGAGCTTTACTCTGCTTTTGGGCCACTGATACAAACTGTATGATATAAATACATGGGAACAACCAAGGACATATGCCACAGTGGTTATGATCAGGTTAAAGAAAATCTCGAACGCAATTATATTAAATTGCAGGTAATCATAGGAACAGTTTTACGCACTATGCTCACTATTTACTGCAAGTGGGACCTGCTGGTTTTTCATATGAACTTTAATGAAATTTAATATTTCACATGGGAAAATGTGAGTTTCACATATTCTTGTGTCTGCTGGATACATTTTAACTTGGTTTCCACTTGCTTATGGTTTCAGGGGAGCGTTAGTGGTCACTGGCAACGTTACAGTTGACATGGACTTTATGAGAGCGGGTGTGGAGGTCAGTTTTGAAACAGAGGCATCGCTGGACTTCATCACCACTGTCCAGTTTTCTGAATATCCTTTCCTGGTATGCATTCAGATGGACAAAGCCACCTTCCCCATAAGGTACAGAAAATATTTCAGTGTTTTTTGTATTGTTGAATCAGCTTATTCAAAACCTAATTGGCTATTACTGATGTTCTGCTTTCAGGGAATACCTGACCAAGTATGAGAGCTTGTCTTCGGGAAAGAGCGTTGTGTCGTCAAAGAGCAAGAAGCAGCTCGTGCCTGGCTCTGAATTCCCTCTTCACCAGGAGAACTCAAACATGTGCAAGAGGGTTTTTGACTCCAGCTGGTAGAAGAGATACCATGAACTATCCAGGAGCCAGTTTTTACTCAAAGAGGGTTTAAGACATTCAGGGACAGCTATCACACCTCAGCCTCATGCTGAGAGGACTGAAAGAGAGAAAGTGGTGAATGTTTTTTTTTTTTAACAACACAAACAATGTTTACTTTCCTGTGAGTATTTAAGTCATTTTAATTTGACATTTTGTTTGAAATCAGGAATTCCTTCTTTTTATGGATTTCCTTAAAATGTATTTATGATAGGCACACACAGGTTATATGTTTTTAGTTGATAGGTAATAATCAGTATGATTAGATAGTACCACTGTAATTTCCCAACACAACTAAAGTACAGATGTACATGTAAATATCACACTGGAGACAGTGGGTTAACATTCCCTGTGAATAGAAACGCTCCTTTCTGTCAACAATCCTTTTGTTTTTTAATTGAATGTTTAAGGTGGAACAACTTATTGTTGTATGTCACTGTATCACTGTTCACACACTTGAAATAAGTTATTTAGCAAAGTAATATCAATTAATTACATTTTTTATAATCATGTTGATGATTTTTAATTTTTCCTACTGAGGCGATTTGTGTGCATTGTCCTTACTTTGTACTTGCAAGATCTGAGTTTAGTATTGAATCTCCAAAAATGAATCCATCATCACTTGAATATATTTTTTGTACGTGGCCGTAATTACTCTTGTTTGTGCAAAAACATTTGGGGTAGTTTTAAGATTTATGAGCTACTCTGAACTTGTGCTTCCATATCTAAGGACCAGTTTGTTAGATCTGTAATTGGCTAACAATAAAATGTGCACTGGAAACACTTTTTGACTTTTGAAATGTATCAACAAAACAATGTTTAAGAACAATTGTACCATGTGTACATGGACTAGATTAGATTCTTGGGCAAAATTACACTGTCAGACGTTGTTCCTTTTGGCTTTAAAAAGGCAAAGTCTAACTGTCAAAATCAGTTTATGAGGAGCACTTATCCTGTAAAAACTGTTAGGTCTGAAAAAAGATATATCAAATACCTTTTGCAGAGTATAAGAGTATAAATTTATGACAGAATGTCTGCATTACCAAATGGGATTGTTAAATTTGAATGACACTAACAAGTCTGGATAGCTCAGCCTCTGCTGCTTTGACATCATTCTTCAATCTGTCTTACTTGAGCCCCCCAAATTTATGGAAGTACATCAGATTCAGTGTTTATTGCAACTACACATGACATCCATAATAATTTGACCAAAAACTGGTTCTCCTATTCTAGGATGCTATCCTATCCTGCCCTTGTTTCACTATGTGTCAATTAGTTTGTGGACATTGATTAATATAGGTATATGTGTACCATGTAAGTAAGTACCACAGGACAGAGCCTCGAAATTAGGTGACAATAAAGGAGCTGCCTTAGGGCCCTTGTAGTGTCAGTTTGCGTATGTACTTAAGTAGTACATATTCCCCTACAAATTGGAAATTGAGAAAATTACCTCAAAGTTATTGTGACAGTGAACCTGGCTCCGAAATTCATAGGTCCCCAAAAGTTTCTCATTGTGCCCAGTTTGTAATCCAGCCTTTATGTACAATTACAGTCAGCGGATACCACTGAATATCATGCATCTTGCAATATGGCTGATGTAAAGGCTGTGTTGCTTGGCCCAACAAAACTTCTTTGGTCCAGACTGAAATACAGTATTGATAACTATTGGGTGGACTGCCATGAAACAGACAGTCATGGTTCCCTACAGGATGAATCCTAATGACTTTGATGAGCCCCTGACATTTCCTCTAGTGCCACCATGAAGCTCCCATTTTTGGATCTTGAGTAAAATGTTTCAACAAATGTTGGAGTTTGTCCAATACCTTGGTTTATGACTAAATACAAAACAAATAC
This sequence comes from Lepomis macrochirus, assembly GCA_024633595.2. Lineage (NCBI taxonomy): Eukaryota > Metazoa > Chordata > Actinopteri > Centrarchiformes > Centrarchidae > Lepomis > Lepomis macrochirus. Next base: position 22,139,024 of record JALXJV020000003.1, read on the forward strand.
ATTCCCATTCTTGCACTAAGTTGATGAATATGGTAAATATTATATCTGCTATACATTAGCATGATAGGATTGTCATTGTGTAGAGTCTTATGAATCACTGATCCCAGTGTAGAAATTTTTTTCCTCCTGGTGGTTTCAAATGAGAATTTAACTGTCAATCAGGTCATTTCAAGATGGCAAACTTCTAAATTTGAACCTGTATATATTACACCACATTTTTCCATGCTGTCGAGGTTGTGTGCATTGTTAGCTGCACTGTTTTAATAAACCAATAGCCTTAATTTGTTTGCGGTATGTCCAAGGAGACAAAATGTACCTCAATGTAACACACACTTGTTGATCCAGGTGAGGCAATAAATCTTGACTTTTCTTGTGTCACAGCTGTGACATTAGAGCCCCTACTGGCATCTAAATACAACAACTGGGCCTTAATGTAGATTCTTTAGAAACCACTGAGAGCAGCTGGGGGCAAACCAGTGTCTGCCAGTCTTGCTGCATCCACGGCAACCAAGTAAACACAGCAGCAAACTGTCAGGTTGAACTTAAGCCTCGGGTGATGTTTCAGTGTCACCAGAAAGCTAACCTTGCACGCTGGCAGATGCCAAATGAGTACTTCTGTTGGCATAAATCTGTTCAATTCCCGTTGACCCTTGTCATTTAAATTTTTTTTGTATGTTTGAAACTTTATCATGCATCAAACTGCAGGCAGCCACGATAATCAGGTCAGAGAGATAGAGGGAAATAATTTTATTTCCCTCTATCTCTCTGACCTGATTATCACAGGATGTAGGAATAAAAATGTGTTCGGAAAAAATGAAAAAGTCTAAATTAAAGTATACAAAAATGTTTGAGGAAGAACATCAATCATTGTATAAGTAGTGTGGAACATAATAACAAAATATAGGTCTGCCATATTGCTGCCAGACTTTTTGCTTTACTGTACAACCTGGCAAGATATTTTGGGTTTTTTTTTCAATTTAAGGCCTTTTCTTATGGTAAGTTTAAGTAATTTATTGACTATTTTGGTAGCTAATAAATCACCATTTATTAAGGGTTTATAATTTACAACTACAATGGTGTTATTGATTATTCATAAATAATGTATTAATGCTAAAAACAACTTTGTGGTTGCCTTGGTGTAAAAAAAAAAACCTTGACCAGCCAAAGCTATTTTTTAACAACATGCAACATGCATCCAAAAAGTGTTCTTATTAGTGGCTTATAACTGATATTTGAGACATTAATAAATGCTTTTTAATCAGTAATAAAGCCATGAGTTACAACTTATAAATCCTTACAAAGAGTGGCTCATTAGAAAGTATACTTATTTTTACTGATTCTTTACAAGTCTGACATCCCTGTATCTGAATGATATCTCTAACACATATACATATTTACTTTTTCATTTCTATAACAAATAGTTCATCTGGGTTTTGTCACATTAGATATAGACAAATTCATGGACAGAAACACTTTCAGTAGCTTGTATTTTGAATTTATTGCAAACATGTATGTCACCTTTTCAGTCTATGTTACACTTTTTCATCATATTCATTACTTTCAAGTTCGTAAGTGCAAACACAGCACTCACATCTCCTTTCCAGGTACCTCTCTGCTGTCATCCTGACCTCTGTCTTTTTCTGTAGCAGCCATGCAACACAGTTTACATCAGGCATAAAACATACAATGCCACTGTATAACTGTCCAGCCATTAAGGCATTTCATTCAAATATGTGCCTTTTTTCTTTGAACATTCATAAATGCACTTATCTCAAACCATCTCACCTTCGGTTAACCCTCTTTCTTTATACAAAAGTAGGCTTTGATACAGTATGTTTTTAATATTTAACCTCAAAGTCAGCAGGTTTTTTGTTTTAAAACAAATGATATTATCTATGTTGCAGTGCATGTTTGGGCTAAATTCACCAGAAACAATTAACAATGTTTCCTATTACAATTAACCAAGTCCATATGGTGCTCCTGCTATCACCAATGTTTACAGCCATTCTTTGCTGTCAGTGACAATAGTGACAATCCAAGTGCATTAAGTACATCATTATTCACAGATTAAGGTCATATAAGGAACTAATAAAATCTATGTGGGAGAAAGGTTTTTTTTATCAGTGTTATGTTTATGACAACATTAGAATAGCTGGTTTACAGGAGCTTACACATTATATTTCTTATTTATATTAGTCTTTCAAATGATATGAATGTGCTTTAATGAATAACTTGCTGATGAAAAGTACTTTTAAAACTCTCTGGCAGGAGGTAGCATATCATTTCTTGTAATTTTGACTTGTAGTTTTCTCTGGATACTTTTAAAAAAAGTAAATTGTGTACAACAGATTTATAATTTCTAAATAAATATTTTTTATAGTTTTACTTGCATTGTTCTCTGCCTTAGGGGCACATTCATTTAAAACTATAATTAAAATACTATGCAAAGTACAATGGCTCATGAATTAAAAGTACAAATTACATTTCACCTCAAAATGCATTAAATGTTCAAACATCAAGTTGCTCTAAGGAGCAAACCATGTTCAATCTACTGCACAGTCAACAAGTCTTGCAAATCACTGCATTATTTCATATCACTTATAATGAAATCAACTCATAGGGCAATTTATATAAAGTCTGTTGTCACAGAGGCATAATAACATGTATTTTACAGAATGAAGGTACATAGACTGACCTGCAGCTCCAAATAACCTTCAAAATGTGTTTGGATTTGAAACATGCTAAATATAGCAATCTACAGTTGTATTAATTCTACACAATGTCTTCTGATATCCCCACTGCATATTCAAAAGGAAACAGAAAAAAGAAAATAACCTCACAGCTTCTCTGTACAGAAAGCAATTAAAACAATATATTAAATTCTAGGGTGGATGTCATCCGTCATATGAACCTAAATTCATACACATTCAAAGAGTTTAAGGCATTTAAACAAGATAAAACTGAGGTTGCTGTGTGTAAAGTGTGAAGACACACCCTAAACATGTACAGTCAGTATGCTCTTGTCTAGAGTGAAGTAACATGACTCTTTGCTATACGCTCACAGATTGCTGAAATGCCATACATAACACACAGACACATTCAGAGGCACAGGCGCAAACTCCCATCTTGTTACACAAAAATGAAAAATAAACCAACATGAATAGAGGAAGTTATCCCCTAAATGTCTCAGCTGGCTTTGACTCGTTAGACCCAACACTACTCAGGAAATACTGTCCCAAGTACATTGTTAAACCAGAGTCCCAGCTCCACTTCATCTTTTCAACACACTTAGTGTGTTTGTCTTTTCTTTGCAATGTAACATGTGAGGAGCGTTTTAAAACATAAACATACACCACTTCATACAGCATATCAGTTATGCATGTATTAGCAGCATTTTGTGAGTCATAACACAGATGTCACACATACTTTAAGTAGAACATGAGCCACAGACTCCTAAAAAACATGGAAATGTTATTGTATTTGTGGAAAATTTGCGCTGGAGTGTTGTAATATGATGCAATGTCAGATATTTAGAATTTACTTGGGGCATCTTTAATGGATATTACTCTCAAATACAATAATTTTAATTCTTCTTCTGACTGAGGTTACTGTAAAATGGGGTGATTCAACATTACCCCTTAAACTAGAGGAGTTTGTTTTCAGTGCAGACAAATGGTCCCTGTCCCCAAAAATAGTGTGTAAAATACACACAACAGGTTGTATTCATCCTAAGCAATTATTTTGAATTAAAGCAAGACTGCATAATTTTTAATTAACATCAGCCACTGTGACCAAAATGAGCAATTACAGGATAATGACACATTTAATGCTCCTTCATTTCCCAAGATATTAAAGATAGAAGTGTTCTATTTATTGATTTACATAGGTTCCTCCATCCATTTTCTAATTTCTCCTGCTGATCTGGGTCTGGGTCAGGTAGGCAAAGCAAGGTAGCCCCTATGTCCTTCTTCCTCACCACATCCTTTGTCTTTTCCTGGAGGATTCATAAGATATTCCCTGGCCAGTTGGGATATGTAATCCCTCCAGCATTTTCTGGGTCTTCCCTGTGGTCCACTCCTGGTTAGATGGGTCTGGACTACCTCCACAGGTAGGCATCCAGAAGTCATCCAAGTCAGTTTGCCACTAATGGCCACCATGGCTCACTCCTTTCAACACAAAAGCGCAGCGGCTCTACTGCAAAGTCCATCCGGATGTCTGAGCTGGCCACAAACCATCCCAGTGCACACTGGAAGTCATAGTCTGATGAAGCCACAAGAACCACATCGTCCACAAAAAGCAGAGATGCAATCCTGAGGCCACCAAACCGGACACTCTACACATCTCAGCTGGGCCTAAAAATAAATACATAAACTGAATTGGTGACAAGGCATAAATCTAACGTAGCCCAATGCCCACTGAGAACGTGCTTGACTTCATGCTAAGAATGTGGACACAGCTCTCACTCCAGTTATACAAGGACCGAATAGCTCTTAATAATGGCTAACCCATTCTGCCACAGTACCCAACATAAGATACAGTAGCTCTTAATAATGGCTACCCCATTGTGCCGCAATACCCAACGCAACATACAGTACCCCAGGGGAAATAGTCACAAGCCTGGTCCAGATCTACAAGACACATGTAGACTGGATGGGCAGTCTCCCATGACCCCTCCAGTATCCTTGCAAGGATAAAGAGCTAGTTCACTGTTCCATGACCAGGACAGAGTGCCTTGGTCTAAGTTTTCCCAGGAAGGTTAAGCAATGTGATACCCTAATAGCCCTAATAGTTGGCGCACACTCTTCTTTTTAAAAATGGGAACCACCACCCCGGTCTGCCAGTCCCCAGGCACTGTCCCTGACCCTCACATGATATTGAGGTCGTGTGTCAACCAAGACAGCCCCACAATGTCCAGAGTCTTCAGCATCTTAGGGTAAATCTCGTCCATAGAACAGTTTTGACCATCAACATGACATCCGCAACTTTACATGACTTTTCCAGCTTTGCCTCCTGTATGGAGGACGTGTCAGATGGATTCATTAGTTCCTCAAAGTATTCCGTACACTGTCCAACAGTATTGTTAGTCTGAGACAGCAGCTCTAATCCCATGCTGAAAACAGCCTGGTCTAAACCCTGCCTCTCCCTCCAGAGTCATCTGAAAGTTGGGCAGAAACTCTTTGAGACTGATCAAAAGTCGTTTTCCATGGCTTCCTTGAATTCCTCTCATGCCTGTGTTTTTCTGTCCATGACCACAGAAGCTTCAGTCCTTCTGGCCTCCTGGTTCCTGCTGCTTCAGGAATCCTCCAGGACAAACAAGCAATGAAAGGACCCCTTTGTCAGTTTGATGGCATCTTTCACTACTACTGTCAACCACCGGTGCTGATACAACAAGCACAGGTGAACTTCTGACCAAAACTATGAGCAGTCACTTCTGCAATTTAGGTTTTTAACATGGCCCACTCTGATTCAGTGTGCCAAGCTTCTCCCAGGATGTAGGAAAAATTATCTGGAAGTGTTAGTTTCACCAATGTCTCTTTTGCTTTGGCTCTTACTGTTTTTGGGCTGTAAGGATTTTTTCTTGTGGTTGCGTGTTACGTCCCCGGCTAGTCTAGTGGTGTACACCGGTACCACCTTAGCCTGGCAGCTTGGCTGACTCTCTCTCTTCCTTAGTCAGAATAAGTGTAATGGGATCACACACAGGAAACCACAAACATATCTCCTGGTGAGATATGTTCTACTATTCTATCTTTCATATAACCCTTGAAACATTTATCTGTGAAATCCTAAAACGGAGTGTAACAGTTGCACAACTAGGCACATAATGTCAGCAAACTCATTCAGTAATGTCAGTTACACAGTAATATCTATCAAGTTTGCTTACATTAGCTTACATCGTCATACCAAACCAAGAATGGTTGTAGCAGCAAGACTGTACTGAATTCATCAAGGTTGTGTTTTATGGCTTATGAGTTGAAATTTTTATTTATACAAAAGTTTTGTAGTCTCACTTTAAAGACATGGTAATAAAGTAGTGGGTTGGCCTATAGTGTAGCAGTAACTGTAACAGAAGACCTGCTTTGTTTCCTTTTGAATAGACATGTTGCAGGGCCCAGACAGCTTTTGAATAGTTCTAGACAGCAGCTGAATGGAAAGTTTTACAGAGCAGATTCATATAGCAATATGGCACAGCATCAGCCAGAGGACATGGCTGAATGTGTTTACCCTACAAAGTGCTGCAATGCATACAGATTACAGTATGGTCTGCTGCAAGAATGAACAACACAACAGAGTGGGGATAGAAATAGTTGTTGGTGGAAGCTGTCCTGCTGAGTAGATCACAGATAGGGTGGGGTGTTGAGGGTGAAAACTGCACTTACAGTGAAAGAAGGCAGATTCTTCACTGGAGGTGTCTAAAGGTGACAGAGAAGACATAAAACAGGGATTAAACTCAGATAGAATCACAAAACAAGGTGAGGTGAAAACACAATTTAGTTTTTGTCCAGCCTATGATAGAAGTCGTTGTCCTACGCCAATGTAATGCTGTGACTTTTCAACCAGCACTTCCTGGTTCTGAACCAGCTGACTAGATTCAGCCGAATCACTGCCAGGGACAAGCTACTCAATTTGTTTATGTAGGAGTGCTGCAGGTTGGCAGTGCTCTCCACCTCCTTCCCCCCGTTAAGGAAAAAGCAGAGGGGGAGGGGGCTATAAAAAGTTGACCCCATCTCAGCCCCGCAGACTCGCTTCAAAGCTGGAGCTGCAGCAGCATCTGATCTCTCCGAGCAGCTGTCCTCTCCCTGCATCAGCACAACAAATACTTTACATTGCCTGACCTTTTCCTCCTGCATCACTATCCCAGCCATGCCCCCCCTGTCCCTCTGCTGCCAACACCCCCACCAGTTACACACACACACACACACACACACACACACACACACACACACACACACACACACACACGCTGTGTTCCTCTTCACACCACTACTCAACCCCATGCTAGGCCCCTGCCTGCCACGCAACCAGCTGACATGTATCCCTCATACCCATGCAGTTGTATTATTGCTCTGACACATTAGCTGAGAATGAGTTGTGTATATGAGTGTATGAGAAACTGACAATGCATTTCAGTTTTTTTGAAGAGTGGATTGCAGCATTTATCAGAAAGGGATTTACTCTATGTTTCTGCATTTCTGTATTTCTGGCCTACCAGCTTGTCCTTTTAGAAAAATGAATTTATAGAAAAAAATATGGCGAAGCAATATTAGTAAGGCTTCAGACAGATAAATAAATAAATTTAAATAAATTTTGAATAATAAAAAAAAACTTTATGATCCATTTTGATCAATTGCACTTTTATTTTAATGAAGTCTATTTTCCTTCTTGTATATTTTTTATTGTTGATGCAAAGTACATGTATTTTATGCTTTGGTTTGATGGTGCACATTTAAATAACTACTCAAGTCATCTAATAAAGCTAAAATAATATAAAATGATCATTAATAACATCATTATTGGTTGAAATTCATATTGGTATATACGAGTTACTGGGTCCTCGCATGCCGTATGCATGTGGGTCACAGGGGCACTTAAATGGTAAATCTTCATTAATGTTATTGGTTGCTTTTTCTGCTATAACAGGTCAAAGTGTCGGCTGTGAAAAAGGTCTTTGGAGTTTAACCTGGAACTTGAACTTACACACAAAACAATACAGCGGAATACTAAATGTGGTGTCTTAGCTATGTGTGAATGATTTGGAAAACTTATCCTGAAAACAGTGACATATAATTTAGCTCTTCTTGTGGCAGCTAAGACTTCTTTTGCTAAGAAGACCTTACGTGAATTACTGAAGTAATATTTAAACATACCGAAGGCCTACAAAATAGTCGAATGGCTATAACTTTATGTATGAAAAAAATACATATTTGAAACAAGTGATAAAGATACTGAGACAATTTGATATATGCAAATCGATTAGGATTGCATGGTAACAAGCTGGCATTAAGCCAAAGGCCCACTGGAGGTTGAGCTGTAGCTGATGGACATTAAGCTAAGCCTGAAAAACTGCAGCTTAGACTTTACTTCAACATAGAGATGAGCTTGACAAGTCTGTGATGTACCAAAGTGAGAAAAAGTTCTGAAAATAAATCTATACACTAGAAGGTTTATAGAATATACCAATAACTGGTAGCATGTAAACTTTCTGGAAAGAGAAACTACTGTTGTGTCTGCTTTTACTTTGTCAAAAAGGGGCAAATATACCACTGTTGTTATTTGTTAAAAATGAATAAAACGTTACAGTTGTATCCATTTCCATACTGTAATAACTCGGCTGTGGACTGATACTTGGTATAATAACACTGTTGAAAAGACTGTTCCAACTCATTTAGCCGGGGGAGAAAGTTTCACAAAATGTCACTAACAAGGAACGAACACATTAAAGAACTGTAATGTTATCTGAGTAATTAAAGCATTTATAACACTGATTAAGAATAACTTGATGTAAGGTGTTACTGACTGGAATAGTTTCCTGTAACACTTTCCAACCCTGAGAATAAACCATGTAAACAAACTCGTCTCACACTATCAAAATAGCCCGACGATGTGTAATGCAGAGAAAGGGGAACTCGCAGCTCAGTGGAGTCAGGTTACCTGTCATGAAGCTATACTGCATGTCTATTAACACTGACATGCCACACTTGGAAGCAGCCGACTGGACTGCTGCAACATTTAAAATGCGAAAATCATGTAAAAAACACCTGTAGCACACCGAAATCTGTACGCAGATTCACATGACTGTGTGAATGTTATACTGCTGTACAATGAGACCACATAGTTCAGCATCAACAACCTCAAAATATCAAACTATATAAATCTCATCACCACTTTAGGGCATGGGAGATTAAAGTATGCGCTCATTGGTGTAATTGAGGAGCTTTTTGTGTACAGCTTACTGTATGAGCATGGTCTGTGAGAATTATGTATCTTAAAAATGTAATATTTTTAACAATTAAAAGGAGAGGCCTTGTTTTTAGCTTCATTAAAATGTTCTTTTTTTGTTGTGCATCCAGTGTTTTATGATGTTTTATTTTTAGAATTAGACAACGGGCAATTTTCTCAATTCCTTAAAATTGAATTTACTCATTTTATTTTAGTTTGATAAAGTATTATTTGCCCTAGGTTCACCTAACCACATACTAGCATGCACCATCTACTGATGAAGATCAATTAGAGACAGACGAAAGCGCTAGAAAAATGTATTAAGTGAATCTTGAGTTAAGATTGTTTTGTCAAACTTCTCTTACTTAATTACTTAAACTGTTTTATTTCAATCCCCAAAATCTCAAAACTTCAAAATGACCTAATTTGAAGTGATTTTCTTTCATTTTTATTGAACTGTTGTAAGGTAAGGAGTTTCTGGGAGGTACATGTATGCTGCTGTGCCACAGACAGGAGAGTGTTTCATTACTCAGTTCAGATCAGTTTATGACAGTTCTTTTGATTTAAATGATCTAGTCTTGTTCTGCTAACGAGTGGCTGTGACTCAGGGGGTTCAGCTTCCGGTCAACCACCTATCAAGTGGTTGGTGGCTCCTCCAGTCTGCATGTTGATGTATCCTTGGTATTCAAGATACTGAACCCCAAATTGCTCCTGAAGACTGTTCCATCGGTGTGTTGATGTGTATGAACGTGAATTTCTGTTTCTGATGGCAGTTCAGTTGTGATGGTAGCCTCTGTCATTCAGTGTATGAATATGTGAAAGTGCTTTGAGTGGTTGGAAAGACTAAAAAGGTGCTTTACAAGTACAGATTATTTATAGTTTGGGTGAAAGCTTACTTGGTTTGGAGAGTATACGAATAATGAAATGGAAGGTCAGGGTGCTGCATCTGTTCTTTTATGGTTATATTTTTATGGTTATGTCCTGAGTCGGAGTTGTCTTGAAATGAGGCTACTATTTATGTTATGCTTTCCATGCATGTACAGGTATTTTTACATTAGAAATATGTTAACTAAGTATTATTTAGATTTTAACTGAGCAACAATAGACACGTTCCTAGTAATTTTGCTATGCTTTATGGTGAATGTGACTAAACTAAACTGCACAGTTGCATTACAATGGTACACATAATGATACAGTTGTATCCACAATTTAACCTAACATTGAATGGATAGTAAAGTTGACAGTGAGCTTGTGTGCAACATTTAAAACTGATCATTTTGTCTGCTTTGAGTCAAATATATTCAAATGTTACAGACACAAAATAGTGAGAACATATCTTCATCTGGTGTTCTTAATCAGGTTAGAGGGGATTTGGGGAAGGCGTGTTTCTCACAGAAGCTGCCTCTGAATGAGCATGTGGAATATAACTTACATGTATAATGAGATATTTCCTTGGTCACCGATGCTCCACCACAAAGCTCATTGTTGTCCCGTCAAAAGAGGGTGGGGCAATGATTCTTGGACCTTGTTGTGTTGTGATGCTGATGACTGGCTTCCTGTTTGAGTTTGCTGCGCCTCCTCTGGTGGTCACATGTCCCAAGCTCACAGGTAGATGAAGTGGCCCTTGTGGGGTCTCACCTGTTGCACTGTAATACACACTCTCTAGGCCTGCCGTGTCAGTTTCTAGTTTAGGGCTTCTGGAATTTTTTACCCTTTCTCCACCTGTATTCTTAGAGTGACACGGCGACTGTGGCAACAGTGCCTGGGCTGGCAGAGTGGGGGAGGGGACATAGCCCGGGTAAATCATGTAGGTGGGTGCGTATGCTGCTGGGCTTAGCGCCAGGGGAGACAGAGAAAGAGGCACAGGGGTGACAGGCGTGACAGGTGATGCAGGAGAATGGGGCATGGGTATATCCACATACTGGCCTGTCTCAGGGTCAAACAGTCTCTTTGAGGTGACCTGTATGGGAGTGTCCACCAGGTAATAATGTCCTGTAGTGGGGTCTAAAAGCATCTTGCGCTGGGTTTGTGGGACTGTCTCGCCGGTAGAAGGTGTTGGTGACACAGCTGGGATAGAGGGAGAGAAACATAACAGCTGCTGTTGTGCCTGAGGTCCCGTTGTTGCCCCCAAGCGATGGTAGATGCTTGAAGCTGGGTACTCCATGATTAACGGGGACCTTTTCTGCTCAGGCGCCTTGCCGTGACTTGTTTGGATTTGGCTATTGTTTGACCTCACCTCCCTTGAAACAGGCTCTGGATTCAGCAGTTTGATTTCATTTGTATACCCCAGCCCAGGTATGGTTAGATAGTTCTCAGAGTCTGCACAGGCCTGTGCGGCAGAGGGATTAGTGGGAATGATTTTGACCTTTCCCTGCTCCACCTGGCCATGCTTCGGGGGCTCTATTTTCACAGACAGTGGAGCCACTGGTGTCTTTTGGCTTTTCGTAGTCGATGATGTTTGCAGCGCAGAGCTTTGTGGAATTGGGTTACTAAATGCTGAACTAATTCTGACATGTGCCTTATTGCCAACATGAAGAACACTTTTGTTACTAAATGTTTTGCTTTGCTGTGATTGTGTTTTAAATGTGTCGTTGTTATATGGAATATGTATGATGCTCTGAGCTCCTTTATCTTCCTGTGGTTTGCATGTGTCTGTGGTGTTCATCTGAGACTGCGAAATCCTGTCAGTGTTTGTTGTCTCCAGCTCCTCTGCTCCCTGCTCCTCGCTGGCAATAAGTGACAGCACATGGCTGCCTGTGATTGGTTGTGGAGCTTGAGTTTTACGCTTCCATTCATTTCTATCAAAAACATAAAGCTGCTCCATTGTTTTGACCGCAGCTTTAAGCTTCTCTAGCGCAGCCTGTTTTGGCACTCTAGGCTCATTTCTCCTTTCGGCTGGCTCACCCGCAAACTTTTCCTGCCTCTGTTTTGTCTGTTTGGTTTCAATATTTGGCTGAATGTCTGAGTGGTCAGAGTGTAGCTGCTTGCATACAGGTGGCGTCCTGCTAGTTGTGCAATGTGACGGTGTATTTTCACTTTGAGATGTTTCAGATGGGATGCCTGCCTCTGCCTGTTTCTGTGACAGCTCAGCTGTCTGTTGTTTAACATTTGTTTTTACAGAGTGACATTTAATGACAATAGGAGATGGTAATAAATGCTTAACTGGCTCCTTTGTGGCCTTTTCCTCAGGTTTATCAGCTGCTGTGGAACATTTACTGTCACTGTTATCCAAAGAAACAAAGCGATATGAACTTTTGACCAATTTACGGACATCTCTGACATGATATATTGGTGTTTGAAACTTGCATTTGGTGTCTCTTATGTCTCTAACAGTGAAGTTCGGAATTTTTTCTGAAGCAGACAAAACGTGGCATTTGGCATCACCTGCTGCCTTGAATGTGTTGACAGTGTTGTAGCTTATTTTAGGGGTTAACAGGTTGGCAATATTTAGTGTACAGCCTTTATTTTCCTTCACACTTCTCAGGCATATTTTGATCTCAGGGGTTTTTCCCCCCTTCTCGTTTTCTTCCTTGCCTACTATGTTTCCATTATTGCCTGTTTTGAACTCTTTTTCACATTTATGTGGGCCAGCAGGTGCGTCTGTGACAGGCACATGGTTTGGCAAGTCCCCTGTAAAATCCTTCTCCCTTGAAAGGAGCTGGCAGCTTGGAACAAAAAGAAGTTTTGTCAGCATGCTGCTAGTGTCTAATATTTCTTTTGCTTGGTTCTGTGTGTCACTTTCAGATGTGGGTTCAGTCTCCTTTACAGGTTTTGGCTCATCATTCAGTGAATTAAATGCACTAGTTTGACTGTGGCTAAGCTGTGCCTTAGGAGGCTCATGGTGTCCCTTTTCTGGATCACATAGTGTTGTGTTGATTTCCTGCTCCTCTGCAGGCTCACAGGAGTTGGGTCTGCTGCCCTCCAGGTGATGATCATCAGTAGAATTAACAGTGAGTCCTGAGCCTGATTCGGATGTCTGTCTTTGTAGGCCTCTTCTTTGACTCCGTTCTCTCGTCCCATCTTGATCTTTGTGTTGAAAACACGGTGAGAGTGCTGGGTATGTGTCACAAATTTCGCCCCTCTCCATTTTGCGCTCCTGTTCAAACTGCATCTTTTTCGAAATCACATTTTTCAACAGACTCGACGCAAAAACTGCTCTTTTGTGTGTATCCCCCGTGCTATCTGCGTGATGACATTGCATCTCACACCCTGACCTGGCCAACATAGTCCCAGTAACCTCATTGGATAGTGCTTTCTTGGAGTATTTTGGACGTCTGGCTCCTTCTGGCCCTTCAACATTACAGCGGAAATTCAGCGTGACTCCACGCTGCTTCGGATGAAGAGGGTCTTTTAGTTCAATCTTTTTGCTAGAAGAGGAAGATTGTTGAGAAGTTGTCTTCTTGTTCAGTGCGTACGTTTTGGTATGTGGAGCTTTCATGTCGGTAATATACTTGCCATGCCTCTTACTGTCCACAATATTATTCATTTCCAAAGTTGCGCTGGAAGTTTTGTGCGCAATTACACTCCGCTCTCTCCCCCGCGACATGTTTCCATAATTCCAGTCCACATACGCTGACCATTTATTTAGCCCATATTCCGACACAGAGGACTCACTAGAGGTGCTAAGATTAATGGCATCAAAGTATGGACATGCCAAGCTCCGGAAAGACTTGGCGGTTAAATTACGCACCTCTTTATCAGCGTCGTCCAGCTCACTGATGGAACTGGACGCTCCGCTGGAATACTCATTAATATCTTTCCGTCTTAGTTTGGTTGCAAGGTGCTGACGGCCCGGAGCGGGGATGAAATATTGTGCTCTATCGCACAAGGGCCCCGCTCTGGCGCCAGAGCTCACAAAAGAGAAATGGCTCCTGTCTCTAAAGTGTTTTGTGTACCCGCAGGTGCTGTTGTCAAAGATGTTGACAGGTTCGTTCACCGCCCTGGAGGATGTTTTTATCGATAACTGAATTTTCCCCGCATTAGCGTCTCCGCTTTGGTTTTTGCACACGCTTTCATCTGAGCTTGCGCATTTATCCGAGTCACAAAGATCACTATCCTCCTGCTCGGTGCTGACAACTGCTCCACCAAGATTAGACTGGACATTCGCCTGGTTCCTGCCCTCCAGTCTCAAAGGCCCCTCCTGCGTCTCGTCGCTTTCGAAAGACGCGTAATCCACAAAGGAATAAACCAAGTTGTTGTCTTCAAAATCCCAACAGGTCCCTCGCCCCAGGTCGTAATCTACGTCGTGGTCGAGCTCGGTCAGCTGGATTTCGTGCGTGGTGATATAGTGAGACTCGTCCTCCACGGTGTCCGATCCGTAGTGGTCGGACAGTACCGCGCTGGCACCATCATCAGATTCCGTCTTGCTGTTCAGATACATGTCCGTATACTGGAGCTCATCACTCTCACTGCACACATGCTGACTGCAGTCACTCGGGTCGAGCTCGGCTTGGCGCTGCTTCTCAGTCTCCGGGTCCTTGTCAGTGTTGGGAAGTTTGGTCGGAGTTTCCAAAGGAGGCTCACGCGAAACAGGCCCGTCCTCTACCTGCTCTTCAACAAAGTCCTCTGAAATGATTTTACCCTCATTGTCATGCTCCTCTTGCTTCGAACTTTCGCACTTCGTAACAGACAGCTGACTTCCCTCGCCAGTGAAAGTCACTTTCACTGTTTTTGCGCCGTCCGGTTTCATGTCCAGATCCACATAGTTGGACTCGTCGCTTTTTGTCTCGGTGGCGTAGCCCTTACTGTCCGTCTTGTCCTTATGGTTGTCCTCTGGGAGCAGCTTCCTGTGAAGTCCGGTGTCATCTCGGTAAGTGAGAGTTTCCTCCGCTGCTTCCATTTAGTCCGGTCTTACCGTCAGGTGGTCCTCGTTTACGATGTTATCCCAACACAGGACGGAAAACTCTGAGGGCTGGAGGGACGGGAGGACGGAGAGCGAGGAGGGTGAGTAGGGGAGAGAGAGGGGGGGGCAGAGAGAGCGAGAGAGAGAGAGAGAGAGAGAGAGAGAGAGATGGGGAGTCCCAAGGAAAACCCCACGATGAGTTCACTCTGATGTGAAGTGTGGAGATGTAGCATTTTCAAAGGTTTACATTGTGACTTTGTAGCCTACAAGAGGCAAGTGGCCTTACGAAACTAACCTCCAAGCGCCAAGATTCAGCACCTTTCCTGGAAGAACAGCTCCCCTCCATGACTCTTTCAAAATTTCTTAAGCACAATGACTGAGACAATGTTGCATTTTTCACAACATTACATTAAGTGCAAATTATCTTATGTAACTTTCTATGAGGCATTTGTTGTGAATGGACAACTTAGCAGAAAAGTGACAATCAACCTGTGAATAAACTGCTGAATCTGGTAATAGGGGTGGAGGAATATTTTATTTAAGTAGCAATACCAAGTAAAATTACGGGAGAGTTAGCATAAAACTTTACTTAAAGTAACAAAAGTAAAAGTAGTCATTGTGCAGGTTGGCCCATTTCAGAATAATAGGCTATATTTTGTAATAAATGCATTATCTCCACTTTTAATGTTGCAGCCTATAAAGATAAAGATTATAAAGATTTATATATACTGCTGGGCAGCATGATAATATATCATCATTTATAAGTTGATTTAAATATGTTGTATTATTAATCGGAATCTAGAAAATAACTAAGGTATCAAGTAAATGTAGTGAAGGTAAAATTACAAAGGTAATAATAGTAATAATAATATAAAAAAATAATACAAAAGTATAAAGTTGCACAAAATGGAAATACTCAAGTAAAGTACAAGTATTATATATAGTAGGCCTATTTGAGTAAATGTACTTAGTCACTTTCCACTTGGGCTCGACGATAGGGCCAAAAATGTTATCACGATAAACAGTTTTGATATTGATAATGAAACTATTGTTTCTTTTGAGTTGAAGCTGATTTTTGCTCCTGAGTGAAAGTTGAAGAAACCTGAACCTTTATAGTCAACACTCAATGCCAAACAGTGGATCACTTCACAAATCTGAGGTAGAACATTCAAAACAATGGGAGATTCTACAGACAGAAGCATGGCTGTGCTATGGGCTCACCGGTATCCCCGATTGCGGCAAACAGTCGGGTATACCGGGCCAGAGGCCCTTGACTTTAACCTTCGTTGGATAACTATGACCTGGATGCCTGAGAATCTTCATAGACAACATTCAAAACAATTATGTTAAAATCTTTGTCAACAAATATACATGAGTAAAATTAAGTAAAAGCTTTTCAATCCTAATTTGTGTATGATTCAAGTGAATAAAACCAAACATTTATTGAATATTAATTAAACATTTGTTATATTGTTATTGAAAAAATTCTATGATAATTAGTTATTATTTTATTGTCCAGCCCTATTTCCACAATTCGGTCTGAGAAGAGTTCAGCTGGCACTAGGACATTTGACTGTATGTACACAGTCCCTTTAACATTTGACTGCCTTGAGCTCAGTAATAAAAAAGTTGGACTATATTGGACTTTGGTGGCACAAACTGACTGAAGAACATATGAAGTGTTGCTCTGTACAGTATTGTTGTAAGTTGTAACAGTGTTTCAGAAAGTGTGTTTAAGCAACTGAGATACTGCTTGTATGTGTTTTTTTTTATTAAAAATGAAGGTAAAAATAGAAAAAAATCTGTAAAATGACCGACTTTACTGTAAAGAATAGTAAGAATATGAAGTGTAACCAACACAAGAAGCTACTGAGTTAGAAGAAGTTATGTAAATTATCTTTTAACTTCAGGTTCAGTAGTGTGCTTTTAATCAATAACTTGTTTAATTTATTATGCCACATGAAGTCATCTGAAATTCAAGTCTGAATTAAATAATTTCTGATGAAATGTAACAAAAATGTCCTTGTTTTGCAGGGATCATAAAATAGACCAATCTGTACCCTACAGAGTTTTACAGCAGAAAACTAACACTGCTTATACATGTGGCTTTAGTCATATCAGAATTTGAAGAATAAGAATCAACTGTATTGGCCAAATATGCTGAAACATAATAATTTTTACTCCTGTTCTCAGTAGCTGTAAGTATATAATTACACAGTGCCATGGATATATGTGTTGTAAATATGATATCTGTGAAGGAATACACACATAAACATAACATAAACAAAGACAACAAAGACAAGTCAGTATAAACACAAAGATATAACAACAAGTGGACAAACACAGTATCTAGGTCAAATTATTACTGTACATACAGGGCTGTGGTCTAGTGATGTACTAATGTACTAAGCTACTTAATATCAGCTCTAATAATATTTGTGGACGTGAGAATGCCATCAGTGCTCTGCCCTCTTGCTGAAACAGCTGCCTTTCCTTGATGAAGAAAAATATTCTCCACCAGCTGGTGCCAGTGAGCTGAAAGAATTTACTATAAGATCATCCATTCATTTGTAGATGTAGTGTAAATCTAATCTGTCATTCGCCCCCCCCCCCACCACTGGGCCATGCCGGCCTCATGGGGGACTGAAGTAAACTAAGGATTGGGTCTTTGATAATAACGTTTGATATCAGGGACAATGCCGATTAATGCTATCTTTCAAAGTAATGTTTTAGGTATTTGAACTCTAAGTGTTGAAGACACAAGTGTTGCTTCTGGACAGGGCCCCAGGTTGGTGGTATGCAGCAGAGAGGGGTGGGCCAACAGTTGCTCCATGTGGAGGGCATGCTGACAGCAATATCAAGGACGGAGACCACCGGTTTAAAGCCTTTGTCACCCTCAAATCCCACTTTTATCCTCAGTGTCATTAATGTGTTGTAGCATCTTGGATTATTTTTTTGAGCAGTGGTGGAAACAAACTGAGTACATTTACTGCATCAATTTTGAAGGCTACACTTGTAACCTTTTTGGCTTCTGGCCCCGTACAAAATAGCAATATCTTGTTGGGGCCCCTTGTCCTGTTTCGGAAGTATGAGTTATTAGCAGTTCCACCAAAGAGACATTTCCCCTTTAAATGTCATTTCAGTTATTTTTCAGGGCCTACAATTATCAAGTATTTCACAAAAAAGTGAAAATGAATATAAATTTGTGTTGTGCTACATTGTTTTTACTAGTTCTACTGTTTGTTTTTACCTCTCAGATTTACCATTTGTTCCTTTGGAGGAGCCCAACCCTTAGGTTGGGAACCACTGAGCTAAAATACTCAGCTGTAAATGATATAGTTAAAAATCCTGCTTACACAATGATGCATCACTACTTAGGATCTCAATACTTCTTCCAGTACATTTGCCTGATGGGTGAAGCCTGCTCTCTGCCAAACAAAGACAAACGGCGGTAAATTACTAAAGGTCATGACTCAACCTTTAGATTTAGATAGCTATTACAGAATTGATCTTCTCTTTCTGTGTCAAAACCCTCTCTGCCTCACACACACACACACACACGCACGCACACGCGGAGTCGTATTTCCATTCCTTTCAGAGGCATTGAAAGGAATGGAAGACATTGCATTAATTTCCTGGAGACTTACCCTGCCCTTAACCACTACTTATCCTAACACTAACCCTACCATTACCCTAATCCTAAAAGCGAGTCGTCACCCTGAAATTTAAGGATTTACGTCATGGGAACTTGCATTTGTCCCCAGGATGATTGAGTCTCCAGAATGTGACTGTAAACAGATTTATTTCCCCACAACATTAGTAATACCCGCCTACACACACACACACACACACACACACACACACACACACACACACACACACACACACACACACACACACACACACACACACACAGGTTGAACTGACCTCCACAAAGCTGATAAATTTAGGCAGCTATTTAAAATGGGGACACCGCTCATGCAAGCATGTTGAGATCAGTTTCTTACAGTGGCTACATTAAAACAGCAGGTGTTAAATCATGACCACCGTTAATCAACGCAATGAACAGTCCATGTGAAGACTGCTTCAACCCTCACTCTCACCCTCACACCATCAGATGTTGTTAAAGAGTGGAGAATTGAGCCACAATATGTTCCTGCTCTAAAAATAACCACATGAGTGTGAAGGATAAGTTGAGCAGTAACACAGCAAATCTTCCAGCGTTAACAAGTGTTGATTTTACAGTGACACATTTTCAGGGTTGACAAGTGTTGGTCAGACAGTTGTTTATCCACTCGCAGAGCTGACATGGGTCTACATGGGCTACTTGAAAGCAATTGATAAACTCTGACAGGTGTGTACTTATGGAGCCTGGAGTTTGTCACTGGAATTGTTGTAGATTTGTGCAGTATTTAATTTTTATTTTTTTTAAATTAAGTGAGTCCACAGAGGTGCAGCAGAAGCTCGGATTGGCCTGAAACCAACAAATAACACTTTTAAATTAAACTGTAAACGTTAAAGAACGTGCAACTCTATGAAATTCATGCTGAAAAGTGTAATGTGATAGTCCATAAAAATACATTATCCATTCAATTGAGCATTTTTATTATATCATTATCTATTAATGAAATATCCCATTAGGAATTAATGCAAAACTATTTGCATGAAACGGGATCGCCACGACTAATTGTAATTTACTATAATTACAGTTATGACTATGGTAATGTTTAAATTGTAGCAGCAGCAATGTAAGCACTGTTGTCTTATCATTGGAGGTTCATAATATGGGAATATAAGCAATGCTTTACACACAAAACTCCTTAAAAGGTCACTGACCTTCCAGCAAGTTACCTGCTGTGGTAGAAGAAGATTCCTTACTTTCAGGAAAAAAAAGGAAAAAAAAGCAACACCACAATTTAAAAAAACTAGTAGACTAGTAGACTACTAATAAAAGCTCTGCATTGAAGAGATTGAAATGTTACTTAATTAAAAGTAAAGAAATATTTTCAGTAACATGTACTAAAGTATGAAATGTAATAATGTAATACAATTACTGCAGCACTGACCTGCATGATTTCACTTTTGTAGTTGGTTGAAGTAGGTCTTCCACTGTTTAATATATATCAAAGTATCATATTTTAAAATATGATGATTTATTATTTACCTTGTCAACATAGCTCTCAAAGAAATGTGGCATAGTGGAGTAGACGTTGGCATTAAATGGATGTACGCTTATCCTGTGTACAGGGGGGGCTGGAGCCAGTCCCAGCTTACATCGGGCGAAAGGCGGGGTGCACCCTGGTCGCCAATCCATCGCAGGACCACACATAGACAAACAACCACTCCCACTCACATTAACACACCTAAGGACAATTTTGGAGACACCGATTAACCTAGCCTGCATGTCTTTGGATGGTGGGAGGAAGCCGGAGCACCCACGCGGAGAACGTGCAAACTCTCAAAAAGAAAGGCCAGAGCAACCGGGTTTGAACCCAAAACCTTCTTGCTGTGAGGCAGCAGCGCTAACCACTGCACTACCATGGCACCCCCAAACTCAGACAGTACAGCCAAATTGTTCAAACCCACAATACTTTATCTTATCTTGAGGAGATCCGAAAGTTTTTATAAACACTGAATATGCCAGGTTGACTTTTGGGAAAATGTTTATGAAATCTATGAAACTATGCCCAAACATCTAGAATATTTCTTTTTGGAATGGTGCAGCCATAAAAACATGAGGTCTTTAGTTGGAATATTTCCCTCAATGTAAATATCATGTAGCTTCAAGTTGTTCGAACAAGCTCAAAAATATCTGAATATATATCTAATATTGTCAGTTTGGATTAAGAGAAAATTTAAAGCTACATGAGTGGGAAAAGGATGGGAAACAGGGTTAATAAATTAGCATTTTAATTGATTAAAATCATGATGAAAAACAAATTTTGAAACATGATGGGATGTAAATTTTATAATATATTGTGAACACCAGTGGTGGAAAGTAACTATAAGGTAAACTACATTTACTAAAGTACTGAACTCAAGTACAAATTTGAGGTAGTTGTATACTTTACTTGAGTATTGCCTACTATTTTATACTTCTACTCCACTATAATTCAGAGGGAAATATTGTACTTGCTGCTCTATATATATTTTTAGTTACTAGTTGCGTTACAGAATCAGATTAATAATACAAATAATATAAATAAATAATATTATAGTATATATACACATATATACAGTACAGTGTTAATAGATGTAATAGATAAAGATGAACCCTGGGGGAAAATTCACAAGCTACCCAGCAGTCACAGCAACGTAGTAAAAAATTGGTCCACCTTTACCAGCAACAACATTAAAATGATGTATGAAATGATCATTAATTAT
This sequence comes from Lepomis macrochirus, assembly GCA_024633595.2. NCBI lineage: Eukaryota > Metazoa > Chordata > Actinopteri > Centrarchiformes > Centrarchidae > Lepomis > Lepomis macrochirus. The sequence continues at coordinate 22,160,187 of JALXJV020000003.1, forward strand.
AATACAGTAATATTATATTATTGTGAAATATGACATAGTGAGTACTTTTCATTTAATTTAAGTAAGTAAATATTTGAATGCATGACTTTTACTTGTAATAGAGTATTTTTACACTGCTGTATTATTATTTTCACTTAAGTACAAAATCTGAGTACTTTTTCCAGTAGACAGACTTGTTTCGATTTATACATAATTCCAGTACGATATGTTTGCGTTTCCTCTGGGACTGTGTAACCTAGCAGAGCTGGAGAGTTTTGTATACCAACCACTGGGCCTCCCACTGCTCCTGAGTGGGAACTGGAGAAGTTTGAGAGCTTGAACACCTGCTCTGAAGCAGTCACCAGCAGCCAGACACTGCACTTCTCCAGGTTACTCTCTCCCAACCCTCAAGAGTTTCATGGGTCAAAGGGTAAAAGGTCATCTTTGGATTTGAAAGTGTCATATGTGTGCTAGTTTAGTGGATGTAAGGGATTAGAGTGTTACCCTAAACCACAGATAATGACAATTTACTTAAGGAGGACAAATGATCACTTCAATTAAGGTCACTTTTTATGAGCCTACTGGTGGTAAAGTGTTCAGTAGGCTTACAAAATAATACAAAATGTTAAAGAAGCAACACATTCATATCAACGTGTAGCCTTAATAGTGTTAGGAAAACCTGCCATATTGTTTCATGTTAAGTGAATTCACTTTTACTTATATTGCCCAAAATAAATCAGATTTTTTCTTGAAAGTTGCAACAGATGGTAAACACCACCAATATCTATTTTATTTTTTATTTTGCAATACTGTTCTATTTAAGAGTGCTTTAACAGAATATCTGTGCTGTACCTGAATATAAAGTATACGTACACAGACTAAATATCACAATATACTGTAATAATACCACTGAGTTGCTATTACTGTGACAACACCATTATGTCTTACCATGCAACACCATTATGTCTTACTATTGGTCTTGTACTTATAGGCTTAATGGAAATGCTACAGTAATAATAATTATTGGAGAGCAGAATCTCCACATGCCAGGTCCCTAAACTTGTGTTACAGATCATGTGCTTGTTTGATATGTTTGGTTTGCAGTCATTACCTACTGAGTATTATGCTTTCAGTTACAGTGATTTCGTGTTCAGAAACTCTATACCTTTCAGTATTGTTATGGCAGAAAATGTATGATCTTTTAATATTATTGTTATTATTACTGTTCTCATTATGGCTTTTAGATGTATGTATTGTGTTTTTATCCTCAACCTTTCCTCTCCTACACTCCTTATGTTAGTCTGTCCACTTTTACTAGGGTTTAGGTCAGAGCTGTGAAATTGTTTGGGTGTTTTCCTCTCTTGTTGTTCCTCTCCTCTCATTGAATGTTCATTCAAGGCAGAGAGAAGATCTCTGTTCCCCAAAACATAGAAACCTAGACTGTGTAAAGGATGATGCATCCCTTTGCTCGGGACCAGACGACCAAAGCTGCTCTAGGTGGCAGGTCTCTGGACCAGCTGTATATGTCTTTCCGTACTTCTCTGTTTATTCTGTTTTGTTAAATAAATTCTTCAAAGACAACAGTTGGTTGTAAGTCAATTCTTTGCTCAACCCCTCACCAGGAATATAATTTTCATGACAAGGATCAGTTTAGTTTGTTTTACAGCCATATCTACAAGAAAAAGGCAATCGCATTACAGCAGGTGTAGTTTATAAATTATAATATAAAATAATTTATTCTGATATTTCTATGTAAAGGTGTGTGGTCGCTAGGAGACTTGTTTTATTTGACACAAAATTAATCACATGACTGTGAACAAGAACAAAAAAATCAACAGGCATTTGCCACCATTCGCACCCTTCTGGAAGTGTCTTCCGTGTTTCAAATGTTTTAAGAGGGATTACTACATTACCAGCTCACCACTGCTGTTGTTTGATTTGTGAGTCACCAAAAGGAAACGCATTCATTTTATTGTGTTCATAAAGTCCGTTCAGACATCCAAACTATGAGCAAAATGTAATAATATGACATTCACTGTGTCAGAGGTCATGAGTCTTATCATGGCCCTGAAAGACAAACAGCTGGGCCTAACATGACTTCTTTGTATTTCACACATACTAAATGTGGAAAAAAAGAAAGTTTCTAGTGTTTCCACTTCCTTAATCACATCTTCATGGTTGTCTCAAAAGAAATAGCAAAGAGACGTTTGCTGTGGCGTCATCTGGTTTCAGCTTGCACGTGTCTTGAGTGTTTCAGGGATACTCTAGCCTAAAAACAGCAATGCTAGATGGAGAGCTGTCATGAATTATGCCAGCAATGGCAGACATGTACGGTTGCTCCCTTCTGGCGATGGGTATTGGTTTCACTCGTGCTCATAAACTGCTGGTCCTCCAGCAAAGGTCAACACCTTGTTAGGGCCTGCTGCGACAACTAACAACACTATTGTTCAGTGAATGCTTCTCTCTATGAATAATGCTACTATGTGGTATTTGGAGCTAAGATAATGTGGTGGGGAAGTATTTTTTATTGTATTTTTATTTTTTATAAGGCTATGATTGTGGATTGCAAATACAACAAATCAAGTGAAACAAAGTAACTGTGAGGGTTGTGAACCAGGAAACTTAACTTCTGTGGCCAGTTTGTTGAAGATCAAATGATTAAACTTAACAGACAAAGAGGTTAAGTTGTCTGATCATTTTAGGAAATATAGGCCTACTAAAACCCAAACTGATCTTATGTATATGTGACAAAAAAAAACTGTAAGTAGCTTTGGACAAAAATGTCTGCCGAATAAAAGTAATCTCTATATTCAGCTAACCCTAAAAAAAATAAATAACCGCAGTAAAAGGTAAAGAAAGAAAGAAAGAAAGAAAAGCAAGTGTCTTTTAGCAATTTTTACTTTGATTACACTTCTGAAGAATTTGTATGTAGTATTTCCTCGGTTCTGCTTGTGTTAAACATAATAGCATGTATAGCACATATAGTCTATGAAGAAGAGGTGAGATGTTGTAGAAAAACTGAACAGGAAAATGAACACTTTTTTGATTTCTAATTTCTCAATAGTTCTCTCAAATGATGTATTTTAAAGCTAGGTATTTGAAAACTTACAGTTTGGGTCCACCCTGGGGTGACACAAGAAACAAAGGACTAAATCTAATAATAGAGAGATTGCACCTGGGAATCTCATAACCTTGTGCCATCAGAATCATTTAAACAGATGCTACCATAACATAAAAACACCTTTAAGCTGTCAATAAAAAATGGATAGAAAATACTTAAAAACTACCAAAAGACAGCAGATCCTTTTCCATTTGTTAACAAAACTTTAACTTGTTCCAGTTTAGGTTATCAGCAGCTGCCCTCTAGTGACAGCCTACTCACAACGGCACACATAGACCACCACAACACTGTGTGTGTGTGTGTGTGTGTTGTGTGTGTGTGTGTGTGTGTGTGTGTGTGTGTGTGTGTGTGTGAGTGAGTGTGCAGGTTTGCAGTTGGTCCAGTGAAGAGCTCTTTACACAGGCAGACGACCCTTCTGTTGTTTTTCTCTGGAAATAAACGCATCAGTTAAAATATCCCAGTCAAACTGAGCTGGAAACTGAGAGGTGACTGATGGTATATAAGCTTAATCCTACGGTGTGTTTAGCTGCGGAGTTACAGTCCTGCTTAATGCATTTTCCTCTTTGTGGGACATTCTGCTAATGGAGTCAAAGTGCCTTGGCGTGCAGAATGTATCACGTGATAAAGTCTGCACGACAAATGAAACATGATTAACGCTCTCCGTGGTGCTGAAACAACAAAAACTTCATGGCATTTTTTGTGTGTGTTCTGGAGTTGAATACATTTCCCCATCCCCAGTGATTACACATTTTGTGACATTAATTCAAATAAATACTAGCCTAAATATATATGTGCACACCACGTTGTTACAGTCTTTCTTACCAACAAATTACCATTGTGATCACTGACAAGTCGACGTTTTTGTTTTTTTCCCGAAACCGAAGCAGCCTTCCGGGACGCAGCAGCAGCCGTATCAGCCTGTGTCAGGGGTTTTCACTGTAGTGCTGCATTTTGATGTCGCCCGGGCGGGTAAAAGCTGCTGCCAGCACCGACCACTGTCTCATTGACCAACATTAACGTTCAAGAAGCAACATGACATCTGCTAAGCAGTTGCTGCTGGCCGGGTTTGCGCTTCTGTGTATGTATGGAGCAGTTGGATCTAAAAGGAATTTCAAATGTCCTTCAGGATGCTCCTGCTCCAAGGAGACGATCATCTGCGTCGGTACTTCACAGCAGATCCCACGGACTATACCGAATGAGATCAACTCACTGTGAGTAGCTAACTAATCGTGTTTCTTCAACAAAAAGTGGGTTATCTCTCAAATAAAGCATAACGCAAACAATGGGAGACATTTTAATTGCTGTTCTGTGCTTCCCCGCAGAGTTGGCACTTGGTGTGTCTGGTACAGGGTGTTGGCATGTCCCAACCCGAATTTGATTTGTGTGTATCTCTTCCAACAGGAGCATGGTAAATGGATCTATTTCTGAAATTACAGAGGGAATGTTTTCACTCATGCCCTCGCTCCAACTGTTGTAAGTGCAATCTTGTCACGTGAAGTCTGTCGTTGTTTAGTTGGTGTTCCCTGATTGACATTTCAGATCTTAGTTGCAATGCAACACAACAACAACAACAAGTAGATGTGTGATCAAAAATGTAAACATTTTCTGTCTATGATGGTTATTGGGAGTTAGTGTTTTCATTTGAATCTTACTTAATTTTAAGAGTTTGTGTGTTTTTTCCTTTACAGACTTCTAAATGCAAATTCCTTGACCACAATCAAGGATGACGCTTTTTCTGGCCTTCCCCATCTAGAGTATTTGTGAGTATTATTTGATTTAACTGAGTATTAAATGGCATGTTTTTTTCTATACTTTTGTTTTTTGCACAAGCATAGTATATTCACAATTAGCTTGAATATATCACATAATAATAACGATGAACTGTATTGCATCATGTTGTAATAACTGCAGATAATGTCCCCACCCTTCCAATCTATTCATCTCAGTCTGGACAAACCTACAAACCCCCACCCCGTCTATGGGCAAGAGATATTCCTAATAAACGTGTATCAACATCTACAAATCATGATTTAATACATGACATTATGTATGACATTATTCCATTTTCTTGTATTTTGCGTGATTGATAAACTTCTTGTTTATGACCTTTTGAACAGATTCATTGAAGGGAACAAGATTGAAACAATCACCAAAAATGCCTTTCGCGGTCTGAGAGATTTGACTCATCTGTAAGTCAGCTGTCATTCTCTCTAACATCCACGCAGCATCTGCAGCCCTAACACCTTATTGTTACAGAGAAAGATTGATGTTAAAACTAAAAGAAGACTGACTGGCTCTTGTTTCTCACTGTGTCTCGGGTTTAGATCACTTGCCAATAACAAAATGAGGTTTCTGCCAAGAGATCTGTTTTTTGACTTGGATTCATTGCTGGAACTGTGAGTAAGCAGTTGTGGTGTCAGCAGTGTGTGTGCGTGTGTGTGCCATCTCTTCCCATCCTTTCCAAAGTGAAGCTGACTCAGACTGTGTTTTGTGTTTGGCAGCATTACACCCCTCAAGAATGATATGGATAGCACAAATTTGAATATGATGTTTGTGTCCCTGTCATCTTATAAGTTAATCATGGTTTTAGGGGGACTTTTATTCATTAAAATTGTTGTTTTTATTATAATTTTATAGAAAGTTTGTTAACATTTAGCTCTTAAATCAATGCCAAAGTGCTTGTCGGTGAACAATACAGTATATCGGGAATAACTGTATGAATAAACTTTAGCTGCATAAACATAAACTTAACTGCTTTGACATAAACTGCAGCTAAGTAAAACCTATGTATCAGTTCAGAAATTCTGAAATGCTTCTTCATCAGGCTATAACAATTACTGTTTATTATTGTTCTTGCAAAGTTATCATTTTGAGGATGCAAGTTTTTGTCCTGCAGCTTTAATAAAATAAGCCTTTTCACTTTTAAGGTTTGAATTTTGATTTTATTTTGTCACATACAGAAAAACTTGAGCTGACTTGCAGCACTGTCCCAAGCCTTTGTGGCATCTCCACCTTATTAATATAAAACATATTACATTTTTTATTGTTCAGTAAATGTATCCAAGCTGATTTTGCAGATACTGATCATTCCCTCTGTCATACATTAGGGATCTGCGAGGCAACTCTTTTCAGTGCAATTGTGAGAACAAGTGGCTGATGACGTGGCTGAAAAACACAAATGCCACAGTATCAGATGTCTTCTGCGCAGGCCCCAGTGACATGAAGGGCAAGCGGCTCAATGACCTTCCTATTCCACCGGGCGAGTGCATCTCCACAGGTAAAATGACGAGTACACTATCAAAGGAAATAATGAATGCTAACAAGCGTAGCTAAAAATGTCACATTAAAAAAGAAAGAAAAGACAGAAAGAAAGAAGGAAAAAAAATCAATAAAACTGTTAAATAATTCAACAGGACACTACCATGCACTATGCTGCACTCAAAAACAAACAGATTTCCTGCCTGCTAACATGTTTGTATCATGTGTACAGGCACATTATTTATACACACACACACGTAAACACGCATTCACAAACATCAAGACTAAGAAAGTCTACAACTCAATATAGGCTGTGTAAAGCTGTAGCTACTTACACACACCAATGCTTTGAGTTAAACTTAAATATGTATGCTACCATCAGCATGCTAACATGCTCACACAATAACCACATTAGTTTCATTTCTGTGCTTTTTTTAATGTCCTAGGCAGAACGATTATTAATGCAAATGTGGACAGAAAAGGCAATTGTAAACTGAAATAAATACACTTAAAATCATTGCATAACACTGTCTTAGCATATGCACAAACTAAACTCAGTGTATATTAGAAGGTATGCTGTATAAAACTCAAATATTAAACCCAAAATATGACAGCCATGTCTCCATACGGTGTCATCCAGATGCTTCTGACAGCATGAAAAATGTGATTCAAGAGGTGAGGTGCTAAATGTCGACTCTTTGTCAGCAGACTAGCAGTGTCTGTTTTTGTCTGCATCTCACAGACTTTGTGCGTCATCAGTCCATTCCTATTCAGTCCATGTCAGCGGACATCTTCTCGTTTAAAGAGGACATCTATGTGGCGATGGCTGCCCCCAACTCCAACAGCTGTGTGGTCATGGAGTGGGATCACATTGAAATGAATTTCAGAAAATTTGACAACATAACAGGTCTGAAAACACACACCCAATGTATGTTTTAAAGGATAAGTCTGGTGATATTCTATATTTTTCTTAGCGTCAGAAAATCTTGTGAAAAGAAAACAAATCCAACAAACAAGTTTTGTCTGCATAGCCAAAGCTTGATACAGTTTCTTTTTCTTTTCCATGTGACAAAAAAACACGTTGACAATAACACAAATTAGGAAAATTGTCTGCCTTATCTTTTAATGTTAACTGAATAGAACAACTATGTAATGAAGTTATTTTAAAGTCTATGATCAACTTAAATGCCATTTTCTGCCATGTATTACCACTGACAACTTTTTTATCCTCTCAGGGAAGTCTGTTGTTGGATGCAAGTCAGTTCTGATCGACAACCATGTCTTGATCATTGTTACCCAGCTCTTTGGTGGCTCCCATATTTACAAGTTTGATGATCAGCAGAACAAGTTCACAAAATTTCAAACTATTGAGGTCTTCAATATCTCAAAGCCAAATGACATTGAGGTCTTCAAAATAAACAGTGATTGGTACTTTGTGATCGTGGACAGCTCCAAGTCAGGTTTGTCTACCCTGTACAAGTGGAGTGACCAGCCAGACCGCAATGAAACTGGTTTCTACTCCTACCAATTTCTCCATGAGTGGTTTCGTGATACAGATGCTGAGTTTGTTGAGGTGGACGGGAAGTCCTACCTCATCCTAGCCAGTCGCTCTCAGTCACCCGTCATCTACCTGTGGAACAAGAACACCCTGAAGTTCATACTCCATGGTGAAATCCCAAATGTAGACGACGTGGTGGCAGTCAAAGCTTTCCGGGAGGAGGGGGAGTTGTACTTAGCCATGACCTGCTACATCGGTGACTCCAAAGTCTTAAAATGGACCAATAAGCAGTTCACCGAGGTGCAGGCTCTGCCTTCTCGAGGAGCGATGATCCTCCAACCTTTCACCTTCACAGACAGGCACTACCTTGCTCTTGGCAGCGATTATTCTTTTACGCAAATCTACCTCTGGGATGTGGAGACCAAAACGTTTCACAAGTTCAAGGACATTTATGTGCAGTCGCCCCGGTCATTTATAGCAGTGACCACAGACCGGAGGAATTTCATCTTCTCCTCCAGCCTCAAGGGCAAATCGATGGTTTTTGAGCATATTATTGTAGATTTAAGCTTATAAGGCCTACCAAAATAATGACTAATCACAGTTTGAGTTTATCACTTATCAATATAGCGTGTATGCTACCAAGGAAACTTAAATGCTGTATATCTTCCTTATGCAACTAGATACATCTTTCTCAGTTTGAGGCAAGTTTCTGTGACTCATTTCTAGCTGTTATGGAGGTTTGATTATAAGCTGCTGTAAACAGCATGAAGTTAATTTTATAGCATACTAGATATTATCTTAAAAGGTGTTGGCTTTTATGGTAACTGTGTCAAGCAAACAATGGCTGAGCCAAGGGGTGTCCATCCTGGTCATAGCTATCATAGACTGTAACCTGGCCACCCCACACACATAAGAAACCTATCCATCAAGGGTTATATAAAATGTGAAGACCGTTATATATGATTCCTAATAGTGCACCTGTAAACTTGGTGGTCATTTAGCAGTCTTGCCTATTATATAGCACTGTTGCCTATAGTGAAAGAAAAAGTGAGAAACCTCAACAGAACAAAGTGATGCCACCTCAAAGTGAACTAAAAATGTTTATAGCTCTTCGGAAGGACAACACTTGAGCGAGATGCGATAGTCAGATAAAAATAGAGATGACACTTACAGACAGTCTCTCCTAGAAGGTATTCGTGGTGTTGCTCTTTGTGACAAATAAAAAAGAGAAAAAGAGAACTCTAACCCTTTCTCATTCCCTCACACCTGGCCAAATGGCTTGTGAGGCAGGTATGCTTGTTGGACTGTCGGTTTCAGACGTTGATGGACGTAGCAGAAAAAAAATGTAAATGATGGAAAGGTGTGGTATGGAGTGGGTTATACCATCCATGTGAAAATTGTTTGGCTCCACCACTGCAAGCAAAATGTCAAAGTTACCCTAAAATGCTCTAAACTCTCTGGGTTTATTGTTTTGTTTGAGACAACTAGAACACGGTCTTTCTGAGCAGCCATTAGAAATGTTGATGTCATCTCATCCCGATAACTGTTGTGGCTGATGATTTAAATGTGCATGAAATGAGATCTTCCAATTCTGTTTATCAAATAAAGAATAAAGAATGTATTAACTAAATATTATGTGCCTGGTTAGTGGCAAAACAAACGTTTTAACTCTTGATTCCTATGCAAAATATATAATACTGAATGCTGCTCTGAATTACAATCACGAGGTTAATTGTGTGCTGCTATATGACTTGAAATGACGTTTACATGGTCCTAAAAACACAAACATGTGCTCTTTACTGATCTTTTGATATTTCTCATGTATTGTACATATTTATTAATTTATTTATTAATTACAATCTGTTTGGCATGGAATATACATCTTTTTCACATTAAAAAAACAACGGCATGATGTGCAAATTAGGCCATAGTCTTTATAGACTTATAGACTTATAAATAGCTGAAAGTCACAACATGTTAATAAGATCTAGCATAAGCAATATATTTTTTGTTAGAATTTCAAATTTCTTGAAAAAAAATTACATTGCTGTTCTATCCATCTTTACGGCCTACCAAGCAATATGTATATTTTCCACTCTACTACCCTAAACTAATGATTAACAACTCACATTTTACACACTATGTCAACAACCTTCAGTCCTATGTAAGAATGAGTTTGTGTAAATGCATTAAAAACATTTAACCATGTGTATTGTTTTGATTTGTTTTTCCCTCTGTCCTCTATTCCTGGCAGCTGCACAGACTGAGAAATGTGGCTATAAAGCAAAGTCAAAGTGCTACAGACAGCATGTTTAAAATTGATAGTGCTGTCAGCATCTGGCCTCTGAGCCAGCATTTTCTTTTAACTGCAACAGAGGACAAATGACAAAATTATATGATTTAAGAGAGAATTTAAGACGGATGGGTGTGTGTTTAAATAGTCTGTTATAATTTGCCAAAAACTATATGTATTCATGTATGTTGTTATTTAGTCCGCCAGAGGCCATGTCTTCTCACATGCCCTCTGTAAGGGGTTTAATTACTTTTAAGACAGAGTCAGCCAGACAAAGAGACACAGCATCTGTTACTGTTGTTATTGTGTGTATGATTATCACCATGGTAAAAGTTTTCTGTCACGTCTGTGCAAAGCAGCTTACATACATTTTCTGTCCTTTCTGTACTATCAACAGTTACAGTTATTGGAACAGTCTGCACATTCTTAGAAAAGATTTCATGCACAAACAAGGTTATTGTATTCCCTGTCAAAAATGAATGTTGGGAAATAGCTAAATGTTGCAGGCTGTTGTTCCCTTTTGTGCACACTATAAGACGAGAGCTTTTTCTGAACTTCTGTGGAAAATTTATACAGTCTCTCCCAGTCTAAATGCTTCAACATGCATATGCTTTTGCAGTCTGTTTTAAAGGGTCTGTTTTAAAGTCTAGTACAGAAAGGACAGAAAATGAAAGTAAGCTACTTGGCAGCTGTGCTTTGCACAGACGTGACAGAAAACTTTTACCATGGTCGATAATCATACACATAATGACAACAGTAACAGATGCTGATGTCTCTTTGTCTGGCTGACTCTGTCTTAAAAGTAATTATACCCCTTACAGAGGGCATGTGAGAAGACATGGCCTCTGGCGGACTAAATAACAACATACATGAATACATATAGTTTTTGGCAAATTATGCTGATTTGATCTTTATGTTAGCAACATGCTGATTTGATCTTTATGTTAGCAACATCTTTATGTTAGTAACATTGAAACCTTCAAACGTGGTTACTGTGAAATCACTAAACCAGCTGTATTGATTTTCAGATGTTCATTATTGCAGTTTCATTTATTTATTTAACATCTGATTTGAGTAGGAGAGTCAGTTAAGACCCCGGCTAGCTTAAGGCAAACCTGTGCAATACCCGTGCTGTCTGACGAGCATCTTGATATGTCACACCTGTGAGGTGGATGGATTATCTCAGATAAGGAGAAGTGCTCACTAACACAGGTTTTGACAGATTTGTGAACAATATTTGAGAGAAATAGGTCTTTTGTGTACATAGAGAAAGTTTTAGATCTTTGAGTTCAGCTCACAATGAATGGGAGCAAAATTACCGGACGGTTCCTACTACTATTTAAATGTACAGTGAAAGGAAACAATACTACGGGGAAAAAGGGAGTTGGGCATTTTAGAGGAAAGGGGAAATAAATTACACTATTATTTATATTTTGGATATAGTTTCCTTACTGTTAAAATGTTACTCTTAAATTCATCCTGCACCATGAGAATTTTTTTATTTCTGTAGGCCTATATAATTTTTGTTTTCATATCGCTTGCTTTGTAGCATTAAGGGAACTACAAACTGGCTCACATCTGCAATAAAGTAGAAACTTACATTTTAATTTATATGTCATTATAATTTATATCTCTCTTTCTCCAATATGCCGAATTGCTGTTTTTATTTTTAAGAAATACTGTTGTACTTAGTACCTGATTCATAAAAACAAATTACAGTGTAAATCACGAGCTTTTTATTAAGTGTGCCTTAAATTATACTTGCACAATGCATGTCTGGGGCGAGTTCAATCTCAAAACGTTCTGCACCGGTTTGCAACGTTTTCAGATTGAATGGCATGTGGCCTTGTAACGTTGCGCAACGTTCTGCAACGGGCCTCGAGGTATGTTTGCTGCCGTTTGGTGGGCGTGTCTCAGGTGTCACCCAATCAGCTGCAACAAGTTTGTAAACAGTACGGCATTAAAAAGGCAGGAAAATTCAGTGCGCTTGCGTACACAACACGGTGTTCAGAGGCCCACCGTTTCCGTTGAAAAAAAACGTTTTGCCACGTTTTGTCTGCGCTGAACTCGCCCCAGTTTTACTAGGCTTGACAAAATACGTCATGACGTTTCTCTGACGTACGGACTGACGGAAGTGATGCAGACCGCGTTTCCTCGAGCAGCTAATCCGATTTGACCATGCAGAATGTCTGTGCATCTGATGACCAGGTCCAACATGGGGATGCGTATTTGAAAAACTCATCTTGCGCCATTTTTAACCTTTTTTTCCTGCCGAACGGAGAGAGATGGATCCGTCCAGGAGGAGCGAGAGTGACTGGCAGGGGCTGGTCAACGAGGTGAGACTGTAAGAGACGCAGAGAGGAGACGAGCGTGAAAATACCCTGACGTTAATTCAGCTGGTGGTTTGCACCTCCAAACTATCACATTAGTAGCAAATCGGTGCCTAAATTTTGTGTCTGGAGCCACAGACAGTTTAATCAGATGTCGGTTAGATTAAACAGAGTGAACAGGATTAACACTTAAATTCTCTTTGATTTCTCTCAGCGTGTAGACGAGGAAATACTGTAGGTGATTCTCTCTTTTTTTTCTCCCCCCTTGTACCTGCAGAGCTAGGGGATAAGCTGATGAAATATAAAAAACTATGCATCACTCTGCAGGACTTTTTAATGATGATCTCTCACAATCAGTACACCTAAAACGATGTGTTTATGATCAGCTTCATGTCTGTATTTTACACACATCCAGTAGTAAGCAAGTAAGCAAATATCACTGTGTATCAATAAGCTTTGTTCAAATGGCAGCTCCATTCTGTTCTTTTATATTGTGAAGAATGATACAAAATTTGATGCTGTCTAAATCACAAGCTATTTTTCTACCAGAATGGATCTAAAATACCACTTTAACAATTAAGTGTCTTAACCGATTAGTCAATCAACAGAAAATGTTTTGACAGCCCTGATAATTGATTAATCATTTAAGTCATTTATCCAGCACAAATGCCACACATTCATTTGTTTCAGCTGCTTTTCTCTGTTTTAATATGATTTTCAAACTTAAACTTAAACCAGCAACTTAAACATCTCTGACGACACCTTAGGCTGTGAGAAATTTTGTTAATGTCAGAACAGTGTCAAAAACATATTCGACAGATAAATCGATAATGAAAAGAATCATTAGCTGCAGGCCACATATACTGCTTTGTTTTGTCCTCTTTCATAAACAGTTAAAATAAGACAATGACACAGCCTACCTAGTGATTATCATTCAATATAACAATGCCTTTGTTTCTCTTTCTTATAAAACATTTTTTCTTACATGCAGTTCCTAGTTTGTAAGCGGAAGTTAGAGAGTAAGAAAGAAGCTCTCCTGATTCTGTCTAAAGAGCTGGACACCTGCCAGCAGGAGAGGGATCAGTACAAACTGATGGCCAACCAGCTCCGTGAGCGACACCAAGGACTCAAGAAGAAGTACAGAGAACTCATTGTAAGCCATCTCTGTGTCTGCTGAACTAGTACAGTCCTAAATATGCATCAGGATACAACAGGCAGCAAAATGGAGAATAAAAACTTTCTATGTTACATTTTATGATTTCGTTGTGTTTATAACTCCATAGGATGGAGATCCCTCTCTGCCTCCTGAGAAGAGGAATCAAGTAAGTGGATTTTTACCTTGCAGATGTTTAAAAAAATATATAGAAAAATCTACTTAAAGGAGAACTCCGGGCAATTTTAGCTAAGTGGGAGCTCTGGGCATTAGCTGTAGCTTCGTGTTGAAACCACCAATCTGGTTTGGGTTTTTTTTCTATAGACAGTACTCACAAAGGTATAACGATCAAGATTAACTTAAAAATTGCCCGGAGTTCTCCTTTAAAACTGCATTTTGGCAGCTTTTGCAGCAACTATTTTTGCTTGTGTTTATGGACAAAGCTGTGAGTTGTATATGTTAAAATATACCAAGGGGATGTGAATCACAGCATCGAACTCAGGTGAGTCCAGCTGTCTGTGGGTGGAGCAACTATGCTTTGTACACCGTTTGTATTATACAACAGCTTTATCAATCACTACAAGGGGATGGAGAACAGTTGCTTACAGTGCTCATAAAAAAATGATTTTATTTGGGAAAAGGGGGAATATATTTACATAAAAACTTTGTTCTGCACAACTTTAAATGTCAATTTCTGACCCTCCAGCTGAATTAAGCTTGTGCCATATTGTGACCTCAGTCTCATGTCTTATTCAGGTGAATTTAGCCCAGCTACTGAGAGACTCCAGAGAACAAAGCAGTCAACTTTCTGAGGAGGTGAAGGAGCTGAAACAACGACTGGTGGAAGCCCAAGGTGATAACAAGGTATCATGTCATTCTGTGAACTATAATTAAAGCTGCAACAAAATCAAATTATTTAATGATTATAAATATTTTTTAATGTATCTCCGACATGTCTGGTATGTGCCAGTTATGAATCAGTGTTTCTAAATTAAGTGAGTAGCGTTCAAGTGAATGCAAAAAGAAAAGAAAGAGATAAAATAAAGCCGGATCGCACATTGTAAAATTGTGCAGAAAATCAAAACTGGGTCTCTTTCTGTCCCAACAGCTTCTACGAATGACCATCACCAAACAGAGGCTGGGAGATGAGGAGGTTGGCGCTCGACACTTTCCTGCACATGAACGAGAGGATCTGGTCAGACAGTTAGAAAGAGCTCGGGAACAGGTGAGGACAGGGTCTCCCTGCCTGCTGCTTGGGTTTCTGTCTTTTTAAATGCAGTCATTCAGGTAGTTGACAATGTTGTGACATTTAACACACTGTCAACTAAATGTCACACTGGGAAGACTTGTACTGTAATTACACCGTGCTCTTGACTACATGTACATGTGGTGGAGGAAGTAGACAGATCCTTTTCTTAAGTAAAAGTACTAATACAACTGTAAAAATACTCTATCACATATAGAAGCCCTGGAAAGAAAATGTTCAGTGATAAACGTATGGAAGTATAATGAGGAAAATATATTAAAACTATTCAATGCATTAAAAAAACAAACCCCAAACATCTCAAATATTTATAATATTTAATTTATAAATTAAATATTTAAAAGGAAAAGCAGCAAATCCTTACATTTGAGAAGCATTACGTTTGTCATTTGTGCACGAAAAATAACCTAAATTATTATTAAAACAGTTGCCAATTCATTTTCTGTCAACTGATAAATCGTTTCAACTTTACTCGTGTGTGTACTGTTTGTAGTTTTAATCTATAAACTCTTAACATGTTTTTCATTTTTAAAGTAACTAAAGCTATGAAATAAATGTTTATTATTTACCTCTGAAATGTAGAGGAGCAGAAGAATAGTGTATAAGTGGCATGAAAAGAAAATACTAATAAGTAAAGTACAAGTACCTGAAATTTGTACTTAAGCACTGCAAGCAAATCTTATTAAATGTATAGTTAGCATTGGTGACACAAAAGATGTGTTTTATTCTTGCTTATGGGCTCATTGCTCTATGGGCTTTATGAGTCAGCAACCTCCCTCTATTGCAGCTTTTAACAACAGATAGCATTTTTTTTAACACTATTCACAATGTGAGTCATATTAAGCATGTTTTCCATTATTTCAAATTGAGTTGCATTTCAGGCAGAATTTTCTTAGAACTAAGAAACTTAGATACTTAGAAATACTGTGCCAACCTCCAAAGACTGAGTATTTCTCCCGAACAGGTAGTAGGAGTATAGGAGGCTCTGTCAGAGGAACAGGAGGACAACTACATATTTATGACTATATTAATAAAACATATTAAGGTTTATAGCAGTGACAAATCACAAGATATGATAA
The DNA here is from genome assembly GCA_024633595.2 of Lepomis macrochirus. Classification (NCBI taxonomy): domain Eukaryota; kingdom Metazoa; phylum Chordata; class Actinopteri; order Centrarchiformes; family Centrarchidae; genus Lepomis; species Lepomis macrochirus. The sequence continues at coordinate 22,176,162 of JALXJV020000003.1, forward strand.
TAAGGGAGTTAAGGTGTGCACATTTACTGGATATTCTACTTATAAACAAGAAAAAACTGCAGCATTAGTAGATGATGTCACATTTGATGTACTTAACACAGTGTGTTTTTCGTTGCTGTAGAACGAGGTTCTGGAGCACAGCGTGAAGTCGCTCACAGATGAACTTCAGGACGTACGAGCAGAGCGTGATGTGTTTCAGCAGAAGGCTCATCGTCTCAATGTGGAAATGAACCACATTGTGGGCAACGATGACATGCGGATTTTAGACATAGATGCACTCTGCATGGAAAACAGGTTTTAAAAATATATATTGTAACACTGCCTCGCTGGTAGAAATATCCGCAGCAATGTCTGCAGTTACAGGAACAATCTCAATGTTTTGAACAAGTCTGGCAAGGAAGTGTCCCAGTACTACTTGAGTAGTTTAAGAAAGAGAGTATATAAAGTGTATATTTACATCAGATAATATATTTATTTCATCATAATGATATTTGGATTTTACTTAACTGTCTTAACTATGAAGGCTTATTTCATTGTAAACAGATTAATGATAGAACTAATAAAGTTTAATAATCTTTCAGGTATTTGCATGAACGGTTCAGTCAACTTCAAGAAGAAGTCAACTTGCTCAAAACAAATCTGATGAAGTACAAGGTAGCTACATTTGTGTGGTTATTTTTTTTTCTTTGTTTAATATTGTACTCCTGCATTTCTATATGAAAAAGTTTTATAGTTTGTCAATTCCATTTAAACAGAGACACTATTTTTGTGGATTTATTGAAAAAAAGAGGAGAAACATAAACCTCTCATGCGCAATAATGCTTTTCACCAATTTCAGAGTGCCCTGGACTGTAGGAAAAACTCTAAAATCTGTGGGAAAACCAACAGTAGTGCACTCACTGGGGTGCTCTCTGCTAAACAAGGTTAGAAGGCTCGTGTTTACACTCCTGTATGTACAATGTCATAAAATGCCAAGCAAACATTTTACACTTTACACATTATACATTTTTATGAAGAAAAAGCATTTTTCTAAACCCTAATTTGCAAGACAGCATATGGTGTCTGTACTTAAACAAATTATGTGTGTGTTGTGTGTTTGCAGTGAAGGAGTTGTTACTGTCTGAGGAAAATGGTTGCAGTTTGCCGGTGACTCCTCAGTCCATCTCAGACCTCAAGTCTCTGGCCACGGCATTACTGGAAACGATCCATGAGAAGAACATGGTGATTCAGCACCAACGCCAAATCAACAAGTACTCCATCTCATACTTCACACTCCTCTCTCTGTACAATCTTTCTAGGATCTAATGTCACATAACTTTCTGGACAGAACATGTGCATTTCATTGTTTTTGTGTCTTTTACCGTTAGGATTCTTGGAAATCGAGTAGCAGAGCTGGAGAAGAAATTAAAAACATTAGAAATGTCTGGCTTATGGAGCCTGCCAGGTGTGAACATTACCTTAATATACTGATACTGTTATGTTTTTTAGAAGCCTGTATTCTACCTACTGTTTACAACAATTTACATTTCTTATCCTTTCTTCTGTCCTTCTGCTTCTTGCTATCTGGAGGCCTGACTTATAATGTGTCTCTGGGAATATATGGAAGTATGTTCCTCTCATAACTATGTCATCTGTTTTTTAACCTTTTAACTTAATCTTCTATCACTTTTCATATGTGCCCAAATCACATTTACCCATATTTATCCAATGTAACAGATATACAGATGACTACATTTCTACCGCTTTGATAAAGTCTAACTTTGACTAATGTTTTGTCATAATAGGAGGAAAAGACACTATCATCCTGAATCCTCAGCAGGCTGAGTCCACAGACTCTCCTGGTCAGGAAGGTGAATATTCAATGTGTCTATATTTATGTGAACGCACGCCATCTGTCGTTCTGTGTGTTGGTGACATTATATTTCCTAAATGGTCTATTCTTACAGGTGATGAAGGGTCAGAAGAGAGAGCTGTTGATCAGCGGAGCTCCACAGAAGTCCCAAGCCAAGAGAGTAGAACACAAACGCAAGAGGTACTCCACGATGAGGAACAATCGCCGTCCAGCGAGGAGACATGCCAGCAGCGCCCCTCATACCAGTCAGCTGAGGAAGAGCCAGAAACACCAGACAGTGACGAGTGTGATGACGGCGGTCACCCGCAGATCACAATTGATTTAACGGCTTTAACGAGTCACCTGTCAGGGGAGGAGGAGTGTAGGTGTGGTTCCCCTCCCACATTGACAGATGTGAGCACACACCCATTGCGGCAAACTTTAGAGAACCCTGACCCCACGGGAATAGGAGAGGAAGAGTTTGATGAATGCACTGAAGGGGTGGAAACTATTGAAACAGAGTGTACTCTAACAGGGGAAAGCATCAGTAATGTTATATCCACTGCGGCAGCTGCAAGCTCTGCCGGAGAGCAGGAGGACGTCCCGTCAAACCATGGGGAAACAAAGCTTTCAGATGAGACAGATGTTTGTGTTACTCAGGAAATCTGAGAGTAGGAACTGTTAGCATGAATGATGCATTTATAACACGATTTTACTTTAATCACTTTTGTGAATAATGACACTATTGAGCTGTTATGATTGACAGATGCTGGATTGTAATGACCACTACATTTTGATGGAGTTTTATTTGGAAAATGGAGGCCTACATCTGTTACTTACCATCAGTTATGGGGACACTACATGGAGGGCTTCCTCATTAATATACCCCTGTCAACTGTCAGTAACTGATTATCTAAATTATGCTTTAGTTTGATCTATTGAGAGTGTTACTGTCGTCCCATCTTTTAAACTGATAAATTACATTACGTGGCCCAAAGTTTGTGGATGAGCATTAGTGAGTCTGGGCAATATGGCCTGGCTCGCAGTCAGTGTTCCAATATATCCAAAAGGCTGAAGTCATAACTATGTGCAGGTTGGTCAAGTTCTTTAACACCAACCTGGGAAAACCATTTCTCGCTTTGCAAAATTGTCATGTTGAAACAGAAAAGGGGTTTATGCCCAAACTGTCGGCAAAAAAGTTGGAAGCTATACATTGTCTGTTTTTCAGTGGTGAAGAGTAGGGCTGCAACTAACAGTTGTTTTCATTGTCTATTAATCTGTCCATAATTTATCAATATAATATATCAAACTGGATTAGTTGTTTGTTTACTGTCATAGGAGTAATGAAACCACAGAAAACATTCACATTTAAGAAGCTGGAATCAGAAGTTTTACTTTTTCTTCTTAAAAATGATCGATAACTATTAATCCATTATCAAAATAGTTGGTCGTAATTAATCAATTAATTGTTGCAGCTCTAGTGGAGAGTGAAGAAATTGTGATTTTTATGGTGATAAAATCTGACTGAGACTCGATTTGAACTCACCACTGAAGTTACATTTTCACATTCCTGCTGCAAAATCAGATTCAGGTTTTGTTTCACATAGAAATCGGCTCAAAATGAAATGGGACAGAGTGCAGTTGCTGCCAGTTGACCATGAAAACAAATGTGGCGTAGCTTAGAAATGAATTATTTGTCAGAAACTCCTTTACCTTTCTACCTGTCCACACTTCAGTATTAACTGAAGGATTTCTATATTTTATTGATCACTACATCAACATTAGACATCCAACTGCAACTTTAATGTGTTTCTTCAAACATAATACAAACATTACCAAACACTTTTATTTATTATTGCCTTTTTGATTTACTATATTTTGGGTTTACTCTACCTGCTTTTGTACTAGCAGAGTCTACCTAGAAGCTACAGTCATTCTGTTTTAAAATTAAATGTTCTTACACAAATTATTTGTAATAATGCAAACTCAATATTGCCAAGGCTATACAAAATGTTGCATGACAATTAAAGATAATTGCATTGCATTTTATTATCCATGCTTTCAGTTCATTCCTTGACAGACATCTTCAAAACAAGTATTTGATGATTTACAAGAAGTTGTCAGTTGACATTGAAACATTTACAGAATTTATTAGTCGGTAACACAACAAAGCCACAGCATCTAGATTACCAGCACTGAAGTCTTGATGTTTTTGTGGTGAAAAATATTTACTCACCAGATAGAAATGACATAGGACCATATGTATTGAATGTGTGCAAAATGGATTTATTTCTGCAAAATAAATCATTTATCTACTGTAGTTTTGCATTAATTTTAAAAATAGAATACAAAATGAGATTAATCTGATACTGTATATTGTGACACGCTGCCTGAAGGTAAAGATTTAAACTTTATGTAATGCAGGTTCTTTAAGATAATTGTTATCAGCAGGCTAACATGCTCTCAAATGACAATGCTAATATGCTGATGCATGCAGATGTAAAGTTTACCCTGTTCACCATCTAAGTTTAGCACATTAGCAGGCTACCATTTTCTAAACACAAAGTAGGCTACAGCTTAGTAAGATGATTTTTTTGTTGCAAGTATATGGTCATAAAACTAAAACAAATTTTACTTGATGATCGCGCTAGAGGAAAAGCTTGAGGATCACCAAAGTTGGTGGAATTAATTCTCTAAGAACTGTGAATGGCTACCAAATTTCATGGCAGCCCATACAGTAGTAGGGCTGGACAATAAAACAATAATTATCACAATATAAATGTTTTCAATAACAATATAACAAAAGTTTAATAAATATTCAATAAATGTTTATTTTGCTGAGGAAATAGGACTGAAAAAGCTTTTACTTAATTTTACTTGTGCTTATTGACAAAGATTTTTATCATAATTGTTTTGAATGTTCTACCTCAGATTTGTGAAGTAATCCACTGTTTGGCATCAAGTGCCAAGTTGCCCATAAAGGAGAGTTGAAACCCCAAATAGCCATCTGGTTTCTTCAACTTTCACTCAGGAGCAAAAATCAGCCTTTAAACTCGAAAGAAATAAGGATTTGATTATTTTTGTGATACTTATCAATATCGAAAGACATTAAACTGTTTATTGTGATAGCATTTTTGGCCATATCGTCCAGCCCTATCCAGTAGATATAAAAGTATTTAATCTGGATCAAAGTGATGAACCGACCAACCAAATGCACCTCTAGCATAACTAAATAAGACTGATGGCTAAATTACTAAAGATATGTAACATCTGAATGATTATATGTTATTAGTAACTGTAAGTACATTAACTAAGTTGAAGCTGGCCCAGACCAGAATGTTTGGAGAATTGTTGGGTGTCATTGATTTGTCTTGGTATCATTCAAGGAACACAATGGACACAAAGGGGTGGCTCTGTCAGCTGACCTGCAGTATATGCCACTACTGTAGGATTAATTTCTCGTCAGCTGCCTATTGTACAGCTTACTGTGCATATTCCAGAGTTTGGGGGAGGAAATCCCAATAATGCAGCAGCTAAGCCTTCGGCCTGCGTTTCCATGCAGCAGGCTCCCAGCGTCTCCACCTTGACCCAAGTCATCTATCTTCTCATGGACCACCACTGCTCTTCCAATCACAGACATCCCTCCAAACAGTGTTGCCTCAGATTCTATCGCTGCAGTGATTTTTCCTTGCTGGGGCTCAAAGTTACCAAAGTCTCCAGGGTGGTTCGGGTGATTTACACCATGTGGATTGTAGTGGCCGCCAGTGGAGTCGCACCCCTTGCTCAGGTCTCCGTATTGATGGATGTGCACCGCTCTGGGCTCTGCATCACCTTCTCTGGGGAAGCCACTGAACCGAAGAAGGACTTTGAGTTTTCCCTGAGGATAATCCTGCTTAAACAGCACCTGACCGTACACTTTGGGCAGACCCTCAGGTAGTGAGGTACTGGGCCTCATTTTGCAGGCTGCATACAGGGTGCCATTGTGCTGTGAGACCTCTGGTGGAGCCAAAGTATCACTGTCAGCTGAGACACATTGTTGACAGCCTGCCAGCAGAACCAACATTGCAGCTCCCAATATGCTTATTGACCTAAAAGATATTAGAATCATTAGGTCAGTGCCTCATAGTTATAAGGTCATCACATTTTTTGCATGAAAATAGCCAAGTATTTTTCATTTAGAGTAAAAGTAGCATTACATAGAAGTATTGTTAGAAAAATGCACTTAAGTATCACAAAAGTACTAATTATCAACAATAACTCCTTTTGGGGTGTTATGGGATTATTGAAACTAATCACTTACCATGTCTGAAGTATTTTAACATTGCTGATGTAGCTCGTTTTAGCTACTTACTATACAATTAAGTTGTTCCTAATATTCACATTTCCTAGTACAATGTAGTGGAATATAAATGTGAAACAACAACAACAAAAATTATTACATGTACCTGGAAAGTGTACTTTGGTAAATTCCTCTACTATAAATTGTTGAGTAAGAAAAAGTAGGAATATTTCCCTAACGTAGCACGGACCCTACTCCATACACTAGAGACTTTTCAATTGTAAGTGACATCCTGTTGCATAACAAACTTTTGCCTGTCTGTTGAGACATGTAGACGATAGCCTACATCAGATTAGGCTACTGTACAATTAACATAGTATACACAGTATATTATCCATGAAAAAAGAATAAGGGGCACAAAAAAGAGTACAAACTATTCTCAGTAGACAAGATGATGTCGCAGTATTTCATCCTGCAAATTTAAGTTAACTAAACAACCCAAACTCAGATGCAGATGCAGCTACAAGAGCAACGTCCACTTACCCGTGTGGACGCATTGTCAGAACGAACAAACCGCTGCAAAAACCCCAACTTTACGCTTTTCACTCTTGATAAGCTGCTCGGCGCTGATCGTCTGCCCAGTTTCGCTGTAATATGTTTCATAAAGGTCTTGCAGCGTGTGTGAGCGTGTCAGTAGGCGTTGTTTTCAGAAGGAGGCGCAGAGGTCGCCAGGGTATGCCTCTGTACTAGTGTTTACTTGCCATTGTTTTCTCTCAATCTAAGCCTGTTTATCTTTAGCTCATGTTGTTGAACTTTCGCTCAATTACGCTTGTTCTTCAGACAGAAACTCCTCCCCTGTCCTCAAACAACCTCCCTAAACAGCTGTAACACCTAAGTGTGGCCATCAATGACCACATGGCTGTAGCTTACTTTTGTGCAAGTCTTGAAGATAGCTCATGCTTTTGTAACTATCGAGAACAGTAGAAAATGTTACACATATGCACACCTAACACTATTACTGCCAGTGGTGGAACAAAGTAAGTCAGGAGTAGGCCTGCTACATTGCAAACAAATTGCACTTTAAAAAGGTTGTATGAACTTTATCAAAATGTACCTCAAGTAAAAGCAATTGTGTGTGTTATGTTATTTAATTAGGATGCATTAATGTGTAAGGAGAATTTTTCATTGTACCTAGTCTTAGTTCAACTAATTCTAAATTTTTATATTCTGTTGGGTAGTTTGGTTTACTGTAACAATGCATGTTATGTAGATCTCCAAGGATGGTTGAGGTCAAGGGCAACTGGACTTGGTTGAAAAAACTAGAAGACATTTTGTCCCTCATCCAAGAGACTTCTTCAGTCCTGTTCAGTTCAGCTCTTCAACCAAGCCCAGTTGCCCTTTACCTAAACCTTCTTTAGATAACTATGACCTGGAGCCTTCACAGACATGTTATTTGATAATTTTTTAATTAAAAAATGTATATTGTCTTTATAAATGTAGTGGCAAATAGTTTTTCTCTAAAATGTAGCAGCATAATATTTATTAAGCTAAGTTGATCAGAATGTTAGGCTACTTCAGTAAACAGGCTGCTCAGTTACTTTCCAGTACTGATTACTGCTTTTATATTACTATGTTATGTTATTATTAATATTACATGTTATCTGGAGCAGTATGTGGGTGCTGTTTAGCTGTTTCAAGGCAGAGAGACACTGTCGGACAGCTATGCCCCTGCGCTCCACCCCTGGGGATTGCTAGAGGGTCCAGCGCTCTGCCCCTATATGATCCCACTCTCACTGCAATTTGTAAATTCTTCCTATGCTATAGAATACTACTTAACCCCATATGCTGCATGGTAATATGATGAAACTCATTAATTAATAAGAAACATGCAACATATACAAACACATTAAGGAGGAGAACGGATTGTGTGAGAAGTGTGAATTGTTAGAAATGGAAACTTAGTTTCATTTTCCTTGTGTATTGTATAAACTGTGATGATTTGTGAGGACATTTTACACTCACACATCACAAATGGTAATTTACATTTAGGCTATCTTTATAGCCTATTATTATGTAATGTCTCAACAAAACCCTGAGATATTCTGGTATACAAATGATTAAATATTGGAATGGTTCTACCGTTTTTATAATGTGTTTAAGTTGCAGAACAAAAGCTTGAAAAATCAGTAGGCTATTTATTCTGATGTATCCAGTATAGTTATGTGTCACTGATTTATGAATTTTGTTTTAGACATGAAGGTCAGAAAAATGGAATGATCTGGTCTTTATGAATTTCTGGTGTCTTGTAAGCCCATGCAGGCCGGACATAGTTATATGCATGACATAATAATTCATTAATTCATTCATTCAAACACTAAACAGAAATAGGTAATGAATGTCTTAACACTAGATTTTGGCAAAGAAAAAAAACAGACATTATTGGTACGTTATACTTACATGTCTGTGAATATAGTGCGATAGCTGTCCACAATCCTACACACATTTTCAATTAAATTATAACAGAGCATTTGACAAACATAAAGCCTGGAGTAATGGGGATTCAGGGCAGTTGCGCGTGTCAGCGCATACTCCAGACCAGCAGGCGGCGGTAATGTAATCTGCACAGCCGCTAAGAAAACAATTTGAAAAGAGGAAAACGGAAGCACAGGAACCTGGAAACCAAGTTTGTTCCCGGTAGAATTGTGTTCGCGTTAATATATTAAAAATAAGCTATTGTTTCCCCTAAAGATGTCCAAAAGACATCGTCTGGATTTGGGCGATGACTACTCCACCAGTAAGAAGAGGTCTGAAGGGTAGGTGAAGCTCCAAAGTGAACATATCTGCTTCAATCAGTTAGGTGCTAGCTAACTGTTAGCTGATGCTAGTAGATTTGGCTAATAGCCACCATGGATGTATAGAGACCCAAAACAGAACGACAACATTAGCTGGTAATGTTGTCGTTCTGGCGTTAGCTCCTCTACCGCACCTAAATGTCTATCTAAAACAGTGTTTATAAATGTAACGTTACTGCATTTAGCTGCATTGTTTTAATAACAACATGTAGCTATAGAGGACGGCTACAGCTAACAAACGAAGCATCTCTGTTAGCTACGTTTGAGGCACGTGTGTGTGCGGCTAACGTTGACTTAGCGGGTTGCTAACAACTTTAGCTAGCTGTGTCTAACGTTAATTGATCTTGAAATTTAAAGACTGTGCTGATAAAAGCTCCCAGAAAGCCTTGTTCTTAGCATTGTGCTAGGATGCTTGCTAACAAGTTATTAATATTGCTTAGCTTAACTGTTTTAATGTTAAGTGACTTCACTCAGTTGCAAGTTTCGTTAGGTAATAAGGTTACACCTAGCTCAAATTAATGCAGTCTAATAAAATATTCATATAGTAAACCCTCCTTTCATGAAGGGTTATAGTGTTTATATTGATGTAACATGATATGTAATGTAATGTAAAGTGTTCCCAGTGTTCAGTCTTTATTTTCATTTTGGAGGTTAAACTGTGATGCTGTTGAGTTGTATTGCATTTCAAAGGTGAAACTAAATATTAAAAAATGTATTAAATGTAGGCTTTATTGCAGGGTGTGCAACATTTGGTACTCATTAATTTAACTGTTGTTGTAATCAATATTAGTATAAACATCTAAAAGTCTATTGTCAGAAGGCTGCAGTGTGTGTAAGAGCGAGTTAATGCAGTGTCTGTCATAAGAATAACCATAATTACAAGTTGTAAACAGTCTGCAGGTTTAAATACTTTCAACCCACTTTTTATTTTTAATATGGAACAAACAAACCTAGACACTTCATCAGCCAGTCTGTCATTCAGGGTAATTAAACCCATATTAAATGGATATTTTGATATGTTGTCAATGCATAGTACTTTGTAGCCCTCAACGGATCAACTATACAATGATACAGCTCTCGAGTTGTCTGATGTGAATGCTTACTTGTCGAAAACATAGAAAAATTTCCGTCTCTGCTCTTAATGAACAGGGCATAATACTTACTTATCCTTTGTATTCTTGACAATGGTGTCGGCAGAAAATCACAAAGTAACATTTTTTGTATTGGAAATATTTTGCTGATCCTTTGCCCTGATGTTGACAGGAGAGACAGGGACCGTGACAGAGACCGCGAGGACCGCTCCAAGGACAGGGAACGAGACAGGGACAGGGACAGAGACCGGGACAGAGACCCCGAAGCCTTCCAGTGTCCCTTCTAACAGCACAGTGCCGGAACCAATCTTGCCGCCCCTCAAGCAAATGGCTATGCACCAGCAGATCAATCCATTCACCAACCTGCCGCACACGCCGCGCTACTATGAGATCCTGAAGAAGAGGTTACAGCTTCCGGTGTGGGAGTATAAGGAGAGGTTCAGCGATATCATCACGCGTCAACAGAGCTTTGTCCTTGTTGGAGAGACTGGCTCCGGGAAAACAACACAGGTCTGAAATGCAATATATCAGCTAGACTCGTATGTGCTGGATACTAAAAGCTTATGTAATGTTTGTTGAAAGCTTTCAAAGTAACATCACATTCAGTATGATTGTTCAATGTTGCGGTGTGTTAAACATTTAATAGTGATTTGTTACCCAACTTATTTTCTGTATTAATGGCAGTATTTGCTTTAATCTCCAGATCCCGCAGTGGTGTGTGGACATGGTGAGGGGCTTGCCTGGCCCTAAGCGAGCGGTCGCCTGTACTCAGCCCAGGAGAGTGGCAGCTATGAGTGTGGCTCAAAGGGTGGCAGACGAAATGGACGTCATGCTTGGACAGGAAGTTGGCTACTCCATCCGATTTGAGGACTGTAGTTCTGCCAAGACTATACTCAAGTAAGTGACTGAGGTCTGCTGATGCACAGCAGCTGCTTTTTATAGGCTAAGAGAAATTTGTCTTATTTGTTTTAATCCAGAACGTCTGTCTAATAAAGCGCGTCTGTCATTTCTTTAGGTACATGACAGATGGTATGTTACTAAGAGAGGCGATGAATGACCCGCTACTGGAGCGATACGGTGTGATCATTCTGGATGAGGCCCACGAGCGAACTCTGGCCACAGATATCCTGATGGGAGTGCTCAAAGAGGTGGTGCGTCAAAGAGCGGATCTGAAGGTATCAGTTCATTTTTTAATGAGGCAGTTAAAGCAACATCTTCTACAACTAAGATCTTCAGAAACTGCATCATATGCAAGTGTTATTAAAATGTTGTCAAATTTTATGTAGTGATCTGAGTAGAGCCACTCTGGAACTGCCACTGAACAAAACATGCAGACTAATTGGTGCTTAAAAAAACACAAATAGAAGTTGGAAAAACAACAACATGCAAAGTTTTCCTCTATGCGCAGGTGATCGTCATGAGTGCCACACTAGATGCCGGGAAGTTCCAGGTGTACTTCGACAACTGTCCTCTTCTTACTATTCCTGGGCGTACACACCCTGTAGAGATTTTCTACACTCCTGAACCAGAGCGAGACTACCTTGAGGCAGCCATCCGCACCGTCATCCAAATTCATATGTGTGAGGAAGATGAAGGTGACTGCCTTCTCTTTCTCACTGGTCAAGAGGTAATACTTGGTGCTTGTGTTACTGTTCCAGTGGAATTCTCTTTCTAGGCGCATTGTTCTGTTTCCTCAACACACAAAATTAAATGTTCATTTTCCTTTCAGGAAATTGATGAGGCCTGCAAGCGGATCAAGCGTGAGGTAGATGACCTTGGACCTGAAGTCGGAGACATTAAAATCATTCCACTATATTCCACATTGCCACCACAGCAGCAGCAAAGGATCTTTGAGCCGCCTCCTCCAAGAAAGCCCAATGGTGCAATAGGAAGAAAGGTACATTTAATACAATATAGGACAGATATATTTAAGCAGAACTCTAAAAGGAGTATTACACCAGATTAAATGATGCCTCGTACTCCATGGATGGTTTTACATTGCATATCCATTTGCACCTACTCGAATTATGATAACAGATATCTGACAGTCTGTCACTTCATACTCCAGGTTGTTGTTTCGACAAACATTGCTGAGACCTCTCTGACAATTGATGGCGTGGTGTTTGTCATTGATCCTGGATTTGCCAAACAAAAGGTGGGTAAATCACAACTCACCCCTCTGGATTTTTATTTCATATAATCATATCTGTAATATAGTGACACATTTTTGATGATGTAAAACTCATTAATACTAAAGAGTTTTACATTACATTTTACATTTACAGTTTAGTTTTACATTTTACTTTTACATACAAATGGAGATGCAGTATGTTTTTTTTTTTCTGGGCAGGTGTACATCTCAGGTCAGCTATTTCACTCAAAATTGTTTTCAAATGTGTGTCCAGGTTTACAATCCCCGTATCAGAGTTGAGTCTCTGCTCGTCACAGCCATAAGTAAAGCTTCTGCCCAGCAGAGGGCAGGGCGAGCCGGCAGAACACGTCCAGGGAAATGTTTCCGCCTCTACACAGAGAAGGCCTACAAAACGGAAATGCAGGCAAGTGGTAACAGTTACACAGAGTTCTTCCCTTTAGCATGTTCTTAGAATGAATACAGATACAGTTTGAACATCTGTAATTTTTTTTTTTTGATTATTGACATTGTAAACACTCCCTCTCCAGGATAACACATACCCTGAGATTCTTCGATCCAACCTGGGATCTGTTGTGCTGCAGCTGAAAAAGCTAGGTATTGATGACCTTGTGCACTTTGACTTCATGGATCCACCAGGTGAGTTGGTGTGCATTAGTTTGACTAGTGACATTTATTTATGTATTATGGCGCTTTCAGACCAAAAGCGAAGTGAGCGTTCGGGGCGGCGAGTTTACAAAGTCAATGCAAAAAAGTCTCATTACGCAGAGTCGCGATAGCCTATCACTGCTGAAACTGTCCCTACGTCACCGATGGCTTCAGAGCATTGCGTGGAGAGGGCCAGGGAGAGCGGGCGATTAAAAATCTGCTGGTCGACGGATAGCTGCTAAACTTGGGGGAGAGGAGCCGGGAGCCCGTACTGCCGTAGTCTGACTGGATTCTGCTCTGACAATGACTATGCTGTTTGCTCACTGGAGGAGCTCGGAGTACACTGCTTTTAATATATAAGCTTTTTACTTCAGTGTTTGGGATTACAACGTTGATTTATCTTCACTGGAGCTTCTCAGCAATTAGCTTCCGTGCACATCCGGTTCCAGTGTTGTTAGTGTCGTTAGCTCTGTTGTACTACGACTTCATATTTATATAAAAACTGGACAAAGCTGGACATTACTTGGAGAAAAGAAAGCGAGGAGGTTAAACTACCTGGTGAGTTCATAAAACATGTCTGTAACTTTATTCCAGCTATCATTGTACTTTACGGTGACCAAGTTATTATAGAACAGCCCTGATTGATCCAAACTCCATTCAGAAAACAAACATTTTAGAAGTTGTCTTGCTGACAGACCTTAACAAAGCATGAATTCATATGTTTAACAGATCTGCATCATGTTGTAATTATTTACGCATCATTGCTGATTGCCGTTTATTGCTATTTAAACACAGCAAAATGTTTACTTTGGGTTCATACAGCTGTAGCAATGCCGAGTTCGCATTATTTCGTTGTGTGTGAAAACTCAGCAGTTAAAATCGTCTTCTCGCGCTGTGTGAGAACACTTGCAGCGAATTGTGACGGCCTGCACTGTGGCCGCTGCCCATTAATGTGGCTGTGCATGTTCTTTGTGGGGGGTTTCTTATTCATTCAGCACCAGAGTCCGCCCAGTTCAGGAAGTGCTAAAATGTTTGGTGTGTGTCTGGGAGCGAGGGGCAGTTGACCAAAGTGGAGAGCTGAGGGAAGCAAGAGAGCGTCGGAGCAACATGTTAGTATAGTTGATATACAACCAGTTATAGTGAGGCTGTTAATCCCTTCCGCGTTCACCTACAGCAACAATCCTGTATGTTGGCACCTTCTTCATCCGCAACTCCACAATAACCTCTAAACAACCAGCCATCCAGTATTCAAAAACCCTCGCCACCAAACCGGTCCAGAATCCAGTAACAATCAAGCAGGTCGTAAGTGCTGCCCCGTCTTCTATTTTTTGAACAGTGTGTGTTTTGGTTGTTTTTGGTTTTTCATGCTGGATTAAAATTTGTTTTGAGGAACGGAGCAATCTTTGTTAATTGATGGGCAGTTTTTTTGCTCTGAAGATGTAACCTGAACCGTTTTTGAACTGAACTGCTTTGCTTAATTGAAATGGACTGAACCCTGAGTGGAAATTTGAGTTGTATTTATTGTTTTTTGGTACGCTTTTGTTAATATACGTTGCATTTTATAATTGAGATGTGGTTTTCATTATTGTTCACTGGTTGCACTCAACGGGAGGGTTCATAACATCGTATATGTGTACCCTTTATGTCACTTGATGGGTAAAATATATTACTCTGTGTAAAATCAAAATATCTTACGTGTCAGAAGAGCAACCTGACTGACACCCCAAAAGAAACCTGTAAGTGAAACTGTCACAGAATGTACTCACGCGAGGAAAGCATCCCAAGGAGAAAATTCGTGTTTGGTCTGAATGCTGCATTATGGCGTGACTCTGACCTTTCTTTGTCCTCCCTCTGTAGCTCCTGAGACACTGATGAGGGCCCTCGAGCTGCTGAATTACCTGGCAGCTCTCAACGATGACGGTGACCTGACAGAGCTGGGCTCCATGATGGCAGAGTTTCCTCTGGATCCCCAGCTGGCTAAGATGGTCATTGCCAGCTGCGAGTTTAACTGCTCTAACGAGATCCTTTCCATTACTGCCATGCTGTCAGGTAATGCCCAGACTGGGCTGACGTCTTCCTTGCCTTCTGTGGGCCAGGTCTCTTGGGGTTAAACAAACTACTACTCACTGGTGGTATTGGGGGTTGGGGGAGTGTTCCACTTAGAATTTAGTTTGCACGCAGCATTTTGGAATACACAAATGAAGGCCGGACTATAAATCACACATAAATGTTTAATTTGGTATTATGTTTCTGAATATAATTATGAAAATGATTTTAATTGAAACCAGTTGGCATCAAACTAGTTCAGTATATTAAGGCACCCTCTGAACTGTAGTTACAACTACATGTGAGAAAGTGGCATTTTTTTCCCTTTAAAAATGAACTCAGTGGAAGGCAGACCTGTATGAGCTTAACAAGTTGCGAAACTCTTCAGCAAACAGTTCACATTCACCAAACATTGTTTAGCTTTCTTGCCCTCATCTCCCTGTGTCAGAGGTTATTGGGGGGGGGGGACTTTAAGTTTATTGGAGAGGAGCTGTAAGATAGAAAAGTAAGATAACATTTTAAACAAAGAATTTCATTCTTCCCAAGGAAATCTTTTTATAGGGAATATAGTGAAAAAAATAATCTGCATTGCATTTTTTCCTTAGCCATGCAACGCTAATGTGCTCTTACTGTAAGTTGGGTCAAAAAGCCTTTTTTTATCCACCAATTCTTAATTAATTCTTCTCAATTAAATAAATAGACTTTAATTTTAGGTTTTAATTTGTTAGGGCTGTAATATGTAATTCAATGAATAGTGAGTTTGAGCATTTTCACAAGTGTCCATCACCAAAGCAAGTGGATAGGGCAGGCACCACCTAAACCTTTTCATATTCATTGCATTTATCAGAATTTTCTTTTCATTTAGTCGATGCATTGTGGGTTTTGTACAGGTATCATGTGTAGCATGGACATATTTAATTATCTACTCTCTTAAAAGGCCTAACTATTATGTCTCAGTACCAAAACATTTCTGAATCTTGAAAAGTTAACATTTCTGGTGTCCCTAACACTTTGTAGTTGTGTGAAAACTCTTGTTTTACAGATGTGGTTAAATGACCCCCTCTCTACGAGCTAATAGCCATTACAGTTGGGAAAGACCATGAGAAAAGACTGCACCCCCCTTTGATAGAGCTTGTGGTCCTGCCCTGTCCCAACGCAGTGTCGAGTGCCCTAGCATCATAGGCTTTGCTCCATTTTTCTGTGAATGTTTGACTCATCCATATGGGCGGCTTTGTTGGGGCCCATACCAACCTTGTTTAGTCCCACAGTGTTTTGTCCGCCCCACGGAGGCTAAGAAGGCAGCAGACGAGTCCAAGATGAGGTTTGCTCACATCGACGGAGACCACTTGACTCTGCTCAACGTCTACCACGCCTTCAAACAAAGTGAGCTTCAGATACCCATGAGACATGTTTCAGTTACTGTTATACAACAAAACAATAATAATTATCGCAATCTTATTTTCTCAATGATATAACAAATGTTCAATAAATGTTTGAAAAAAATAGTGTTGAATTTTTGAATTAAAGATATTTATGTTGTTGAGTAAAAGGACTGGAAAAAAAGATTTTACTTAATTGTACTTGAAAAAGATTTGTAATTATTTTGAATGTTCTACCTAGATTTGTGAAGTGAGTGATTAACTATCTGGTTTAAACTTAAAAAAATAATTTGACATTTATGATAATCATTTTTGAAAATGCATTGGAATTTCAACATCACACATACGAAAGTTGTATATTGGTCCTTCATTGACTCCCAAACTAGTTCCCAAACCTTAAGTCTTTAACTCAGAAGGTGAACACAGAAGGTTTCCCTCTTAAGCAGATGAATGTGACAGCAGCCAGCGGTGTCAAACATCCAAGTAAAGTAACAACAAACAGTTGGGGATTTTTTAAGTAGAGGGAGGCCTTAAGTTCTGCACCATGACTCTAATTTTATCATCACCACGTTGCAGCACTAAAATGCTCTTATTTGGTCTCCACAGAGTTGTGATAACCTGAATCCTTATAATTTTTCCAGACCACGAGTCTAACCAGTGGTGCTATGACAACTTTGTCAACTACCGTTCACTGATGTCTGCTGACAACGTGCGGCAGCAGCTGTCCAGGATCATGGACCGCTTCAACCTGCCCCGCCGGAGCACTGAGTTCACCAGCAGAGATTACTACATCAACATCCGCCGAGCGCTCTGCACCGGCTTCTTCATGCAGGTGAACAAACAAGTTTTTTTTTAAAATAATTCTTTTTAAGATCCTGGTCTAATTAAATCTTTAATGAAGTTTGCACCAGAGATCTGTGTGTGCCTTTTGTAGAGGTTTGCATATTATATATATATGTTTCTTTTTTGTCCTCCAGGTGGCTCATTTGGAGCGCACAGGTCATTACCTCACAGTCAAAGACAACCAGGTGGTCCAACTCCACCCATCTACTGTTCTGGACCACAAGCCTGAGTGGGTGCTCTACAATGAATTTGTCCTCACCACCAAAAACTACATCCGCACTTGCACAGACATCAAACCAGAGTGGTATGTGTTCGGAGATTAAACATTTTAATACGCTTTCATAAAGATAAATTTAATATAAGCTTTGATAGTATACAATCCCCTGAATGAGTCGTTCATGGTCTTTCTTCTTTTTTTCTACAGGCTGGTGAAGATTGCACCCCAGTACTATGAAATGAGTAACTTCCCACAATGTGAAGCTAAAAGACAGTTGGAACGAATCATTTCCAAATTAGAGAGCAAGGAGTACTCTCAGTACTGAACAATAGCCAAGAAGTGTCCTGGAAAACAACTGCGTAATTATAGTTTTAGATCTTTCTGTATCATTGTATCTTAACGTTTCAAAATTAGCATTTTGATTTTTCTATTTTGTTTGCTTTTTGTTTTTTCCCATCAATGTTAATTCTGTGACAAAGTGTATTGTCAGATGAAATATCAGCAGTAAATATTAGACCTGGCTATAAAGATTTTTGAAAGGAATAGCAGAAACATGTCATTTAGATGTGCTTGACTTTCCTTTTAGGTGATTGCTGAGTAAAATTGTGCTTGCTTTGTTTCTTTAATAAAGGAGCTTTGATTTAATTTCTGTGTACATATAAAGCCTGCTCAAGCATCTTCAACCAAGTCCGGTCGCTACTGACTTTAACCTTCTATGGCTAAATATGACCTGGATGACTGAGAACTTTGCAGTTATAAGGCCTGTTGTTGCAAGTGTCCCTATTAGAGATTTGAATAGTTTTGTGTTGGGATACTGCTTTAGTAGTTCAAATTGGCAGAATTAACAAATTTGCTGGGTTGAATATATAAATAAGGCAAAGAGGCTGGTGTAAGAATAATCAATACTTTTTGCATGTACACCATAGTATTGTTCAACAGCTGGTTTGTTACACTTCAACTCAACCTTTATTACCTAACATGGAGCTCCTGTATCGCACACTGTACAGATAATATTGACTGTGTGTTCTGGTTTGATCAGGTCCAAAGCCCTTTTCATTAAAATACTTTATTTTGTCATAAATTGCCTTATAACAGTGGTCCCCAACCAGAGGGTCACGGTTTTGAGGGTTAAGACATTTAAAACAAGTTGGGTAAAAAGAAATACAAAATAGTGTTTAATAGTGTTAATCTTGCATTTTTGAAATACTGGAGTTTTACTTTTTTTGAGAAATGTTTAAAATGAAACAACCCTAAACTCTTTTGGTAAAATGGTAAACAGATCTTTAACTTATGAGTGTATAAAGGATCATGAGCCACAAAAGGTTGGTAACCCCTCCCTTATACCGCCTATAATCTTAAGTATTTTTTTTAATATTCTGTCAATAGTATAACCATTAACTTAAGTGTTACTTAAAGAGCACAGCGTTCTATCTTCACTTTTCCTCACACCTCCGTAAATATCCTTTCAACTGTAGTGATCCCAATGAATGTCTCCCAGACGTTTACACACACTGCAGCATCTTTTGTAACCTTGTGCAATTCCATGGGGAGAGTTTTGAATAAACCTCCAAATTTGCAAACTTACTTCTCGCTTCCCTACTTATTAAAGGTGTCAATTTACGACTTGCCAGGCAAAAAAACAAATTTCCACTCCTGAGAAAATATGTTTCTGTTTTTATATAGTTTAGTCAAAGAAGAGAATGTACAGACCAGACCACCCCACCACCACACAAACATCCTCTCTGTATCCTCAACCCTGATATTGTCTGAGCTAAGGGTTGCCAGTCATTATAAAAGTCGAAAGGGACATTCCTGCAAAATAATTGTTATATTCCTTTCAGCCAGGTTTGAATAATTGTCAGTCAGCTATCTAAACAATCAGTAACTAACTTTTCTCAGCACATGTCACCATGATGTTTAACCACACTTATATTTTTGTACAACATGAAATGAGCAAGTTATTCATTGACAGAAAAAAGCCCTTTTGTTACTATGTGGCAACACTGCCATCTCTACTGAATAACAGGACAAAATAGCTATTAATACCGTCATGGTAAATCTGGCTAACATTGTAGCTATTACACTGTATTATGTAAAGCAACTTTTGTTAAGCCTTATGCCACCTATTAATAATGTAGAAAATTATCTTTTGTTCATCTCAACAGCCAATTAGTCATGAATGTCATGTAAATGATTGAATGATCTACTAAAATGCTGTTAAATCATGTTAAACATTTTATAACCACTATACTGTTTCCTTTCCGTTTCCTGCAAACGCATCCTTCTTTGGCTAGTTGACAAAAAAGCCTGACTTTGTGTATGCAGGACAGTGATCCATCACATGGATCCAAGTACCCCAAAGATGCCAGAATAATGACCTTGTCCCTTTGCTCACCTGACTGGAATCCTATTGAGAACTTATTCTCAAACACCAGGTTTACAGTCATGGAAGACAATACACCTCTTTGAACAGCATTTGGGAGGCTGTGGTTGCCGCTTCATTGAAAGTTGATTGCCAATAGATCAAGAAACTGACAGACTCCATGGACGGAAGGCTCGTGGCAGTTACTGAAAAGAAGAGTGGCTATATTGATTACTATCAATTTATTTATGAAAGGCCAAATGTTATTTAATTGTCAACAACACAGACCCGGAATAAAGCACATGTAAATATCTGACACATTCTTTCTCTGTGAATAGTTGTATTATTTTTCTCTATTCTTTTATTGTTCTCATATAAGTTGTATTGGTTATTCCATATTTATATATTTCTACATTTATTTATGTCACCTGTATATTTGTCTACGTGTAGCACCTTATCACCAAAGCTAATTCCTTGTATGTGTATAACACTACTTGGCAATAAAACTCCTTCTGATTGTGATTTTGTGTTGTTCTACAAAAATTGAGAATAAACAAGTGTTGCCTAATACTTCTGCACACAAAACTCATTTTTCCTTAGCTAAAAATTCAGGTTTGATTTTCAATTATATTTTGGACTGACTGAGTGCATTATTTTTTCAACGATAAAATGAATCCCGAGGAATACAATTTGCCTAATATTTTGGGTTTTTTAAAAATCTGGACAAAGGAATTATAAGCCTAACTGAAGAAGTTTAGCCAACTTGTGTAAGTCTAACCACGGTTTTACCTGAGCTGCTATAGTCCAGCCAGCTTTGAAAGTAACTTCTGAAAGATGTCTGCCTTCAGTTCTAATGCAAACAAAGGTTAGAACATAAGAAACTTGGAATCCTGCATCTCCCTGAGGACTGTGCCTGCACGGTCTGCCGTCAGCCCTGAAACATGACTGCCAGGCTGATTAGAACACCACATTCACTCGGTGACCCAACTGCTCCCAAGAAGTCACCTCTACACCTCCGTCTCTGCCAGGGCTTTAAAACAGTAGGCTGATCCACAGTTTTGTGGTGATAACGAGCTGATGTCAAATAAAATATATTACTTCCTAATTTAGAGAAGTCAAGTGCCCTAGCATTGCGTTAGGGCCCATTTTTTCATCAGATCACAAACTTCACAGCCGCCAATAAGATCAGGTTTATTTCATCACAATATCTGCTATTTATCTGTTGAGTTTATTTATTTTCTTTATCATATATTGTTACACCTTATTAATCTTCTATTTATTCAGTTATTAGGCATTTAGTTAGAAGTTCAATAAATGTTATTTAATCAGCAAGAAGTCTGTGTTTTCTTTGAAACAGAAGAAAAGATCAATCTTAATTATTAAATTCCCCCTCAAGAGGATGGTGAAGTAAATAACTGAGTTATTATTAAGTAATTTGGTTTATTTATGGCAGGGGTTCCCAAACATTTTCAGCTCGAGACCCATGAGGAAAAATTGGAAAACACAACAAACTATGAATATAAAGTCTGAAATGTATTTATTTCATTATAAAAGTACATCACCACTAAAATCATACTTGCTGAATATAAAGTTCCTTTCAACCACCTCACAACAAACTTGTAAGGAAAAATGAAGGCATAGAAGCAATAAAGCAATACACTCACTATGTCAGCTGGAGTTGGGACTGGGGTCAAGTACACTGCTTCAAAAAAATAAAGGGAACACTAAAATAACACATCCTAGATCTGAATGAATTAAATAATCTCATTAAATACTCCTTTCTTTACATAGTTGAATGTGCTGACAACAAAATCACACAAAAATTATCAATGGAAATCAAATTTATCAACCCATGGAGATCTGGATTTGGAGTCACACTCAAAATCAAAGTGGAAAACCACACTACAGGCCGATCCAACTTTAATGTAATGTCCTTAAAACAAGTCAAAATGAGGCTCAGTAGTGTGTGTGGCCTTCACATGCCTGTATGACCTCCCTACAACGCCTGGGCACGCTCCTGATGAGGCCAACTCCTGGACAGTCTGTGGTGCAGCATGGCGTTGGTGGATGGAGCGAGACATGATGTCCCAGATGTGCTCAATTGGATTCATGTCTGGGGAACGGGCTGGCCAGTCCATAGCATCAATGCCTTCCTCTTGCAGCAACCGCTGACACACTCCAGCCACATGAGGTCTAGCATTGTCTTGCATTAGGAGGAACCCAGGGCCAACTGCACTAGCATATGGTCTCACAAGGGGTCTAAGGATCTCATCTCGGTACCTAATGGCAGTCAGGCTACCTCTGGCAAGTACATGGAGGGCGGTGCGGCCCCTCCAACGAAATGCCACTCCACACCCACCGCCAAACCGGTCATGCTGGAGGATGTTGCAGGCAGCAGAACATTCTCCACAGCGTCTCCAGACTCTGTCACATCTGTCACATGTGCTCAGTGTGAACCTGCTTTCATCTGTGAAGAGCACAGTGCGCCAGTGGCGAATTTGCCAATCTTTGTTTTCTCTGGCAAATGCCAAACGTCCTGCACGGTGTTGGACTGTAAGGACAACCCCCACCTGTGGACGTCAGGCCCTCATACCACCCTCATGGAGTCAGTTTCTGAACGTTTGAGCAGACACGTGCACATTTTTGGCCTGCTGGAGGTCATTTTGCAGGGCTCCAGCAGTGCTCCTCCTGCTCCTCCCTGCACAAAGGCAGAGGTAGCGGTCCTGCTGCTTGGTTGTTGCCCTCCTACAGTCTCCTCCATGTCTCCTGATGTAATGGCCTGTCTCCTGGTAGCCCCTCCATGCTCTGGACACTACGCAGACAGACACAGCAAACCTTGCCACAGCTCGCATTGATGTGCCATCCTGGATGAGCTGCACTACCTGAGCCACTTGTAGACTCCGTCTCATGCTACCACTAACGTGAAAGCACTGCCAGCATTCAAAAGTGACCAAAACCAGCCAGGAAGCATAGGAACTGAGAAGCGGTCTGTGGTCACCACCAGCAGAACCACTCCTTTATTGGGGGTGTCTTGCTAAGTGCCTATAATTTCCACCTGTTGTCTATTCCATTTGCACAACAGCAAGTGAAATTGATTGTCAATCAGTGTTGCTTCCTAAGTGGACAGTTTGATTTCACAGGAGTGTGATTGACTTGGAGTTACAATGTGTTGTTTAAGTGTTCCCTTTATTTTTTTTGAGCAATGTATATCAAGTAGGCTACATTGAAGCAATCATTTGAGTGTAATGTGATCCTGACAGGACAGGATCCGGGACCTCCTAGATTAGGACCAGAATCTATTTGATTGGGGCACCTCCTTTGTTACTATCAAAATCTGCAGTTTTGATAGTTTTGGCCCTAATTCCATTTCCCCCATTATATCAGAGTCCACAGATAGAAGAGAAACAATGGGGAAAAGAGAGATGCAAATCTTTAACAGCTGTTTCTGAGTGCCTCCCCCTGCTAATTTTGTGTGATTATTGTAAATGTGCTGATTAATAAATGTAAATAAATAATGCTTTGTTTGTGATGACAATTTAGCTTAGTTTTAACATTTAGTACAGTTCAGTGACTTTTGTCATACCCTGAGCAGCAGTGTCTCTGTGTGCCGGGACCGCCTGATTTATAAAGTAAGCACTACATAGCATTTTACTCAAATTGACAACCCAAAAAACCACAGTCATAAATGTGGGAAAGACTGATTTAGGGAAAAATTCATGTTTCTCTTACACAACCAACCAACATTAACATGTAACCTGAAGGTAATTCTACTTCAAGCTGGACTAACAGAATATGCACTGATGACAGTTGCTGTTCACTACTACTGTTTTTCAATATCCTCTATGGTCTCTGGCAGGCACCTATTGCGTGTCTCTGACAGCGTTCTTGCCACTACTCCCCCCAGTAAAGCCACAGAGCACAGGACTAGCTGGGGAAGGTTCTTCCACACCTCATCCAATAAGAGGATCAAAGGAGCCACAGCAACACCAAGTCGAGCCATGAAGGAGTTGTAGCCCATACCGTTCTGCCTAAAACATTCAGATATCGTTCTTAACCACAGAAAAGGCTATGTAAAAGGACTCTAAATGATGATTTCAGAAATGTGCCAAGTTATGTTCAGATTGATAAGACAAAAGGATAAAAATGAAGGGATGCATAGTTACCTTATTACAGTGGGGTAGAGCTCAGAACTGTAGAGCACAACAGTTGCAAAGGATGCTGAAGAAAACCCTTTTCCAATGACTGCTACCACTGTTCTGACAACAGGCATATCTGAAAATAGGATAGCAGTGACTTTTGTTATTGCACTGGTATTATTGTTTAATGGAGCAGTTACATTTTTAAAACAACAAAATAAGCTAAAGCTTGGATGTAGTGAGTCTGTGGGCATTAATGAAGGCCTACCTGTAGGTATTACAATGTTGATTCCAAGACAGACACCCGCCATCAGCATAGATCCCACCTCAGTGCATCGCCTGCCTATCTTATCCAGTAAGTAGTAAACTGTTACTTTGGCCGGGGAGCTCAATTAAAGCATAGGTAAACTGAGTGAGATAGATATTGAGCCCAAAGCCTGTGATATTGAAGCTGATACCATAAAATGAAGTTGCCACACAAAACCTAGGGGAAGCAAAAGTGGAAGCTCTTTTCATCTAGATCTTTTGAAGTATAAAAACGACTCTTTGACAAAAACACAAGACATGTTAGATTAAATACTTTACAATCTAAAATCATTCATTGAATGCAATGGTATTCGCAATACAGACCACAATATACCAGTACATAGGGCAAGTTTCCTCATTTTGGGGGTTCGTATCAGATCGAGGTAGGAATAGGCCCGATCTCTTTTCTCAGTCACAATAGTGGATAGTGTCTGAAAAAGTGCAAAGCAACATTATTCTTTAAATCATGTGATACATATTGAGGATTAATAACTATAATACTGTATTAGACAACACAAACCAATTAGACAAAGACAGTTACAGGCCAAAGACTATGTTGATTTTTGCTTGTTCTCTTGATCTAACAATCATCTGGAATATGCTAACCTCTGTTTTAAGTGTATGAATTAACTCCTCTGTTTGGTTCATCTTGGCACATTTTTTCAAATATATCTGAGCTTGCTCCAGCTTTCCATTGGCAATGAGCCACCTTGCTGACTCTGGCATCCACCTAATAAGGCAAGAACATTTTTTACTCATGATGTATTACATTGTAATGAAACCCATTGCATGTTTACATTAAAAACAAATACAGTGAATAATATGTACCTAACGTACGTATCTAACCCCAGTTTTCACGAAAAGCTCTAGCACACAAAGTCAGAAGAGTGGTCTAATTCTGTCTTAAACGGCAAGCTCCTAAAAGTTTAAAAGAGCACTCCACTATTTAACATTGAGCTCCTATAACATTGTCAGGGCTCACATTGGACAAAAGAAAAGGATAAAATTGATGCAGCAGAGTTTTTTACAAGCAGGGATGAAGAGTGGGCTACAGATGTCTAATAACCTCACTTTTCTCAACTCCACATTTACCGATTCTTTTCATTTTCAAAGTTGTAGTTATCACATAAGGCAATTTGTTAGACTTTGCACAGCATCCTCTGGACCCACAAAAGGCTTTATACAAGTTTTTTCCACATGTTCAGTAACCTTAGGCCTCCCCAAAACCTATAAACAGATTTTAACTGTTGATTTTCCGCAATGCAATACAGGAAAGCGTGGAGTACAGTTCGACTGAACTGACCTTTGACCCCAAATACAATGACACACAAAACTGCATCCAAATAGATTCTGGACAGACAGAAGGCACAAGTTATGGTGGTGATAATTTATTGTTATGATAACACATCCATGTCTCTGAATTTCCCTAATCTTATCCAAAATCAGCACAGGGTTACAGGGTTATAAAATTACTCGTTTCACTATCAGAATGTCACTACTTGATCCAACATTGAGAAAATCTAGAAGAGCTGCACGATTAAATTATTTTATCCCCATTCAAGTTAGTGAGGGCTCACCTGGTGTAAGTCTCTAGGGCGCTTGCTCTATGGGCACCATGAAGTGGAAGATCTAGGTTATTTTCTACAATGAAAGTCAAACTTTTTGTCTTCATTATGCATCACTGAGCAGCTTTCATAGGAAATAATGGGGGCCCACCTCCAATGCTGTATTCAGTACTCTGTATATACTCTTTATACATCCATGGATATGCACATCTTTTTCGTGCATGTAATAGGTTTGCAAAGTGAAAAAGTTCCAAGTCCTCCCTGAAGGGAGTTGGCATCTCTCTCCTAAACTACCTGAAAACAACTCGATTGTAGTCCAACCTTTATTTCCTTAACCTATTTGTGTCATGCGTACACACTGAAACAGACTGAGCTGCAGCACACACAGTGACAAGCTGCCTCCCCTCAACCCCTCCCTCTCTACCTAATGTTAGATATTCTCCAGGTAGTCAATGAACATAAAGTTGTCATTGTGATGTAGAGACAGTGCACAGATAAATGTTATGTATGAAAGATAAATTGGTTACAAATTAATAATTTCCCACTCTGAAACATCTT
Source organism: Lepomis macrochirus (assembly GCA_024633595.2). Lineage (NCBI taxonomy): Eukaryota > Metazoa > Chordata > Actinopteri > Centrarchiformes > Centrarchidae > Lepomis > Lepomis macrochirus. The sequence goes on from JALXJV020000003.1 coordinate 22,202,424, forward strand.
GCTGCAGTCTAAGTTGGGAAGCTGGTTTGAGTTGTTTTGACTGTGTTTCGGGTATAGACTTGAGCTCAAACATGAACGGCTGAACCGAAGCTATGGTTACTGGCTGAAGCAGCTTTGTCTTGGATCACACTACCTTGCTTGTCAGTGTAACCGGTCCCGAGGTTGTACTGTACAGTCCAGACTCAAACTTGCAACCTTGGCTACGGGAGGCACACTCGCTAACAAGGAGGCTAAAACACATAGGGGCTAAAGTCTATCACCAGCACTTCTCTTAAGGCGTTGGGGAGTGAGTTTTCACTCCTAGCTGGCTACCATTACATCAGGACCGGCCCTACTCTGCTTCTGATTGACTAGTAGTCCTTACCTGGGTACTGCGCATGTGCAACTCCCGACAAATCGAATAAAAGTGAAATGCCTCACTCGGTAGCTAAAACGGAGCATTCAACACACAGGGTTGAAAGAAGTGCTTCGGCAATGTACAGTATGACAAAAATATAACGTTCTAAAACAAAAAATTAAAATGAAATGATTTGACCTCTCTAAGTTTCAGGTCCTGGCCGCATAACCAATCAAAAACAAGCTCATAATTTTAACGAAAGAGAATGATACAATTGATAAAATACAGTACTAGTAGTCCGTGTTACATCGACCCCGCTCACCGGTAGCCGCGTCCCTCCCAATCCAACTGTTAACTAGGTAGACTAAGGTAGTTTGAAAATGGAGGAAACAAGCAGAAGTGGATGCAGCAAATGAAAGACAAAATGAGAAAAAGAGGAGATGGAGGCATCACTATTAAAAAGTATGCCATCAAACTGACATTTTTTGTTTAAAAAAATTGGGATGAAAACGTTATTGTTATCATTAACGTCGATGAGGAAAATGTTCAGCAAGATGACGTGCAAGCTAATCTGGAAGCTACCATTAGGGCTAGCAGCAGCCCACCACAACCTGAGCCTAGCCGTAGCAGCAGCTCACAATTGCAGTGGATCATCTGAACAGCTGTTGTGGGAGGAAGTCAACAAATAATTTTGCACTATGCTTATCAGTCGAGGTCTTGATCAAACATTTGTGCCCTGGAGTCTGTAACTTAATCATTTGGGCCTGGTGTGTGAACTATATAATTTCTTTCAAATTTTATTTTTCAGCCTATTCATGAGTACATGACATTGAAATGTTACGCAATCACCAAAAACATGACAGTTCCAGGGCTCACTGTAGGTTATTTCTGCTGGACTAAAAGATCTGGGCTTTTGAGTCATACCTCCAGGTGACGATGGCAAAGGCTAGAGGTGAGGAGACACTAATGATTAGCCACCGCCAATCAGTCACAAAATAACCAATAGCAGCGAATGCTGTGTTCCCAAATGTCCAAGACAAGCTGTCGATCACTCCCACAAGTTTTCTATGCTCAATGTCCACCCACTCCACACCTGCAAAGAACAAACAACTCATCACTTTGCAAGGATCAAAATTCAGAGAAAACCTTTAGTATAATACTTGAAATCTTGTTTTATTTTCTGTAGACCTGCATTTGGTAGCTCAGGCTTCTGAGGTGAACACAACAAAATATAGGGTATGCTTAACAATTTAAAAAGGAAATTAAAATATATAATTACTAAGGACTGTTGAGACAACGACGATGCCAGTGATGCAAAACCCAGTGAAGAACCTCAGCACTGCAAACATCACGTAGGACGTAGAAAAAGCACTTGCAAAAGCAAAGATCATTGCTGACACATATGACACCAGCAGCATGATCCTTCGGCCATACCTATGGAAAGTGAGAATTTTACTGATTGCTTGAAACACAGGGTATTCACAGTAATAATGCGATACCTGTCACTCAGATTTCCAAAGGACATGGCTCCAAACATCACTCCAGCAAAGAAGATGGTAGCGGTTGCTTTGTTTTTCCCTCTTCTATCACACACCAGGTCCCACTTGTACAAACAAATAAAGAGCACAAGTTCGCTCTGTTTGTTGAGGACATGAGTGACTTCTCTCTAAAAGTTGTACATGATGGCGTACAAGTACATTTTAGTTTGTTTGATACAAATGAAATGAAATGTAGGTCACCTGTGAGGTCAGAGTAGACTTGAAGGTGGTGTTATCGTACACCCATCCAGTCCGGCACGGCACCATGGGTAGGTCAGTAATGTTGGAGGAGTTGAGCAGCAGATGATACTGAGGCTCTGCAAACATCTGACAGGAGTTTGGTGTCCCATCTTCCTGGAGTGGAATACTAACCGCAAGCCTCTCTGCCTGGGATAAATTTCTAAAAACACCCCCGTCATCCAGAGAGCTGATGTCACAGTGGTGCGAGGGAACAGCCGCTATGAAGTTGTTAAGCATGAAGTGGCATGGCAGTGTGAAGCGGCCAATGAAGCTGATTACAATGATCATTATCTGAAATCTTCCAAATCCGTTTATATCGGCAAGGATGTTCTCAAACCTCATTGTGGCCTCTCGCTATATATGAAATGTCTTCCTTTGAAATAAAAAAATAAACCCCCTCTTCATTCGCTCATGCCTGTACGCCAAAATGAAGTAGACAAGCAAACCTGACTCTCAAACCTGGACAAAGCAACCTTTGATGTTTCAGAATCCTAGGGGCTGCAGGATTACAGGTGAAATAGGTAAATATTTTACCTCAGTTAACCACTAAAATAACTTTTGTCTACGTGAGTGTACTGTGGTAATAGGTAAAACAGGTTCCTCAGTAATGAAATGAGTCATCATTTTATTACATTTCATTTAAAAGTAGACTAAGCAGCAAAAAATGATCCAGTGCTTATACACAGTCCTGGTTCTGTAAATTTGAAACAAAATTGCTTGGACTGAGTCACACCAAACTATTCCAGCAATGATTTGTGCGTCAACTTAGTTTGCCAAGACATGCTTGTTGTTGTGATGTTAGCTATAGTAGCAGAGAGTTGTGAGTATCGCTGTCTGGAGCTGGTGCATGTTAGCTTCGCAACTGTCGCAACTGCTGACCTTAGTTACATTACTTTCTGTGAACATGGAACAACATGTTCCAATCAATGATGTTCCCCAACATCTTATGAGGCTATTCATTGACATGGGGGGAAACATGATGACAAAAAAAGACCTTGTCAGATATGAAACTGAAACACAAAAAAGTATCATAACAAATTAGGTTACAAAACATAACTCAATAAGCAATACACCTAAGGTACCGGTTTTACTGTTTTTCAAGCATTTATTGGAGCGTTTTGTTACAAAATGCAGTAACATTGTAATTGTGAAAATAATTTTCTATTATTTTCAACTTCCTGCAAGTACAATCTTATTTACAACAAATTACAAAATCACGGAATCCATAATATCATGAAAACATGTAAATAAATGTTGAACGAGGACAAAGTCAAAATCATCTCCTTCATTATCCAAGTGTCTGATTTTTATTGAGTCACCATTTGAATCGTGGCCCATAATATTTTCATTGTCATTTTATCATGCACAAATACATAGTTTGGGAAATGCAGTTAACATGAATTGTAGTATTTAGTGGCTGGTATTTTGACAATGGCAAATACTTAACAAATGGGGCCTCAATCTTTTCAAATCAGCTTTGATTTCCTGCCCCCATACAAGAGGCATACCTGTGTTTTGAGGCTGAATTTCTCTGACTTCTAGATGATGTCTATTAGTTTACTGTTGACCTAATATTAGAGCACTGAACTTTACCTTGAGTGCGCAATGATGAACTCTGGCAGTCAGGTGTTTCAGGCAGAAGCGATGTCAGTACAGTTTAGTTGTTACGTTTTCCCCTTCTATTTATCACATACATCACAAGTCCCATTTGTAAAAAAAAAAAAAAAAAAAAAGAAAAAGGTAAAGATAGAGGACAAGTTCACTCTGGGCTCTCTAAAACAAAATACACCAACATAGGATGATGATTTCAGGAAAGAGCTGAACACTTAATTTTTATGTAGATTATTTTCCAAATTACATTAAATTTACAGTAAGTCACCTGCTGGTCTTGAGTCAGTTGACAGTTCAGGGTTGTCGAACGGGTGTCCATAGTTTCTCATTGATGGGCCCACCCCCTCATATCATCATCACATAATGTGTTCTTATCTTATAACAACGCATCAAATTTCAGACTGTCTCCTGGATTTTAGCATCACTTAATTTAGAAATATTCTCTCTTTACTCTAGTGTGACACAAAAATCAAACATGAATCAGTTGTATTGTAAAATATTTGATCACAACACAAACACTTGGTTTTTGCTTTATTTTGTTGTTAAAACATATAACCACTACTGAAATTCCCTGCAACTCAACTTATGGGCTTTTTGGTTGCAATGAAGAAAACATTCAGGGGGGAGATTTCTCCTCAGATGTGGAGATAGATCTTCTTCTGAAACAAAAAAAGACCATTTAAATTTAGAATTGCCATTAGAATTTTCAAATGCAGTCCAAATGAAGGCCCAGTACCTTGTCTGCTCCACATCCTCAATAGTCTCTGGCAGACGGATGTTATGTGTCTCAGGGAGAAAAGAGGCTCCCAGCCCTCCAGTAAGAGCCACCAAGGAGAAAATAGTACTCGGGAAATGGTCCCACACTTCTTCGAGAAGCATGATCAGGGGGGATACAGACACGCCTATACGGGCTATGAAGGAGGTGTAACCCAATCCATTTTGCCTGTGTAACCAAACATACAACTCAACTGTAACAATCAGGGTCAAAAAGTGTCAGGATACAACTGCTACTGCAACTCACTTCTAAAGACCTGGTCAGGGTGTTCAGTTATTCAGATGTGTCAGCAAAACTTCCTTCTTGGAAAAAGCATCTGGATATAGATACTGTTTGTAAATGTGCAAAATATAAGGTATTTATCAGATAGTTTACTGACCTCATCACTGTGGGGTAAAGCTCTGTTGTGTACAAAAATACAGTTGTGAAAGCTGCCTCTGCAAACATCTTGCCCAAAGCTCCCACAGCTGTCCGAAACGGCCCCTTATCTTAAAAGAAAAGGTTGTGAAAGAACATTTTTAGACTTCATTGTCCCAGAGGAAAAATTTTCACTAACAGTTCAACATAGAAACACATAAGACATAAAATAGTCCACATAAATACATTCATGTATCTCAACATAGTCAGCGAGGCAGATTGTTCAGTGTTGTGGGACAAAACCCTGCAACACTGCGAGCTCCCCTCCATTTTAAGGTCCTATATCTTCATCCAAATGGCAGTAATATGAAGTGATGATTCAGGAGGTGATCAGTGTAATTTGCTATTGTGTTAGTTGTTTTATGGCTCTATTGTTGATATTTAACACCAACCTGAATGATATTTAAAGCCACTATGTGGTAACGGTGTGTGTAGAACTTGACTGTATTCATGACTGTGCGCTCCTCAGTGGTAGTTTTCACTCATTTACTCTTCACTTGGGAAATAAAATTGATCATTTACCTTGTGGGATAAAAATGTTGCAGAATATACACAGTCCAGACAAAAGAAGAGTTCCGGCCTGATTCCACCTTCGGCCAATTTTGTGCAAGGTGAAAAAGATGAAGACTTTTGCAGGAATTTCAATTGCGCCATAGATGAACTGCGTGAGATAAATGTTCACACCAAATCCAGAGATATTGAAGCTGATTCCATAATACGTACAGGCCACTCCAAACCTGTGAACAGAAAGAGAGCACATTTTTTATATTAAAGTGACACATTTGCACCAGAAAATACTTCTTTCCAATTGGCTGGAAGTCATCTATAACAGGATACTTCAACTATCAAAAGTTAAAAGTGGACTAAGCGATTTTGAACGACTCATGTTACTATAGCTATCATCACACAACAGCGTGTCTTGGCATACTAGAAAGTAGGCTAAGCTGAATGTCTGTGGGTAAGTCATTTAGCATTATCTGGCACACAAATCATGGCTGGAATAGTATTGTGTGGAGGGGTATGGGATATGTTTTTGTTTGCCATTTACATAGCCAGGCCTGTGTACAGGGACTGGATTTATTTTCACTGCACACAGAGCAGACAGGTAGTGGACTGTGAGGAGATATTCGCTGAATATAACAAAAAGATATGAAGTGGATTAAAATCGCTTACCCCACCTTTAACCTTGTTCTAAATCAGTGTGCAAGGTGTACCATGTATCTGTACCATAGCAACAGTGCTTCTGCTTTGTGTTACCTTATAACTACAAGTCAACATGCACTGCTTGATGAAATGGACCTAACTATAAGTTAAGTAAGACAACACAATGTAGTGCTAACATTATTCTATTTTAGGACTGTCTTATTATACTGATTCCACAGCAACTTACCACTGACACACAGAAGAGATGTCATCTCTTTTTAAAAGTTTGTTGTTCTCAGGTTCACCGATCATATATGGGCAGTGGATTGTACAGATTATATATTTTTTTCAAGGTTTAATAGGTGAAAATTTCAGTTGTTTAAAGGCAAAACCAAAAGAATATATATACCACACAATGCCTGTAAGTAGGGCCACTCTCCTCATTTTGGGAGTCCTCACAAGGTCCAAATAGGAATATTTTCTATTTTCATCTTCTACAAGTATTACCTTGGACAGAATCTGGAGTAAAAAGGAAAACTTTGGTCAGAGTGGTAGTGGGTATATTTTTTTTTACTAGAAATGATCAGACTGTAAAATGTTGTACCTCTGGCTGTAGGTCCGCCACGAACTGCTCTCTGCCGTTGACTTTTGCACACATGTTCAGGTAAAAATGAGCACTGTTGATCTTTCCATTACTTATCAGCCATCTGGCAGACTCAGGGAGCCACCTATGACAAAGTTGATTAGCAAAGTTATTGTATTCATTTTATATTAAAATTAATGCTTAAGCCTCTTGAGGGGAGGTATTGAATGGATACAAATTTAGACAGACAAAACATTAAGTGTTACACAAAGGGCAATGACAAACAGAGGTAAGACATTAAAGAAAGAAGGTACTGGTACAGTGGGGGTATAAACAACGCAGTGTAAAAGAATAAATAACTTTGAGTGAATGCAACAGCTCACTCATCCACTCTGTATAGTGATCCTAAAAAATAAGATTAGCATACTTTAAAAGATTTGAACAGTTGTTGCATGGGGAGGATGCACTTGCATGTGTCTTTGGAAATGTCCAAAGATGCATGCAAGAGAGGTAAGTATTGGCTTTTGGAACTTTTAGTTATATATGGTTAAATGATCGAGTATTATATCTAGAAAAGGAGTATAGTAAGAATTTTTCAGGTATTGTGGAGTCAGAGGAGTATAGATTGCAGTAACGGGTTTTGTAAGGTTTTGGTGGAAAATATGATGGCTAAACAGATTTTTAAATTTTTTCCCATATAATACTCATGAGTCACACCTCTGCCTTATCAAAACTAGAAGTCGAACTGTCAATGACAAAAGGGATCTTTAAAGAGGTAATATGTAATTTTGCCACTAGCACTGCAGTTTTAAGATTGCAACTAGGTGTGTGCTCTTACGTGTGCTTGAACCATAGGCTTGAATTCATGAGCGAGCATAATCCGAAACACAACAGTTTTCATTCAGCTATCTCATGGGAAAACACCGGCATGCATGTGCCTTTTCACACAGTCATGTACCTCTCCTTACCTACCAATGTTCCTGGCACAGACAGCGCAGCGAGCAGGCATATTGGCATAATAGTCACAGAAATAAAGGCAGTGTGACAGCTTCACACAACATGCTGGTAACTCAGGTAAACTCCCACTGCAACGTTATAGTAATATTTTTATCAGGTTAAGGTTGAACCAATCTTGTTACATGACAATGTTACATTTACTGCAGTTAGCGACGTGATAGAGGCATTAACTTGCCTGCCGCTTTTCAGTAACTAACATTAACTTACTCGTGTATCTTTAACCAGAGACTCAGCAATGTGAGCACAACTAAATGTATTGCATTATTATGTATTATGTGGGTCATGTAAGTTTCCAGCAGCAGAGGTGGTGGAGAAGCTGTGTACCCGGGTATCAAACGACAATAAATCGAAATAGAGCATTATGAAGCAAACAGCTATAGATCCATGCTATAGTAGCTAGGTTCTCCTGCCTTGCATCAAGGCTAGTATAAAGAAATCGCTCCACATTTTGCCTTGTATTTTTACAACATTTCTTTACCGGTGGTAATAATACCGGTGGTACATAGGATAGTAATGTGGAAACCCATAACATTATTATGTATTGATAACATTATCAACTGCTCAGTGTTAGATGGCGAGCTAATGTGACTCTCTCTGTGACTCCAGCCTTTCTGATGTTTACTGTTTTCTCCTGACATCATCTGATTCTTGTTTGGCCCTATGTGGAGTATGTGTTGGAGCCTGTGTTGTGCTGGGAGCCAGTTGTTTTATGGTGTCACTGCATTTCGTTAACTGTGGTGTTGTCACTGAAGTCGGCAGGAGGCTCGGGAGTGCGCATGCAGCTACATGCATGACCTGGTTTCTTCACATTACAAGCAGAATAGTGGCTGTTCCAAGCAACAGAGAAAACAGGGGTGTGCTTCATTTCTAAATGAGGCTACAGCAAAAGTGATTTCATTAAAAAACTATGTATAGCCCTTTAAACACTGTAACATAGTTTTGATGGTACTCAAGGGAATAAAGAATTACTTGATATTTGGCTTGCTGGTGTTAGGGCAGCTTCATACTGTAAAATTTAAAGTCAGGGAATTGCTTGGTACGGCTGAGAGCGTAATTATTATTTTTTCTTACCACCAAGAGATCATGGCCAGAAACAGTGGAGTGGTTACTGTGGTGGTGAGGTACCTCCAGTCATTCACAAAATAGGCCACAACAGGTAGCAAAGCAGTACAAATACTCCAGTCAATGCTCATAAAAACGCCCACTGCAGTGCGATGCTTAATGTCCACCCATTCAATACCTACAAAGAGCAATGATAACAAATCAAATCAAATCTATTAAAACATACTTAATTATAATTACGGTAGACTCAACAGGTCATATCTTTTAAGTTAAAACACAGAGTAGAGAAAAAATAAGTTAACTTAAAACAGAGAGTGTAGTACCTACATTTTCACTACAAGTGACTTTTACCTTTTTTACTTAGTTTTTGTTTTCTGAGAATCGTTTTAATAAAATTAGCTCTTCAACTTAAAAAAGACAGATATTATGATTTTTTTTAAAAACTCACAAAGGACCACGGTGATTATACTTATTCCAGAAGTACCAAATCCAGTAAAGAACCTCATGGCAGAAAACATGGATAAATTATATGAGAAAGCACTTGCAAATCCAAAGAAGGCAGTTGTTATGTAGGACACCAGAAGCATTCTTCTTCTGCCAAACCTGTGAGACAAAATAATTATAAATACATCTAATAATTAAGCTAATCTAATAATTAATAAAAAAAAAGGGTTGTTTAAAATCTAGGATAGTACTCTTCATTGTGTAAAATTAAATATAGCCTTAGATCAATATATTTCAGTGCGTTGGTTAGGTTAATTTTATGGTGTGGGTAAAGGTTAAAAATAGGGTCATGTTAAGGTCATGTGAGGTGAAGGTTCACTCATCGACACTTTAATGAACATCAAATTTTCTTAAGCTGTGAATGTTAACTTTCCAAATAAGAAGTGCTGCATTTCATTTTTAGGGCTGGAGCAAATTGAGCTCCTCTATCCATGAGTCCACTATGTGCATACTAAATTTATTATGGGAGGGCTGCAACAGTGGAGTGCCTTATCTGGCCACATGCCTAAGGGCAGCTACACTGGCCGTATTTTACTTTTATGTGTGGACTATGGATTCTTGACTCGATACAGGTGTTGTTAGCCATATTTGGCAGTTGTGAGACAGACATCCAAGACAGATGGTACTACACCATAGAATTAAACTATAATAACAATGATTATACTGTAGCAAAAAAAGGCATTTTGAATGTGTATGTTTCGGGGGTTCCAGGGGTAGAAATGTGCTCAAGTTAAAGGCATGAACACCTGTCACTAAGATAGCCAAATACTGCCGCTCCAAGCATAACTCCCATGAAGAAGATAGTGGCTGTGGCTCTGTTCAATCTTCTCTTATCACAAACCAGATCCCACTATGGGGGAGACACAGACAACACAGAAAAGTAAAGCTTAATGTGGCTAATTTGAGATTAAAATTAGTTTAAGAAAAAAAACCCTCACCTCTGTGGCCAGAGTAGACTTGAAGGTAGTGTTATCATACACCCATCCAGTCTGGCATGGCACCGTGGGTAGGTCAGTAATGTTGGAGGAGTTGAGCAGCAGATGATACTGAGGCTCTGCAAACATCTGACAGGAGTTTGGTGTCCCATCCTCCTGTAGTGGAATGCTAACAAGAAGCCTCTCTGCCTGGGATAAATTCCTAAAAATACCTCCGTCATCCAGAGAGCTGATGTCACAGTGGTGCGAGGGAACAGCCGCTATGAAATTATTTAGCAGAAAGTGAAAAGGCAAAGTCACACGGGGAATTACCATCAAGAGAATCGTCCTTAATTGGAATCTCCCAAAACCATCCACCTCTGCCAGCATATTCTCAAACTTCATCTTTGCAATAAATTATGCAACGCTTCCAATTTGGAATGAAGGAATTAAAAGAAAATATCACAAAGCACATAAGATGTTAGTTTAAAAGTGAGCCTCCAGTCATTTCCACACTTCTGTTGGTTAGATTTCAGCTAAGAGAATGTGAGTGGTTAGTAAATGAAAACAGAGAGTTAGTGCTCACCTGTAAAATAGCAGTCTGACAAGTAACATTTTACTTTAAAAATCAATCATTTGCTACTGACCTCATAATACCGAAGTACATGTCTGTTGATAATGTACAATATCAATCAACGTCAAACAAGTTACTTAATATTAACAAGAGGATCACTGTCTAAAGATTCAACACATTCAACACAGCATATTCATAGATATACTACTAAAAATACACAAAGTATCATGAATGTGAAATATCAGTTAAACACAACAAAATACCTTGATGTGACAAAGAGTGTAAATACTTGAACCATTTTAATACATAAAATAGCTGCTGCTAATAATTACAGATATGTGTGTTGGCCAGAGATTGACTCCTAAATAACTGGTGATCATCTGATTTCACCTGTAGCGCCACCATCTGCGCCGTCATCATTTTCACTTTTCACTTTTTCCAGTATATTGGTTTATGACAAAATATCTGCGAAGAATGACATTACCATCAACCTCATCTGTACTTCGTGCTAATTAACAAATCTCAGCATTCCAACATGCTAAACCAAGATAGTGAACACAGTAAACATTATACCTGCTAAACCTTATACCTGCTAAGCATTATCAGTGAGAGCATGTTAGCATGCTGATATTTAAAAAGCACTACTGTGGCTGAATTTGTCATTTGAATATAGAACTTCTGGCGAGTATTATTCTTAAGTTATAATTGTATTCATAAGAATGTGTCAAAACCAAGAAACAGACAGGCAGGCAAATAACACCCGTCAATCCTTTCATCATCTACACCTTCTTATCCTTTCCAGGTTGCCATCACCAGGCTGCCACATGATAATGAAATGTACCTCTATACCCTTGACCATGGGTATAATGACTTTAACAAGCATGTCACCATGAAGCGTTTGATTACAATAAAACCAATAGTTGTGTTTCATTTAGTATAACTTTATTAGCAGATACAAGTAAACATACAGTTAAGATGGACATACACTGTACATTTTACAAATGTTGTTAAATGGAATAGCATACAGTGTATGACTTGAGCCTGTTTGTGACACAATTTTTGAACCGCTCAACTCATTTTAGAGTAGGACCGAATTTACTTTGTTGGGAGTCATTTGCCCTGCTGTAAGCTATACATGGGAACGAGGGCTGATCAACAGCTCCCAAACATTAGTTGGTTTAATTAGGTGACATGTCAGAATTTTTGGTTGGTCGTTGTCGGAGTATTGGCTGTTGCATGGTTTAAGTAGAGCAAGAGTCGATTCCCAACAATTAGTGCATTTTTTTCTAGTGGACCGATGCACTGCTACTATTCGACATTGGATTAGCCCTCACTCCCCTCTGTGCACTGCAAGACAAATGACGCTTAATGAACCTGAAATTCAACCCGACTCTAAAAAGCGTTGGCAACAAATCATAGTGTATCCCCAGCTTTATACTTCTCTTGGGTTTCTTCTCCTGTGTTCTGTTGGTTCAATAATTTATTGGGATTTTAACCATGTTTAAATGTTAAAATCAACTCATCTTCAATTCTTAAAACTTCAGTAACATATATTCAATAACATATATACTGTGGAGAGGTTTAATCAGTAAGTGTGATTTTTATTGAATCTCCTTCCTCCTTGTTGATTGTATCCTGCAATATAGATACAACTTAAATTAGTAATTTTATCATGCATTACTGAGTAGAGTAAAGGACATGAACAACATTTTTTATTGACACAGGCAAATGATTAAAACATGTGAAATATTTAGGAAGATGTTATGTAAACTGTAGGTAGCGGGCAGCGGATATATGGTTACCCACTTGCCTTTGCAGGGTTGACTGGATTATTCTTTAGCAGTGTGGATCAGTAAGGTGGCTAATCGTTCACTGTAGCTTTAATATTGAATTACATGTAATCTTCCTTTAACACATTTCCTCTTTACCTTGGTTTCTCAATTTCCTCGATGAACTCTGGCAGTCGGGTGTTTAATGTTTCAGGCAGGAGTGAAGCCACTAAACCAGACCCGACTGCGACAGCACAGTAAGTGACCGCAGGAAGGAGGTGCCACACATCCTCCAATAGCATGATGAGCGGTGATATGGACACGCCCAGCCTTGCCAGAAACGAGGTGTAACCTAAACCATTTTGTCTGAAATATCAAAGCACTGAGGTTAATGTAAACCTGTAGTACATGTGGTCACAAAAGTATAGAAGATCATTGTCTGTGGTCAAACTTACATACAGTAAGTCTATTGTTGACTAACCGTACGACTGTAGGATAGAGTTCAGTTGTGAAGAGGTACATGATCGTGAATGAGGCTTCTGACAGGGCTTTTCCAAGGACTGCCACAACGGTACGAATAACCCACTTATCTGAGGGAAATGTTACATTTGATATTTGATCAAGAGAATTGCCATATTTGTTCCAATCAATTAAATTTCAATTCAATTGTATTTATCTAGAGCCAATTCATAAAAGTCCAAAATGTTATCTCATGGCACTTTTGATATTGAGCAGGTCTAGACCACTAGATTTAATTAAAAAACTACAAATAACCTTCTGGAACAAACACGTTGATGAAGAGACAGAAACCAGTTATCAGCAGGGCTCCCATCTCACCAGGCCTTCTACCAACTTTCTCCAGGAAGACATACACACCAATCTTCATTGGCATTTCGATGGATGCAAATATTAATTGAGTGAGGTATGGGTTTAGTCCAAACCCAGATATATTCAGACTTATCCCATAATATGTAAATGCAACTCCATACCTAGAAAATGGAAAAAAACATTACATCTTCCTCTTTTGACATGCCAATGTTAACCTTAAGGTTATTTGTGCAAGGCTCTAACTGTAGAAACATGGCTATTTTCATTATAACTGATAATGCATTCTAACAGACAATGCATAAGCCATTATAGCAGCATAGTAAAATGTCCTTCAGTTATATACCATATTTCTTATTATATTAACTACATTTAATTCATGAAATTTAATAACAATAATATTACATATAAGAAAGATGTCTATCATTAGTTTACATTCACATGGATTTGATTGATGTCACACTATGTTAAACAAATAGTTTAGTATTTTGGGAAATACACTTATTTGCTTTCTTTCTGAGAGTTAGATGACAAGATTTATACTAATGAACTACAAAGCTGGAGTCAGACAATACTGAACTTAGCTTAGCCTAGAATGAACACTGGAAACAAGGGGAAACAGCTAACCTGGGTCTGCTTCGAGTTCAACACCCCTTAAAGTTCACTTATAAACATGTTGTGTCTGGCTTCTGTAATTCATACACAAACAGAAATCTGAAAGCATCAATCTGTGGTTTTAGAGGGAGGTGAGAGGGTGCTGGTAGGTGTACTTTTGATCTTTGGAGAGAGCTCAGCTAGTTGTTTCTCATTCGTCCAGTCTTTACACTACCCTCCTGACTTCAGCTCCAATCATGCTGAACCATTCCTTTAACCCTTCTCATGAAAATGACACTTACCATACTATACCAGAGCATATAGAAAGCCTCCTAATATTTGGGGTCTTGAAAAGATCTACGAAAGTGTACTTGTCATCTCCACTTTCAGCTTGTGCAGATTCCAGTAATGCCTGTGAGAAAGCAGCAACACAATTCATTCAAAACACTTATGCACATGACAGTATTTTTTTTATTATATCACTGGCAGATGTCAGTTAACCAAAGTGTGAACAATGTTGAAATGTGTAAAAACACCTGTGGTGTGACGGTAGCCATACACTTGGTTCTGTTGTTCATCTCGGCGCATTTCATTATGTAATGATGAGCAGTGTCTGCCTTCCCCTTAGCCAATAGCCACCTTGCAGACTCTGGAAGCCACCTGAGGCGACAAACATGGTGAGTTTAGTGTCACACTAACGTCAGATAGGATGCAGCAGATTATGCTGCAAAGTAGATGAAACTTACCTCCAAGCAATTACAGCCAGAATAAGGGGTGAGGTCACGACCAGAATGAGCATCCTCCACTCATTGACATAGTATGCAATTCCAGCCAGAATGCAGTTTCCAAGTGTCCAATCCAGGCTTATGATTACACCCGAAAATGTCCTGTGTTCAATGCTGAACCATTCAACATCTGGAGAAATGTCAGCACAGGTGAAAAGTCACAGGTCAGTTTTCTTGAAACTTGTATGTAGGTTTTTGTTAAACCAAAAGTGAATTCAGACTTAACATATTCTATTTTGATCATCTCAGTGGTGCGTATGGTTTTAGCATAGCCTACTTACTTAGGACAACAGAGATGATACTTATTCCTGCAAGTGACATCCCTGTAAAAAATCTCATGATGACAAACATTATATATGAGGTGGAGAATGCACTCAGGACTGCAAATGTCATGGATGACAAATAAGACACCAACAGCAACGGCCGTCGGCCAAACCTGAAAAAAACAGATGTTACAAGCAATGATTATGTACAAAACTACTGAAATACATCTTGCACATACAATATATTCTCAATTCACAAGACAGCACATTTTGCCAACAGATGTTCCACTAATTGTCCTTGAATTTCTTTTGCCTATTTATGTTTGCTTGTGTATCCTTTATACTATCAATGTAGAATATTCTTATTGCACACTTTTTGTCTTGTTAACAAGAACCTCCTGTACTACAGGTATAGTTTTATACGTAATGTTGCAACAACCACTTTTCTTTGGCATTTTTCAAAATCAAATTAAAGAAGCGCCTCCACCTCATCAAATGTGTACTGCTGCAGGTGGGCTCCTCTTAAGCTTGAAGAGAATGACTCCTTACAGACTAGCACAATAGATGTCAAGATATCTTGACTTTTAGTCTCTAGCCAAGGTCAAGCTCCAAAAATCAGAATCAGAATCAGAAGGAGCTTTATTGTCAAGTAGTGTGTTACACATACAAGGAATTTGCTTTGGTGATAAGGTGCAACATGTAGACAAATATACAGTTGACATAAATAAATGTATAAATATATATGGAATGAACAATTGCAAGTTATATAAGAATAATAAAAGAATAGAGAAAATAATGCAACTATTTGCATAGAATTTACATGTGCATTACTCCGGTTTGTGCAGACATATTGCAATGGAAGAGGATACTGTGTACATATATAAATTGACAAAATATAAAACTATAGAAAAACAAAACAATTAACAACAAATATGTGCAATATGCCAGGTTTGTGCATGATATGAAATGAAATAATATTTACTAAAATTTATTATTTTTATTTAAAACACTGAAAATTATATGTTTCATGATGAAATAACCCTGATGACATCGCCAAGGTTATTTTTTCAGACCTTGGGAAGTTCCGCCAAAGCAACAGATGATATTATGCAACTGTTTGGCTGAGTAGAACTCTTAATGACAAATGGTCTGAAAGGCACCTTTCATCTTATCTGATGTTTGTTACAGAGAGTGAGTGACGCTTTTGACTTATGGGGGACATATTTTGCTTTTTCCTTAACAATTTTACCTGTCACTGAGAAACCCAAATAACGGGGCTCCAAACATAACACCACTAAAGAAAATGGTGGCTGTTGCTTTGTTCATTCCTTTTTTGCTGCACACAAGATCCCACTGCAAAGAAACAGTTGAAAGCATTACAGTAAGTCATTTTGCACTTTTTGTCTGGAAGTCGAATTTTGGCAGTTTCACATGGTCAAAACCACCAACCTCTTACTTTTGCAATTCATTTCAAAATTTATTTCAATTTCAACATGTGATTACCAGAAATATGTCTTTTGTATATCTGAACTATTCTTTTACAGAATACAGATGCTGGTGTCCTCTCTCAGAGGAACATAACATTTGATTAAAATACACTTAACTTGAAATAATAATCATATACACTGAAGACACTTACCTCTGTTGCCAATGTAGATTTAAATGTGCTGTTGTCATACACCCATCCGTTCTGACACTGAACAGTAAATGCATCCTTGCTACTGTTCAAGCCTGACAGAAGTTGATACTGGGGCTTTGAAAACATCTGACACGAGCTAAGAGTCCCATCCTGCTCTGCTGGAATACCAACAGCCAGTTTTTGTTCCAGAGTTAAATTCCCAAAGATGCCTCCATCATCTGAAGCATTAACGTTACAGTGGTGAGAGGGAACAGCTGCCATGAAGTTATTCAGGAGGAAGTGACATGGCATAATGATTCGAGAGAGCATTTGAATCAAGACTAGCTTGATTTGGAATTTTCCAAATCCATTAATTTCTGAAAGTATGCTGTCAAATTTCATTGCCGTGCATCCAGGGTTAACAGGAAGCCAAATGTGGTAACAGTAAAGCGAAGCCGGGTCTTACAGACCAGACATGATACATTTACTTACACCATGTTAATCATTACATTATCATCAACCATCAACATCAATCATTTTACAACCCTGTTGTAACATGATGATTAAATTCACCTTGTACCTTGTACCTTGAATTACCATTATCCACAGCATTTCACTGTACGTATATGATGCAATTTACGGCCTGTCAAAAATGGGCTCTCTTATGATGGTGCAATCACTAAAACCATCATAGACAACATTTAAATATGCTACATCATGATGTGTCTCATTAAGTTAAATATGTGCAGGTATTGTAAGTCTGGTCATTTCATGCTATGATGCTACATACTCTTATTTTGTAACACAGTGGGCCAAACAACAAGCACAGTTACTCACTGCTTTAAACTAAATGAAAAAATGTTTCCTGTATTTTATTTTTATTGAATTAGATTTTTTGTATATTAAAGGCCTTTGTTGCCAAAACTGTGACAGAAGTTCAGTCTGTTTGAGTGTTTCCATCAAATTCCATTTTTCCACCTTTCCAACACATGTTTAAACGACTCCTCAGAGCTTCTTCACTACATCACTATCAAATGGAGCCACAATTGAAGTATCATAGTCACAATTCTGCTGTATCATATCAAATGTCACAAAAATGCATTTTAAGAACTAAAAAAGGAATTGCCACTTTTGCGAGACAGTTTGGAAAGAAAGCAACAGTGCACTAGCTGTTGACCTCTGATGTCTGGTGGTTGCACTTTCACTCAACCAGAAAAAATCACACAAATTATTTAAAGTAGTTGACATTTGTTTTCTAATACTTCACTCTTATCTGTAAAACATAATTTCTGAAATAATCAACTGCATTCCCCACTATTTTTAGTGAAAAACTATTAAGAGAAAGTGTTTCTTGCAGCACTAATTTAACATAACTGTGTGTAACTTAACACTTTTACAATATGGTCAGAAAAAAGGGCGAGGAGCTCTACAATGAGAATATGCTTAATACGTGCACAAGTACAAGAGTGTGTATTATGCAGTTAAAAACCTTTAGATCGGCAACTACTCTGGATTGCAACATGTTTCAAGCTTTGTGCTTTTCCTCGAACCAATTTGCAACCTGCAAAATATGTTTTGTTTTTTTGTTGTTTATATTTTTAAATCTGCGGTAATTCACAAGAAAGTATAGTGGTCTCATTTTTATGAAAGTGACTTTCGCAGAACTTCAATTAGTAGAAAGACTTGCTCTCTTTTGTCAAGGAGCCAGAGAGATCATTACAGTAATTCATATCTAGTTTCATATCTGTGCAGGATGTGAGAAGTTATGGTTATATTGTGGGACAATCATAAACTCCTCAATGAGACCATGGGGTCACTAAAATCAAAGGGATTCATCTTTGTGGGAACATCAATCACTAAGGAAATTCAAATGAGAACAACAATTAAAAGCAGGAGCAATTACTTTTCAAATTCTTACCTTTCCAACCATTAATGTAGCTTCACTTAATAACTGAAAGGGTACTGCAAGAAAAACAAAACAACTTTAATTAACTAATTGTTAACTACAGTGTGAATTTAAATAGAAATAACGACTGATTGTGAATATCAGTGTCTGGACTGCAGCTGTAGCAGAGTAATTTCTCCATTCCCATATTACTTCTGTAAACCACAGTTTTATATTCAGATTTAGTTCCATGTAAGGGCATCCTGTCAAAGAGAACTGCAGTCTTACCTCATCTATTTGCAGCAGCTTTATAATGTGCAATTTAACCTGAATAATATTAACCCTATTTCATTGCCCAGTTTGACAGCAATGACCAAATTATTATTAATATAAACTGTATGTGCTGCATTTCAAATCACTCTAAAATATTCTCAGTTTTGTAAAGCCAAGTTCACAAGGGTCAACGTGCTGCGGCTGCATGATGCTAACTGAGCTGTGTCTGAAGGGGGTTGGAGGCAGGAACACCTTTTCCTCTCTCTCTTTAAATACAGTAGCATACATGAAAGAGCAAGTCTACACAATGAGCAAGTTGGTAGGGAACCTGAACCCATAACAAGTACTCAAATTCTCTTTTTCCATTATCATGCACTCAAATCATCAGGATGTCTACAATAATGGATCGACTGGCGAGGAGTTTGTTGGACAAACTTTTGTCTTTTGTCGTTGCTTCTGGGAGGAATACTGTAAGTAGTGGATGTTTGGCAAGCAATTACTTGCTTCCTTAATCCTCCTTCAACTTGTTAATGGTGGCTTTCTTGTGTCATTTTATATCAGTGAAAATAAGCCAAATCTTTGTTTCATTCACCCTGTTGTGAATTTCATTTGGTCAAATTTTCTCAAAGTCTGCCAGCTATTGACTTTGATGGAGACATGCATGTATAATGATAAAGGGATGGGCTAAATTTAGTATCATGTCAGTAAGTCTTTGGGGGGTTTATTCTTTATATTGAGATTCAGTGGTTCTCTCATTCAATAAACTATTAAATTGCAGCCTCATTTCTCTAATTGCTGCGGCACAATAGAATTATAGTGTAACTATAATTTAGTGAAGAAAATATCTGTTTTTGTATACATGTTGATTACAACTATCTGGGCTACAGGTCTCCCCTGAACATTTAGGTGATGTTTGCTGTGTTGTGATAAGAGGGTATTTTTGGAGACTGTTCAAAAGATGTGCATGTTTCTCATTAGTGGTTGAAGTAAGACAGTCTAATTACATAATAACATGGAAACGTCTAATCTGCTGGAGCTCAGTTCTTGCATGGGTCATCCCAGAGACCAAGAGTTCACCCGTTTGTCAAGGATGCTGACTCCCTGTTTCCATGGCAACAGTTCAACATACTGAAGTTACTGCCATACTAGGACACAGAAACTCCTGTAATGCTTGATGATGGTTGAGGGTTTAGACGAAGTGGAACCAAGCGTGAACAATAGCGTGGGCATGGGACAGTGTCCAAGAGTCTGAAACTTTTAGTAACCCTGCAGCTGCATGTATCATAGGGCCTTTGTATTGTAGTGTAGTTAAAATGGATTCATGCAATCTAATGTAATTTTTCTAAGGAACAACCTTCCAACCATCAATCCAGTAATGTTGATCCACATTATGCCACACTACATGCTGCAAATTAAAACAGAAATGTGTGCAAGAAACGTCTACAATGATGGATGGTACTGCCATTCATTGCAGTTTTTTGTATTATTGGTGAATACTGTTTTTTGTTACCACTGATGTTTTATTCTCCTAATGGAGTTGAACAGCAGCTACGAATATCCAACTGTCAGCGTTGGATGAAGTAAGTAAAATAGTACATTGAAAAATGTACTATTAAGTGTAAGAGATCTGTGACTATTATACTATAATTTATTATATAATTTTAAAAAGCATTTTATTGTTGATGATGGCTGAGGTGGTGTAAAGAACTGCAACTAAAAATTATTTTCATTATGGATTAACCGGCTGATTATTTTCTCAATTAATCAATTGATTGAATCATTTGTTTGGTTTGTAAAAAATATAAAAATAGTGAGAAATTCCTTCACAGTTACCCAGAGCCCAACTATGCAATGCTTGTTTTCTCTAACCAACAGTACAAAATTTCAAATTATCAAAAAAAATATTATATGTTATGTAATGACAAATCTTAACTTGTAAAGTAACTAAAGCTGTAAAGCTGTAAATAATTGTAGTGGAGTAAAAAGTACAATAATATGTAATAAGTTTGCCTTAGTATATATTAGTTGTAAACTCAATCTGTTAGGCATTTCAATTCAATATTAAATTGCAAATGCTAAGGATTAGCCTCATGAAAACAATAGTGTTCCTCTGTCCACTTATACGGCAAATTAAATTTTTCGTTCCTACACAAGACAGAGCTAGTGTGCTCAAGGGACATGCAAGTTATTCAAATGACATGTTAACTTTCAAGATAAGTATGTTTTCCATCGGTAAACTTAGTATTCCTCTGAGTGTGTTAACCCAAAAAATGGGTAAACAGGACCTATTTGAAATGGACTAAATTTGTAAAATACAGCTGTACTCAGGTGTGAAATAATGTAAATGAATGATTCCACAAGTAGTTGTGGACTAAGGATCCAAAGTTTTGTTCCGGAAAACTGCTGTTCAGATTGCTGTGACATTTATGTAGATATTTATTGATCCACAATAGGTAATGTTTTTGATGATCCCCTAACCTTTATTCTAGTGCTACCATGAAAAAAATCAACTCATAATCTTACAGTAGATTGACTGATATGATGTTTTCTGCCCACTTTCAGGCTCCTATCGAGAGAAACCCATCTGATTTTAATGACTAAATTATTTCTAGAGCCACCCTCAAACAAACCTTTTACCTTTTAACCCTGCTATTTTTAAGGATCTAATAATAGCAAAATCATGTTTGTTCTGTCCAGGACTTGTGTTTTGTGACTTTTAAACAAGTACAGGCTTCTTAAATCAGGCTGCTTCAGACTTTGAGTGCTACAGATTCAATTCTATTATTTTCTGTTATGAATTTCATCATATATATTTTCTCTGTCAAGTGCCTTTAATAAAATTATATTTGAAGTAACTACACTGATTGTGTGCATAGCATGTCCATTCTGTATTTCAGTCACCAAATCTGCTCATTGACTCATTTGCTTGGGTGTGTTTTTGCAAGGGTGTCGAAAAACTACTCAACTCAGGGTCTATATACATATATAGACCCTGAGTTGAGTAGTTTGCACAGCTGAAATTAAAGAGTATGTTATACTATGACAAGATGAATTACAGCTCATCTTAAAAAAAAACATATCTGATGAACGATGTACTCATGTTGGTTTGCAGTGTTATGACACCACCTCCTGGTGAATGTCAGAAAATGTTGTGTTTGAGAGTAATAGACTTGTGTCTTGCTTTGTGTTCAGTTAGATCTGCATGATTTGGATTCCCTGCTGTTTTCCAAACAGTAGAAGAATCCTGTTCTGAACCTGATCTTGTATTCCCTGGCTTTTAACCCAGCATGAGAGATGTGGGGTCTTCTGTTGTTTGTATGCGTTCTATGTGTTTTATTTGTTTTAAGTGTTTTATTGTGCAACACTTTGTAAACCTTTGTTTTTTTTAAGTGCTATATAAATAAAATGGATTAGATTGGATTGGATTTATCTAGAGATTAGTAGGCACTAACATCAACAATTGCAATAGGATGTCGATATTGAATGCAATTTCATATTAGGTTATGAAAGCTCCATTTTTTGTTCATACACTAACCTGAAAAGGTGTAAGCAGCACAACTGCTTAATTTCAGTTTTGTGCTAACATAAGTGATTTTATAGACACTTATATAATTATATTACACTTTGCACTGGATAATTTAATATATAGAATAATTTTCTATCAGTGACTTTGATACAATAATTGATTGCCAGAATCATTCCAGAAAATAATTTGATGGCCTTTTTGATAGATTAGCTGTAACTATTATTTAACTACAGTAACAAAACAAACAGCTGGTGTTGAGTGAGGCAGGAGGTGGCCTAGTATTTGTACTATGTATAAAACAAATACACTCTCAGATTTAGTTCTTAAATGGAAATGCTGACAGCTTTTGCAGTGCTGATATTTGTTGCAATGATAAATGAGAACAGTGGAAGGAAAGAAACCTCACTATGTAAACAAGATGAAAACAGCCACCCAGTTGTTTTGCTTATGCTCTTGGATGTGAATGCTGTTACCCCCTTGATATTACATACCATTCCATTTAGAGCAATGGCGGCCCTGATGCAACTGCCAAAGCAAACCTGCACTTCCTATTGGGGATAGGAATGACTTAGAGAATTACATGGTAATATTGCAAAGTGGACTAATGCTGAAATCTCTGGATCTAAACAGTAAACAATTAAATTGTAATTGTTAGAATTTGAATATTTCTATCATTGTCACGTTTACTTATGTTTACACCCATGTTAGCCTAAATGAAAATTGTTTTCAGGAGTATTTTATATAAATAACATGTAATATCAAACACTAAAATGTGGTTTCATATTATAATACACCCTTAAAAGAAAATGTCTCTTTGACCTGAAACTGTTTGTCTTTGTCTTAATGAAGGTATTATTGGTGGCATCCAGGACATTGTGAAACAGCATTAGAGATGGAGCCAGAAGCTGAAGACCAAGACACAAATGATAACTTGGTCCCTTGGTCAGGTTCAGATGGTTCCCAGGAACTTTGTGTCTCTGAGTCCTACTATGAAGATGATGCCAGCGATGCAGAGTATCCTTTAGATCCCCAACCTGCTCATAGCCAGAAGTCTGACCTTGAGTCCCCAGAATGCCTCCAATCGCAACACTGGGAATCTGCAGGTGAGCAACAGTCCCTGCCTGAACTTGGCAGTGAAGAGGATGTTTCATACCAAGAAGAGGATGACATCTACTATAGTGAATCAAGAGAGTCCATTACAGAGTCTCCTCACATCCAAACCTCACCAACATCACTGTCTCCACACCCAGAGCACGCTGACTCTAAGCCTCACGCTGGCCAGATATCCCAGCCGCATTCCAGGTCCTCTTCCTCCTCTCTTGGCTGTGCTGCTGACATGACCCTGGCCTTGACCCTGAGCACAGAACAGCCCCTGGGAGCCAGTAATAGGCAGGACTCGGGGACTGGGAACAGGAGGATTGAATCCTCAGAAGAAGGAGGGAGTAATGAAGCACCTCCTGCTTCTCTCTTCTTTGGAATTTCAGGCGAGGCTGCTGAGCAGGCAGAGAAGTGGAACTCAGAGTCTGACACAGATCTGTGCAGACCAGACAGCCACGAAGCAAGGTACACACGTAAGTATCTATCTTCTACCCTCACTTGTTATACTTCAGTGGACGTATGAAGTGAGTGCAAACTGTACAGCATGCAGTAAATGTTTTTTCCTAAATTTAAATTATGTATAATTTTTTAATAGATTACATTTCATTTTGTGTTTGTTTAAATGCAGTCCGAGGCACAAATTAACTTTTGATAATAATCTTCAATTACATGTTCTGACTGTAATTGTTATAGGTGTTGTATGAAGCAAGAGACATAATTTAATCGATAAATTGCTTGTGCAAAGCACTATGGGTGCTGGTTACTTTCATGCTGTAACGTGAAGTCTATTTGAGGTGGACTTACAGGGAGAATTCCCATGGCTTTAACTGTCAGAGCAGGATAAGAATAAAATATGACCATATGATGAGGCAGGCAGAAACAAATTTGACAGACACCAGCATGTGTCACCCTGGCCTGTCACCCGATGCCTTTTCCAATCGTTAGACTTGACTGCAATGGAAAGTGAACTACTCACTTGCCTCATGGTCCCCCCAAAGTTAGATGTAAGAAAATATGATGCTTTTATTAGTGTGCTTGCGTCAGCAGGGGCAACTTCTTAATCTTTTCTTACTTGTTATTACTGTGCTTGCTTTAAATAATTATTTTAATTGTTGGTTTCATCTACAAACTGAGCAAATAACTGAGCAAATTATACCAAAGGTATCAAACAAACAAACAAATGTTTAGAAAATGTAGGTAGTAAGGTAGTTAGACTTTGCTGAGCTCTGAACAGTTAAATACCGTAGCTTCTTAAATTTCCACTGACTGACAAAATATCAAAATAAAATGTTTGCTTACTGTTTAATTACAGATTTGTATGTTTTCATCTTCCTCACCTCCCTCCCTTCCTTTTCTCTTTCACTGTCCCTCTCTCTGTCTGCTCTCTTCTCCGTCTCAGGGCTTGTTCGCAACGAGAGCCAATCAGAAAAACAGGTCAAGGAGACCAAGTCTAAATGTAAGCGAATTGCTCGGCTTCTAACCGATGCACCCAACCCTCAAAATAAGGGAGCCTTGCTGTTTAAAAAACGACGCCAGAGGGTTGAGAAATATACACTTGTAAGTTACGGGACTGGTGAGAATAAGTTTGACAGCGAAGACCAAATAGAAGAAGAAACTGAAGAAGTCCGATCAGCTGGGTATAACTTTGTTGCAACAAGTGAATCTGAGTTTGAGGAGGAGTACTCTGTTTACCACCAGCAGCATAATTTAAATCTGAACTGGGGAAGTGTTCAAGAAATGGAAGAACTACCAGAAACAAAAGGGAAGGGCGTTATGATGTTTGCCCAACGCCGCAAACGGATGGATGAAATTGTGTCAGAGCATGAAGAAATGAGGAGTAAAGGATTACCGGTGGAGGCATTAACAGAACCTGAATGTACAGAAAAACAGAATGTTTATGACACTGAGGACATGTACATACATACTGATCAGGCCAACTACATGGATGCAAATCTCAAGCAGCATGTAGAATACCAAGAAAATATTCAACAGATGAACAACCTATCCAATGTGCCAAAACCCTTGGTGCCAAACAGAACTGCAAAGCCTTTCCTGGGATTTCAAGTGAGCACACCTGCTCCTGTCATGCCAAGTGGCGTCGTTCCAGTGACAAAGAAGCATGAACCGAGATTCAGAGTACCTGTGCCTATTAACACTAACCCACAGGTTTGGTCCCCAACTGGAGACATCATAGCCTCAAGAGATGAGCGAATATCTGTGCCAGCAATCAAAACCGGCATCCTACCAGAGTCAAAACGGAAAGCCACTAATAAACAGGCATCAATGCTGGAACGAGGATCAGATCACCCTCAAAACAAAGGGGAAAGGAGGTCTTATATCGAGTCAGAGGAAGACTGTTTTAGTCTAGGTGCTGAAGCTTGTAACTTCATGCAACCCAGATCAATAAAACTGAAGAATCCCCCTCCAGTTGCCCCAAAACCTACCATCAACCCAACCTGCCCACCTTGGATGAGGAGGAGTCCCTCTGGTGAGCCCTGTATTCCACCAAGAAGTCCGGTTTCACAACCTTCTCACAGTTCTGGGGGGCCTTATACTCAGAATTACTTACAGCAGCAAGATTGGGCTCAGTCTCAACAGATGGCCAACCATTGGGCACCAGATCAAACTCAGGCAACACTTCAAAAACCTGCCAATGCTTGGGCTCCAGTCAACTCCTCTTCTCAGCTTCATCTTCAGCCAACCACAAATAGCTGGAGTCACCAGCTGCCACGATCCCCTGTGAGTATGCATGCCTGCAGTCCTACTTACAGTCCACATCATCCACCTTCACCCTCAAGAAATAAGTCAGACAGTGCTCCGCACTCAGTTGCCTCTTGCCCACCACAAGCAGGGAAGTCATTCGTCCATGCATCAAAAGCATCGCAGGCTTCTCCAAAGGGTCGAGTCTCAGACAAAGGTATCAATCGAGCTGGTGATGGTCCAACTATGGCGGGAAAAGGAGCAGAGTTGTTTGCCAAAAGACAGTCCCGTATGGAGAAGTTTGTTGTTGATGCTGAAACAGTGCAAGCTAACAAAACAAGATCCCCCTCCCCAACCTCCTCCCTCCCTACCTACTGGAGGTATTCTTCCAATGTCCGTGCCCCACCCCCTTTATCATACAATCCCATTCTTGCTCCTTTCTACCCTCCATCAGCAGCCAAGCAACTCCCTTCCACAAGCCCGAAAATCAAGCCTAAGGCCAAAGACAAACCTAAAGCACCCCCAAAGCACCTTAACACCTTAGATATTATGAAACATCAGCCTTATCAGTTGGACTCGTCACTTTTCAAGTATGATGCAGTCCCTGAGGCCAAAAGCCCCAGCCCCAAACCAACTCCAGCATCAAAGTTTGAGGTTATCAAAAGCCTTAAACATAGATCTGCCTCTACTCATTCTCCTTATACTGCCCCTGAGCTTGCTGTTCAAAGCAAGGCAGAGGTCCTTGCTAAGTCTCCTGTATCGGTAAGTTCCCAAAGTTCTTCTGCCGGCCAAAACACAAGATCAGCTGGGTCTCTTGCAAAAGATAAGCGCTTGGATGAAAAGCACACTGTCACACCTGCAGCCCATCACATAACCAACAAGCAAGCACCAAGCGCCCGACCTGCAAGCACATCCTCCCAGCAGTCATCTATTGGTGACAGCATAGCTTCAGCTTTTTCTCCTGCATCTCTTATTGCTCGAGGCGCACGTCAAATGGCTCCTCGGCCAAAGTTTTCTGCTAAGAAGCCAGTGGTGACAGGCACACACTGGAGGCCTGTTGCTATACTTCATTAGTTCTAATACTGTATATGCTCATTTTTTGGTGTAGTCAACAACTAGAATACAATTACATCTGCAACTTGGTAGCATCTAAAATGTCTTATTCAGCAGTTGGAAATGTATAGACTTTTGCACTGTCTCCATGTAGACCACATCCAAAATCATTTACAGTAGGCAGCTATAAGTAATATTTAGCTGAGAATGTAAGGGAAGCATGAGAATGCAGTTCAATGTATAGCAAAGTTATAGCTTAAAATTGTAAATCAATGGAATATAAACTAGAATTATTTAATTAGCACATTATCTTCCTCAAACGTGGGAGGTGCATGTGTGTTTGCAAAAGGAAATGTGAGACTAGATAATGTTGAGTGATTCTCAGGAAGTGCTATTATATGTGCATTATGTGTGTAGAGAACCTTGTTCAACTAAGGTCTTTAGTTTGAGTTGTTTTCTTTATTTAGTTGTTTTTATTTCGTAAGAAACAAGATTACATGCATGATATGCATTTTGATCTTGTAGTAGTCACCACTGAACCCAAAAAATACACATAGCAATAACACGTATTAATACATTTATTTATTCAATTAAAATTTAAGGTAAAAATATACTGGGAAAAGTGCTACTCACTTCAACTCACTACAAAAAAGTTATTTAGTGTGTATGGAGAGAAACTGTCTATGCACTTCTTTTTTTGGAAGCATTCAATTTGCAATTCCTTCAGTCTCATTCCAAACTTTAAATATCATAATGATAGTTGTGATTATTAACCCTGATGACTTTCAATGATTGTTTCTGGCACTGTAGTGCCAGCAATGGCCAATTATTTAGAAGATATTTGACTATTCTATTGACAATTCATTCACATTACCAGTAGCAACTCAAATAGGAAGCAATTGTCTTGTTTGTTTTCATGTCTTTGTCTTTCAAACATATCAGTTTATTTCACTTCTTGTACTCAACACAATCATGCAATTAAATGTCTCTTTCCTTCTACTTGTGCACTTTTTTATGTGTGTCATGAGCTTCTATTCTCTTTGCCTGAACTACAGTATTACTATTGATTCTGAGTCACCTATAATTCCTCCTTCATCTTTGTCACTGCCTCACGCTTTCACACAGAATGTATTCATATTTACTGCACCTTCAGCAATATCAGTTTTCTAAGCTTCACTACATTATTGGCCATTTTCAACAACTTATTGCTTACATTAATATAAAGTGGTAAAATTGCTGAAGGTTAAAACTTTCACAGACCAGTTTGACTTTTTTATTTTAACATAGTTTGACTATGTTTCAGCTTGACTGGACTGGTGTGTTTGTTTTCACAGCATTTCCATCAGTCCACTTTTAGCTTTGTTTGGAACTATGATCTTTGCTCTCAGATTTTCTGCACATTTTTGTGGGATTCAGATAGTTGTTTTGTTTAAATTCTAAAACAGAATTTACATTTTGCCATTCTAATGATCAGTATGTACTAACACAGTAAAAACGTAACTGTAGTCCTATTTATAGAAGTATCCCATTCTTTTTCAATGACATGTAAAGACTGGACGGATTATTCTCAAGGTTTGAATATATTTAATATCCCCTAGTGCCAATTAGTTACTCACTAATCCCCTCCACACACGCACACCTTAAGATGTCACGTAGCTACACCCACAGCTAGCACTACAAACGTGGCTGAGTAACTAATATATTATTATGGTAACATTTTGTGTTGAAGTTTCTCTGTTTGTGTGAGAATCACAAACCATATTGAACTCAGTGTCAAAATCCACAACAATCACAAAAAAAAAATTGTGGAGAAAGAAAAGTCAAAGACATATTATCTCTGACAACTAGCTATCAATACTGGCTAACATTATGCTACTATGTGGCTAAAAAGAAACATAATGTTAGATTGACCTTCTCAGACCTACTCAGTGGTGAACTGTCCTCCTGTTCCTGTTGAGATGGGTTTGTTTTAGTTTTAAAGCAATTTTCAAGCCTCCTGTAGTATAACAGTCACACATCGCAGGAAGTTTTTCTGATTTAAACCAAAAGAAGCAACCAATGCAAACAGGACTGCAACAGTTTCCTGTGCCGATATGGTTGATAAATGTTCGTAGCATAGCTTAGATGCTAAAGGTAAAAAGAAAGTTGTCACATATTCCTATTATAATTCCACCATTGATAATTCAAACAATGGTGTTCTCCAAAGGTTTTAGAAATTACTGTTTGCAGTTCAGGTCAGAAATAACTTAAAACAGCAATGGTAGGCATATTTAAGGCCCTATACACACATGGTAAACCCACACATGTGATTTCTCTTTTGGCTGATTAGTGGTTTTGAGTTGTGTGGGCGTGTAAAGACTGTATTCAATTTCTTCTGCCAGTGTGGGACAATTGAAACCTTTATCATTCATATTGGGTTAGGGTTAGGGGAGCTCTGTGACACATAATTTCCAGCCATGCTCTTCTCAATCTTCAACCTAAGCAGAGACCTTTAAGTTGGCACAGTTGTAGTTCCAAGCAAAGCTCCATAATCTTTTAAATGTCTTTGGTGTAGTAACATTATCAGTGTACTTATTTTCAGTTTCTCCAACCAACAGCAGGTAAGTTCTTAAAAGTTTTGATGTCCCAAATGCTGCTTCAAGACCTTCACAAGGTCTTCACTCAAGATATCACTCCAACATTTTTATGGGATTTGTAGGAAAACTCAATCGTCTAGTTGGTCTAAAAATATAAAGTTATTTTAGGCAAAGAATCATGAAAGGGTTTGTGAATCCAGGCTTTTGAAAAGATAGTGTTGAGTGTGCATAGCCAAAATCAACAGTCTCATTTCATATTGCATTATTAGTTGTCTAGGCCTCCATGAAGCCAGAGGGTGGCAGCAAAGACTGCAACACTGCTGTGGCACCAGTCAACTAATTTGTGCTTTTTATTTAGGGATTTGGTAGAAGCCGCTCCATGAGCCTGCCAAGGCAACTGAATTCAGTGCCTTCCCCCGGACTTCTGTCACCTGTGAGCACTCCTGGTATGCAGTCGTCATTTTTACCTGCCCAGAGGCAAACATCCTTTCAAGAAAAAGTCTACAAGCCACTGTCCCCGTGGGAGGCGGCATCCAGAAGCCCCATTGGTTCAGTGGATCAGGCCTTTGTGTTTCAGAGCCTCCCGTCATCTATTGCCGCTAATGTCAAAGCTGCAGGGCAACGCAGATCTCTGCCAGAGCCTCCAGATGAATGGAAGCGCAGGGTGTCTCTTGATCCTGCAGCTGTCAGTAAGGGTCATTATCATACGGCCCCAGCTCTTCAGGCAACTTCCATGAGCAGGACATTTTCACCTGAGAAACCAACCTTCTATGGGCCTCCCTTCAGACCTGCCCAGCCCGTAAGGCCTGCCAGTAGGGCCAGCATTGGATACATGGGACAAGGCTCGAGTCCAACAAGCTACTATCCCTTCTGTGGTGCAGTCCAGAGAAGTTAATACCGCAGAGATGAGGTCAGACATACAGCAGAAAATGAAAAATTTACTTTTATATTGACATGAATCACATATGGTGGAAGAACATCATGAGAAGTATATTGAATGTGAAAGTCAAAAAGGTAAATTTGGCCCAAGAAGGCCCAATGAAATACGTTCACTCAGTTGTGATGAAAAATGAAGTTGTTGTTGATTATTATGTTTGTTTTAAAGTGTTGATGGGTCTCGCACCAGAAAAGTCACTATCTTCATGGTACGAGTGGTCACTCGGTTTGAAGGGCACAACGATTTACTGTAGCTACGGTGCTGTGTTGCTGATGAGATATCACCCTGCAAAGCATAGATGGGAGAGTTAGTCGATTTTTACAGACTGATTTAGGACAGAAGTGGACCACTGCAGTCAAGAAAATTGTTAAGTGTTAGCAAAATGTTATGAGAGTTAAACTGAATGTGTAGTAAATGAAAGAAAGTTTGCAAGAT
The DNA here is from genome assembly GCA_024633595.2 of Lepomis macrochirus. Classification (NCBI taxonomy): domain Eukaryota; kingdom Metazoa; phylum Chordata; class Actinopteri; order Centrarchiformes; family Centrarchidae; genus Lepomis; species Lepomis macrochirus. The sequence continues at coordinate 22,233,476 of JALXJV020000003.1, forward strand.
TGCAAGTTTGGTAGATTGCTTTGTTGTGCAGTGTGTTTAGTGGAAAGATGTTTCTCACTGAAAATGCTGGTAATGTTGACACTGTTGGTTATACATTTATGGTGAGAAATCTTACGTGTTGCTATTCAGTCATGTAGCTTTGAAACTCACTGTGGCTTTGTGATCACATTTGATGTTGATGTCATGCAAATTACAGACGTAACTCAAATTGTTTTAATCTGTCACTCACTACTTTTGCAGTGGCGATATATATTAAAGTGGGAAAGTATATTAAAAGAGAGAACATTTCTATTAATCTTTAGCACTTTCTAGTGACTTGCAATTACATACATATTTTCTCTATGTGCTCTAAGGAAGCTACAGTGCATTTTTAGGAAAGGAGCAAACTTGCAATAAGTGTTGCACCTTAACGTTGACCTAAAACGAGATATTACAAAATGCATATAAGCTTTTTTTTGCAATTATTACATACATTTTTAAGTCACGAGCAATACATGTTGCATGCATACATTCATAAGTATCCCACCTTTGATCGTACACTGTGTGGTGTTGAAGTGTAAACAGAACCACATATTCTGCCATTTCGTGCCAGGGTTTCAAAATAATTGATGTAGCCATGTTTCTTGCCTATAAAGCTACATTTGTTGGGCTTTTACGCTGTGTTTGATAATTGAGTAAAATGTTGCACCTTTTAAACACAAACTGAAAAATTAAAAGACGTAAAAAAAATGTTATTTGTTTGGCTTTCATTCTTTAAACATTTTAGTGCCGAACATAGGTTTCGGGTTCATTCTGTGCGGTACCTTAATACCTTATGTGTTTTTATTCAAACGAAATGTATATTAATGTTATATAAAAATAACACGTTGTTAATACTGACTAAAAAACTGGCAGATTATCTAGTACCAATTGTATATTTTTTTAGCAGGAGATTAAATGTTAAGTATAGCTGAAATATTACAACAGCTTTAGCTGCCAGGGTAATGACCTTGATGCTGCTTTGGTCTTTGACTGACCACCGTCTCAGGGATGAGACCACACTTCCATAGCTGATCTGTATGTCATTATCCAAAGTCAGTAATCAGTCACACATAATAACAGTAACACAGCTCAGTTTGAAGAGGGAAATAACAGCTGTGCCCAGTATTAATGACCTCCCTGACTCAAAGCCTCGGAGGTTACATCATCCCACAGAGACATGCTGACTTAGAAGACTTAATACAAAAAAGGGGACACATCTCTGGATGGAACTCCTTGCCTCAAAGAACATCAGCGGGCGTGTGTGCTGTAGACCCCCCCTCTGGTAACTATCCTTGCCCCATGGTGTTTGAGAGTGGTTTTGAGTGTTTGGCAGGTTAAATTTAGCCTATTGATGTAAGCTGCATTCCATTCACAACAGACACAGAGACACACTCACAGTTTGGCTTTAGTGTCCGGGAGTGTGAAGATCAGGGAAGATCAAACTACCTACCGTAGGTTGACCCCTGAGCCTCCGTGTCTCCCCTTCAAGGATACAGGTTGCACACTAGGGATACCATCACAGGTACGGACAAGTCTTTTAATTTATATATTTATATATATTTATATTATATATAAGTCATTTAATTTATATTGAATTTATGTTAGAAAATAAATTTGAAAATTGCAATGTTTGTCAGATTATCAGTTAATCAGATATGTTTTCAACCTTTAGAATTATGTTGCATTGCTTTCTCTTTAAATTGCATGGAAATAATTTTAAAAGAACAACGTTAACTGATGGGTACAAGTTGAGTTATTGAACATTTAAGATGTATATTTAGAGTCTTACCACCTAGCATCATGTTCTGCATTTGACAACAAAGCAAAACTAAAAATAGGGCCACTGCAAATGTAAGAATGTTTGTTTGTGCACTTTATTTTTGTACCACTAGATATTTATTGTGTCTAGCTGCATGCACATATTTAGAACCCAATATTCACCCTTGACCTTTACACAGGTAATTTAACATTAAAAGGAGATGCCACCAACATCACCTCACATACACAAAAATTGATCCAGTAACGAGGCCAGATTTAAGAACTACGTGTGTGTTACCTATGCAATTACAATGGGGCTTTGGTATTATTCAATACATTTTAATCTATTAAATGTAACCTCTACAGAGATTATTAGGTGAAAAACACTGATATGGCAGATTTATTTAATAGGGCACCTTAAATATCATCTTGAAATTTCCATAGGTGCTGACAACAATTCGGAGAAAGACTTTATAGACTGAGTATGTTGTACTAGTATATTATGCAACAGAAAAGAACAGGGCAATTAGTCATTATAACAATATTCTCTCCCTCATTCTGTCATTCTGTCTGCTTCATATTGACAATAATACAACAGATTCAGGGTTCTTTGACACTTGCACACCAAATGGGTTAGTACTGATGTTCTATGGGGTCAGAGTATTAGAAATAAAACTCCTCCTTTATGACTTGGGCAGAACAACTACATCCTGTGTCCTGTATGTGTTTCCAGTACTTCTGCGTTCTGCCAACCTTGCCAAAGCCACAATGTCACAATTCTGTACAATGCCAGCTGGAGAGAGGAAGAAGCGTGCAGCAGCTATTTGCCGAGAGGTCCATGGTACCAATGGTATGATGTTAGAGTTGAGGTTCAGCGGACAAACACACCGTTGCAAGAGAATAACTATTCTGATCTGGGTTCAAAATGTCAGGGCTACACTCCAGCACTTGCCATAAATAAGCTAATGGGATGATTTAATACCTATGGTGGCTAATCCTTTGCCGTTGTCCTTTTCGAACATCTATTTCTGGAGAGGGGAGGGAAGTTGTAAGGGCCAACTGTGTAGCTGTTTGGATAACGTGAAGGTCTGTGACAGCTGGGGTACATTCCATCTACAGTGGTGGATGGGGAAGCATCATGCACATCCAAAAGTAATTCTCAAGTACAATGATAACTCGTTTTCTATAACAGGGCTTATAAAATGGAAAATTTGAATTTTGCGACACCTCTGATGTCTTTTGGGGAGCCTCCGTTAAACCTATTCAGCTGACAAAATTATATCAAGGGACATTTCTGTGCGTATATTTATATTCGGTATCCAGAACTTTCCAGTTCTGTTACTAGGGCTGGATTAACCCACTACGGGGGTGGGGGACGCTGGAAAAAAAGTGTCTGCCACTGTGTCCAATTAATGTGTCCAGTTAATTTGTCATTATTTGATTATATGCAATTTATTTCATAATATGACGATGTAAACATAATATCAACTGATGCATTAAATGTATTCAAATGAGATTTTGTGACACAGATTAATCTAATTACCATGACTTTGTGACCCCCAAGGCAGGTTGGCAACTCAATAACATTAATTAACAAAAATTAGTATTTTGCTAAGAAAATGTGCCTCGACTGAATGATGCGTGTTAGCATCAGTATTTGTTTCAGAATGTTAAAATACTGTTAGCTCACCATTAAGTAACTTACAGAAGTTAATATTAATATGTGTCTACTTAAGCTGCATCTTAAACAGATTGTTTTTTCCCTCTATATCTTTATTTTTCTCCACTTTGTTGCCTGACAGGTGACGTAATGGATCTCGGAAAGAAGCTCAGCACTCCTAAAGACATTATGTTGGAGGAGTTATCGTTGCTTTCCAACAGAGGGTCTCGGCTTTTCAAAATGCGCCAGAGGAGATCTGAAAAATATACATTTGAAAGTATCCAAAATGAGGCAAATGCACAGCTACATGTAAGTCAACTTGGATGTATCAATGAGTCACTTTATATTTTTGCATTTAGTGGAGTTAAAGTGTTTCAGTGTTATCCTCTTCCACAATGTTGAATTGTACTATCTGGAGTTATGGCATTAATGCTGTCTGCATGAAATTTAGTTAAATGGTTTGCCTATTTTTCATCAAGCTAATTTATCAGAAAATGTGCTCTTGAAAAAAAAGTGTTACAACACATGGATGATAATAGAGACATGTGCCTCGTGCCTTTTGCATCCTCCAGCCAAATCTTCTGAGTGGCTGCTCAGGCACTTTGCTGAGGAGCTGCTCCCTTGTTTATCAGTGCCTGTTGATGTGTTTCTGTGTGTGTGAGTGTGTGCCTGAGTGCATGGAAGACAAAAGCAGCTATAGATGTGCCATCTTTACTTTTTGTCACTCAGTTGATAACCAAAAAACTACCAATTCATGTACTGTACTTTATTCTGTTTTGCAGAATGATATTTTAACTGGGAACACACACACTGTGGAAATTAAAGTAGATCCACCAACTGATGGAAATACTGCAAATCCAGGAAGCACTGCTTCAGGTAATTATGCTGTTCAATTACTGAATTGAAATCCTAATGAAGCATTAGGGTTTACAACATTAGTCAGCATTAAAAGATCAATCATCATCATAAGTCATCGTAAATGTGCTAACTTTAGCACTATGAAGATTTGGTAATTGAAAAGCATGTCTGCATCTACCATTTCTTCCACTATTAAACTGTAAAAGCCGTTGTGCTGCACAGTCTAATAACAGCAGCTGATTATGTAATGCCGTCATAATAATGACAACTGGTCTCATAACAGCTGTTCTTGTTCTTATGGCAACTAACTTGAGTAGTTTGACATCATGTATGTAACTATGAGTAATTATACAACCTGAGCAGCTTTTTTTTATTTTATGTTATTTCATTAGACAACAGAGCCCTGTGCTCATTCTAAAGTGCTGCAGTACGGTGTCATCTCATGTCGACATGTTATATGATGAGTGCATACTTCAACTATGTGCTATTTTAAGGCCTCAGATCGCAGTGATGGACAACTCAGTCTGCCTGTGTAAGTGATAAGCGCAGTCCCTAGTCATAATCCTATCCACTCAAAAAAACTTTAGCCTCCATTAAAAAAATGTCCAAACAAAAGCATACAGCATTAATGCAAACCAAATTGTCATCATTCATTCATTCTGCTGCAATGTTGGGTCAATTCTCCACAATATGATCCCATACAAATATTTTTTTCTCAGATGTGCCTCTTTGTTTTCTTTTGCTCCTTGACAGACACAACTGCAGAGAAGTTAAACGTCACAGCTATGCACAAGTCCTACCACTCCCCATGGGAGCAGGCGATCCTCAATGATCCTGACCTTGCCGAAACTCTCAAACTGTCAATGCCAGCGCCAGACCCACGACCTGAGCTGCCTGGGTACAAATGCTTTAACCGGTGAGAATACTATGACCACATTTTGGTAAATTAGCACAGAGCACAACAAAGAGTACCGTTCAAACTTATTGTCAATTATAGGGTTGCCACTCCATTTGGTGGCTTTGACAAATCTCCCAGAGGAATCACATTCAAGCTTCCTGAGGTGGACATGAACCCACCCAGTTATCCAGAGCTGCAGGAACCAGGGATGAAGAGGCCCACCTTCAACAGAACAGCCCAGGGATGGATATCTGAGGGCACCCATCTTATCCTACCCACTGTTAACCTGGAGCCCATCAAAGTTCCAGAGTCTGACGACCTGTAGATGCTCTTGCTGTATGTAATCTGGCAACACGGTGTTGGCTGTAGTGTTTTAGCCCTGCCTGTGATCACAGCAAAACACTCAATTAGTAGCACAGTCACAATCCCCTGCCAGTATTTTCGATTTCTCCCACACAAAATGCTTCATGCATTTGTTGACTAGTATGTTTGGTGTAAACTGTATTCAAAGAAAATCATGTAAATAGCAAAAGTGATGTGCTATAAACAACCCAAAGAGTTTCCACTGATACTGAACAGCAATAAACTGTAAATTTTATAAATGTTCAAATGAATTGATGAATATGTAATGTAAATAAAGAATGCAATTTATTTATTGATGGCACACAACTGAAACAAACAACTTCTATTTGGTTATTATTGGTAAGCAGTATTTCAGTTATATCTACTGGGAATTATGTTACAGAAAAATACACAAATAAACTGGTGATGTTCATCGCTATTTATTTATCAACACATATAAACACCTATCTGATTTAATTAAAAACATCTTAGAGCAAGAAGTGCTGAATATACAATTAAAAAATAATTAAACCATTAATTAATTTAAAATTCAACACTAAAAACAGCTTCAAAAGGATTAAAACAGTAATAGACCTGTAACAAGAAAATGACAGTGAGAGTCTTGTTTTCTGACCAGGTTCTGCATCCTTCATACAGGATTAATTGTTGACTGTTGAAAAATAAGAAATAATTTCAAATTGCAACAGAGAAACATCTTGGCATGGATAATGCCTTTGGTGTGGGAGAACAGCGTTCAATTTCCACTGTGACACATCCACCAGTGTCGACCCTGATCAAAACACCTAACCCCTAGTTTCTGCAGATACCTCTGACGTATATAGCAAGTGTAAGTCTCTTTGGATAAAAGTGTCAGCTAAATGAATAAATGTAGGTCACAGCAAGCTGGGAAGAAGACTGAAGAACCTGGACTTTGACCTGTGATAACATGGTGGGGGGGTGGTGCAATGGTTAAGCGCCTTTGGTGTGAGAGACCGGTTCAATCCCACTGTGTCCCTAGCAAGACTTAACCTACTTGCTCCAGAGCGACATATATAGCAATTGTAAGTGCTTGGATAAGCCAGCTAAATGAATAAATGTAAATATAACATGGATAACTTTACAAGCAATATCACCTACCGCCCCACATGAGCCAAACAAAATTGATATAATCATGCCTGCCTTGTTTGGAGTGCAATTATACTGAAGAGAAAATGTAAATGTTTGTCTGGATTGTTTCTAGTCACAGAGGGGCTAAAAAACTATAATCTTACAGTATCACAGCCTGCTGTAGTAATACTGTGTGAGTGCAAAATACACTGAATGTCTGTAACCAATATTTTGTATTTTTTTGTATTGTACTTCAGATAGTATATTCCCTTCTTATACACACTCATACATCCTGTATATTGCATGTTTAATAACTAACGTGATGCACATAGTGTTTATGCTTCAGGATGTAACTGCTCTGGATGAGGGAACAATTTCTAACTCTTGCCTTTCAGACAGCTGGAGAACAGAGAGGGGGAAATAAAGGCTTTGAGTTAGGGAGGTCTGGCATGATTGAACTCAATGCCCGTGGGAACTCATAAGCAAACTTAATACATGACAATCATTTCTCCGAAACCTCAGTAATCCAAAGAGTATGCATGTTGTTCACACAGAATGATGTTTCAATTTCATGGTGGAGTATCTGTATAAAGGATAGTATCTGACACTGACTTCAACATATAAATCCTGTTCTAGAGGGTGTACGGTAAGACGGGGCTAGTCTTTCTGTGACAAGCCTAAAAACCTGACAATAATAGAACTAACTGAACTAAAACTTCTGTATAAACTTTAACTGCCCTTATAGCCACTGATGTTGGCGGTAACGCCTCGATATTTATAGTTGCTGGGAGTCTATCAAAGTCCCTTCCCTTTCTCAGAAAGACACACTGGAAAAAAAGAAAGAACAAAACAGATACAAAAAAGACTAAAAATAACCTAAAGTGCGGTTGAGTTTGACAGCTCATCTGAACAGAGCTCAACTGCGCAACATTCAGAAGGAGAAATGTGAAGCCTTATGTTTTTCAGGCTTTTTTAAAAATAAATAATACCAAAAACTCTTTATGTGTCTCAAGGGAGGTTTCAGTGCTATTGCTGGAGCCAAGATAGCATCAGAGAAATGCAATACTGTATTTATACACACATGTCCATCCCACAGGCTGCACATGGTCCATAGGGTCCATTCCATATTCGCTAAGTGCGCTGAATATAGGATGTGTATGAAAATAATGGTATGGCTTTATTTGAGCTTCCTGCAGTCACAGTTTACATGATTGTGACAGAAACGTTGTCTGTTTAATAGTCACAAACACATTTTATTCTTGGACTCAACATAAGTGAAGACTTCTCAGTGTAACAACTCGTGAGGAGTGAATTTATACTATTTTTCCTAGGATGGTCAGCATGCTGCAGGCACCCACCCATACTCCCATACACATTACACATGCTCACAATCTTGTTTCCATCACTTCAGACTTACTATATTCATGTCCTGGACCTTAACCCTAACCATAACCACTACTCGCCGCAGCCTAACCTTAAACCAAGTCTAAAATGTCGTAGCATGTCCCTAAAAGGAAGGCAAGTCCCCACAATGTGACTGTGTTTAAGTGAATTTTGTCCCCACATCGTAAACGTACCTACACATAAACATAAAGTACTGTAAATACTTTAATAGGATCCACTGGACAGACTGTATTTGTTAGGTTCCTTGTGTAGTCAAATCACTAATTCTTGTCATGTATATGTAAAATAAATCAGAAATTCTAACTCAGATTTATTGTTAAGTTGCTGTTTAACGATGCTATGAACCTAAACCTCATACTCTATTTTGGACAGATCCACTAAAAACTTATGTAGGAGGAAAAAAAATGCTGGAAGAGAGACACACCATTCGCTGAGTGTCATTTTTGCTGACTCTGGCTTGTGCCCCCCCATCAGCCTCTTTCAGTCGTCCTGTCTCCACTTAAAACCTGCTCAGCTCTGCAGGCTTTTCCCCTTCCAGGCCCTCCATCTGCCACCATTTTTTGTGATTCCTTGTCCTGCTTACTGCAGCACAAGTCACGGATATAAAAATTGTAGATTTTCAATACTGTTAGTGCTATTTGATTAAACATGAATGCTTAATATTTCGTGTTGTTTTCACCAGCGTAATAAATAATACGAAAATAGGTGACTTTTCTTGTCTAGTGTGGCTTGTTGTGGTTATTGTGGCATATTACCCATTCCCTACTATTTCACTTGGACTCAGAATTTTAAACTGTGTACTGTTCTTTGTTTGGCATTTAAGTGAGAACATATACATACACAAAAAAACACAGGCAGGGTTTAGTCCCCACAATGCTGCATGATTATGAAACCAGTGCAGTCATGTGATGTCTTCTCGCATCAGCATCATGACAAGTTGGAAGTCTGACCTTCCTCCAGCACACAGTTTGTCATGCAGGGATTGAAGATTGCAGTACAGCAGCAGTGCACTTGAGGCTACACTAGGGGCGGAGTTTGACCTCTCAAGTCTCAAAACATCACTAATCCGCGTCGGACATTCTGGCACAGGCCATCGCTGGCCCCGTTTGTGCTGAAAAGGGACGCATTTTCACGGAAATAACACTGTCCCGAGCGGGTCTGTGCGGCATCAAACCGAAGCTCGGGCTACCGTCTTTGTGCGTGTCGGAGGTATTGGGAATGCTGCACTATGGCAGATAGTGCGTTACATGCGTCTGGACATATCTGCAGATATTTCTAGGCAGTTGTTATTTGCGGGATTCTGGAGAGAAGTCTTGGGATTTGCGCGTGGACAGCTGAACCGCCCTGCGCCTTTATTGGATACGAGCAGTCAAGTATCCGCTTCCCTTTAAGGTGAGTCGGCAGAGCACTTGTTTTGTCAGTGCCTGAATGCAAGTTGCGGTATATTTACATGCTACTGTTGCTGACCGGGCGCTCTTCCAATGTACAGTTCACGGTGAGGCTGGTGCAACACCGGCAGCATGTCTTCTGTTGTGGAAGCACGCTCCTCAAAGCTTACGGGGGGTTAAACGCAAGGAAAGCGCAGGATAGTCATAAAAAAATTCGCTCACTGAGGATTTATGTCCTCTTTATGAACCCCTACTGCAAAGATGGGCGCTCATGTCAGACCGTATCGGCCTATAGGCTACAGGCATCACATGGTGTCAGAGAGGTTGGTGCAGAAACACATGCGGGCACTGACAACAAATGGCTTTACATGATTTTCCACGATGAAAACGTTAGAATATGTATTAAATAGTCATTTTTGTGACTTTAGGTTTCTCCTATGTATAAACACGCCACATGGACTAAACAAACCAGAGCAACATCAGACAAGATTTAAAAAATAATTTAGTTGTCTAATATATATATATATAGTATATTAGACAGTAACAGGCTTCAGTTTTGTGTTTACATTTATTGGTTTTGGGATGAACCTCTTGTTGACATTTGTATTAAACATTGTAGCTTACAGTTTAATATCACTGAGTTGTGTGAATAAGTCAAGCCCAGTTAACTTTATGAGCCTCCTATTGCAGCTATTTATGATGATGAAGAAAATAATGTTTTCCAGAGTAAAACCAATCTTCACACTGTCCTTGCACCATTTGAGGTTTTATTAGACAATAGTAATGATAAAAAAAAGAGTATGATGTCTTAGAATTTATTGTAATTTTGTCCATTTTATTATTATTCTGCTATTCTTTCTCTGTGATTTTAATTACTTTTCCTGAACAAGTATAAGTCATGAGTTTAATTATTATTTTCATACCAGTCTTTTGTCTCTGTCTTTTCTCTATAAGCAGGTGTAAAGTGTGTTATTAAGTATTCAAAATAGTTAAAATGTTGTGGTGTTCTTGTATCAGCTGTTGCACAGATCATAGAGGTGGCACACATCTCAAAGTTCAGTATTAACAGTATTTAAGAAAATTAATTTAAATGAATTTTAATTTGTATAGTGTTTGTCTGCTATAATAAGGAGTTCATTTCAGAACTGCTTAATTTAAAGAGGACACCCTTTGTCCTGTACTTGTGTTTGTATGGCCTTCTGTTTAGTAGGAAGTAGAAGTAGGAAAAGGCTACTTCACTACTTTTTAAACATTAGTTTGCTATTCTGCCTTCTTCTCACTGGCTGAACTGTGTACTGACTTGTGTCAGTACATTTATGGTTTACTCATTCCTTTCCATCTGTCCTCAGATATTGTCCAGTTGCCATTCAATGTCCAGTAGCACATGGCTAAGGCTGCCCTGTGGCTGATCCTGACAATGCTTTCAACTAACCGCCCGGAGGTGCGTGGGGATGAAATGGATGGAGCCCATGGCCAGACCAACACACCAGCTCCCACCTTACAGCATGTCCAGCCGCAGCAAGTCTCCCCCCAACTCTGGAGAAGGTAGATGACGAGCTTCATCTGGCGGTCAGACAAATCAGTCATTTGGATTAGTGATGTAATGATAACAGTGTCCAAGATGAACAGAATTTTTAGCCAGCGTCACATATTATGCCGCCATAATGCCATGCAATAATAATCAAATTTTGAATCATTAGTAGAGTAGTGTAGACTTTAAATGAAATTGCACTGAATCCTGCAGGATTTAACACATTTGTATGTTTAGCATGTTTTGAGTGAAATTTATTTGAAGCTACATTTTTTCTATTTAGATCACTGGAGATTTTAATTAAACATTGTTTGCTTGATACTATAAAACATCCAGAACCTATAATATAACATAAAGGTTATACATGTAACTAGCTTTGAAAGACGTGAAGACACAAAGAAGCACCTTCTCAGTGAAACACCAAACATAATGTGTCGAAGGCTGATTTTTTTTTTTTTTTTTATCAGTTGCAGGCTCTAACTCCATGTCATGGGTGAAGATGTTCAAAAAACCCAGAGGAGGCCTGAAGAAATCCTACCAGCCTGGGAGCATGCTGTCTCTCGAGCTCACCAAAGGCCTGCTGAATGAGCCCGGGCAAAATAGCTGCTTCCTAAACAGCGCTGTTCAGGTGAGAAACATTTCCTACTAAAATTACTGGGGCAAAAAAATTATTACTTCACTCCATTGTAATAATTAAAAAGCTGTCTCAGTGGTTAAACAACCAAACAAGAGATACATTTTCCTTGTAGTATTTCCACACTCTTGTCATGTAAACATATGTTTAAAACATTACACTGTAAAACTGCGTGAAGCAAATTTTGACCGCTACAGAGCAGAAGTAGACGCCAGCAAGCTGTAATGTCTGCCGCAACCTATCTAGTTCTTTTGGCGAGCATTTTAGGAACCTTTATACTAACATTACTTCCAGTCAGTAGAAACAGTCATGTGGGCAGAATCCTTTTTTGCCACCTGCCAACAGTTGTATTTTTAAAATAATTTTGTCTGTAAACACCTGAATAAAAAATCTGTCTCTAGCTGGTCAGCTCGAAAAAAAATGCTGGCAAAGTTTCAATGATGTGTGTGAACAGTACAGTTTTTTAATGTGTGGGTTAGTGCGAGATGCTCGACCAGCAAACCGAAATAATGAGCTGAAAATGACTAAAAGCTGAGAAAAGATGCAGAGCTAAGTGTTTGCAATCGCAGTGGGTATGGTAGTACTAGCAATAACGGCATTTGAATGACTGGATGAAACCATCTGAAGTCATGAATCGAAAATTGGTTTAAGTTTGTATTGGTATTTTGATAAGTGTGCTGTTCTTAAACCTTCACAGGTGCTTTGGCAGCTGGACATTTTCAGGAGAAGTTTAAGGCAGCTCCCAGGTCACTTCTGTCTCGGTGATGCCTGCATTTTCTGTGCTTTAAAGGTTTGTATGTTTCTGCTCTTTGAGCTAAATCTGTCATTATTTGTAATATTGCTGAAGATTCCTAATTTCATAAGTCATTTCTCTATCATGCTGGTGATAAAAAAAATCACATACATTTTGGTGCTACAGTAACTGTTAATGAAAGTAAAAACTGGTCATGAATTGTAATTTGGTGAAGGAACACCACCAACATTTTCAGGACAGTAACTAATCAGTGTCTTTCTTTTTCAGAGTATATTCAGCCAGTTTCAGCAGAGTAGGGAGCGTGTGCTCCCCTCCGACAGCCTGCGTAACGCCCTGGCTGAAACCTTTAAGGATGAGCAACGCTTCCAACTTGGCTTGATGGATGATGCTGCTGAGTGCTTTGTACGGTGACACTGTTTGCCTTTGATCAGAGTCATATTCAGAGGAAGACCTTTCCACAGTAACTGTGTATTAAATAATGTTATGGTGCTTCCCCCTCTGGGACATTGAAGGTAAAAAGAAGCAGAGGCCACTGACAAAATGCCATGGCTCTGTGTAATCACCAGTTTTGGATCTAGTTGATTAGGTTGGCTTTCTGGCTGAGTTTCGTGCACTTGTCTGTGTAGTCCTAAATTACCTTACTTGGATAGTTATTAATGCTGTGCATATTAAACTCATGGGGAAAAGATGGAGACCTCAGTTAAGTCTGACTTCACATCACAAGCTCAGAAATCTTTAAAAATGGATACCATTTTATAATCTACAACAATTTTAAATGCAAAACTAATATTGTTAGTTGTTTGAATGCAAGTGTTGTTCAGTGACAGCATTACTGTTATAGAATTAGACAAAGATGTAGATATTTGTGTTATTGTGTGATAAGTGTTTCACATACATGTTTGAGCCCTTTTATTGTTTAGACTGATAGAATCTTTAAAAAGTTGTGGTTCCAGCTGTGCAGTACTTGTTTTTGCAGGTAATCAATGTTGCCACTCTATGTTCTCTTTATGTAATATATATTAGGAGAACATCCTGGAGCGAATTCATTTACACATAGTTTCAGACACTGCGACTGAAGCTTGTTCATCCAAATCCTGCATCACCCATCAGAAGTTTGCAATGATGCTTTATGAGCAGGTAACTACGTTTTTTTCAATACAGTTGTAAATCAGTGCTGTAGTGTACTATAATGTGTGTTAATGTGAAGTTCATGGGGACACTTATAAGATGTAATTCTTTTGCAGTTTGTGTGTCGCTGCTGTGGTGCATCTTCAGACCCACACCCGTTCACAGAATTTGTACATTATGTCTCAACCACTGCTTTATGGTGAGTACTTGATTTGTTGCCATGGCTATAAAAATGGGATACCAAAAAAATCAGGCCAGAGTGCTTATCCTGATTTAAATGGCATATTAAGTAGTATAGTATAGTAATAGTATTTAGTAAGGTTAATAGAAAATGATTTGATTGCAATTTTAAACATCTTAGATCAATTTCATTCATGTCCCCTGACAGCCACAGCTTGAGTCTCTTAATTAATGTTGGAGTGCTTTTAACTGTTTGTTGTGCTACACACAACACACAACACAATAATAATAATAATAATAATAATAATAATAATAATAATAATAATATAAACTAATGTATTATAAATAATAAATACTAAAATATTTGATTGCATTCAACTGTATATGTGTACCTAATAAAGTGGTCAGGTAGTGTATATCCCAATTTAAAACATATCATATTGATCACTAAAACACTACTTTAAATACACAAAGGTTGTGGTGATGGAATTTGTCCACTGAGAGAAAAATCTAATATTGGGGACTTAATAGAAGAAAAAAAATCCAAGCATCTATCGACTGTCTGTTTTTATGCACAGCCAACAGGTTGATCGCATGTTGGGGAAGAACGAGCGGCTCAGGTCAGACATGTTTGGAGAATTGCTGCAGGCAGCAAACAACACAGGTGATCTCCGAAGCTGCCCGGTATGTGATTCATTGTCAGCATTCATCTTAATGTGATGTTTTTCATTACAAGTTATATGTTTATGAAGTGGCCTCCCCCCACTGTTCTGTCAAACATCTCAATTCAACCATTAGTAAATTCTGATTCTTCACAGGCAGCTATTAATGAATCATTTAGCCATCCAGCTGAACAGTTACCATGTTACTGTAATAATGGACACAAAAATTTTCATGCAGCTATGCAGAGTACACTCTGTGCTTTGTGCTGTGACACTGCACTTGAAGCGGCCGGAAGGAGACGGTGCCAGACTAGTGTTAGGATATAAATAGCAGTAAGGGCATATCCACGGTTTTTCTCTCATCTGTATTTGCTACCACTGTCTTCCTCTTCAGTGTGCATCAGTGTGGTGAAGCTGAGTGTTCTGTTCCCTTAACTCATTATTCTCTTAGAAACTGCGAGCTCCAGTTTTGACTTAATGAGACTGATGTGCAGATAATAGGGGCTGTCTGGCGCTGTTCCATCTTTGCAATTGTCCTTATTATGACATTTTGATGTGATTAGACACAAGAGTTTTATTTCCTTTTTGTCTAGGTGTGTGCGCAAAAGAGAGAGAGAGTGAGACAGAGAGGCAGAGATAAAGCCACAACCTACTACAGTGACATTTGGGGAAATTTTCTCATTTATTTTTTATGGAGACTTAAAAGAAAAGATTTTATCTCAGTGTGTTCAGCAGTGAGACTGGTGTTTAGCCTACATTAGCACAAGCACTGGAGGCAGGGGAACAGTTTGCCACTCCTAACAGTGAATAACAAAATACGCCTTCCAGCAACTCCATAACCATGTTATTTACAAACTGGCATCTTATTATGTTTTATAAGCTGCACGTTTTAGATCTTTATCTCATGCCTGGTTCACTGGTTTCTATCTTGATTTTATTCCTGTATATTTGTTTTTATTGTTTGAGTTACACAAGTTGCCAATTTTGGCTGAATGAATTTCTAGAACAGAAATAGGAATATAAATGCTGAAGTTAGCTGCTAATGTCTCATTTTTGATTACTCCACATCTTAAATACAGATATACAATCTGGGCAGGGTGGAGGGAGATGGAGAACAGAATATATTTCAGATGAAACAGGCAAAAAAATAGAGGTAGTAAGGCCACTTCATAGAAAACAAGTCTGGAACATAGTGAGCACTGACTGTAGCTGAGACAATAATCTTGCAGTGTTTGGATGGCCAGGCAGAGTCTTAAGAAGAGGTCTTGATTGCAGCTGGGAGGTTCACGCTGACTTCGGCACACCTGTAGACAACACAGGACGAGAGGAATGGGGGGAGGAAGGTGCTGCTCCAGGAGAGGCATCAGTTAGAAGAGGTCCCAGGGGCAGATGACAGTTTTTCCTCTCCATCCAGTCTTTGTGGCAAGTTACATGTAGGCCTAAGCTATATACAAAGACTTATCATCTTGTCATCTTGTTGTTTCCAAGGTTCATTTATTTATCATTATGCAACACAGGGTTGTACAATAAAATGTAAGCTGTAGTCCCCTAATGTAGGGCCCTATAAAATCCGTTTTATTTTTTCCTAAATTCCGTTTTATTTTTTCCCAAATTCCGTTTTTTCCGTTTTAATTTTTGAAAATTCCGTTTTTTCCGTTTTAATTTTTGCGAATTCAGTTTTTTAACCTTTACTGTTATTTTTAAAGTTAATGATTAAAATGTACACAAATAAAATAGGAAGGACCTTAAATTTATTGAGGTAACAAACATCACATTTACTCAGTACTTTTACTGTATGATGCAACATAACACTGCACTCTAAGTACTAACAAAATATCAATGGTTATGAACCAATGGTTATACAGTAAATAAAATTGCTCCATTAGCTTTTTCTTTCAAGTAAAAAATAGGAGCTCTCAATTTCAGAATTATAAAGACAAAATCTTCAACAAACTCTTTTCTTGAGTCCGAAGACTTGAATGCAGCAGCAGTAATGCACGTCTGTAGGGACGTGGTGGCCTTGCTAAGCGTAATTATTGTACTTCTCCTTGTTCCCCACATGGCTTTTGGATGACAGGTGGTCAGTGCAGGTATTTTTGCGCTTCCAGTCAATGGAATGTTGACAAAACTTGCAAAACAATAGTTCACCTGACACGTAAAAGTCACGAGGGAACTGCTCGGCTCTGTACTCAGGGCTTAGCGTCGTGTTTCTCAACTTTTTCGCCGAAAGCGGAGCTGTGGAGAGCCGCTTCGCCATTTTTTCATTGTTTTGATGGTGGAGAGTGAGGGGGAGCTGAAATGACGGAGCGGGAGGGGTTGTGTCGCCCAGATTTGCGTCCCCCGGTGTGCATTTCCCCCAGACGTACGTTCTTCTCCCACACAAAAACAGAATTTAATTTCAAATGTAAAAATTCCGCGAAATTCCGCGTTTACACTAGATTCCGCGTTAATTTGCCAAATCCGCGATTCCGTCCGCGATTCCGTGATCGCGGAAATTATAGGGCCCTACTAATGCTACGCAAAAAAAAAGTAACAGAAGAACAAGTAATAATGGTGGAGTGCAGAGGCTGAGTTGAAGTCATGGGTGAACAGCGTGAACATGGAGGACACAGCCCTGGGGGGCACTAGAGTGGAGGAAGTGTGACCACCAATCCAAACTTTCTGGGGTGTGTTGTTTCCATAGATGTATACACAGCCCCTTTAACAGAAACTGCTTGGAGAAAGTTCTTGTAATATCAAATTGAACATTTTTGTTGTCTGTTATTGACAACTTTAGGACTTAATGTTTTTCTTGTACGTTGATAATATTATGAACCTTTCGGTTTTGTTTTTTTCATATTTTGCAGAGCGACTGTGGTCAAAGCATCAAGATCCGCCGTGTGCTCATGAACTGTCCAGAAATTGTCACTATTGGATTTGTATGGGATGCTGAGCAGTCTGATCTTACGGATGATGTCATTCGGTCACTTGGCCCACGTTTGAACCTGTGTGGGGTAAGAGCTGAAGCAAAAGTATTATCTGCATATTGCCAGTTGTGATGTTAGATTTGATTTAAAATGATATCAATCTGTATGGTGATTGAGTGATTCCTGTACAAAATTTCACTGATCACAGTTGTCAGCTATTTTATGACTTTTGTCCACATACTAGTAATGATAAAGGTCATTGTGCTGTAATCTTTCAAAAAAGACTTCAACAGGGTATCAAAAACACTCATCGATTTTATTCTCATGGATAAAGCATCTGGCAAAGAGCAATACATGGAGATTAAACTTAATACTTAAAATACTCAATTTGCTCCCTTTCAGCTTTTCAACCGTGTCACTGATGAAAATGCTAAACGGAGTGAGCTACATCTGGTGGGGATGATCTGTTTTTCGAGTAAACATTACTCAGCCTTTGCCTATCACACCAAATCTTCAAAGTGGATGTTTTTCGATGATGCTACTGTAAAGGAGGTTAGGAACTCTGCTATTAATCTGCCCAGTTCAAAATCTACTACCTGTTGCTGTGTTTCACATGTTCTTATATCACACTTTCCTTTTACTCAGATTGGATCCAAATGGAAAGATGTTGCCTCTAAATGTATCAGGGGACATTTTCAGCCACTTCTTTTATTTTACACAAATCCGGAGGGATCTCCAGTGTCTAATGAAGATGCACCAAGACAAACCACCATGTGTCCTCGGTACAAAGCCCAAGTAAATGGTGACGTGACAGGTAAGACAATCCCTAAGTTATCAGCACACCTAGTTCTAAATCAATGCAAAATGTATAAAACAACAAGTAACCACAGCAGCATAATTAAAAAGAAAAATGACGGTGATAATGGCAAAAGTGCAATAATCTACTCAAAATCGAAATCATTAGTTATTTTCTTATATTGGGACATCTTGCTAAACCCAAACCCTCGTCATGGATTATCCTACTTTGACCACATTCTGTTGCTAATTTAAAAAATGACAATAAATCACTCACTATCACTCACTAACTGTTTGTTGAACGCTTTGGACTGCATGCATGACATGACAAAACTGAGTTTTTCTGGGAATTAATTAATTTAGTATTTGAGCTTAATCTAGATAGGCATAATTTGTGCAGTCATGAAAAACAATCTCTGTGAGGTTTGTTATTTTCCATAAACACGTGTACAAGTGGATTAACATGTTCATCCCATGGCTATTTGGCCGCAATTAAAATTATATGTTTATTTATTTTATATGCAAAGCCCTTTTTAATTAAAGATTTGTGTCAGATGCACAGTTTTTTACCACATTGGAATAAATATTACTTCTCTACCCCAACAAGAAGCAAACCTGCAGATTCAACTGAAACCGTTCTTAATGAAAATGCACAGCTGGAAGCCTTCCTGCTGTGCATTTTCACATAGAACGGTGATGAGGCCTTTACATCAGCACCGTATAATATACACCAAACAAAATTAAGCATTCCCCGTAACTTTGATGTGAACATTTTTTCACATGAACTTTGCCACCAATCAGAATCATCTACCATAACAAAATTACAATAATGGCTATGTCAAGATTACCCCAAGATGATCACCTAAATAAATAAAATGCAGCTTCTATAGACATTTGATGTGCATTTACCAGAAAATGAGGTTGGAGAGTCTCACTGTAACACAAATGATGCGCGTCAAAACAGTGAGGTAACATATGCAGCTAATAATAATTCATTTTTAAAAATTCATGTAAAAATGGAAGTACTATGTTATTTTATCACTGTATACATACAGATTATATGGGTTTTCTAGCTGAACTGTCCATTAAAATGTATACAGTGAGTTTTTTTCTATTAACAGAGGTTAGTTGCTGCCAGGCAGCAATCACAGAAATTAAGATTATCCTTTGTGATGTGTCAGGGAACTTGAATTAACAACTGATAAGAGGTCATGGTAGGGATGAGAATGTTGATCAATTTCAATTTGTCTAATAATATTTATTTTCATAAATCCCAATATATTATAGCATCTAAACATTTTATTATGAAAGTATCACAAAGTCAACATCAAACAATGTCATTACCTGTGACTAACAATTTCACTCTGCAAATTACAATTATGGTTTCCTTTGGGATTGCCAGTGTACCGTTAAACCGCAGGCAGAAAGATTGTCCTTCCCTGTGTGCTGGTTTGAACTTGACATGAGGATGATGCCTCTGTTGCACGCAGATTACCACCCACGCCTCCCTCCCTAATCCCTGCTCCTGTGGCCAAGCGCACTCGTGCTCCTGCTCCACCACGCTCACTCCTCCCCCTAGACATTTCTGATGTTTGCCTCCATTAATTTATTTGCTTGTTTGTTTTTTTGCCATTGTGGCTTGGCCGTTTTACATTGTTTTGCTTTAGTGTGGTGCCCAGACACTTTGACTGGCATGGGACCGGATTCTTGTTTTTATGAAAATAAGCGTAAGGGATTGTTTTTTTGTTTTTTTAGAGTGAGATACGGCTCAGTTTTTAGAATATTATATGTATTGTATGAATTATCTACTGTTATTTTGTTAACATTTGCTCTGCAGTACACAGTATTATGTAATATCCACTCTTACAGTTACAGCTAACAAAGACAAATGCCCTGCGGTGTAATACTGTACTGTACTTAGCCTGGAGCCTCAGTATAACTTCAGGCAACATAAAAATCCATAATACTACAACTCACTGCTCACTGCTGTTGCAACATCCAGTAGCCACACATGTTCACACAGCATTATGCTTTCTTTACACCTCATGTTTCAGAGAGGCTATTTATTATACTCTTACATTATGTTTTACTCTACATCTTAACAGGGATTAGAGCATCTTCTTGAAGTACAGTACTAATTGAATAAAACATTAATATAAAGAAGGAAACACTGCTGCAAAGAGTGGTCTAGCTAACAGGCAGATATTGGGAGATGGGAGACAGAGCAGCCGTTGGGTGAATGTGTTAATTTAGTGGCAGATGTTTGCAGTTCACAGCATCTTTGTTTTCTCACAGTGATCTCCTTGCTACAGAGGCACATCACAGCGTTGGCAAATGTTGCAGCAGTAGTGTATTTTAACATTGCTAATGATTCACTGGCATCTGTTCGTTGGTAAGATTATTTTCTTTAGCTGTACTGAAACTTGTATTGAATGACAGAGGGAAAATAAAAAATTATGTGGCTGGATAGCATTCATGGTCAGAGAGTTAACACTATTTCCTCAAGCTAATCACCTCCAGTGCACAACACGGTGTGAATTTGTTTGAGCCCAGCACAAGACTCAGGGCTATCATGTAAGGCACTAACACCTCTGGTAAACCTCAAATGTGGAAGAATAGCATGCTGTACCAGTACAATCTACTCACATAAACAATCACACACTAACTGGATGTTCGTGCCCAATGATGCTTTCTGCAGGTTAAGGGAATTTAGGGCCAAATAACAATTATTTACTATTTGCTTCAATGATGTCAGCAGTCAGAAAAGGCTATTTAAGGTTAAAAGGTTACTTAAGAGACAAAAACAAATCACAAGTTAAGAAGAAATCAAGTGCAATTTTCCACATTGTAGAGTAATCACTCATCTGCCATTTCAATATATTTTTTTTCAGTGAAACACCCCCTTGGCAGTCCTAACAAATTCCAGGAGCCATTCATGGAGAATTTACAGAGGCAAAGTGAATCATCAAAAAAGGACAGAGGGCATCGGAAAGTGGACCCATCACAACACAAAGGTAGAGCATTGTGTCTGCATCATAGGTATAAGAAACCACTGAGAATAGTTAGGCAAAGCCATTGTAGGTAACTACTGTACTTCAGAGCCTGTTTGAAATTATCATTCTACAAATTATCCATGTCAACTCTTTCTAGAGATGGCACATGCAAGATCTTTGTCTCCTCCAGAGAATGGACAGAGGCCTCCTGTGGACCAAAAGTTAAAAAGCTATCCACGCACTGAAAAGTCATCAAACCATTGGAGCAGAGGATCTCAGGAGCCACACGGACAGTCTTTCGGCACACAGGGTGGTGGGCATAGCCGGAGGAACAACACCTCCCCAAGTCGCTGTGATCAGGAGAGCTGCCAGGAGCAATGGGAAAGAGGTGGAAGTGATGGAAGCCGCAATAAATCTAGATCCACTTGGAGACCCATTCGAGAGGTGTTAAATGTGGACACTGTGCTGAATGAACTGGAGCAGCGCCGTCAACAGCAACATGACAGCCCGCGGCACAGTAAGCCTTCATCCCAGGAACGAGTGCACACTGAACAAAGCCGAGACCGTGAGCGGGAATACGTTCGAACCAGAGAGGATCGGAAGCAGAAATGTTTAATGACGATTTATGAGGATGAGCAGCGGCATGAGACAGAGAGCCACAGCTCGGTAGAGTCAGAGAGCAGGGCCAACCAACAGAGGGGCAGCAGACTTAAGGGTGGCCCGAAGACCCTGCTACGCAGTGATACGTGGACCATTCAAAGGACAGAGTCTGGCTATGAAAGCAGTGATAGACTTAGCAGTGGCTCTACAAATCCTGACTCACCTGGCGTTGATGGCTTCATTGTTAAAGACCAGAGATCAACACCAGAGGCACACTTACAGAGGTAAGAAACAACCGTGTTTGGGTACGTTTTTTATAAGGACAAATGGAGGTTTCACATTCAAGATGTGGGCACAATGCAAGTTATTCCACAAAAGGCAATTTATTTTTGGTGGCTGTAGTAGAGGAGCTGTTGTTTTAGTTTTTTTTCTTACTGTCAATAACGATAAAAAACGTCTGTAGGAGAGAATTCTATTTAACACTGCATGTTCACAAAACTGTGTACTTATGTGTCCTCTATTTAAGTAGGTTAGACAGGGAAACATGTTATTACAAATTTAGTCTTTGAGGGCATATATAAAAGGATCCATGGTATAAGTTTCCTTTCAATTCGCATAAAAGGAAATATGCAATGATACTCATCATGATTAGTCATCAATTGATGATTAATGTTAGAGGTGTTATTGGTAATTAAGATGGGATTCATAAGTGGTTTCTTAGTTAGCAGCTGTTAACCCTTGGTAATATTCTTCACTAATCTGCAATTATCTGGTGAAAATGCACTTAAGGGTACCAGGTTACCAGATTATTTTAGGGTTCTCATCTTATTATATACATTCTTATTGTGTCCTCTTAAAGTGCACATGAGGCACAATTCAAGTCTAAATTAAAGTTCATGAAAACATGATTGATTGAATGAATATGATGATGAATAATTCTAATATTTTTATTTTTAGTCAGCTGCACCAAAAAGGAGGCGATGCCAAGTCATCCTCTCCTTCACACAATGGTAGGTTCAAAGATTTTCTTCCTTAGGTTTTCCTGGACCAGTATATGTTTTTGCTTGTATTAAATGTGTGGAATAACCACAACCAGTTGGTTGGCTAGTTGTAACCTGCTATTGGTAATTGTTTAAATGTAGGGTTTACATTATAGCCACTGTGACACAGTGTATGTAATAATCAAGCCCACTTTAAAAACATATAGCCAGTGTCTTGAAGCAAGAGATGAGATTGAGACACCGCCCACCAAAGTAACATGATGTGAAAATGAAAGCATGATGACAAAAAAATAAGACTTACAGTTGATCAGATGTGTAAATGCCAGATATACACACTGTGGTGTTATACCAGATCACTCCGAAATGTGTTGAGTATTTATGCACTCGGTACATAAGAGTAAGAAAGATTATTGCTTTTTTGATTTATGTAAGTATGTACCAGCCACAAGAAAGCAGAAATCTCCAAAGTATGAGTTTTTCTTTCTTTTTCTATATTTCTGGTAGTATAACAGATTAGTTAAAGGTGTGAGCTGTATCTGATACTGATAATGTGAGAGTAATTGAAGACTGATTAATGTCTGGGTTGATTTCTGAGCTTGGACTAGCTTCTTTAACCTCTTCACCCAGTCGGCCCTGCACGGGCATTAATCTGATGATAATCCCACTAAGCTCATTCAGATAGCACAGCTGGACATGGCTACTGGCATTGTCATAAATACATTTCTGTCATGCGGTACTTTGAGTGTGCCACACTCTATGCTTTATGGAGGCAATGTGCACCCTTAGCCAGTGTTTCCAACCAACAGCCAAAGCTTTTATCCTTGCATGGACCTCTCCAGGGCAACAGCAAAGAAAAAAATGACACATCTATTTTTAAAGGGAAGGAATTCAGCACCATGCTGCCTCTCGCTGAGTCTGCGTGCTGACTGCTTCATCCAGCTGTGAGAAAGTCTAGTGAGATTAATAGTCTGCTGCTGCCACCTTGTGTCCTGAGAGGATATCAGTTTCATAGGCAAACGTGTCTCTTGTTTTGTCTCTGCTTGGTCTCTACTTTTAATTTATTTTGCTTCATTGTAAGCATGTTGCGTTTGTGCTAGGGGTAAATTAAAACAGTGTTTGAGCCCTGATATTAATCTCTGAATTCGGAGAAAAATACATCTGAATTATGAGATTAAAGTTTCAAATCTGGGATTTAGCAGAATTCTGACTTTATTCTCAGCATTCTGAATTAAATCTCAAAATTCGGAGAAAACATTAATCTCAGCACTCATTTTTTTCAAGGCTCTGATCTAGTGGGTTTTTTAATGCAGAATGTCAATTGTATTATTGAGAATTTTATTTCTGACATAGTTTAGAACATTTCTATGTTCTGATTTGGTTGTGATACATTTTCCTGTCCAGTAGAAAGGTCAGAAGAAAAAAAATACCTTTTGCACTGATTACAGTATGTAAATAGTTACTTGCCACAATAGAGCCAACCTTTCAAAATAAAGACTGCTATACAGCTTTGTATTTATTATATTTTCATTTTTTAATTGTCTATTTTCCCATCACTATGTTTTGATCACCTTTTTTTATTTTATAGGTAAAAATCAACCCAAACCTCAGGCAAAGAACCATGACCAAGTTTCACATTCACATCTAAAGTGCAGTCCAAGTTCGAGGTAGTGCCCATTATTATATAGTATATACTGTATAACATATCTAACTAATATGTACATGTAAGGTCTCATAAATTAAATTTCCATTATATCATTATAATTTCCATTATTCTCCAACTCTTCTCTCTTGTAGACGGAAATCAAAGTACACTTCTAGTACCTCCAGAAAAGCATTGTCAGAGAGGGACTCCACTGGTTTAGATAACAGGCAGACTGAGCAGCAGGAGCTGACAAACTGTAGAGGGCACACCGGAGAAAGTACAGCCATGAGGCACATTACAAAAACCAGCAGCTCCGAATGGAACAGCTCCGATGATCTTGCTCTCTCTGAGCCCGAGGACAGAGAAAGTGCTTACCGCTCCAGCAACAGTGAGGCTGTCACCTCTGAATCCCAGTGTCCTCACATAACCCTGCAATACCACCCTCTCAGCAGTGTGTCTGCAGAACCTCTCCAGCTGAACAATCAGCGTCAGCTCGGCACGACAGGGTCACCTCACCTTCGACCGACACAGCGCATCTCTCTTCACCAGGGTGAAACAAGTCACGCAGTGTTTCGTCCGAGGATGCTTCAAGAACCCTTTCCATCAAGTACTCATCTATCATCTACATCCTATGTCAGTCCTCACAGGAAACCTGACATATCAGGCCTCAGAACCTTCTCAGATGCAAGCTCCAAGTCAGGCTCTGACCCAGAGAGGAGTACCCCATCATCATGTGAAAGTGAGGAAAGACTAACTGGATGCAGAGTGGAACAGGCAGTGCCAGCTCAAGAGGTTTCTCTGACAACATACTTCTCTGTGGATAACTGTATGACGGAAACATACCGTCTCAAGTACCACAACCAGAGGCCTCTTGTTCTCTCTGCCACGGTGCCACGGACAATGGTTGTGACTGAGCGCAGAGATACCAACCACACACTCCCCACTGACACATACTCACAAGATGTGCCAAAAGCCAGACCTGAAACAAGTAAGCCGATCTGAAAGCGCTTGCAAACCTGAATGCAGGGCTACCCATTATGACGATATACTCTGTATTGTGCATCAATATAATGAAGTACCTTGATTTGGCAGGTATTGAATGTTCTGCTAAAAATCTAAAAAGAAATCTCATTAGTTTAATTCCCTTAACAGTTTGTCAATTTACTATATCACCATATATAAATAATATATAAATAATATATCAATATCTAATATATAAAATATAATATATATATAAATGACGTATGGGACAAGACAAAATGACAATATTCAGTTTTTTTTTTGTTGTGGTGTAAATGTTCACACAGGGTGACTCAAAACATAGTTTAAACAAGATTTTTGTTTTGTTTCTTTACAGGCCATAATAGCAATAAACCCACTGCAAAATGGAACCCAGTGACAGCCAAAGGACTGGATGAACGTGGTTTTTTATGAGTGTTAACTTGGTAAGGTTTGTTTACATGGATGGACAGTGGTCAGTAAGGATGCCAAAGAGTTTACAGAATGGAAATATGTTTCGAAGCCCAACATTTTATGCAAGCTTGTCACATAGGTAAAACCTATTTCTAAATGCTGTTGCTTACTGTTTGATGGATTATCAACAATCACATATACTGTACCTACTTCCATTGTCCCGCAGAATTGCTGCAAGATTTTGTTTTAACCTAAATCAGGACTTGCACAAAGGGTTTTTGAGTCTTTATTATTTGTATCACCTTTTTTATTTGTGCAGTAGTTCTGCAGAAATGAAGGTACAGCAATATATTGTAAGTAAGGCATGAGCGATTAATGTGAGCCACTGTTTGATTATACTGTGGTCTGTAAAGTAATTATACAAAGATTAAAGAAGAAAGTGTGATGAGAAATCTCAGCATGCTGACATGAAGATATGTTAAAGACACTTTATCAGAATACGATTCTTGATTCATTCTATAAAATGAAATAAAACCTAGGAAAAACCTGAAGGTTTGCATCATCAGCAGCAGTTTTAATGATATTTTGAGGGCTTTTTTTAGCATTTATTCATGACAGTACAGCTTAAGAGAGACAGGAAACGTGGGAGAGGGAGAGGGAGAGGGGCACGACATGTAGGAAAGGACCGTGGATTAGACTCGAACCCAGGTCTCTGCAGCAAGGTCTAAGCCTTTGTACATGGGATGTGTGCACTAGTGATGCGCTAGCCGGTGCCCCTGCAGCAGCAGTTTTAAAGTAGTTCATTTATTTACACCTGTCAAAGGAGTAATATCTGGGCAACTTACCAACTTTATGCATATTGAGGGCATTAGGTCACCAGAGAACAGTCATTGCACCATTTATGGATATTTAGTTACTGATTTGTGTCATTATCATTTATCAGTTATTTCACAACATTTATGTGTTAATGAATGACCGAGGGCTGCTCCGTATCAGTCAGCCTGTTTGGCTGTGAAAATCTGGTGACAAATGTTCTTCAAATGTTTGTTCATTTCACTAGAAAATTAAAAGGAGATTCTGGCGCCATCATTTGTATGTCAGCAAGTACTAGAATTTGTTGAATATGACGTGTAGTTGGGGCAGCCCTCAGGTTACTCAGTAAGTCACTAGATACTGTATGACCATGTTACCTTGTGTACTCTACTTTAAATTGTGCTGGTTTCTTGTAATCCTTTTTTGTAATTCACAGTGATGTCAAAATGTATTTTTTCAGTCTTCCTTTTAAAGTAGACAGATTTAAATAAGTCTGTATTTGCAGGTATTTTCATATTGTTGCCAATTTAATTAATATGCCTAATCTACTATTGA
This sequence comes from Lepomis macrochirus, assembly GCA_024633595.2. Taxonomy (NCBI): domain Eukaryota; kingdom Metazoa; phylum Chordata; class Actinopteri; order Centrarchiformes; family Centrarchidae; genus Lepomis; species Lepomis macrochirus. Next base: position 22,260,519 of record JALXJV020000003.1, read on the forward strand.
CCATACAACACAACAATTATTCTTGTTCAAGACTAAAGATTAATCTTCTGAAAGCTGCATGTGGCCTTTACAAAGTCTTATTAGCTGTGTGTACAGCATAAGCCTGAGCATGATAATACAAACATACATTTTATTGGATTTTACTTAAGTGTAATAAAATTAATTAATTAATTACCAATTTATAGCTACAGTTGATTTGGAAACTTTTTAACACTTGAATGATCTCTTGCTTATGCAGGGACACTTTTGGTTATGCATCCATTGTAAATATAAACATGTGATGCAAACAATATGCTAGAAAACAACCGACTGTCCAAGACATACTATGCATTCACTAACAATTACATTAATATTATGTTAAAAGCAGATTTTGGTATTTTTAAGGCTTTTTATTCTGTATATCCGACATTCCCGAGAACAGATAAAAGTCTTAGTGTTTTTCAATTTTCAAATATTGATATAAATTTTTTTTTTGTGCTCACTAGATTGCCAAGTCTTTTCCTAAACATCCTGCCAATTATACATTTTCACGTACTTTGCACTTTTGTCTATCCACAATAACCTTTGCCCAGGTATTTCTCAACTATACTAACCACACACATTTAGTCACTAAATTTACTGTATTTGTGTGTGTTGTGTTTGTGCTGTCTAACACCAAAGGACAATGTTTAGAGATTTATGTGTGTGCGTGTGTATGTGTGTGTAATCACACATAAATTTTATTGACACTGTTAAAATTCAAGAACAAAAAGACATACAGTGTAACTGAGTTATATTAAGACTTTCTTTAACCGAGCAATCTAATGTTTCAAATAACAAAAGGATGCCTTTACTCAATTTATTTATTACCTAGATTATCTTAACCTTGTCTCACCTGCAGAGTGTTTTTGTGGTTTCTTATGTTACTAATGGTTATTTCATTTATTTACAGTGTTTGTCCTGTTATTTGTTTTCTTCATCTGTAAGGGTTAGGGTTAAATAAGGAACTCTATTGTTTTTAACTCTATTTGTTTTAAGTTGTATTTTAAGATTCTGAACTTTGTGTCTTCAGTTGTATCAAGAGTGCCTTGACATTTTCAGTGGGACATTTTTTTGTGAGTGAAACCACAGTTAGGGAATGAAGGCAGTGAATGAAAAGGATGGAGGATGCCATGCAAAACTTTTGAATATGCAATGCTAATAGAGACATATCTGATGACACGCCTCCGTGTGCCCCATTGATACTAAATGTATGTGTGTGTGGGAGTGGTAGAGGGAGGCATTTGTGCCAGGCAAAACCCTTTCAGACTAAGAAGCTGCAACCACAGCGGCAAAGTTTGTAAATGGCAAGTGCATCACACCTCTTGGGCGGCAGTTTGAAAGAGCCTTGGTGTATAATAACTGAAAGATTTCTTTTCAGTGCAAAACTCAATCGTCATAATAGTAATTAAATGTGCACGCACGCCTATGTGTCTGTTGGTGTGCAAGCTTGGCAAAAAGAAAACTGATAATTGGTTTTCCTTTTCCACCCATGATCTGCAGTCTTCAGTCACAGTAAGGCTTTATATATTCAGAAACCCTATTTGACAAAAGGTCTTTTTGTCCTGGCCCATAATGCCACAGTTGCCATTGCATCAATCCATATGTTTAATCTTGTGCTAATATATTGGGACAGAAGCTAATTAGACTGTATTGCATCAACAATGAAAAACAACGGAGAAACATTATGTCACTGATTTTATCTGATAAGTTTCTGGCTGATGTGGCCTAATGTGTTGGAACTGTATGCCTCTCTGAATCCTATAGTCATACCTCGGTGTGTAGTTAGGATTTGGCCTGACATTACTGTTGAACTGAGTTGTTGGTGCTTCAGTGAATACTTTGACTTGTACAGATCAATTTAAAGAAACATATAATCTGTCTACACTTTCTATTTTTGTAGATAATATATATATTTATTTTTATTCATTGTTGAATAAAGTTTAAATTATTGTATCACTCTTGAAATTAGTAATGTCACTGTATATGTATTTTTAAACTTCACACCTACTACCACAGATTGTCACAGAAACTTTTGATAGATTACAGAATAAAAAAACAGAAAACAGGCAGTCACAGTATGGCTTTATTACTGAAAGTATCAAAACCCTGTGCAATTCAAAACAGATTCATACACTGTACAGGCAAGTTGCGCACATTTGAAAGGCTGCATTGGTATAAGTAGTTGGTACAACACACTACTGTAAGTAATCCTGAAGTCAAACATGTCACATTAACGTTCTGGTGGTCAGTCGGGTCTAACCCCTCTTGAAAATCCTCTTTGCGTCCACACCTTCATAGTTGTAGCTCTGTTGGTAAAAAATGATGTCCCACATTATATATTATTTATTATTATTATTATTATATAACTTCAGAGTTTCTGCATCTGGCTAAATAATCAAGAGGGTTTACTCGAGATAATAATGAAATTCTGCAAGGTCCTTATCCCTTAGGCCCTTTCAGACACAACGCGCAGCTTTTCGCTGCGTCAAACAAAGCGGTTGACCCAGGGTGCCTCTCGACATCCTGTTTTACATTTATCTCTGTTTACAAAGGGTGTTGGTTGTAGCTTGACCATACTAACAGTTACCAGTGCAGAACTGCAGACAGCCTAGTTCAACTTTGGACTTCTGGGTTCAGAGTGTACTGAACACAGTGGCAAGCACAGCTAAAATCATGTTGTGTCTGAAAGGGCCCTAATGTAAATGGATATCAGAGTTTGACTGGTATATGTGTATTTAAATAATAATTCAGTGTCTCATAACTCAGAAGTTACAGGGAGAGCTAGAATATCAAATAAAACACTACACAATAATCTGTATTGCACCTAAACCTAATCTCTGCACCTTTTATAAGGCTTCCCAAATGTTTGATGTTAAAATGGAATTTTTTATCGGCCTTATTTGCATAGCTATAAAGCCCCCTACCTGTATAAGTTCATCTCCTTGGACGATTCTGGTTGTTGTCAGTACTTTTCCATTGTCCTTTCTGTTGAAAACTCCCTTCAACATGTCTCCCTCCATGACCCATGAGCCCTGCGGGCGAACCAGGAAAATTACTGATGATATGAACACTAGATGGAAAAGGTTCTGCAGGCGGTGCAGGTTGACAGTTTTATGGCTATGACTGTTAGGGTTGGTGTGTTGAAATGAACTTGACCCAAGAGTTACCACAATAAAAGTCAAGCCTTGATGTATGGATTGTATCCTTACCTAACATATAAACTTTTCTAGCAGCTCAAATGTTCAAAGTCTAAACTGATGGGAATGCCCAGCTCATCTCAAAGTATTTAAAACTAATCAATTATATAATGAATAAATTATAAAGTGTAGTGATGGACAATGGTGTAACTTTAACTTACTTTTAGTTCTGTTCCATCTGCAAGGCTGTACTCAAAGATGACCCCCAGGGTGAAATCTATTTCCAGGTTGCGGAAATTACTGCTCTCCTTGACGTGAAACTTGTCTCCAGTCTGTTCGATGATTATCTTGAGGTTGTCGTGAGCAGCCAGCTTCCTCTTCACCATGTTAATTCCTATCAACAGACACATGGAATATGTGCAATAGATGACAAACAATCAAAGGAAGTTCGTCAGGATTTAATCACTTCACGCACAGGTAGTTCCTTTGTTTGTGTACTTGTAGAGGTTAAGTAGGTACAGAAGCCAAATCACAAGCATGTGCAGTAGAGTGTTTTTAAGTGGGACCTTAGCTACAGTTTTTGGTTCATTCTTCTATGTAAGTGTTGAAAAACATAAGCTATTAACTTATAAATTATATTACAATTGCACGCATTTAAAAAAATTTAATTTCATAGATTTAATCAAATAAACATTTGCATGATTATCAGTTTGCAGTGTAAGTGAGATTTTGATTTAGAAACAACTTGTGTCATTAAATGTGACATATTATTGCCTAGCTGCACTTTATTAGTGCTTTATCAACTGCCTTATCAGGTCTTGATTATAGTACGGTCATCTCAATACACAGAGAGTCTATACCATAATGACACACACACACTGATTTTTCTACCAAAAGTATCAACTCATCAAAGAAATATGCTACACAGTCTTCAGCATTTTATCAGCAGTTTGACATAACTCACCCATTTGTTCCATGAATTTCTCATAGTTATCATTGCGATCAACTTTCCAGGTGCCGTCGAAGGTCATGGTGGCAGTGAGGGTAAACTGGACGATGCAGCAGAGGAGTGTCTCACTCAAAGTCTGCCTTTCCTTTTAAACCTCCCTCTTATCTCGTCATCTATTTCACTGCTGATGTGGCCGTTTAAAGCTCATATCTTCTCAAGGCAATATTCACAGCTACAGCTGGTTGGGCAATGCCATGATTCTGAACAGAAGTGTGCCAGCCATAAACCATAACATATGAAAACCGTATACTTTTTGAATGGCTGACATCCTTTATCGCAGTTTACAAAGGGTGTTGGCCATATTTTAACAAACCGTTATCAGTGTTAAGAACTGCAGTAATTGAGTATGCAACATTTGACACAGAAATAAATAAAACTAAGATATATTTAAACAAAACCATGTTTTTACTGTCTATTTTTGGTCCCTCTACTTCAAGCTAATAATAATACCTAGCTAAACCTCTTGTCACTCAGCCAAGATTTTACTGCGATGTAATTCCTTTGTACAAATATAGCGGTGATCAGCATGGATGATAATGTTTTTCCAATGATACTTTTGACCTTAATCTGGCCATTGTTGATAAAAGGGACCTTTGATATTTAAGTTAATATTAAACAAACACTAGTGTACACTGTCATTATTTGGCAGTCGTTGTGTGTCATTAAGATACACTCACCTGATTATGTGATTATGATTATATCTTTTATAGTCTCTCTGGGTAAATGTTTATGCAGATGAGAATATGTTTTTGGCAAGGAAAAGCTGCAGGAAGTCTACAGGAAAAGTTTTTTTTTAATTTTCCATGCCAGTTCTGACAAAGGGATGAACATATCAATTATCTTTCTTATCTGAGTTTGTTCTCATCTTACTAGGTTGCAAAAGATATCTTTGCCTGACCTTCACTTCACCTTCAATGAATCTGCCTCTTATTGCACGACCTTTCTACTATGACTGCCGTGATGCAAGTGACAGGGGAGCTTCAGACATACTTGATCAAGCACCACTAAAGCTAATCTTTAACACAATTATACCCTACAATGTTATCCACTAGTTGTAGTATCTATTGTAATAGTACGTGCAAAATAATAACATAGTACGGTATAGTAGTTTCCGCTATATGCATTTAGGGGCAGTGGTCCACCGCTGCTGAATCACGACAGCAGCTCCTAAAATTTCCCATGGTCAGTAAACTATGCCCTACAAATGTTTTCCCTTGCACACTGTGTGAGCACGGCAGCACTCAACGCTCGGCTCGCTTCCTCTCCTCGTTCTATGCAGAACATAGGTGACAGATGGTGTTATAAGAGCAGTATAACTCTGAATCAGGGGGTGCGTAGCGAGTGTTTGATTGTCCGAGCGGGAGAAAGTCACGGTGACCGCCAGCGGAGGAAAATATTCTGGCAGTAAATGTACGGTGTCTGTTACAGTGTGTTAGCTTCTCAAGACCAAGAAAAGTCTGTTGTTTCCCACTTGCTGGAAAAGTGAAGCCGGTTAGCGCAAAGTTAGCTAACATCTCCCCTCCCCTTCAGACTGCGCAGCTGAGCAGGAAAGCTGCCTATTATTATATCAATGTCAACAGATAAATGTCAGAAGCTGTAACATGAAGACACAAAAGGCAAATATGGACAGTCGTATCTATAATGATTCTGAGGTCACATTAACAGGGTTTTCCTGGGGTGATGCCCAAAACATGCTGTGCCATCAGTGTAAAATCACTGTGGAGCAACAGAACCAACCAAATTAGTTTCTCCAGATCTAAAGGTTGTAGTTCCAGCGGTGTTGTTAATTTATTATCTGCTCTAGCTGATAATAAGCTGTCCAATATGATGTGAAATTACATATTTTTCATTGGAAAACATAATTTTATTTGGGGGGGGAGTTACTATGGATGATCATTACTCACCAACCTGTGCACACCCTAAGGTCTTCAGACCAAACCCTGCAAAGTTTGAACTGTCTGAGTGTGAAAAGCGGCTTCCTTAAAAGTAGAGCATATTACATTAATCAAGCAATATTATATTACAAGCTTTTGCTGCATTGTTTTCTGGGCACAAGGGGGAAGAAAACATCATAACAGGCTGACAACCATACTGTCGCTACCACTAGGGCTGCAACTAACAATTATTTTCCATGTCATTATTCTGTCGATATTTTCTCGATTAACAATTGATTTGGTCTAAAAAATGTCAGAAATTGGTGAAAAATGCAGATCAGTTTCCCAAAGCCCAATATGACATCCTCAAATGTCTGTTTGTGTTTTGTGCACAACCCAAAGATATTCAGTTTACTGTCATAGAGGAGTAGAGAAACTATTCACATAAGGCTGGAATCAGAGATATTTATTTCTTCAAAAAAATCTCAAACCTATGGCACCTCAAGTCTTTTTATATCTTTTAAGAACAAGTTATCTTTATCTATTATTAATTTAAACTATTATTATTAACTATCATACATAAAGCGATTATCAAAACAGTTGCATTGATTAAATAATTAACTACTTGTTGTAGCAACAGCTAGATTAACACCCACTGACTGTGGTCCTTTTCACAGCATTAATAAATGGCTCCATTCTTTTAGGTGACCATGCACAATAGCACAGAAAATTGTTTATTGTACCCGCTGTAACCATAAATACAGTAACACCTGCATCTGTGAAAAAATACCTGTTATCACTAAGTTGTTCTGGTTAACTTTTTAGCAAACACTTGTATAACTTTCCCATCCAGTTAACACTAGCATTTCCTGTGGAGTCTATTTCTGGCCACCTTATGAGTGGCGGTATTAACTCTTTTTTACCTTGATTTGTTTCTGGTTGTCTGACTGATTTCTGAGAAAAATATTTTGGTGTCTAGCTGCAATAAGTTTCTTCTCTTAACTGTATGCCGATTTTGCCCTTAGCCGTTTGCTGTAGTAGGCTACCATATTTGTTTTGATTTGGAATCTCATCGTATTGTGTATTTTTTTATTATCCAGCAGAGGGGAAAATTTATGGTAAGAAGACCCTTTGGGAATTCAGAAAACAGTTTGTTTAAACCAACACAGATTAGCTTAATTATCTGTAAGAGAAACTGATGGTTACCTCTCTGACAAAGCTCATATGAGAGATATGGCCAGCAGCTTACAGTTAGCTTATCAGACCTTTTCTCCTTTAGGTTGCCAACTGCACTCGATGGAGCAGCTGAGTTCATTTTGTGAGAGAAGCTAAGACATTAACGTTAGCTCATTCTCGAGTTTAACACCCTTCTTTTACACCGTTCATGTTAGCACCAGAAGTGAATTATGTCATATTCAATCTTTGGGCACTCCACTTTTTATAAGAGCCTTCATTGGTTTTATGGCTAGTTAATAAGACATGGAAATAATCTGTTTTAATTGCAGGTGTTCGGGTTCAAAGCAGGAGGGAGAAAAACTCACCTTGATTACCACAGCCAGGTGAACAGGTAACGTTAGGCCTACTTCCACTTCAATTAAAGGACTGATAGAAAGCAAGAAACAAAACTAAAGAAACAAAATACTGAAAATCAACCATACTCTCATAAAAAATAAATGATGATCTGTGTATACTGTTATGTATCACACACAGGGTTCAAAGTTAACAAAAAGGTTTTTTTTCTCTTGAAAATCATTTTACATGTATACTTGAACATGAGACAATGGTATATTTTGTAATGACCTCTCATGTCTTAAAAGCATAAAATAGTACGACTCACATATACTAATTCAATTTGCATCTGCTTTGTGGTTACCCCACAATAAATTGTAATATGCTATAATTACAAGTGAAAATTCTGTTTTAGTGACAATAACAGCAACAGTTGTCAGAAATGCAGTGACACGGTGGAGGCCTCTGATAGATGTTTTGTTTCCAGGATTGTAATCTTCTGACTGGCCACTAGAGAGAGCGCTTTACAAAATAATCTGCTACAATCAGCCTTACACTGATGTCTCTGATGTAAAACACTGCATTCAGTGACCAAAAAGACCATGCATCATTTCCTCTGTTCACCTGTTAACGTTGAGTCTTTATAAAAGCCACAGTGAGAAGGTTGATAACAACACCTGTGCTGTAGAAAGGAAATATCAAATAGCCAACACTTCTCAAGACTATTTTTATTATTCACCTCCCAACAAAAACATTAGTAAAATAAAACAATCATGTCTTACAAGCACAGAAGTACACTCGTACAGTACATGAGGCACCTGTTTGTTTACACAGAAAGCTGCATGGTTGGGGAGAATTCCTTTTAAGGACATTATGTGAGATTTAATAATAATGACTTTGGAAAAACAGGGTGATAAAAGCATGGTACATTTACTCGTGAAATTAGTCCAACACATACAGCACATAGTTATTTCATCATCTATAGCAAAGTTTACATAGTTTTCCCCTCACTTTTGACACTGTATATTCTAAAGGTCATAATTACATTTTCTAATGAAAAAGATATTCCATATCACAATGTTAACAACAAATATGTAACGTTACATTTATAAAACTAAAAATAGTACTCAATATAATTTCACAGAAGCAGACAAAAAGTGAATGTGCAATAAGTAAGAGAGGTGCAATAAATATATTAAATACAGGAGTGTGTAGTGCTCATTCTAAATATGAGAAAATTTTCGACTTTAAACTAAATTCTATTTAAACTAAACATGAAATACATCTCATTGTAATATATGAGTGGCTTTTGTGCCAAAGAATGGTGAAATAAATCTATATAAATACTACAGCTATAATATCTAAATTTGTATTAATTAATTATTAATTGGTCTTTCTGCCAGTGTAACATATTCAGTGTAAAACTTCATAACTCATATCCTATGAGAAAAAAATGGGTCCCTCATATAGTGACAGGAATGTAATGACCAGAACATGACATCTAGCCAATATACTCTGATAAGTCATATCTTTCTCTTTAATTGAAGGTATTTTCATTATCACCCTTAAAAGTGAAAATGACAATGGTAAAAACACATTTTATTGATAAAACTATAATTAGTATTTTAGACTGATGGTGTAACGACTATAAATTCTCAGTATTTTTGGCAGACTTGAGAACAAATACAGTATATGAACTAATTAGCACCTAAAACATTTAAGATCGATGGAAAAAATGTTTTGCTTATCAAAACCATTGATTTATTAATGTGAGAATATTCTGTGTGTGTGAAACCCTTTACTATTGTGTCTACGCTAAAAAAACAGTGAGGTCAGGGCAGATCATGGTCAAGCAGAAACAAGCAGGGAGAGCAATGGTACAACTTCACTTTGAACAGCTGTGGTTCATCATAATAAAAAAATCTGCATGTCTGTGGATAGATAGATCATTTTTTCATTTCACCTGATCCACTCGTGGGGGTTTTGGTGTTGATTTGTTAAGCTTTATCTGTGGTGCACTCTGGGTCAGTGGGATTCCTGGACAGAAACCACACCTTCATCGGTTCCTTCTTTCCTTTCATGGTGATGGGGCCCCGATACTCCAAATGAAACTGAGGGTCGGCATTCTCAGTAGACTGCAAACACCTGAAATTCAACGTCAACACCATCACAAATCTTCACTTGCTGCACGGTCCTGGGGGAGTTTATGTCTTACTGTATTTTCACTATAACTCTTATAACATTTTTTGGATCAACATCAAATCTACTGAACAAAACAACATCTCATTATTTATGTTTAAAGTGGATTCCAACCTGTCCTTCATATCTAATACTAGTACTTTCTTAACAAATTAAAAATTCCTTTTAATGATGTTCAGCCAAGCTGCACAGCTCCTTGAAACCCACCTACCTTCTTAAAAAGCAAAAAATAGGTGACAATATGCTACTGTTATGAAATAAGGAGGTACTTCTACCTACCGGCAAGTATATTCAGAAACATTTATTTTCCCCTTTTCACCAGTAGTTTCTGTACGACTTGTGAGGTTGACTGTATTTCCAAAAAGGCAATATCTGGGCATCCTCTGGCCAATCACCCCAGTCACCACTTCACCTGTGTGGATCCCAATAGTAATCTGCAAAAAGAAAGGGGAATGAAAACCACCGTATGTCAGTTTTAAATTAAACAAAGTTAATAAATATACCAAAGATATCACTCTTTCTTTTTAAATATTTATCATCTGCTGATATAGTGTGGTAGCACTGATCATTAGTCTGTGGTAAACTCATTACTTAAATTAGCACGTCACACCCCATGTATCTTCTTCAAAACTTTTACAACAGAAAATGCACAGCTTACGTGTGAGAAAAACTATCCTAGCACTCTAATAAACCTGTGTAAATGCTACATCAAGGACTAATGACTTGTGCTCCAGAGAGAGAGAGAGAGAGAGGGAGGGAAAATATTGCAAGCAGCTACCCAGCTGAATGCTTCTCTTGGTACATATTCTAAAAATCGACTGAAAAGGTGCAACATTTGGTGGGTGGATATAAGGTTAAATTTGCCAGATATCACTCCATGTACAAAATTAGATTTTTTTTTTAGGTTTGCAATAAAGATATTCCAAAGCAAGCCCTAGGCAATCTGCAGACTAATATTTACACTTGAACTTGTAGGCACTTCAGTGCTTGTTGTCTTCAGAGCTTGAACATGCTGTGAGTGTCTGGGACAAATGAGAATTTATTTTTAGACACAGGATCGTGAGATGATTTGAGTCTGTTTCTGCTGCTAAAACGGACTCTTCTTCAGCCAGTGCCATGTCTCCAAATAAACAGCCTTTTGTTAACCAGACATCATTTTCCGAAGTTAAGTCTCAACAGTCATTGATATAATAACAATCGCCAGCAGTGAGTTAAACAAAAGTCTGCTGTTTTTTATCCAACTTTTCACAACATATTACTTCAGCATAGAAATATGTCTAGATGCACACAAACATTATTCTAAAATCAATCAGCAAAACATGTCATATTTAGGCTAAATGCCAATTAGCAATATTTGTCAGCTGCAAACGAGATCTGGCACTCAGTAATTTAACATATGAAGCAATATTAGAAAGCTGACAGAGCTCCAAAATGCCTAAATTATCTATCCCTAAATAACAGATGCATTGCTAAAAAAAAAATGTTAAGGAAATCTGAAAATCATGACAACGACATATGGGAGTCAGAAAAATCAAGAAATACTGAAATACTGCTAACTGGCATTATTGTACACAAACACACACACACACACACACACACACACACACACACACACCATTACATCACACCTGCTATTATAAAAATGTCAATAAGATTTTTCATCAGTCTATGATGTTATTTGGATCAGATATTATTAGTCAAAAATGTGCTTAAACATGTTATGATCATAAAAATGTGTTTTATCAGTCTCTGAGTCCAGCACAGACCACTGCCAAAGTCAGGACCTTGCCCTTGAGCAAGGTCCTGAACCCTGCTGCACAATGGCTGCCTCCTGCTCCTTAATTAGGACTGGTTAAATTCAGAGAACATATTCCGCATGTGTTGTACTGTGTATAAATTGTATGAGGCCAATAAATATTGATTTTTTTTTTTAACAAATGTTCCCAGATGGTTAGATTTTTTTAAATTTCTCCCAATTTGCCAAAGTCCCTATGGCTTCCAGTCTTATTCACTGCAGAGACTACAGTTAAACTGGGGACGGCTGCAGACACCAGCCATGTGTTACATCTATAATAAGGTTCACCTGAAAGAGGGAGTGCTCAGGCGTTTCCACCCATTTAAACAATAAGTGTCTTCTTTGAAACTGAAGCATAAACAAACTTTGATTCCCTAAAATTAATTTAACGCGGATCAAAAGTACAGTTTTCTCCACCATGATACCTGCACTTCATTTGTGTGAAGCGATGTGTCTACGATACATACAAATAACAGTATTTAGTATTTGACACTTTTGACTTTTATCACTCAGAATTTTAACATGCAGCTAGAAAGCGTCCCAGAAAGCATTTCAGAAACCTAAGAAAGTAATCAAACCTGTACTGGTTCATCATCCACTTTGACTTGCCCGGCAATCTCCAGCATATCAAGAGCGAGGTGGCAGATTGACTTGGCGTGGTGTGTGCAAGGCTCTGGTAGGCCGCTCACTGTCATATACTTATCACCCACTGTTTCCACCTGTGTGTGTGCATATAAAAAAACACATTTTGTCATTCTTCACATGAATTACAACCTATTTTGCTTTTCTTTTGGCTCAAGTAAAATGGTCTGTTCCTGCTATGCTACAAAGGCTTTTTTTTGAATGCACTATGAAGCTAGAAATAAACTGAAACACCCTGAAATAAACACTTAAACACTTACATCAGCTTTAAGACATGCAGGGCCTCTTTGAGCCCTGCTAAAACCTAGGACCACCAAGCCATTCAGCTTGTAGAGTAAATATTACTTCTTTTGGTGACCCAGTGCCTGAGGCAGGTCCCCTGGAAGTGTCTGGGTCTGTTTGACTTCTTAAAGTGCATTCTTGTCTGAAAGCCTGGAGTGTAAATCTGCTGCACGAGGCCTATAAAGTGGTGCAGTCCCTCTGTAAAACTACACTGTGTTTAGAAGTTAGTACAACTCTTCTTATGGTGAAAAACTCCAGACAATTGATATAAATACTCTCTTACTGACTTGTATGTGCATAATTGCATAACATTATCCACCAAGAGAGTTGGTGTGCTTCACTGGTGCATTCAAGCTGAAGAACCAGCAAAGAACATACTGAAGATTTTAGATTGCAGACTTTGATGCATAGATCTTTCTGTTTTTATTCCTTTACTGAGAGAAATGTACACAAATGCGTGATATACTGTCATGGTAAAATTCTTGCTTCCGACCTTGTATACATAAGGGTTATTCCGAGAGTCTGTCAAGATGTCAAAACGTGTGTAAACATCATTGAGCAGGTTAACTATCTTGATGGCTCCCTCAGCTGAGGCGTGCTTGCTGCAGAAGGCGTTGAATCCTACGATGCCACTGAAGAGGATGGTCACGTTGTCGTAGCGTTTCGCCGGAACAGGCCGTTTGTGCCGCAGCTCGTTGGCAACAGATGGCGGCAGAACGGAATAGAGCAATCTAAATGGAAGAAGAGAAATGAAACAAACATTTTGAGCAAAAGCGTAGTTATGGTGTACTTGAGCGGCACAGTAATGGGCTGGCGCTGCCAGACTGGTGTCCATCCTTTGGATCAGCATTTTATTTGCTCACCCACCACCTTTTGGTCATTTCGCTATGCAAGCTGCTCTCAGATGGGAGTGTGTTGTTTCTATGGTAACTGGTTAGATCATGGCTGCCCGTTAAAAGCAAAATACCTTCCATGCTGCATCATAATTTGACGACACATGACACATACAGAACAGGTAACACTCATCACACAAAAATCTATACACGCAAATAGAGTATATTTACCCAGGAGATGGGACTATGCATGTTTATCTGTAACATCTTTAACAATCCACATACGAGGTGTAGTGTTTTTCTCTCAGTAAGGTACACGCCTGAACAGGAGCAAAAAAAAGCATAAATGTGTGTTTTCACTCTCAGAAAACAGCGTTGTAAAACTCAACAACGAGCAGTTCTCTTAAATATTTAGAGAGGAACCATAATTTCTAATCAGTGTTCGGAGACCAAGGCGCTCTGAGACTGGATAATTGCGAGAATAGTAATATAGTGATCCACCAGCAGAGTGAAAGACTTCCTGTGAGAAGATTGGGCTGCAACAGCAATCTTAATAAAGACCACGCTCCACCTCCATGCTCCTCTGCAGCTGTCACCCACTGCTGTGTCAAATTACTATGACAAGCCCTTTTCTGAAAGCCAGAGTCAAAATGAACTGAGTGTCTTCACCATAACAGGGACTAAAGAGTAGCTTGGGCAAATACCAGCTTAGATATAACAATAGATTCTGACCCTAGGTGGTCCTACTGTCTTGTATCCTCAACATAACTGTATGGGTCTGAGACCTGTTGTGTCCTGCTGTATCTGAGTTTCTTGAATCAAGTCTGTCCTTAAAAGGGAATACTTGAAGATACTACTCTTTTTATCTCCCAAAAAGATGAGAAAAGACAAAAAATGTTTGACAATATTTTTTCCAACAAAGGAAGATAAAACAATAACAGCAGCTGTATAATACATTAATTGTAGTGAGTTTGAGGTTGACTAACAACTTGTAGATAATAACATAATAACAGTTGTGGTATATAATTATATACAATTAAGTCATTAATGATAATTAACTGTAATACACAATCTTTTAATCAATCAATCACTAGAGGGAGACATTTGTAAACACTGCTAAATTTGTGTGAAAGAATAAAGTTATTGCTTAAAGCAGTGGTTCCCAACATGGGGGTTGGGACCCCTCCATGCGGTCACAAGATACTGTACAATGCAAATATATGTTTCTGTACATAACACTATGACATCTATCTGATCTTTGCTTTTTACCTGGTAGTTGTACGTCAGAATTATTCAGATTAAACTGTTTTAGAAGCTCACATATACTATAGGAATATGTTCTGCAAGTTGACATTGCTTTGTTTTCAAGGGTCACGAGCTTAAAGGTTTGGGAACCCCTGGTTCAAAAGGCTCACTTTTGACTTCACTTCTTTAAGTGTATTTGCAATTTTTACATTGCCAAGGTTGGATCAAATAAATATCTAGCAGGTCTGAGGATCATTTCTAAAGCTACATTTAAACTACATTTACATGATACATTAATGTGTGTTATAATTCCTCTACTGTTGCTGCGAGAAATTTAGTGTTAGGAACTCATTAACTAAAAGCTGAAGCTACAGTTTACATTGGATTTTTAGGCCAACAGATTAAAATAATCTAGAAAAACAGTCAAACCTGTCTGTCTTTTTCTTCTCGTCCTCCAGGGCCCGGAGTGTGTGCTGCAAACGATCTGTCAAGATTTCTAGCTCTTGGGTCAGCTTGTACTCCTCACGAAACTGCTCGCCCAACAGCACCAGGTCACGCGTGGCATCATGTAGCGGGATGTCACTCAGGTATAGCCCCCTTCGTGTGAGATCATCCAGGTTCATAACACTAGAAAAATAGAGTAAGGAGAAAACAGTGACACAGCGAAATGGCTGAAAATGTCTGATTTGTGTGTGTGTTTAGAAGGGAAACAGCATCCTTGTTTTTTCTTGGTCAGGAATCATCAGAAATTAAACAGAACATAAAGTATGAACGACCAACAATGACATCATCATCGTCCTTTCCGGGCAGAGCCTACTGTGTCCAGAGACATGTGCCTCTTGCAGTGTGAGGTCAGATGTTCACACACAAGCTTTGCTTTTCTGTTTCAGTCCATTATTTCCTGTCAGGCAGCGACCTTTGTGTCTTCGATCTGTGAGAACAAGAACTTTTGAATCCTGCTCGTCTGCATCTGATATTTCAATAAAAAATGTCTGATTGGTTATATAAGGGCCACACAGGCTAATGGAGGTCACAACCAGTGTAATTACCAGCCCTCAGGTGACTCTTTGTCACTCTGTGGGTTTTTTCTCTGACCATGTACTTATACATTTTTTGTATATAAAAGCTAAATATATTTAAGCTTCCTAGTTAATGGTTGATTATTTGATGTGTAACTGCATGGAAAACATTTATCGCTGCTGTCAGAAAAACCTTTATAGGGGCAGTCCACCAATTTTACATATAAAGATCAATTTAGGTGTGACTCTGGAGGAGCTTTCTAACATCTTAGATATAAATAACCCTGACGACATAATCAGGGTTATATTGGTTTATACTTGAAACATAAAATGTAAAACAGAATGGTTATACAAACTGGGGATGTGGAGTTTGATAGAAATGGACATTTGACGGATATGGAAGGTCTAACAGAGGATGCAATGAAGTTGAATTATGGAAAGTGTGGGATTAGTACCAGTGTTATGGAGCTTAACCCAAACTAACCTGTTTCTCAAAGCTCCCCACCTTTATCAAAGTGCCTAAATTTGCTACAATGCCCATTTTAAAGCCTCATAAATGAGGCACACTATTACGCTGGGTGACATAGCCCTTTTATTATGGTGAACATGGGCACTGTTTACACAGTTTATTTTGAGTCAATCCCAAATAAACTGCCCTGCCGTAGATACTTGGTGTCACATATCCATCCCCATCTAAAAATAGTCCCCAACAAATCCACTATTCGCTCCTGTTTGTGTACCATTTTATAAAATCTACAGTACCCAGATGTTTTAATTACTCAATAGAATTATTCAGATTAAACTGTTTTAGAAGCTCGCATATCATACTATAGGAATATGTTTTGCAAGTTGACATTGCTTTGTTTTCAACAAAATTGTAGCAACTTCTCAATTTTAGTTAAATTTGTGGTTTATGTATGTAGTGGGTTTTTATTTCTGTTTACATAGAAGAGCAATGGTATTCGATTCGCCAAAATAAGCTAATACCATAGAAGTTCAAATTTAAGGATTTATTTCTTTCGTTCCCATTCAGTGCAGTGCTAAAACAGAATCTATGTGTATTGGTGTGTATATTCAGTCTGTACTTCTGTCAGGGCAGACTGCACTGTGGGTTTACCTGGGTGAGCAAAGAAAAAGGATGTTCTCCGCCTCTGGCAAGTAAATCATCTGTCCTTTCAATCTCAGACAGCTGATCTCCACCCCCGTCAGCTCGTCCTCGTTCTCTACGGTCTCCACATTCAGCAGGCCCTCCTGTCAGGATTACACGGCACTTATGAATATTTCATTATATGGTCCTCTTTAAATCTGCTTAAAAACTGGGCACCAGTTCAGTTCACTCTTTATTTTTAAATCTGTATGTTTTTTCCTTTTTGCCTTAAGTGTTATATGCTCATCCACTGTTGGAGAGACTTAGTTCATGTTTTAAGTGTGTAAAGTAAAACAATCTTTTTTTTTTCTTGCATGGTGACTTAGAGTGATTAGCATCCCAGGAGTGGCAGCCCTATGAGATTAGTCTCTCCACAATAAGTACAATCTACTTTTTCAGTCTGCATTTTTCAAGGCACTGCAGCAATTATTTTAACACCCAAGCATTTTCTTTCTCTTGAGTACACTCAAGTTTGCGCATGTAACTGTTTTCTATTCTTATTGTACTTTTCCCTCCTGAGTTTTCATTTGATTTCACACTGAAATCTTTGTTTCTCAATGCTTTTTACTTCTCAGCACCTTCATCTTTCTACTCCTTTTTCTGTCCTTTGTACGTTTCTCAATTCTCCCAGAACTATCTATCTTGCATGTCAAGTATAAAGATGAGTTCATTTTTCAGGACATTTGCAGTCTTGTATCCACATATACCCTGAAATATAAAGTGCTACATATGAGTTTGTTTAATTGATTCATTGTTTACACGCTCAGTAATCTCTGAATGTAAACAAGTTCATCCACATTAACAGTGTTGATGAGTCAAAATACAGTATCATGCAGCTGCTAAAAATATCAGTGAGCTCATCAAAATTAATATATAAGACTATAAACACTCTTCTTCTTCACATTGTTTTATGTACAATCAAACCATGTTTTGATAATTTAGACCTGGATGTGATCTGCCTCCTGGAAAAAAAAAGTTATTTTAAGAAAAGTCATCTGTGTACTGTGACAAAAATGAAATAATATATCATATCTACCTTGCTTCGCAGAACGAAGACCGTGTTGATGTGGGAGAGGATCCCATGAAAACTGAAGTCAATGTGAGGACGGACCAAAGAAAAAACTGAAGGGAGGATACAGGTACCAGGTTGGAGCTGGGAATAAAATATGTATATTTCAGTTTCATGAGATTAGAGACAATGAGACATGAGACAAATGCAAGTCCTACCAAAATATAATAAAGTGCTCACTTGATGAAACAGTGTTTGCTGCATGTAAAACGGATTTTTTCTTAATTAAATGTGAATCCACACCTGAGGCAGGACTCGATAAATGGCGTTCCCACACTGTGTGAGCATCAGGTCTTTGTCAAACATGAGGTGGAACGGGAAGGCCTTGCAAAACGTGTATGGGCTGATCCGAGTCTCCTGTGTGCCGTTCTCCTCGAAGCCATCCAGGTCCTCGTAGAACGCCTCTTCCTCCGAGTCCTTCTCCTCAATCAGAAACTTGATGTGGTCGCACTCCTCACTTTTTGGTTGGATCATCTGCATCAGATGAAGTTACATAACTGATCGAATATTGATGTGATTGTGGCATAAGTGACATAATTAAGCTGAAATTAAGTTAAATGGGCCTATGTGTGTCACATGGTTACAGAAATAAAATGTTTTTATTAGATATTTCACCATAACAATATACATAATATTATCACATTAATTATATTAACAAGCTAAAGTTTATTAACAGAATTAAGACAGAGTAAAATGACTTTCAGTGGGTTTATGGGCATAAGGCATGCTGACGTCAAGCTGCTGTCTCTGCACCCTGTTGCCACAGCAACAGAGGCTAATATTTCCAGAAATTGTGTGTCACATTTGGAGCGTCTGCCATTTTCTGTTCTTTCATTATACACACAATTGCTGAAAAATATTACCCTGTCTGTACAATATGATTAAGTTCGTGAGAACGCTTATGAAACGCAGAGGAAACTCCAGCCAAAGTGCAGGAGATGTCTTTGGAGAATAACATGCCACAGTTATTGGTGCAGATTACAGGGTGTGGTTTGTGGGCTACACATTAACATACAGATACAAATATGCTGATAGTTTATGACTTATTCATACTAGTTTAGACAAAATCTGATTAGTGAGGTCGTGTAAATGTGCCAGGGTAAAAAAATTTGGATCGCTCCTCAAGATGAATTATCTAATAAATGTGCACCAATTTAAATTCATCTACAGTTTGACAAAGTTCAAATAAAACTGTGGAAGGAAAAAACTCTCTGAAAGACTCCCAAGCTAGAGACACTATAACTTAGATCTAAAAATATCCTCTGAGTCACAAAACTCACTGCTGAACTGCCGTTGTCACAGCACAGCACTGTTCCTGTTTGGGTATTTTCGAACTTTGTGTTTAATCTTCTCATAATCATCTCAACCTCTTCAATGTATATTCTGAGACACAGACACACACAATCTGACACAAAACATTACAGGGAGTAAAAGGCTCAATTAAATGGTGAACGTAACAAATTAGAGAGGAACAGGGGGAAATGTAAAGCCATCTTCATTCATTATCAGTAGCAGAATGTGAGCCATCAGAGCTGTGGGTTCACGGTGCACAAGAAAAAAGAACAAAAACAGCAAAGCAGACCTTCATCTCTATCTCTGTTCCATGGATTTGTTGAGCGACAGTTTTAATGATGCCAATCACAATGTCTTGCAGGCCCTCTCTCTCCGAGTAGTAGTGAAGAATCAGATTGTTCCCCTTCTCTGCATCTGTGCAGCGAAACGAGGGAGCCCTCATCCCGGGATAAATGGTACCTAGGTGGTCATGTAGAGCATCCAAATTCTGAAAAGTAAGATTAAAGATGCAATATGCAAGATTCAATCACAGCACAGTTAATTAAAGCCTGGCTGAGGTATAATAATTTGGATGATGATGTTGTACATTATACATGAGACCTACTCCAGGTATTTAGTATTGCATATCCACAAAGATAGGGGAAACTCAAAATTGAAGCAGCAGAGGCTGAGATACACTGACTTTTAGTCCCGAGCAGGCACAGTGTGGTAACCCTAAATTATATGTATTTTCTTAACTTCTTTTTTAATTAATAAAATGAACATTTAAATACACAATTAAGACTAAAAATGTTGGAAGTGTGGGCAAGACGGGTGTAGAGCTAAAAACTTCTGCCTAACTGTTTAGTCCGTTTCTGTTGAAAAGTCAACCTAACTCCCTCATCAGTCAATCTTTATTTCCCTGCAATCAACTTAAACAAATAATAATCCAGATAGATCACCAAACAAAATGGTATTTCCTTAAACCAAATTAAAATGGCAGTGTCCTAAATGAATGGATGTATTGCTCTACACCAGTGGTTATTAAACAGGAGGGTGTGCCCTCCTGGGGGGGCGTAGAGCCACTAAAGATGCTTGGATGCTAGCAAGGCTATTTTGCTAACCTCAATTTTGCTGCGGTGGGAGGGGATGTAGTTTTTTTTGGCTTCTTGAAGGGCGGCGTGACAGAAAAAGATTGAGAATTGCTGGTCTACACAATTACCCACACAAGCACAAAAAACAAACATCATAGAGAGGATACTAAATGTTTCATTTTTGCACGGTTTGGGCAAAATACCTACGTGTGCCGCTTGTAATAAATACAAACTGCCGTGGGTAAACAATAAGCTACCTCTGGATTGAAAAATGTCTTAGAAAAAGTTTTTGAAAGTATCATAATAAACCAGACATGTTTGTCGCCTTCCCCAGCATAATATCAGTCATTTCTGTTTTATCGGGACTAGCATTTGGAAACCATCAAAGGAAGGGAAACAGTACTAACTTCTGTGATTAAAAAGGCTCAGCCAAAATTACTTTAGCCAAAATTGAATTGGCACCATGTCTTGTCCCAAGTATGGCTCAAGTTCCAAAAATGCTGGATCCTACAGTTCCCATAATGCTAATAATAGCTAACATAAAATGCTCACATCTTTCAAACTCCTCCAGTTATTAATACAGGCTTTCTGTGAAAAATTCAAAGTCTGAACCACAAACTGAGATGACCCTGATGGCATCACCATGACATCATCAGGGGTTATTTTCTCAGACTTGACAGAAGACATTATACAAGTTTTCACGGGCTAAGCAGTGCTCCAGTACCCCTTTAAATGTTGCATTTTAACAAAATATTTTAGTTAGTATTACCATTTAGCTGTCCATGCATATAGGAGAGAGCCTACCTGCAGGAATTCACGAACATTTGATCCTAACACTCGCAAGATAGTGTCATATCCCGACTCTTGGCAAAATTCAAAGAACATCTTCCCAAACATCTGCAAGATGTCTCCCGCATCGATCTCTGAAATACAGAAAGGATTCTCATCAGCACTTCAGTTTGTGACACCAATTGTTATTATGCTATAAAGCTCCATTCGTATCATGCACCACATAATGTGGTAATTTTATTCCAGTAATTGTTTTTTAAAAAGCATGCTGTCACTTACTGAGAACTTTACTTGCAGCAGCGACAAGATCGTATGTCTTGCCATCTTCATATATGATTCTAACCAGGAACTGACCCTCAATATCAAGCTGAGCCTCCCTCCTGAAAACAAAGTGAAGTCATCACTCATGAAATGTCACAGCGGAGGTAAACAGTTAATGTGGGCAAGTTGTTCAAGCAACCAGTGGCTTTTCTATTGTTGCTTAAATCACAGAAGGACTTCTGTTTACAGGAATGATTCAATAACAATGGCCTTATTTGTGGCCAGTCAGTGTGAGCCATCTTGATTTACATTACAGCAGCTTAAAAAAAGGTTAAAATATTGTTTTGAGGTGGTCGTGTGGTTTTATAACTACACTGAAAGACATACTTAAACAAGTCCAGATGATCAGGTTTAAATCTACATCAGGTCCTTTGGTAAAAAGCACAGCTCCAAGTTCAGAGTTCCCTTTGCTATTTATACATTTGACAATTGAATAAAATTGTCATAAAACGTAATTAGGTTCTGATTACTTCTGTTTCACTGAGAAAACAGAAATGATTTACAGGCCTGACCAGAAATCGCCATTTTATCTAAACCTATAACAGCTGAAAAAACATACCAAGTCTTGAAAACTTTGAAAAGAAAACAAGAATTCATTTTGATATTGTTCACCTCATCAAAATCTGAAAACAGACCAAATGTGATAAATTGTGCAATAAATAACAATGAGTTACATTTGCAGAGATAACAAAAGATGCTGCAGAGAGCTCCAGTTTTTTTGGTTCTTGAAAAATGACCACTTTGAGAACATTCACACAAGACAGCTGCTGCTGTTTGTTTTATTTTTTCTAATTCTTCTTTTTTTGGCAGGTTCAAGTCTAGGGCAGTTAAGAAATTTCAACATGCTGATAAAATGTTAACATTATAGTAGAGGTCTTGAATTACATGCATCGTTTGTATGTGTTTTTTGGAATAGGGTGTACCACATTCTCCCACTATTAAGATACAGTCTGACAATGGTGGCATGTAATTAAATTAATAAAATTACTTATGTACTTTACTTAAGTTAAGCACATCGAGATCATATCCTCTGTATTTTTTGGGGAGAAAGCATTTGCATTTACATTCTGCTTTGAAGGATAGAGTATACATTAAGTTAATGAGGAATAAACAAAGGATTCATTAATTCCCAACCAGAATTGTAGACTACTTTTAGCAATCTGCAGATTCCAATGAAAATCACACTTCTCCTAATTTGGTGAGTTTGAATTGTTTCAGATAAAGTTAAAGATTAAGTGTTACTTAATGGGTTGATAACAACCTTCTACTTCTTATGCTAAATAAACAAATTTAAAACCCCCAATTTAAATTGGATTATCTAAAAATGCAGTGCCATAAAGCTGAAAACAGAACAGTTCTTCTAAGCTACTCAAAAGTTGATATTTTAGACTCATGACCTACTACTACTCATGAAGTACTATTCGAGTGCTTTTATTTCACTTTCTACTACACATTTCAAAGGGAACAGTTGTACAAAAAGTTGCACTACATTAATTTTATAGCTAGTAGTTACTTTTTTACATAAATACATACATATTGTACACAAATTATACATATTGCCATTTTATAAAATATGTACATTGTTATAGATTACTACCCTAAAAATATATAAGCAATCAAATAATGTAATAATCAAATAATGTAATATACCGGTAAAACATTTTACATTGTTGTTATACTACTTTTATACAGGGGATCTGAATACTTATTTCCCAAATGTGGCCTAATTATGAGCATTAAACAAATGTTTTCCCATCTGTATTTTAGCCTACAATTATTGGAGCTACTAACTAAAAAAAGTTGCTGGGGGACAGACCTCAAATTGTGATCTTTTTTTTTTTTTTAACAACGGAATCTGAGTTTCAGAGGATGAGGGTTAATCATTAGAGTAAAAGCAAATGTCTATCCAGAGCTTGTCTGTACAGTAGCCCTTTCTTGTTTCCCTGTTGTGTTCTTGTTGACCCACAGAGTAACCTATGATACCAAATGGGCCGAATAGTAAACATATGATCCAGAAACTCACTTGATGTCTTCCCACACTTCCGGGCCGTAGTTCCTTAAAACGAGGAGCTCCAAGGCGTGATTCACAAAACCATACTGTACATTTGCGGAAAAATACGAGCAACGTTAATTTTATTTCTTGGAAATGTTCCTCAAACATACCAGGTGCATTGCTATATGCGTGTTTTTACACGAGATATGATATGCCCAAAACATAGGCCTATTATAACCCAAAAATACATGCGCATACACATTCAGTTCACCTGTTAATATGCACAGTTCACTATAAACAGGGAAATTATTGTATAACAGCTACACATCGGCTCTCAACAGGAAATGTCAAACGCAAATACGCAATGTCGCACGACAAACAGCCTATTTTACCAGCATTACAACAACAAAATACAAAATCCTCATATACATACCATGATGACAGCCGCTATTCTTTTCCTTTATTTTTAAGGAAAAACCGTTGAATCTGACACAACCTTCATCCTTTGCTACAGATGCTGTGTCTCCGCGTCCATTCCCCTTTTTCCCCTCAGCTAGTCACTGACAGCGAGTCTGTCCAATAGCAGATCAGAGATGCTCCTACGTAAGTCATCCCAGACCAACGAGAACGCAGCTACGTTGTCCAACTGATGCTGGTGAACCTGAAATCACCGCAGGCAACTACATAGTTTCTGATATTCATCACCATGTTTTACGCTTGCTACTAATATTATCAGCGATACAGAATATGAAGATATGCTCAAAAACCTCTCCTATACAAAAAGTAGTTTGTATGGCAAGCATACAATCAGACACACAAACTTCAACTTGAACATGCTTTAAAAACTATATGGTTCATCATATTTTTATCTTCATTAGAAAGAAGTACTCTCTACCTCTTTCTTTAGTAATAGCAACAATACCACAATGTAAAACTACTTTTTTACAAGTAAATCCTGCATTCAAAATTTTATTTAGCAAAAGTATATGAATTATCAGCAAAATAAACTTTTAAAAAGTACAAGAAAAAGTTCTCATTATGCATAATGACTCCTTTCAGATGGCGATATTAATATACATATGCCTATTTTATTATTGATTACTATTATTGATGCTTGAACATCTAAATAGCATTTTAATGTTGTAGGTCAAATGGAGCATATCTTCATCTCCAAAGCAACTAGTAATTATAGATGTCAAATAATTGTAGTCAGTAGATTATTTTACTTTTAGAGCATTTTGCTCTGAAATGTAGTGAAGTATTAAATTAAAGTAGAATGTACAGTGCAAGTACCTCAAATGTTAGTTACTTTCTACCATTGCATATCATAAATCATAATGGTTTGTGTCAAGACCCTAATTTAACATTGCAAATCTTTTATGTGACAGAATACAATATTCTATACACTGCAGTCACTTAAATCTATTAATGTCAATATTTATTGCGATGTGGCTTACATTACAATAATAATTAAAGTACATCGTTAAGAGTGACAGTAGAACATTCATTGTATTGTTGTGTCGTATTCCTGCTTTATAGGAAAGGAGTGCAATGAAACCAATGTAATAAATATAGTATAAACATGTGTACAGTGGAAAAAAGTTTTAAAAAAACACACGTAAATGACTTACATTAGGAAAATGTCCCTAAGTCTAAGGTACATGTTTATTACAAATATAGTATATTGAGTTGGAACAACAAACCTCTTGAAGAAATGATTGACATCTAAATTCATATTGACCTATATAAAGCTGGTAAAAATAAATGCAAAAAATGTGTTTAAAACTCTAACATCTGTGGTCCTGCCTGTATAGTTCCCATAAGGCACCTGAATCTGCTCTGCATCACATTCGATTAGAAGAGTGAATCTCAGCTGAAGAATGTGGGATGTTTTGGGGTGGTGATGGAGCAGTGGATAAAACACATGCCTTTGATGTGAGACATCCTGCTTCATATCCACTGTGAGACACCAGTGTGTCCCTGAGCAAGACACTTGCCCCCAGTTGCTCCAGAGGCATGCGACCTCTGACATATATAGCAATTGTAAGTCACTTTGGATAAAAGCGTCAGTTAAATGAATCAATGTAATGTTTTCTAAATTTTTGAATAACTTTATCATTTGCTTCAACTTTTTAAAATTGTTTGCCATGAAACACACAAAGCCAATTCAGTTTTAATCTTAATCTCTTCTACCGTACCAACAGGCCAAGGCGCTTCAGCAGGTACTTCATCTGGATAGATGAACAGACCAGTCAGATATTTACAGAAAACAATCTTGATAAAAAAGGAACCACTCTGTTTAGCAACATCACAAAATGTATCAAATGCAAGATGATATGAAGCAGCTACTGACTTGTTTTGAAAAATGGCCACATTTACTGTATATTTCCTTAAATGTTAAAATGATATATATGATGATATATGATGGGAACTTGGGAAGAAAGACATTTTATTTCATATCAATTGGCAGAGATGACTCATTCTGGAAGAAAACAGTGAAGGAAGAAAGTGTTTTTCTCCGCTACAGCTGTACAAATAGATAATTGTACAGACACAAGACTCATGTCTGACAACAAACGGACATCTCTGTAATTAAGCAGCTGCAGCAGTTTGACTGACATATTGACATATCATCATACTATCAATATCTAAACAACCCAAACCAAAATATACAAGGTGTTCACACTGTGTTCACTGGATACATTTATGTGTCGTCATAGCTAACATTCTTTGGGCTCTGTAACTTGACTTCATTTCAGAGGCAGTGTTAAAGTTTTGAAGGACGCCTCCAAAAAGTAACAAACACCAGGGATGTCCTCGGGGAAGTTGGCCGGAAGCTCCTGTCTGCTCCTGGGAACAAAGACAAACTCTGGCCGATCCTTAAGCAATCTGGGACAAAGAGCACAAGAGCACACAAATAAACCATGAATCTAAAAGCAATGTGGCAAATTATTTGACAGAAGAAGAAACACAGTGCTCTTCTAAAAGTTGGGTTTCCTGTCGAAAGCACTTTGGGGGGGTTTTCTCCACAACAACCATTAGGCATTAGCTCAATAATATCTGGAAACTGTATATTTAAGAGGGTTGACATTTACTTGTTTTTGTGTCTTTCAGTCAAATAAACCATTTGAGAGTATTGAAGTATTGTATTTTTAATGGAAAATCCAAGAATTATTTGCAACCTGGCTGTGTTACTTCACCTGTGGGTCGTAGGGCTGATGTTGATTTTTCTTGGTTGGCTGCAGGATTCAAACTTGTTGGCCAATGTGACATTATTTCCAAAAAGGCAGTAGCGTGGCATCTTCACCCCAACTACACCAGCCAGTACTGAACCAGTGTGGAGGCCTATACGCATCTGGAGAAAAATACAGTATTCAATATAATTCAGCCTCCTGCTTTTCTTTTATTCATCAATTGTTCTATTGTAGTGTTGGTACTGGCATAATTACAGGTACTGTATTTGCTCAGGCATCTGTAAATCATTTTTTCTGTTTCATATCATAACACAAAATTAAAAAAATATTTTTAACGGATAACTTATCGTCAATAAATCCCACAACTCTTTAAACAATTCCACATAATCACCATCCTGCTGCTGTAAGTACTCATTACCAAACAAATTATGCGGCTAAAAACAGACCTTACATGATTTACTCCTGTTTAAAGGCACACTGTGGAGGTTTCTGACCACTACTAGTGCTATGGAGTAATGTTTTCATGATTTGTTTGTATCATGCAAGTATTTCACTTGCTTGCTTTGGATGTTATGATGAAATAAACTATAATGCACTTCACTTTTGTGACAGCAACTAATCTGTTAGAGAAGGATTTCTTTTCAAATTAAAAATATTTATATGAAAACTCTTTTGCGTTGTTGGAAGTTACATCATCAAGATGAGAAAGTCTTCACCCTCACCTGTATAGGTTCTCCAGTTGGCGTCATAACATCGTCTGAAAGCTCCATCATCTTCAAGGCCATGAGTGCAATTCGGACGGCGTGAGTTTCGCTCTCCCTGTGTAAGCCACCAGCTACACAATACGCATCACCAATGGTCTCCACCTGAATACAGAGGATGATCATTAAAATGATTTCTAACTTGGCAACTGAGACAGAAGAAAGTCAAGGGCTCCTTATCAGGGAATCTACACAGTGTTCTACTTATTTAACCTGAAAGTGTAAACTTTATTAAAAATGTCAAGACAATAAACCTTGAGCAAAATGACAAATATGAAGTGGATATTTATCAAAATCTCTTCACAATCTGACTTGATCTCCATCTTGCAGTAGAAGACAAAGGGCAAATTGGTAATAAAACTTCAGCTGTAATAGTACTTGATCCCTGGTCATATTAAAAAGTCCACAAGGGTTTTTTCCCCTTCTTCTTCTTTGTGTAAATGTGGACCGGAGAGCACTCAGCAGCTATGTGGCAGAGACAAAGTGAAACTATTTTTAGGCTCATACATGCGGAGTGGAAACAGGGTCCTAAAGGGACCTGACTTCCTATCGTTTTACGAGATATTTGTCAAACATACTGCTCTCTCTGTTATACTTCTATGACACTTTGATTATATTATCCAACCTCCCTGTAGATTAGCAGCGTTTGGCAGACACTAGGGTAGTTGGTTGAGCTATTGTCTCCATCTGTCTTTTGAACTTGTTGAGGAAGAGTGTATTATTAAAAAAATGTAAATATGTGAAGGCATATGATGAAAATGATTTGACTTCATACACCCTGTGCTTATAGCTGGTGTGCTGAACTATTTGTTAGAAGACAGAAAAGTGTATCTGTATTTGAATCTGTGAGCTACTGGAGTTACATATATTTAATTCTTTATGTTTTTATGTATTTTTAATTTTTTATGTCAGCAGCTATAGTTACCATTGAAAAATGAAGAGTGAAACTAAAAGAAAGGTAGGTGTTTTGAGTGAGTTAAAGACATGGCCATAGCTACTGTACCACTGAGAACACTCACAGTCATGTCCTTACACCTGCCTCTGGGAATCAGAGGAGTTTTGAGGCTCATTCTGATATTTTCTAGGCAAAATATCAGACTATTTGACCGTTGATCTTTTTTAGGCAAAATTAAATAAATAAAAGAGATTTGTTTTGTTTTCTCCACCACAGTTACATTCCTGGCAGTTGAGATAGTTGAGACAGTTTTGGAACATTATTTTGGGAGATCAAATTTACTGGAAATATAAATTAATCATTAAATTAATTAATAAAAATTGAAATGTTGTGATGTCATTAAATACTCTGACTGCATATTTGTTCAAACTAAAAATATAAAAAAATACTATTTACAATAATGAAAATTAAATTTCAGTGTAGTAAAATGCCTAAAAATATTGTTACTTTTTCTTAATTTTTTTAAATTCTAGTATGTGAAATGAACATGTACTTCACACTTTTGCCATAAAAAACATAATAGTTTAACATAATGCCAAGATTGTTCACCTGCAGTGCTAATTTCTTGACACTTGATACTGAAACATAATGTTTTGTTCACATTTTAACATTTTTTGATAGTACTGTGTGAACTTAACATCAGCTACTTCTGAAATATTCTCAAATCAGTAGTTTCTTTCTGTTAAAAGACCAGTTTAAGCATTCTCAACAGTGGTAACTTTGTTATTAGCTCTAGCAAATTGAAACAATGATCAGCAGTGTGCCTACCTTATACACATCAAGCTCTCCACAGTGGTGGTCAAACCTGGTGTACAACTCATTGAGCATGGTGATCACTTGCATTGGGGTACAGCGTGAGCAAACAGCTGTGAAGCCCACAATATCAGAGAAGAGCATTGTAACGCGCTCAAACTTCTTGGCCTGTACCGTCTGGCCCTGCCACAGCTGCTGTGCCACAGTGCCAGGGAAGATGGAGAAGAGAAGGTCCACTGTCTTCTTCTTCTCCTCCTCTAGTGCTTGGTGAGCGTGCTCCAGTGCTGCCTTGGCCTTCCCCAACCGCTTCTTCAAACCATCCTGGGCTTTGGCCTGTTCACCAACCAGCACTACGTCACGCAATGCATTATGAATAGGGATGTCTGACAGGTAGAGGCCGCGGCCAGTTAGCTCCTCCAGCTTGTCCACACATGGTGAGCCCAAGAACAAGATGGCGTTGGACTCTGAAACGTATATCATCTGACCTTTAAGGTCCATGAGCTGAAAGACAAATATCAGATGATGAGAAAAGTTATTTTTGTAGAATTTGGTTCAACTGTCCTTGAAACTCCAAGACTTTTTTTTTGAAAAAAGATTGATTAGGATAACTCTGCAGGCTACATCCTGGAAAAAAGTACACATTTCGCACAGTCAAACAAGGAAAAAATCATCTCAGTGGCATCTGTGCATATGTAAATATACACTGTATGCATGCATAAACTCCCTCAGGACATATATATACATTCAAGCACTTGACATAAGGAAAAGCAAACTTTCCATTTGCATGGTATGAAAGGGCAGATGTTTGCAGCTGTGTGCAGCTGCAACAGTAAACGAAGCCAAAAGCTTATTTAAGTTCCAGTGGAACAGAAATTCCAAAAAATGAAAGAAATTCCCATCTAACACAAATACATTTTTTACTAGATACGAGTGAACTATCCAACAGCTTCTGAAATGACTGCTTTGAAATGTACAAAAACTAATGGTTTCCAAGAGATGAATCCTACAGACTTTGGGGATTTTCTGACTATTTATCTAGCACCACCATGAGGTCAAAATATTAATTTGTCCAGTACTTTGATTTGTCACATTCCAATTAGCCTTGCCTGTACTTTGTGTCGACAGCCAATTTGGAAATGTTAGCATGCTAACACATTTTATATATCTTAACATAGTGAAACATTATACCAACTCAACATCATCATTAGTATTTTTACAAATGCTAATGCACTCACCCAAAATACTGACATTAATAATAAGATGAGCAATGGAAAACCTGCCAATTTCTCATGTAAAATCTGGAAGTATGTAAGGATTCAGTATCAAAACCAAAAGTATATCTATTTGTAGAAGTTTCTTATTGCAGCCCACCAGAAGCCAAAAACGTGGCTGTAAACAATTAGTCTCCTAATCCGTTATAACAACAATAGCCATAGGTCACAAATACAACTACAGGAGCATTTTGAAATTTGTGACATAATTAATGTTGAATGTGCCACTTCTGTTGACATTTCAGTCATGTTTGAGCATAGTGGACTGTCAGCTGAGTAATACATCATCAACACAAGGACAAAGTCTGAGACTCTTGCTTCACGCTCATCCACTTGCTGATTTTTACCTGTTTTAATTGGACTCCACTAACAGTAAAACTACCCCTGATGGACTAGTGTTATAGTAAGTGGAAGCATCTCTGAATGAATGTCATTAGTCACACTGCCACGTTTACTCAATGCTACTCAATGCTTGTCATTGGTGACCTATTGCTGTGCACCCTCACATAAATAGCACGAGCATGGCTGTGCCTTTGATGGATAAAATGGTTTGACATTTGCTTCTGATCTCCGCTGGGGGTATAATGTTGATCTCTACCTCAGGCCAAGTGCGTCCAAGTCTACCACTAATAAGCTCGATGGCTTATAAACAACCAGCTTTTTCTCTCTCTCTCTCTGTCTTACTCATGACCAGAGGAGATTTTCTGCCTCATTGGTCTGTGATTTCACTTTTTATGTTACATCTCCCAGATATGTCGACATACCTTCCCTGTATTATCTGCGTTGGAGACTCCATGCTTGATCCGAATGATAAACTGTGTGTTTAGCATGGTCAGAATACCTTGAAAGGTACATTTGATCTGGGGAGAGACAATAGAGAACTGTTCTTGGAAGGTTGCAGACCGCCTCAGCCCATCCTTCCTGGTCAGTCTCTTTCTGAGCCCGTGTCCTATTTGTACCAGAACCAAGTCCTGGTCCAGGATCAGATGGAAAGGGAAGATGGTGGAGAACAGAGAGGTAGGAAGGGTCCCAGCTGAGGTAGCCCGGAGCGGACTGGGGCTCAGAGTTTTAGTATCCTTAACTACCACTGTGTACAGGAGACTGGGCTGTGGGCTGGACTGCAAGATGCTGTCTTTAGCACCGGGGGGGTCCATCAACACATCCACAGTGGTTTGATACAGAAGGCGGGCAGCAGCTTTGACGACACCAGGGAAGAAGAGCTCAGTGGTCGGGCGGGGGTTGAAGAAATAGACAGTAAGCAGACCCAGATCCTTGTCTAAGCACAGCACAGAAGGTTCGTTTACACAATCCCCTCTGTCCGGGTTGGGCGGCATGCTGCTCTGTTTTAGCAAGACATTGAAGCTGTTGAGGAAGTCGTGGAGAGCTCCCCCCACCACCCTCAAAATGTGTCCGTCCTCCTCGTAACACATGTTGAAGAGCTCCTCGCCAAGAGCAACTCTCAAAGCCTCCATCTGGATTGCTGTCGGATACATGAAAGGAAAAAAGGTGAAGATGTGAAGCGCACAATGGAAATGACATATTTTATCATTTGAGCTTCAGAAATTACCTGTTTTGGTTGAGTAAATGTTCATCATTTCCACTAAATGATCTGGGTCCTCACCACAACTCTGATAGTCTGGACAGAAAATTATTGGACTAGAAAGACAACAAATATCAAAATCAGACACATAGACCAGTGCTCAGTGGGCCATATTTTTTTGCTTGGTCACTGAAATACCACTGAAATAATATTATTTTCATTCACAATTAATCTGACAAATATTTTCTCAATTAATTGATTTGTTCTGCCTATAAAAAAGGGTGACATGCCTGTTATAATTTCCCAAAGCATAGGTTTTCCAATATGTTGTTTTGTTTGTCTGACCAACAGTCCAAAACCCAACCCACAATCAGTGTAATATTAGCAAATTCTCACATTTAAGAAACAGCAACCACACTCACCACAATTAATCATATTATCATCATATTTGCCAACTACTTTGATAAGCAAATCACAATGTAATAGATCTATATCAGACTGAATACAGAGAAAAGAATAGAGGATGTTTCATTGTCTGCTTGACATTTTCTACAGAATAGTGTTTTCCAATGATTTCTCTCTATCTTCGGGTATCCATAGCAGCCTGACTCTGCATCACACCTTGCTGTTGTCATTAGTATCAGTCCAGCAAGAGGAATTTGAAAGGCATATTGTATCTAAACAGAGTGTCAGATGAGGCTGAAATATCTTAACATCATTATTATTATTAGGAATACATGCTGTGGTAGAACAGGCCTGTAATTTACAGCAACAGTAGTAGTAAGTGTAGCAGTCTGGGAGGAGGAGTGTTGTTATTGATGTCTTAGTGGCAGCTGTATATTTTTTAAAAACAACACGTGTTACCTTTCAGAGTCCCTGGTGTGATCTGATAGTCTCATCATTCGTTGGAGGGCCGTATGCAGCCTTTGAAACTGCATGACAAAGTGTTCAGCTAGTTAAAGGTCATCGTCTGGCAAGACTTGAAACAGCAGCTTTAATTGCAGGAGCGCCCAGACATAAAAAAATTAACAACGCAGGATTACTATATCTTGATCTCGAGGATAAACGGGAATGGTGTCTGTGCGTTAAGGCAGACATGCGTCAAAACCCAATTGCACTCAAGATGTATTTTCTTTCCAAAAATCTATGTAAAAGATACTACACTAGTTGCATGAGGTGAATACCAATGTATTTATTAACTCACCTCGGGACATGCCAATTTTCGGATGCTCTCCCCAAGTGTATGCAGGTTAACTTTGGCTCTGCTTGTCTTCTGTTGAGGTACATCCTCACCTGTTTTTCCATGCACGTCCTTAGAAATAGGCAATAAATCCGCGGGGTCAGTTGAGCGCTCCTCAAAGTATTCGAGCTCATTATTTTTGGCGCTGCTGGAGAATGGACACTCTCCTGATATCTTCAGCTCTTTCAGCTTTGCGCAGAACATCTTCCCCCCGCTTTAATCTCCCGGCTTTCCTCTCTTATCTAATTTCTGGGGGAGACAGTGCTGTTCGAGCCGCTGCGGTCTCTGGGAGAAATTCCATCATCTGGTGTGCTCATCCAGGACACCTTCCTCCTCGCGACGCGCTGATTCAAATGCTCAGCACCAAAGCCAGAGGCAACATGCAATATTCATTGAAAGCTGCACGCGCAAATGATGGCAGGGAACTATCGTTACCTAAAACCAATGAGAAACTGGAGAAAAAAAGAGAAGCAGGCCAATCCATGCGCAAGTGGGGCTGGGGTAACCAAACAACCTATCAGCAAGGAGAAATTATTTCCAGGCGACTCCTCGCATGCACAGCCCCCCTACACGAACAATCATATTTCTATTACACACAGAGGACTTCAAGTGTAGGCCTACGTGCCTGTGGACCATCTCCTGAAGGCATTCTCGCTTCTCTGTTCAAGAGCTTCTCAAACGTGGTCTGGCTTCTGAAAAGTCAGACATCAACACTGAATATTTTTGCTATTTATCATAATTATTAATATTGGTATTTTGTTGGCTGGAACTAACGATGGTTTTCATTATCACTTAATTTGCAGAATACTGTCGACGAATTAATTAATTAGTATAGGCTACCTACAATGTCAGAAAATTGTGCCACAAGCAGAGCCCAAGTGATGTCCTCATATTCCTTGTTTGGTCCCAAAGATTCCAAGTTTACTATTTCATAAAGCTAAGAAAACAAATTTTTTTGTCCTTTTGAAAATTAGGGAAACTCCACTGATTTTACAACTCTATTATTTTGCACACTGGCTGCTAACTTGTCCCAGGGTGTGCCTGCAGTTGTCGGGTGGCGTCCTTTGGTGCTTGGTTATGTACAGATTATGGTACATAATATGATATTGGTTGTTCACTGATTCACTACCACTAAACAATGCGGTTTTATTCTTACAGTGGTGTCTCATAACTCTGCGCTGTATGTTACTGTATGTGTTTAGTGAATGATGCTATTATTTTACTCACTTTCAAACTACTTCTGTTAGAATTATATTCAGATTAATATTAAGATTGTTAACATTGTACTGTAGTCTGCACATTCAAAATATGGTAATTAACATCATATTTGCTTCATATTGCTTTCCATTAAATATACTGAAAAGTGGGCGTTATTTTATTTATTTTACATTGCATCAATGTTTTGCTTAAGAATGCTGTCAGTTCTATTGCTGTCCCTTTGGCATCTTTCTCTATGATTGTATTTCTTAACCCACAACTTCATTGGATTTAGAACTTCCTGCAAAAACTTTAGTTAAAAATAGCTGCCATGTTTACAGAAACCTTAATTAATGTGCTTTATCTTAATCATAAATACATGAAATAACTATATCAATCACTACAATGTTAGAATATTTTAAGTACAACATGAAGTGAATCAGATATCTTTTATTTAAGACCGTTGAGGAAATGGTTCAATTATGATTATACATGTTGGACGATCATTTATAAAACTCATGTCAAAAATAGATTTTATTGGCCACAACGAGGCCAAAGCAGTGCTTGTTGGCCTTGTTTGGTCTGAAGAGAGCATTTTCACTGTCTAACACAATAAATCCATTTCAGAGCTTGAATAATGAACAGCTTTGTCATTTGGGAATTTTCTAATTTCTTGCAGGATAACTGGACGAGCACACTGCTTACATTGGCTTTCTTTCAAGACCAGGGTCCAGGGTGTTGCTACCATATTACAACAAAAAGTTTATAGGTTAGATGTTATTATAGCTCCAAAAAGACAACCCTCAAGGCAATTCATTAAACTGTTTACTTTACTTTTTGAGTTTATGGTGTGTTATGTTATAATTATCAGTGTATGGTCATCAAAGTCTGAATAAGAAAGTTTTAGGTCAGTGGGAAATAGCCAAAATTTGGCACATGACAAGGTTTTTTTGAACATAA
The DNA here is from genome assembly GCA_024633595.2 of Lepomis macrochirus. Lineage (NCBI taxonomy): Eukaryota > Metazoa > Chordata > Actinopteri > Centrarchiformes > Centrarchidae > Lepomis > Lepomis macrochirus. The sequence continues at coordinate 22,295,640 of JALXJV020000003.1, forward strand.
TATTTCACACAGATGTTCATCCATAACTGATCAATCCCACTGTTCATTGTGTGCTGATAACCTTTCAATTACATCTCTGTTGTCTTAGTGCAACACAAACCATATATGAGTCATTTTTTGCCAGGCAAAAATGAACAGTGGACACAATCCTAAAAAATTGTATCCAATCAATTTACTCTTAAATGAATTACAAAACATATTGAAACCAACAATACAGGCCTGTGTCATGTACGTCCTGTCCTGAGCCAAATCTTTGTAATTCTTATTGGATATGAGGGAACTTCATTGAGAATAAGCTGTTGCTTTAAGATCTTATGGTACTTCAACGTGTTTTGATCTCGTCCTCAGTAGATGAGATGACTAACTTTATATCTGTTCTATCCAAATGTAAGGGTCTTGTCAAACAAGCCTACTTTTAAAGGACAACTTGCTACGCAGACAAGGGTTGATAAACATCTCACATGCTATTATTTTTGAAGACAAATTAAACAGGATTTATCCTTTTTACAAGTACATGTGCTTTAAAGTTTTGTTTTTAAGGGGGGAGGGGTGCTGAGTTAAAACACCAACAAGTTCAACTTAATGTGGAAATTAAACAAAAAAGAACTTCTAACGCATACTGAAGTAGCCACTATTAGGACGGAAGGACTCAAAATGTCCTTTCCGTAATTTTCCAATCAACAGGCAAGTGAAAATGAACCCTGTGTGACGTCTTGAAGCAGATCATGCAAACTATCCCTGGGTCTTTGTGACGCATCTGGCACCACAGAGGTGACAGCTGCTGGTGCTGCCTTTCACCAGCACCCAGAGGAGATAGCACCACCTGCACTGGCATGAACAAGCCTTGTTGTCATGGTTCTATACAACATGGACCTTTTGATCTGTGCCAAGGTGGGACAGTAAATTAAATTTCAGGAAAGAAAGGTACTTATGGCTTTGTGTTGCTTTGTGTCTTAATGTTGAATAGAAAAGACCTGCACCACCATAAAGAAGAGAGGTGAAGACAACATCTTTATCAACTTACTGATCATGGAATTGAGACTGAAGTTGATCACTGGACTCCTCATTCAGTCAACTGTTGCTGGTAGAGTGCGCTTTCGATGTGGGGAAGGAGGAGGCAGCTGTCATCCAGGACAAAAAGGAAACATAGAAAAGGTCCTGGATTAGGAAGTGTGTATGAAGAAGGAAAATAAGCAAGAAAGTCTGACAGCTTCTCTGTTCGTAGAAGAAGCAGTATAATAAGTATAGATCTTTTAGTTAAGTAAAAGCAGAAATACTACAATCTAACAAAGTTGTTTAGTTGTAACAGAGCCGTTACAACTAAAAGTCATGCATTCAAAATCTTTAGTCAAAGTAAACAAGCATGATCAACAATGTACAGGAATATTAATAGATCATAAATCATAATTACTTACAATATATCATTCTTCTATTATTACTACTGTGTAAGTAACTTTTTTGAAGCTGGTGGAGGTGAAGCTACTTAACATTATAACCTGTTGGAAGGTTCAGTCTTTAAGAATGTTTATTTTATGAAGTGATTACAATGGATGTAAAATCTGACTCTTCTTCTTCTCGTCACAACTAAAGCTGTCCAGTATTTCCTTCTGAAATGTAGTGGAGTGAAATCACTTTATAAAGTAACTTAAAGTGGAAATACTCAAGTGAGTACAGCACTTCCCAACAGTGGGATTGGGCATATTGATGTTTTTTTTTCTCTTATTCTATATCTATTCATAGATGTTGCCCTGAGATAACCTTTTTACAGTCAATGACAATGACAACAACAGCATGCCTGCTGAAGAACAAGTAGCATTGTAATTATTGTTAAAGCCCACATTTTTTGTTCATTTGTTGCTTTGTCTCTTCCCTTTACACATAACACCCACACTCACATGCATACATAGTACAACAAGAAAATCTAGATGGAGCTATCTAATTTTGTCAATGGCAACATTCAGGAGCTTTGAAAAAAGCTGACAGTGGGCCTATGCCTTTTTGCTGACAGGACAGTTTTAACATTATGGTTGATTGGCTTTGAAAAGTTTCTCAGGTAACATAACTTTGTCCCACGGAGGAACATGCAATCCTTCCACTGCTACAAAAACATAAAAAGTGCCAGCACTGGATACATGTTGCCCATTCGTCTTTTAGCTGTAAAGGGGTACACGTACACACGGGGACAAGCAGAAGCTTGTTCTCAAGTGTAGCCCATGAGTACAATATGATCCCAAATGTTTCACTGCTCTAAAGAAACAACAACCACCACTGTTGAGGTCATGAATGAGACTAAAATAACATTTTTATATTTTGACTAAAATATAACAATTTTGTCTTTCCTTATTACATTTCTTGAAAAACTGTGTGCTAGCTTCACAATTTTTCAGATCTGTCCTAAAATAATAGTCAGGTGCACATATAAACACTGACACAGGTTTTTCTTGCCGTTCTTCCTGCTCATACTGGCTATCACTTACATTACATACAAGTGATGGCGGACAAATTCCACAAAAATGTATTTCAAAGTGTATCTTTAGCTAATGTGGGTCATTTTATGATGAACCAAATGAATCCAAATGTTTATATATAAACTTTGCTTATGTCCGTATGATGAATATGCATTCGGAATGTGAGTTCCCATAGTGGCTTCCATATATTCAATCTGCGGACACACTCTTCAAAAGATCCTGATACTCTGTTTATGATATGCAGAGCGATAGCAAGTCTCATCACAAATCCACTGGTACGTAACAGCCATGACATCAGACAGTTACAATGTATATACTCAAGCTGCAGTCAGTTTAAGTGGAAGAAACTTACTTTCAGGCAGATCGCAACATTCAGGCACATAAAGCTCTTTAATAGATAGTGACAGTAAATCTTTGGTAATGTTGCATCTGTGTGCTCTAGTGGATACAGCAGTGGATCTTTTGAGCACCGTGGGACAAAACTGGTCCATGAAACTAATGAGCAGTTCAAGCAAACCAATGTTTTCTTCTCCACATTTTCAAAAATTACAGTTACAGACATATATATTATACAAGTAACAATACATTCCCGGCCTTTCATTGGGCCTGATAGGTGTGTTTATTCAAATTTGCTACACTCGGACAATTGCATTTGAATAGCCTACTTGTATGACAGGAACCATTTCAGCTCCTTTTCCCTGTAATCCTAACAAACCCTACAAAATATGCCTGACCTAAAACTGACCTCATTTTCAACTCTGCTTCGGGCATGTGCTTTATTTGACTTTGCAATAATGAAGAGAAATAGTTAATAAGTTTGAACATATTGAAAGTGTACTGTAACAGGGCTGTAATCTGAATCCAATTCAGACGGTCCTTTCATTTAAAAATATTCATGTAGTTTACCCACAAAATCCTTTGCTTGGGTAAAAGCAGTTAAATGTGCACTGATATCTAAATTTATCTCCAAATACAGCCTTTGATTATCATTTTTTTCTGTTGTGAAGGTCAAATAGTTGTGATGTGCAAGCAATGACAGTTAGAAAACTCCCACTTCTACATGCATAGCAAAAACATATAGTATCCCTAACCCTGCATCCACTCACCCTGCCTGGCCTAATACACATGGCTGCCATGTGATAGCCTGAGGTAAACAAGCATTAATGCACCGTGATATAGGTTTCACTGTTATTCTCTGTATTAATTATGGCTCTTTGCACTCTACTTGCATTCTTTATCCTTGTAAAAAAGTCAATAATAAAAAATAATTAAAAACTCAACAAAGAGGTAAAAATATTATCAGTATGATTGGCCAGAGAATTTTTGGAGCTTTAGAGCCTAGGTTTAAATTTTTTGTATTTTGCTGCAAATGTAAGCCTGACCTATTCCTGTTTTCAAGTGCTTAACATTTTGGCATTGTTATTTCTGTGATTTCCCTTTGGTCTCTTGAAATTTTTAAACTATTACAAAAAATGGGGGACCAAAAAGAATTGTCTCTCTGTTGTTTCCTCATTTAAAGTGTAATTTCTCCACAAGACTTTACACAGTTTTTTCATTATGTTTATAATTCTCTAAGAACATATATTTAGATCTTCCCCAACTGTCACCAGGTTAATTGTGCTGTAAATCTATAGACAAACAGCTTGAAGAGCAACCAACAACATGTTAAATAGTGTAATTAAGCTGAAAATTACAATGGCACAAATTTAGTGTCCAGAATCATTGAATGGGAAACAACAACTCCACTAAGACAGTTGTGACAAAAGTGAGGCTGTGGCCTGAGCCCGGAGAGCGAAATGAAGAAAAGTATTTCTGTTCATTTTGTCAAAATCTTCTGTAATGTTTCCTTTTCTTGTAAAATATTAGATTATTTCATCTCCTCTGGGCTTTCATAAAAAAAATTAATATCCTAATCTAATTTGATACAAACCAGTAGTGGAAGAAGTATTCAGATCATTTACTTAATTAAAAGTTCTCATATGCTGAAAATACAATACTCCACTACAAGAGCTGCATTTAAAATATTGAGTAAAAACATTATAAGCTAAATTTACTTATAGTATCAAAAGTAAAAATACTCATTATGCAGTGAAATGGTCCCTGTAAATGTTATAATATTATATAGCCTATGATATTTTTAGATTAAAATCACTAGTGCATTTATGTGTATGTTACACTTTAGTGCTGTATTTTACATATTAGCTAATTTTAACTACTTTACATGCCATTTAATCTACAGCAATGCATTATTTTCAATCAGATCATCAATGTTTGAAATCTCTGTCCTGTGAGAACCAGGTGGGCCTACTGTTTCTCTAAAAAGTCAACCTTTCATGAGCTCAGAAAAAAAGCCCTCTTTTCATTTTTGACAATGTATTTTTCAGCTAATATAAGTTTACTTTTATATTGTTTATTTCTCCTAAGAAGCATGAACATTTTCTCAAATGAACACTTAATCCTTCAAATTAAAATCACCAAATTTGGAGATTCAGAAGTACCGTATTCACCTGGCAGGACGCTTTTGAAAAAGTGTAATCTAAAGAGTAATAAGTAACTAAAGCTGTCAAGTAAAATTTAAATACTTCCAAGTACCTCCAATGTGTAGGCTACTTGAGTAAAAACACTGAAACGAGCCAAAATAGGTCTGGAACTACTGCGGTTGTCACCGGATTATCCATTGAAATCTTACATTCACGAGTTGACATGAATGCAACATTCATGGGCGGAGCCATCGTGACCCAATAGAATGCAGCAGCCAGAGACACGTTGGATATTTCCTACAACAGACATGTCAGCCTCCGGTGCATAGAAAATAGCAGAGAGCAAGGTGTTTTTACTTTACTGGAAAGAACTTCACGATGGTAAGTTTACTGATAAAATAGCTAAACGAAACGTCCATGTTCCCTTCTGTTCAGCTTGATGTTACACTCAGCTTGCTGTTGCGAGTAGATCACTGACAGTTCGGCTCCTATACATACAGAAAATAGCCATGCACACTAGACTACAAACATGCTCTACTTTAACGTTATAAAGTGGTTTTTATTTCGGGCTGTTTACTTTCTTCTCTTGTGCTATCTTAGGTTGTTGCTGACACACAGTCCTCCGACACAGGGACCATCCTTCGTGTCAGAGGGCCACTGGAGTTCAAATGTCAGCTGGACAGCACAGATGGTAGGTTTATAGACGATATATTTTGATGTAGAGGTTCCCAAGGTTGGATACCATAAGGTTTAACTTAACAGTGCCCCAGCCACGGTTTAATTGTAGGGGAGAGCATGGTAAGTTGTCACACTGTTCATAACTCCAACACTAGAGGCTCTATCTCAAAAATCAAATGGCCACTTGACTGCTTGTTCTTTGGTCAACTTCCTGTTCACGTGTGGGGCGTGTTCAATCTCAAAAGTATTTGCACACATTTACAACGTTTTCTTATTGTAGGACATGTTTCCTCGAAATGGTGTGTAATGTTGGGAAATTGGCTTAAAGGGATGTTTTCTCCCGTTTGGTGGGCGTGTCAGAGGTGTTACCCAATCAGATGGGACAAGTTTGTAAACACAGTGGTGTTAAAAAGGTTCATGTGTACACATTACATTACATTTATTCATTTAGCTGACGCTTTTATCCAAAGCGACTTACAATTGCTATACATGTCAGAGGTCGCACGCCTCTGGAGCAAGTAGGGGTTAAGTGTCTTGCTCAGGGACACAGTGGGGATTGAACCCGGGTCTCTCACACCAAAGGCGGGCGTCTTAACCATTGCGCCATCCCACCCCACACACAAGTGCTGATATGTTTTATCAGCCACAAGGAATAGTTGACAATCATATTTTATTTTTCACTGTGTCAACTTCCACAATGATTTCCGCAAATTCCTCTAAATGGATGAAAGGCATGCACTTTGTTAACTTCCTGACTTCCTGAAACATTTTAATGAACAAGCAAAGGACTCAAAAGAGATGCCGTGTTTCCTCCTTTTGGACAACCACAAGTCTCGTCTGTCCATTGATGGACTCAGTTATGCCGAAGAAAATGGAATAAATACGCTGTCATACCAACCCCAATAATCACATCTGCACCAATCATTAGACAGTAGTAGTAATTGTGCCGGTGTAACAACTTATGGGGGAAATGGGGCAAATTGTCAGTGCACACTCTCCGTTCAACAGTCTACAACTCATGAGAAGATGTAAGGAATACAAATGCGCTCACCAGTGTGATGTATGGTGCACAGTACATGCTAGACAAGGTTAAAATTGTGAAAATACCCTACTTTCCCCTACTAGTAATGTTTCCTTGCTGCTGTGTCCTTCTTGGATGCTATATCCTTTACCTGATAACCATCAGAGGAAAACATCCACAACCCAATATGTAACTTTGCTGAACACTACCTGCTGGACCATAGCCAGGATTTTAGAAATAGTGAGAACACTGACCTGCACGCTAAAGAAACAAAAAAGTAAAGAAGACAGTAACCCAAACTAACATGCTGATGGTAAGATTCTAGTCGTGCTTATTAGATAAATATTAATGAATGTTGATAAAGTACAGTGTCACAGTGTGTTAAAATTGGCTAATAAATAAAATGCATGTAAAATACATATGGCAGCAATAATAAAATGATAACAGCAGCATATAAACTCTAATGTCATAATGGTGTAGTAATGGTAAAGGACTCATATTGTCCGTATGTGTCTCTTCTTTCAGCAGTGCTAACGCGCAAAGTAATCTCGAGAACAATTGAGACGCTTCACTCTCGGGTGAAATCAGAATCCTGTGTTCTAACAGTCTGTGACAGTCCTGTTATTATCTGGCCAAACAAAGGTGTTTATGCAACACCTGAAGAAATAACTCCAAACACACTGTGTGAAGATTTACATCAGTGGATACAGTAAGTTACATTTTTACAACATTTTTTTTCTTTTATTGAATCCTGTTCTGTCTAATGCTATTTTTTGTTTGTTTGTTTGGCTGAATTGTAATTAGGTGTTTTTATTTATTTCAGAACAGAAGAACAAGAGAGCGCTGGCAAGAGAGCTGCAAAAAAGAAAAGCAAGAAAAGTCCAGGAGCGGTGTGTACATGTTTTGAATACGGAGATGGTGCTTTTGGCCACATTCTGTACTAATAGATACAATATTAAGTCCTGAAACATTGCAAAACACTCTTCCATACACCCCAGATGGGATTTGAACCCACAATTCCTTGCTTAAGAGGACAGTGCCTTATCCATTATGCCACTGGGGCTGCTATAGATACTGGAGAACCACTGTGCACAAGTCAGTGCTCAGTGGTAGTAATACTGACACTATTATCCCTTTAAAGTCCATTTTCTGTGGACAGGGATGGCGGCCTTTATGTGAAGTAAAATCAGGGGATCATGAAAGTGTTCATTAACTCTCTGATGTTCGTTGTAGTCTACACTGCACATTCATATAGTCTATACAACGTCAGACAAATGTGTACAGTATTACAGTATAATAGTTTCTCAAAACGTCAAGGTCTTCAATGTCTTGTTTTGCTTAAAACCAAAAGATATTCACTTTACTATCACAGGTGTTTAAGAAAAACAGCATATTTCAACAAATAATTAATTATGAAAATAGTTGCCAATGAATTTTCTATCAACTAAATGTTTCAGCTCTAAACCTTAAAGGATATTCGTCAATACCTTATTGTCTCCATTGTGTCTGTGTGCTTGTGCTTGAATGTAAATTCCCACTTGTCATTTAGAGTGTCATTAACCTTCGCCTGATGACAGAGGTGACAAAGGCCGGCCCTCTTTCAGCCCCTATCCTCAGCAGAACGGTCCAGAAATCTCACTTCCTGTCTACAACTCTTCCCATGGACTGTGTTGTTCGTATCACCTGCAATGACACAATTAAAGAGTATGTCTTACCTTAAAAACATTTGATTTTTATATTGCTGACCAAACTCTGAAACCTCACCGTATCAGCAAAGGGTTCTGCTTGCTGTGAAAGATTTCTACATTGTCGTTGCAGTGCCTTTGAGCGCCTATTGAAGGCACTAACTCACCAGCTGTCTGAGATGGAGAAAGTGATCCTGCAACACCTGAAGGGGACCACGCTTCTGGTACCTGAACCTCTCCACTTCCTCCTTCCAGAGCCGACAGGGCTAGTGACAGTGGTTTACCCTGCAGGAGTGCCTGACAGCCAACTAGAGACACAACGGAAGGTAAGAACCACAGACTGGGAGTCTTTAAAATCCCAAACAAACACACAGGCAACGTGTAGTTCCCCTGACACTAAAACTATTACTTTGTTATAATCTTACTTGCTCAAATAACAGCATAGAGATAAACACTCAGGTGCAGGAAGTCCAACTGTTTATCCAACAGGCAGTGGATCCAGCTCATTGTACTGGTGTGAAACACTTCCTTAGTTAAAAGCATAGCATTGTCTTTTCTTGACTCCTGATTTATGATTTTATTTTAACAAAAAATCAATTTTATTGAACACAATCTCTGTCTATGTAGGAATTGCATCAACAGTATGAGTTATCAGATGACTGGCCCTATTTTAGAAGAGCCAATGCTTATCACTTTCTCAATGAGCCCTACAAAGATGGTTACCTCCGAAACCCTCATCTGTTCCTCACACATCCCAGCCTGGACAATGGAAAGGTACGGCTATTCGCCAAATTTAAGTCTGTCACCCTCTATCTCTTGAAGATGGATACTGAGATATACTCTGCAAGGATTAGTAACCTTGATTTTTCTTTTTTATGTGTGTGTGTTTTCTAAAGGTGTACCTTGTCCAGGGGATCTACAGCTATCACCACTACATGCAGGACCATGTGGATGACAATGGCTGGGGCTGTGCTTATCGCTCCCTGCAGACCATCTGCTCCTGGTTCCAGCAGCAGGGCTACGTTGAGCGGCCTGTGCCCACTCACAAGGAGATCCAGCAGGTGCGGTAGTGGCCCTGTAGATATGACCCACTGCATACCTATCACAATACAAAATCGTTTTCCAAATGGATGCATTTATCGGGCTCTCTACTTTCCAGGCTTTAGTGGATGTCGGAGACAAACAGTCGTCCTTTGTTGGATCACGGCAGTGGATTGGATCCATTGAGGTTCAGGCTGTTCTGAACCAGCTGCTTGAGGTCACTTCCAAGATCATGTTTGTGAGGTGTGTTGTGTGACGGTATGTGATGATGTGCACATTAATTTGGGTTTATCTTTTATAAATGTTGTGTACTCTTTAGTCAAGGTTCTGAGTTGGCATCCAAAGGCAGAGAACTGGCCAACCACTTTCTTACTGAAGGGACTCCGATCATGATTGGTAAGGGGCTGGATGTCTGTTTGAGTACTATTGCTAATCTAGTTGCAAGTATTTGGGCCTTTAATTAAACTTAAACAGCTTACACAAACTTTAAAACCTAACGTTTGTTTAAATATGTCTTTGTAATACTACAATCTTCACCTAAAACAATAATAACACCTACTCTACAGCAACATGTAAAACACAGTCAGTGAAATGTACTGTAAATGGGTCACGCCACAATGAGAAGACTTGACCCTGCCATGATTCACAAATTGATTGACAGGTTGTTTTTTTTAAATACGGGAACTTCACAACATTTAAATACATGAGCACTATTTGTAAATGCAATAGTAAATCAGGCCTGTTTTTTTCAATTATCAGATGAGGAACAGTAATGCATAATGCTTTGATTGTACTGGATACGTGAATATAGAGTATCTGTAATTTATTTGGTCTTAGTAATATGACTAATTTATTAAAGGGGGGCTCCAACACTTTAAAAGCCTATTTTAGTGATGGTTAGCAAAGACATGCAAATTTCCCCCTATCCTTATCATACATACAGGCTTGGTAACTTTTTCCATGTGTTGCAGGAGGGGGAGTTTTAGCTCACACTATTCTAGGTGTGGCATGGAGTGAGACCACCGGGCAGATCCGCTATCTCATCCTAGATCCACATTACACAGGCGCAGAGGATTTACAGGTCATCACAGACAAGGTAACTGTTCAAAGCATGTACACTGGCTGCATCTCATTTATCTCTGGAAATTATACATTTTTATGTATTGCCCAGTGTTGACTGTGGTATGCACATTATGTTTCTCAGGGCTGGTGTGGCTGGAAGGGACCAGATTTTTGGGATCAAACTGCATATTATAATCTGTGTCTGCCCCAGAGGCCAAAGATCATCTGAGCTGTCCCACCCTCTAATGTGGAAATCATTTGGCATTGGTAAAGCATCTGCAAGGCTGTGACTCTGTAACCTGTTTGTTTTATAGAAATGTGTTTCTACAAGATGGCAAATTTGAGTAATTTCTGCAATGATGGTATATTTGTGTAATTTACTCCTATTTTTTTGGTTCAACATGAATTTCTGTAGTAGAAGACCTTTACTACTGGACAATGTGGCTGATTTAGGAAACAACTACACAGTATATTTTACCGTGCCCTCATTTTCTGTCGTTCCTTTTTCAAATGTCTTATAGTAACAGACTAGACCTAAAACAATTAGCTGATTAATAGTCGATCAACAGAAAATTAATCTGCAACTATTTTGATAATCTATTAATTGTTTTTGCAATTTTTTAAAAGCAAAAATGATGATTTTCAAAGATTCTCAAATTATGAGGTCTTCATAATTTTCTTTGTAAAATATAGTAAATTGAATGTATTTTGGTTTTAGACTGTCAGATAACACAAAATGTCAAGACATCGCCCTGGGCTTTTGGAAATAATGGGCTTTTTTTTCGCTATTTTCTGACATTTTATGGACAATAAAATAACATAAGGTACAGCCCTGTTTCAGACAGCTAAATAACACAGGCCCCAAACATCCACTGGACAAATGTCTGGTTTTTCACGGACACTTAGATTGAACGATTATTGTCTAGTATTCATGAATAAACCTGAATAAAAGAAGTGGGGAGAAATCTGTACTCATTCTGTAATACATACATTTGCTAGTAAATAAATTACAGTGAAGTTACATTAATCCTCATTTGCTGTGGACCCCCTGGAGACATTTATTGGGCCCCCAGGTGCCCTTTGGCCGCACTCTGAGAACTGCTTGTGTAGAGAAGAAGTTGCTCCTGATTGGAACCTGATCTGTACTCATTATTGGAAAAACAGTCACTCCCTGTAGTTGAGTTTTCACAACCACTTGTCAGAGTCAACTGGGTGTTTTTCTCTTTTCACTAGTAGGCATTATAATATATGTATATGAATTTTCCTAAAAATCTCCCGAGCTTATAGACTGATGGGTAATTTTGTTGAAACTTGTTGTCACTCTTTGTGATTGTGTGAGTATAGAACCGCCACAGAAACACCCATTCAATCCACAATCTCTGCCCATCCTGCATTGGCATGTAAATTCTATGACAGTGACCAGACACAGGTTTATAGATAGATAGATTCACCCAAGTCCTTTTGTCCTAGGACATTGGCATTTCAGTAGTGTGTGTCACTTCTAGATCTAACAATGTTATTACGAGAAAACCCATGACAAATTGCAATGTCAGGGGACGCGCCTTCAGATAATCCCCTTTCTTGTTAATGGGTGTGCACTAGGGGGAGCAGTTACTTTGGCACAATAGATGCCCAAAGAAAAACTACATGACCTCCTGTCTATTCCTCTACCAGTTCTGATTCTTGGTATGCTTAAGTAGTTTAGCTGTGCTAAGACAAATCACTGCAGTATAATGCATTTATTTAGTTTTTTCTGTAAACTCAAGACAAAAGTTAAGCTAATGTACTGTGTATATGGTGATGACAAGCTGCACAGCAGCCAGATTTTATTAATATGTTGATGCCTGTCACCCAAGTATATAATATGAATAAATGAAATGCACTTAATAGAAAAATGAATTCAACAGAGAACCCATTTTGAAAATTGTATGTGAAATTAACTTCTAACATTACACCATTTATGATTTATCAAGAGTGATATGTACATTCAAAATATAACATTCAAATACCTTTAACCCTATTACCAAAGTCTAGAAAAGAAGACTTCTTTTCAAAACCTATAACATCTGGGGCAAATTATCACAGAAGTACAAAACTGATTCAGGATCTCTTTTAAATCCAATAGGGCATGTTTATATAAAGATCTAAAAGCATTTTGATGATCTTTTTTTAAACAGGCTACAATATGGAAGCATGAAAGTTTTTTGCACAGCTTTCTGTATTTCTTTTGCAGATGAATGCTAGTGAGTGGATCTTGTAAAAGATTTGTTCTTTTTTGTGCGTTTTATCTATCACCCATTTGTTAATTTAAAAAGATCAATAATTTAGGTGACATATTCACATAGCACTGAAGCTCTTTATTTGTTTATGACTGCAGTTTGGGCATAGATTTTCAGAGTGGGTTCTGGTAATGTGACCAAATTGCCAAACAATTTATTGAAGTGTTTATAATTATTTAATTCACTTTAATTTTTCCCAATCTTCATGAAAGGGACGTGTTTCATAGTGTTTCAAGTCTGCCTTCAGGGCCGTTTGAGAGAAAGGTATTTTTCCAAACTCTAACCAAGTAGTTTTGGTGCCTCAAACTTACCAAGAAGTAAGGCTCTCTGAGGGCAAAGCTCGCCCAGATACTTATAAACAGAGACTTTGTTATTCGCATTACGAAGCTAATCTGCAGGGACCTGCAGCAGAGCAGCTGCTGCCAGGAAGTGACGTTAACGGCGCTGGTTACTAGGCACCATGTAACGCTCACCGCAGTCAGCTGGAGCTAACGAAGATTTTGTTTTTAACGCAGGTTTGCGTTTCATTCATTCGTCTTCTCAAAGGAATACATCCTCTCTAAGGAAGTAAATGCAACTGTAACGCGAAACACTTGTACCGTGCGACCCTTCGCCAGGTAAGGTATCGTTGTTATACAGCTAGCTAGCTAACTGTAACATCAACGAATAGTTGAGAGTTAGTTAGCTACTGTAGTTAGTTAGCTAACGTAATATCGTGTTCTAGGATCAAAACATGCCTTCATGGTATGTAAAATGTGTATTACATGGTGGAAACTGTCTTGATTGACGGTAACGTTAGCGTTACCAAATCTCATGCTGAATGTGATTGTAACGGTAAGCTAACTGTTACACGTTACCATGAAATAAAACCTAACTTACTAAGTTTGTTATTTAACGTTAAACATTTTGATTAAAACACACATTGAATGAACACGCTAATGCCTTTGCAAACTCATTAACAAAACATATTTTTGCTAAACGATTTCAAATACATCTAAGTGAGGAGTTGTAGTATAGTGAGTTTTATATTGCAACTTCAAGATGTGTTTAAGGTTTGTTAATCAATTCCTGAATTATTTGAAATCTGCTTCAGCTTCGTAATCAATCACAAAGAACATCTGCATTTTACGCATATATTTGGTCTGAAGTAATGATTGCTAATGTTACATTATTTTGTGAAGAAATGCAGTTTGTAAGTGCAGCTTTAGTATAATCTGAAAGGCCTGGTGCTACCTTACAACGTTACAAAAAGTAATGCTAACTTTTAGATATTTTCATTCAGGGTGAACTAAAGTTACACAAGTTAAGAAACTGTTTTTTTAATGTATGGAACTGAATAAAACCCAATAGATTCAGGTAGAAATAAATGCATTGTCAAGTGGACATAATTTGTAGTAAATGGATTAAAACATTAAAAAACATGGGCATAGTTCTTTAAATTATAAGCAAATGTCTCAATCTTACTCCTGCTTACAGGTTCAGCGTGTTGAGAAAAGACTGCCATGTTCAACCCCAGTGAACTAGAGGGTGAGGTGGATCATTCGTTTTTTGACAGTGACTGCGATGATAGCAAAGTCAGCAGAGATGGAGGGGAAAAGGTGGAGAAAGGCTTGAAGACTGGAAAGGAGGGCCCGCAAGAGGGGCTATATGCAAAACAGACTGAAAATATAAAAGGCAGTCGTTCCCCGAGAACCGATGGGACAAAAAAACGCCTGAAGCCTGTTGAGAACAACAGCAGCAGCAGAGCAGAAAGGAAAGAGAATAGCTGTCAATCAAAGCAAGAAAACAGGATCAGGGCAACTAGTGTATCATCCATTGCCTGTACATCAGATAAAGTCATCAATAATAGTAGTGAAAGTGAGGAAGATTCTAATTTGCACTCTAAAAGGCGCAATGGGACATTTATGGCTTTGCTGACTGAGTCCAGAGGGGCAGATTATAAGGATGTGTATGAGAGTCCAAATGAGACTGAAGAAGAAGCACTACCGTCAAATGCCAAACATAGAAATAAACAATCTCCTAAAAAACGAATAAGAAATCGACACACCAGAAGTCCTTCCCCCACTTCAACTGAGACTAGTGTAGATGCAGACTCAGAAAGCTCCTGCAGTAGTAGCAATGGGAGAAGCAGTTTAGAGTCCCCCACCCTTCCCAGGTTCAAACAGTATTCTTTATCCCCTGGAGTGACAAACACCCAAGTGGGCTCAGCAGGATCTCAGGATGTGCTTTACAGCCGTACAGAAGAGTCTGAGGATACATTGACAGATGTGAGCCCCCTCTGCTCTCCTGGCTCCAGCCCTCTCCAGTCGGACCTGAACAACAGAGAGGCTAGAGAGGGAAGCCCTACAGAGCGACAGCAGCAGCAGGAGGAGAGTGTGCCCTCCAGTGGCCTAAGCAACATACATCAAGATGAGGTCTCAGATCAGGATGCAGATGAGTGTGAGTACACTTAAGCCATTCTTGTCTTATCACATTGCTATGCTCTTTGCTTTGTACCACTGGATCCCAACTGTTTTGACTTATGAAACCTTAAAATTAAGCAATATCTATTTTTGACACCTCATCACAAGTTGGGGCCTTGGTGGACATGTGTTTTGAGCACTTTACAGAAAGACTGAATGCTCTTCCTCAAATTGGTTAGGTTGAATGATTTTTAGTGACTGAAAAGGTAAAGTATTTAGTATTTTACACACAAAACACCCCTAGGTTGAGTGCTCTTCACTGTTACTGCTTGTTTAGATTTGAGTGTAGTTAGTGTAGTTTTATGTTATTTATTGTGTTGAGGCCATACAAGTGCCCAGTCCACATGGGCTTATGAGACACCAGAAATACCTTTTTTGTTGTGGTAAAACATTTGTTAGACATGGACATAACTTTGTAACATATAACATTACATTTCAAACAAAGAGCTCTGTCCTCTGTCCCAAACCCAACAAATAAATACTGCCAAAAAAAGTTTCTCTTCACATAGTTCAAGTTTTTTTAAAATTAATAATAAATAACTTCCATTTTACTAAACAGTGTTTCCCTTAAATCATCATATAATTATATAATAATAAGCAATAAAACATGAAATGGACATCTTCACCTAAGCTGCATAACAAAAACAACCTTTAACCAGTAAACCAGTGAACCTGCCTCTTTCTGTGGCTAATGGTTATATCCCTGAACACTGTTGTACACAGATTTATAGTGTACAACAGTGGATATTGGATTTATAGTTGCATTCTGGTGTACACAAGGCTCTACACTGTGGTGTTTTTTCATGAGACAGTATGTTTGTAATTTTGGTTTGTACCAAACATCAACATACCATCACTCTTTGCACCAACATCAGGAACAATTCATACTGAGCATGTTGAATATAACGGTGTAACCTGTTTTGAGAAATAAGAAATAAAATAAAATAATCTTACAACAATAAGATTTCATATAGGGATATGGATTTTTAATTTTTGTATATAGTTATTCACATGTTTTAGTGGTACTCTATAAACAAACAAACACATCACAATTGATTCACTTTAAAGTCAAAGAAACACAGAGACTCTCTTTTAAAAAGGCAGATTAAGATACAGTGCCCTTTTCACCACCAGGCTCTCTCAGTTCAGAGAGTCAGCTAAGAGGCAAACTGCTCTTCCACTGTCGTGGAGGGAGAAACAGGAAGAACTACTCGTTCACCAATGATGAGGTTCGACGAATAGATTGTGAGAACCAGCGACTTCTTCGGGAGCTTTCACGGCTTTCTCCGAGGCCCAGACCAGGAAGTACAGCGGGGAAGAAAACCCACATGGCCAGTAATTCACCTCACGTTCGTCTCTCTCACAGCGCACTCAATAGGCAGCGTGAACAGCAACGCATCGAGAGGGAGAACCTGGTGAGTTTTTGTCTCCTGTGTGGATTCATACTCATTTTAATGTTTTTGATATTAACACTAAACATTGCTTTAAATAATGGGTATTCCTATCCCTTTAATTCTTCAGTTTTTTTGTTTTTACATACTTCAGTGCTCTTTGATATAAATACCTGTTGGATATGACATGGTTTATTAGCTGTGACTCAGTGGTATTGATGTTTATGTCATGCACACAATGTTACAAACTACGCCTTTCAAATCTACACCTGAATGGATATTCTTGGATTCTCCGGTACTGGCTAAATAGTATAAGATCTTGAAGTTATACCTTAGTTTTTGTATTCATTGGTGTAAATCCTGGGGCCAGTATGAAGCAAAAATGTGTGTTTATGAGTGACACCCATGCAAGCAGTATACTGACATTTCACCTGGGTGTAAATGATATATAATGGTGTTTGTGTTAACTTAAAAAAGTTAAAGCTGAGCTGCTTGTGATAGAAGTCATATGCATTTAGCCTACTTATACAAGTTTTGTTGGATTTAAATACCTATAGAGTAATGAATAGATACGTGCCATCTTCTATAGGTTCTTGCTGGAGGACCCAATGACACAATTAGTGAGCTGAACGGAGATAATGTGCACGCAGCTCCGTTCTGTTAGCTGGTTCACCTTTTGCTTCAGGACTAAATCCATACCACTCACCGACAACTCGCTCCTTTTTGTGTGCGCAGTGAGTGTGTAGTTGAGCAAAAAAAGGTGAATGCAGTGAAGTTTAGCAGTAAATGTGCTGTGTAGGCCACAGTTTATTAGTGCATAAAGGCTGCAACTAAAGCTCCCGTGTGTGTTTAACAGCTGCTGGAAAAATGAAGGGGGTTATCGCTGTGTTGTAGACAATGTCAGGCAGTTACAATACATCAGCTCAATACAGCTTCTCCGTATCAGTTTAATTGAAAGTGTCTGTATTTTTGAGGGTATTGAAAGACATACCATCTGGTTTTCTAAATACTCTGGTATAGCATAATTCTGCCCAAGCCTACAGTATACCATCTATTTGTGGAGTCCAAGTCAAACCTGAGCCCTGTGTCACATGGCATTTATCCCTGTGTCTGTCTCTATATTGACCTATTAACAAAAGCAAAGTGCCAAATAATCTTGACACAAATCTGTGGTGGTGAAATTTAAAAAATAGGAAAATAAATAAATTAAATTAATAAAAACAGTTACAGTAATTAATTTAGCATCAGGTTGTAGGTGAGTTGCTGCTGTGTCTCCTTTGTGTAATTACGACACTGAAATACATAGTTGCTGTTGACTCTTTGAATATTCTCCATCTCTTGGTTAACCTCTGTCCCTGTGAATCTATTGTACAGTGTGCCAAAAATAGTTTTAAGTGTTTGTTGTAGTGTCAACCCAGTTGTTTTTTTTCAAAACATTTTGTGCATGTAATTGTCACAATGATACAATTGAATAACATATTTTTGTAACTAAATTTATTTGTAATATTTTTGTGATTTTCTGCAGTAATTATTATAAATTTATTATTTTGATTAATATTGACCTCTTAAAGTGTACATTTATTTAGGGATCCTAGTTTGAAAGGTACTTGTTTGATGGCTTCAGGCTAAGAGTGCCACCCCTGAAAGCAGATGGACTTGGACAGACAGCAGCAGGTGGCAGGCTTCAGCAGCGCCACAGAGTGACATTATAAGACAGTTCGGCCTCTGCAGCTTTAGCCTCTCACCCCATATATTAACATCTTGACTACTTTGAGACAAGCAGCCGCGTTTTAAAAATTATCCAGGAAATAAAAATTGGCGGCCAGTAGAGTGTTATTGTCTCATCTAAAAGTGAACACAACAAAACTTACAATATTCTTTGCTTCACTGATATTCTCATATTTCTCATTATTGCTGATCAGAGATCTTATATTAATCCTGATTATCATTTTTCTCAGGGAATGTTTGCTAGTCATTTTCAGGACAGACCGTTCTCCCTTTCAAGTCTATCTCTCTACGTTGTCAGGAGTTCTTTTTGCCTTCTCTATTCTTAGAGTGAAGAAACCGAATCTGCCCGTGTGATCAGTGTGTGCACCCCACACATCACACATTTGTCCTGCACAAGTAGGACTACTTCTGTGTATTTCAAGATTGGTCAATTACACAATAGCTCTTAATTTTCTGCCAAAGAAGTTTTGTTAATATAGAGGACTGCATTTTGTTTTGTTTTGTTGAGGAGAGTTCAAATAATTCATACACTGGAAAAGCAGCAGGTGACCAGTCTGACCTCAATTAGAAGCCTGCAGTGCCTTTCTGTGACCTCTGCAGAACTTTAGTGGAGCTGACTCCTGACTGTTGCGCTTTTTACTAGTTGTGTTGCTTCATGTGGCGTTTTAGCTTACTGAGGGATTTCTGCACAGCATGCATGTGGGAGTGTGACTGCATGTATGACATTCAGCCACTTGCCTACACTGTTTTGCCTCATGCTGTTTGGTTGTGTTTGCAGTGAAGTGCCAGATATGTTTCTATTTTCCTAAGTTAAGTGGAATTTGTTGACTGGGGACTGTTTGTGCTCAATTTCTGAGTCAAACACTTGTTTGTTACATGATATAAGCACTTCTTGGTGTTATAATAAATGGAATAAATGAGATGAACCTACAGTGAATGGTTCTATTTATCAAATGTCAAAAACGTAATATTTCACATAAAACTCCTGCTAGTGAGCCTTGCTGCATTTTTAGGTGTTATGGCTTAATACTGGCATAACATTCACTCTGAAGCACTGAAGACTTTAAGAGCATATGTTATGAAGCACTTTTATATTCAAAATGATGGATATCCCCCCCAAGAAAGCTTTTGACTCTGACCTCATGATATGCTAGTGTCCATCTTGGGTAAATATGATTGATATCCTGAAAATTCACATGTTAAACCTGATGGCTTTAACAATGTGCCAGGACAATTAGTATTTACAGTTTGTTTTTAATAATTGCTTACCAGGTAAAAGAAAACAATGTCATTGTGTTTATGTCAGGCTTTCTTGAAGAGGCTGGAGTCTGTCAAGCCTACACCTGGAATTAAGCGCTCAGAACAACTGGAAGACTACCAGCGACAAGTTGGATACCTGGGAGCTCCTTCATACCCCATATGTATGCCCACCACAAAGAAGGATAGGTCTGCCAGCAAGACACCAAAAGGTAGGGAACTTGTGACTAAATGAAAGTTTTTTTAAAATATAAATATACCCTAAACAGTATGACCTCATGATGATTTCATACCTGCTCACACAAGGTCCTCAGTCAAACATTTAAGAACACTGTTTTGATGCAACCATTTACATGTTTCATATGTAAATGAAAGCTAAACCACGGGGGCTTAGAGATGTTGTTTTATCTCTTTATGACATCTTGTGATGACTGATGTAGCTCCACAGCATTAACGTGTGCACTCGACACCTACCGGGCGTTTCGATTCCACAGCAGCAGGTTGATGCCAGCAGAAGCGTGTGTGTAGTTATTCTGTAGCAGCCTGGTGTTTGCATGGGCTGATTTAATCAAGGTAAACAAAGACGATCGGCATGTGGCAGTGTGCTGCCCCGCTTCTCTCAAATTGAAGGCTGCAGTATCACACGTCTGACCTGCTGCCGATGGGTGCAGAGATTTAGTGAACAGAAGGAGTGTAAAAAGCAGCTGTGGATGACTGACACCGGTAAGAATCATCCATTACTTACATCAGTAATGACTGATTTACTGATGTTCCTTTTCGCAAACAAAACCATTTAATAATTTTAAAGACACCATTGTGCTTGTGTGTGTTTATCAGTACTGTACCTGTTTTGTTATGGCTTATTCTGGGTAAAATATTCAGGTATTAAATGTAAGGTTGTGGACTAAAAATACACAAGTTATGTTTAGATTTCTTAATTGATTACGAAGTGGTAAGCCTGTAATCATAAAATACCTCTCTGTTGTCCACACCAGCAGGTCCCAGGCCTGCCAGTTCTGCCCACCACAGCACCAGAGCAGTTTCCACCACCACCGACTCAGGCAGCACACCCAGGTCAAAAAAACTGAATGCAGCCAAACCAGCCTGGTGCTGAGAACACTGCTGTCTTCAGATAACTAATCTACAAAGAAAAGCATCACTGATTTCCTTTTGCAGCGTCCGTTCGTATGCATTCATGACAAAAGGTGACGTTTGAAAGGTACTAAGCTGAAATGATCTTTTTCTACGTTTATAGGTTCACCATACCTTTAGTTGATGTAATCAACTGTTCAGTGATTTGTGTTGCATGTGACTTTTTTCCACTCTTTGATGCTGAAAAATATCAATGATGCTATGAGTTTACAGCTATTGTAATGCATTTGAATAGTTCAGTTGTGGCTTCTGAATACTGCAGTAACTCTGCAAACCAGTTAGCTAGCTGTATTCTTGTAGGATGTATTGCCTATACTTCATTATGACATGATTTCAGTGTGTGACATTTCTATTACATAATTGCATTGTTTGCCCCCTTTTCTCACATTTGTACATTTTTTGATGCACTAGAGAATTATGTTTTTGAACAATTAATAAAATACTTTAAATATTATTTTGGTGAAATCAGTGTTTTCTTCATTATAAAAAAGCTGCTTGTTCCAGCAGTGCTACACTACAACTTTAATAGTGTAATGCTGGACAACTAATTGTTGTCTAATCTCTTCTCTGCCAAAACATAATTGTACCAATTGAGCACATAACACAGTTGGTACAAACAATGGCTTTTTTGTTTGGGGAGTAGTTGTATATGAAATTACTTGATATTTCTGTGGGACTCATAATGTATTTTGCACATTGTTCAAAGGTTCTCTACAAAAACAAAAAAAAATGCTGTGCTACAAGCATCTCAGCTACTTTATGATTGGTATTTTTTGTCTACAGTGCAAGTGTCAGAGCAGAATTAGCCGAATCACATGTATAGACAGATTTTTGATAAGAAGTCCAATCCCAAGAGGAAATCTGGGTCCAGTTCATGGATGTCATTTTTCATTTTAAAAGATGTATATTTTGAAGAAATCCTTATTATTGCTGTATTTTAATTACATTGCGTTATTAGTAGAGCTTTTTCACTCATGCCATTTGACATGTAACAGTAGGAAAAACAGTTATTTATAGCACACTTATTGATGGCTGCACTTCATCCAGCTGCTTCATTTTAAGGGTCCTGGTGTAGTCATGGCTGGGACACAAATACAACAGCTGTCCTAATGGTTGCTCTGAAGAAAACGCCTCTTCAACTGCAGAAGACCAGTTGTCATTAAAACAGAACATGCATCAAAAAGACTGGGCTATTAGACTAACAAATCTTTATTCTTAATAAAATAATGTACGATGTGGGATACATGGGTCAGAGTGGTCACAACATACCAACACATGGGCCTCAGCAACCTCTTTACAGACTGACTCTAACATATGCATGTGATGTCATTCTTTGCACATCACAACATTTATACCTGAACCAATGGCTTGACTTTGTCACTCTGAAAGACTGTTTGTGCCTTCTTGGGATATATACAGATTTCTTAGGAGGCATGTTAACCCAGGCCAAGTATACCTTCCCGGGCTTGCAGAAGACTACATGCCCACATTGTAATTCACCACAAGCTGGTATCACCCTTATCACAACAATTAAGACTTATACAAAGTGAAGGGTTTCCTTGGGGACTGGGAAATTAGAACGTTTATTTTGTGAACTTCTTGATCTCGTCGTACAGCACCAGCACGAAGGCACCACCCATTCCTCGGATCACGTTGGACCAGGCACCCTTGAAGAAGGCTTTTCCTCCCTCGTCCTTAAGGATCTTCTTCCAGCAGTCGATTGTGCCCTTGTACATGATGTCAGCTGTGGAAATGGAGACATGGAAATGATGCATAATGGCCAAGAATGCTTGCGTAAAATGCGCGACTGCGCCAAACCAATAAAATCCATCACAACATAGACATGATTTTACGCATAAGTGACGCTCACCTCCTTTGCGTCCAGACTGCATCATCATACGACGTCTGACTGTGTCGAAGGGGTATGAGACAATACCAGCTGCAGCGGTGACAGTCTGCGCGATCATCCAGCTTATGACGATGTGCGTGTTCTTGGGATCTGGCAGCATACCTGTGTGAGGGAGGAGTTAAGTCACCCGTCGTCGCGAGAAAATACACAAACTCTGTTAAAAATATGCTAAAGGTCAGGTCGACCAGATGTGCGTACCTTTAGCTGTATCGAAGCATCCAAAGTAGGCCGCTCTGTAGATGATAATACCCTGCACTGATACATTGAATCCGAGGTAAAGACCCCTGAGGCCATCGGTTTTATAGATCTTGGTGAGGCAGTTTCCAAGACCACTGAACTCTCTCTCCGATGCGCCCTTGCCAATGTCGGCAGCGAGTCTTGTTCTGGCGAAGTCGAGGGGATAGACGAAGCAGAGCGAAGTCGCCCCAGCAGCACCGCCAGATGCTAGATTACCAGCGAAGTAACGCCAGAATTGTGTTTTTTGATCCACACCACCGAGGAAGATCTTCTTGTACTTGTCTTTGAAGGCGAAGTTGAGGGCTTGGGTGGGGAAGTAACGGATCACGTTGGCCAGGTTGCCTCTCCAGAAGGAAATAAAGCCCTGTTCCTTCGGGATCCTTACCACACAGTCAATTATTCCCTTGTACTGAGTCGCTGCGGTGATCTGTTTGCTGGCATGCTGGACCTACAAGCAATAAGACAATGAAAGCTCATTAAAAAAGACACATAACTAGTCCAAAATGTGATTAAGTCTCTAGTGAAGGTTTGTGTAAAGGAATTGTGGCATGCCTTCTTTTCTATTAACATCAAAGTAAATTGACCAGGGTGAAGTGTTGAATATTAAACTAACTTCACCCCGGTAGTAAATAGTTTTGTATTTCAATCTTAGTAACTTAGTGTATTTAATATAGTGTTTAATATATTCCGGCCAGCCATTACTGTATAGCTGTAGGTCTAGCCGTCTACATGCACACTCCTGTCATCTGAGAATCAGTTGTGTATTAGATTACATTCTTCAAGTTAAATTTAGCAGTTCAATTTCACTAAATATCACTGCGGCCATCCGTTATAATGGAGTAATAATAAACTTAAAAGACGTACTAATAGCTCATAAACTAGTATTGTGGCAATTATTCTGAAACATATATTAGGAGGCCTAGCCATCATCGCCACAATAACTGCAACATTGCAGTGCGTAAAACCATCTCCACTCTGACGCAGGACCTCTCACGTGCCCCTTGACATTACGCACCAGATCATATGAACTCACACAGTGTACAGCTGGACTTGTCCTCTTTTAAAAACCTTTTCAGTTTTACATTTTAGTGTTTTGGTTTATCAGTTACCCAACATTTACGCACACATTACGCACAAAACGATGAACATGCGGCCGTGCTTTGGGCAACCAATGGTTCAACTTACCTGCAGCAACAACTTGACTCTCTCAATGGGAGCGACAGCTGTTTTGGAGATGGCGGCGGCAACACCACCAGCCAAAAAGTCCTTAAGGAAACTAATCACCGCGTCCGACATGGTTGGTGTGTTTCTTTCTCAGATTAGAGACCCTTAACTGTTCCAAACTTCACCAAGGTCCTCAAGGAAACCCAACGCCCCTCCAAATGGACGAGGCCCCCCATCTGTCCTAATATATCCGCGGCATTTATCGCGAGAATTTTGAGTGATGGATTTGCATTTTGTCAAATAGATATACGAGGCTGAATAAATATCCGAGGTTGAAGTTCAAGACATGCGCCATGTTCCTGAACTCAAGAGTCGGCCAAGCCGGGGACGTTTAAAGGACACAATATGTGTAATTAGATTATTTTTAAAACATGAATTTATTTGTAATCTAATCTAATCCTAATCATGATAGAGTATTTTACCTTAAATCCTGCTGGTAAACATCCTTCTTATAATTCAAACATACACTTGTGGGTCAATTGAGTTTCCAGAAGCCTTAAAATGAAGAAAGGAGTTCTGTGTAGTGTATCTTAAATGAGATCAACTGTGGGACACTTTCTACAGTCATCCTACCAAGTATAGTGCATCTTAATATTTCAGAGCACATGTGTAGATTGGCCCTGACACATACAGAACCTTACATACAGTTATTTCCTTCATTTCGTTATTTTCACACATAAACATGCTTTTAGGCTACTACAGACAGACAATGGAAAATCAAAGCCTGCCTTCATTAGACCTGTCACTCCAAGTTGAAATACAACTTGTTGGGTCAGCGGTCAGATGGATTTCTGATAAAAGGAAATCAGGGAGAGAAAACATTCAGTTAAATCACCACCCACAACTTGTTCTTCTCCTATTTTATTTTATTTTATTTTATTTTATTTTATTTTCAGACTGCACTTTTCCTCTCAGCTCACTGACAGTTTTGCTGCACATTCATTTTTGGCACCTGTTGGAAACCCGCGTCAAGTGAACTCGAGCCAGGACGGAGAGAGAGAACGGAAGACACGATTTATCTTTCAAAATAAGTTGCCACCTGAACCTCACAAATCAACAACATGGTTTTAGTCAATAGTATTGTGAAAAGGCGTACCGGACATGTAATTCTGCATGACTTGACAGGTGGGACAAGCGCACCCGTGGGGACATATCTGACAGGAAAAAGTAATATAATCCAGTTTGATCCAAAGCCAAGTTGGCTTCGTTTTGTTCCACAACTAGACGATGGACACAACATCCAGTCCAGCAGTGTGGTTGGATTCCAAGACTACTTCATTATAATTACAAACCGTACGGCGTTCAGAGGACTGTCAAATACAATGTTTCCACAGAAAAAATTTCCTGGTGGTCAGAAGCGCAATACCGATTTAACAATGACAATAACAATAAAATAAAGACAAAAATATGTCTCAATGTCATCATAGCAGTGCCAAATTTATGATTTATATAAATTTTAGAAAAAAGATTAAGTTTAATGATAATAATAACATGAAAATGTTATTACAATACAATAAAATGCCCTCTAGGTCTTGGACTTCAACTACAACCTCATGACCACTCGGTGGCGCTACTGGACCGTGTTGATGATATCAAAGAAGTAACTCCAATTAAAAAGTAATTGAATTTCAGATAACAGTAGCATTGAGACTAATTCTCACTGAAAAACTACTAGGCCGTACTGCCTGGTGTGTTGCTGTGGTATCAAATATCCCCTCACTAATTCTTGTGAAATAATACTAGCTTTTTTGTTTTATATATTGTCTCCACACTACTAATATAATTTCTGAGAGAGATGTAAAAAGGATAATAGGCCCTGTCGATGGCAGGATTAAAAAGATAGACTTTACTCCATTTTAGTGTCTATTTTGATCTAGTGTTATTGAGTTATGTAAACTCTGGGGTAACTGCTTTCCCAAGACTTTGCTTGTGGTTCTACTCTCCCATCTCCATGCTACTGTGTTGTGCTGTCTGGAAAAGTCAGTAGGGGGCACTAGAGAGGTGGGTTACATGAAGGGGCATCACTAATGTCCCCAGAGTGCAATTGTGGTATCCAGTGGTAAACAGGTGCTTTTCCCTCATTTACTCCACTTACAACAATACAAATAATGCACCACTTTACTTGTTCCCCACAGGGAAAGATTCTTTAGTAGCCCACACCAGCCAGGTCAGAGGTCAGGCTCAGCTGCAAGGCAGAAACCTTAGAGCTGGTTAGGGATTCAGCATCTTGAACACTTCAGTTAGGCAGATGCTTGTGGACGCAGGGGCCTGCACCTGCTTTATGGCGAGCAAAAGTTGTCGTTTTTGCAGTTTCACAGCACGTAGTCAGCAGTTCCCAGCTCACATCTTTCTCTTCTCAAGCATCTTCAATCAGGATTACCTGAATCTATGCCTTTGTTAAGTGAATATTGATACCTCTTTCAATGCTTCTCAAATTCTCTGGATTGCCATCACAGTTCACATGATTATAGTTTGTAAACAAATATATTGTTTTCATAGTCGATGAAGACTAAGGGAATTTCGTAACAGCAAATCTGCCTTTTCTGTTATGTCAAAAAAGGATTTTTTGTAAATGTAAAACTCACCAGCAGTCATGCATGTCATTTAAAAATATCCAGTAACCATTTCCATGGTTGGAAGAGACTTGGCAGAGAAGGTTGGCCTTCACACTATCTGGATCAAAAAATTGGCTTCTCTTATTATTTCCACAAAAAAGCTTTAATTCCTCGTTTAGTGCTGTTGAAACTCTTTTTGTACTATTATTTAAATCTGATCTAGATTTGCAAAAGTCGTTGCTCAGTAACCTTGGATCACGGCGATTGAGGGAGGGGTGTCGTGGAGGGGGTGAGGGCTTGGATTTGCATGTTGAGTATGAAGAGCTGCAGGTGTCAGACAGTTAGACACCCCATGCACCCCCACACCCCCCCGCCACACACATAAACATGCACACATGCATACACAAAGCCGTTATGCACAGCTCTAACACCACTACAGTCGCTTATTTTATCTGTTAAGAAGCAACCATGACCTTTGTTTTATTCCACTGGTCCCCTGCTGCCTTATACCTTAGACTAGAAGAGACTCAAAGATAATGGAGATTATAAATGTCAGACCGGGTTAAAACCACAGATATTAGGTTCAAAACTCACCAGCATGGGACCACTGGTTGCTTCTGACTTCAGTGCTTGTTAGGATTTCATTCTTCTCTAAACTAATTCAAGCAATGAATTAGAAAACCTGCCATTTTTTAATCTCAGAAATTATACTAGAAATGATAAAAAAATATTCTGTATGTGTTAAATGCTGTGTCACAAAAGCTGGTGTTATTCTATATTTTTCTTATTGTCAACAAATCCCATGAAAAGAGGGGGAAAAGCCAGCTGTTTAAATTTCCTAAAACAGCTGGGCACTGTAGTTTTTAGCAGATGTTACTCAAGACAGGAGTATATAGTGTATTTGCTGGGGCACTATTTTCCTCTGCAGACTCAAACACATTTGATGCTCTAGAGGGTGTTTACGGCAGCTAGATAGTGAATGTGGGACTGACTCAAAATAGACTATCGTGCCCGTGTTCACTGAATGTTGGCAATGAATGTTTGCCAGTGTAAATGTGTGAATCTCTGTATAGCACAGAGACTACACAAACAATACTTGTTAGTAGGATGAATTCATTACTGGTTTTGGTCTCTACAGTTGATTTCTTGACAAAAAAGAAAAATATTTTGTAATCCCAGCCTAACCCTTTAAAACACAAAACACTGTAACCATGCAGTTGAACATGTGTGGAAACGTTTTAAGATTTTAATATATACAAGTTATAATGTTCTACTTGTACTTTATACAAGCAGCATTATGCAGCAGCTTTTTACAAAGAACAACAGGACTATGCATCAACAAAAGCTCAGTTCCCTCCTAAAAGAAGATCATATTAGCTGTTTATTCCCTCACAAACCTCAATCTCATTGAGAAGAGTCATAAGTCTCCTGTGTAAAGTCAGAATGTTAATACAATCCTCTCGCCTCAAATCCAACAGTCTGGGATGCCCACTGAGTTCTCCTGAGCCTGACTTAGAGACGGAGCTCTCCAGGGCTCGGGGGGGGGGGATTATTTAAGTGTTTCCCCTCTTCTCATTGGTGCCACTATTGGCTGTTTGCCTGTATCGTGCAGCTGATGTTTCTCACCCGCAGTCAGGGCAGTGCCCATGGCAGAGCAGTCAAGGTGGACAGACGCACACATAAACACACTGTTGTGGAGTACCAGGAGAAATCTCCATGACCAATCAGGAAGACCTGGAGACACACAGTCAGTGGGGGACAAAGGGATGGACATGGGTGGAGTGGGGGTGCAGGGTGAGAGACACAGAGGCTGAGGGGAGAGAGGGAGGAAGAAAAGAGATCATGAGCGAGAGGGGTGGGGTGAAAATGAAGACTGAGAGAAAAGGAATATGAGAGCAGCTCTGGATGGAGAGAGAAAGACTAGAAGAGTGTGAAGAGTAGGAAGACGGAGGTTGCAGTGGGAGGGAGTTATGTCTGAGTGACATGACTGTTTGTGAGACTCACCAACAGTTGTCCTTAAATGTTTTTATAAATCTTATAAAGCTTTATACAGTGCAGTATGTTGCTCTAAACATACCAGTAGGCACCCAGTGTGACTGGGGACCAGTTTAGTGGCAAGGTATGGCCA
Organism: Lepomis macrochirus; assembly: GCA_024633595.2. Taxonomy (NCBI): domain Eukaryota; kingdom Metazoa; phylum Chordata; class Actinopteri; order Centrarchiformes; family Centrarchidae; genus Lepomis; species Lepomis macrochirus. Next base: position 22,324,397 of record JALXJV020000003.1, read on the forward strand.
GATTTTGTTTATTAAGTTAATCTGCTTTCTGTTTACTACTTACCAAGCTAGCCATTATACTTGCTATCTAGGGTTGCTAATACAATCTCTAGTTAATTTACTCTTGGTTTAACTTTTATGTACAGTATTTTAATTCTTGTGGACTGTATGTGAGCCTTTATTATATTAGTTAGCATTATACTACCTGCATTTTCACTTGCTTTGTTTCTTGATGAGCGACAATGTAACAACATTATACAGCTAATCTATATTTTTGAGAATCTTGTTTCCTTGTTACATTACTAATTCAAATTACAATACAGTGCCTTTGGTGGAATTATATTTCTGTAAAGTGTAACTGATTGTGTTTTCAGGGTCCAAAAGTGTCTGTTTATTCTTCAGCTGTGTAGTTGGAAACTAGAAGCAGCAGTGCCGGCAGCCCCATTTACAAATTAAGTTCTCTAAATTGGATAAATTAGACAAAGTAAACTTTGCTCACAGTCCATTTTCAGGGTTAGTAGGATAGAGAATAATTAGAATTAGACCAAATAGTGGAGCAACAGAGATTTAAATATGACATTGTATCTCCATTAATTATTTCAGCATAGTGTTATTTCACCCCTCCTCTTCACAAACTTTTTGTTTAGTTTTTCGCCTTCAATTTCAGTTTATTTAAAGTCCGCATCTCCCAGAGAGCGCCCAGACACTTTACAAGTCAGTAAATAACAACAGAAAAGAAAACACACCATATCACAAGTAAAAGTACACACACATTCACACACACACACAGGTAATAATGTTAATATGACAACATAACAAGGTTAAGTTTAGGAATTTTGAAAGCAGAGATCATAAAACCTTAACAGGGTAAGGGGTAGCTACTGCTCAAGGAGGTGGAAAAAACAGTCAGTGATTTGGTTTGAGTTGGTGAAATCAGGAGAGATGAAGGTTTTCAGACTGGATTTAAATGTATCAACAGAGCTTGCCTCTCAGATATGATGTACAGGTAGTTTATTCCAGAGAAGTGGAGCTTGGTGGGTAAAGGCTCGATCTTCAGAAAAGTTGTTATTAAATGGAGAATTATTAAGGTAAGCAGCATCAAGGGAACATCAAGGATGTGATGGAGTATATGGAGAAATAAGGCTAGAGAAAAATGAGGGAGCTAGTCAACATTCATTGTTCCATATTATAATTTTGTTAAGGGCTTTTCCTTGTGTTTTTAAGTTACTTTCTCAATCGCCTCTTCAAAAGCCTCCTGCAAACATTTGTGCAAATACAGGCATTATCACTGAAACAGATTAATCAGTATAATATGTGTTATCCAGATGAAGTATTGGGGGTTTTAGCAAACAGGACAGTATCAGAGTATCGTTCACTTCCACCAATTAAATAATGTCATTCTTGTGTATCCTACATTTTAGCACCAGGTGCACAAGTGTACATGCAGCCATGGGATCTTGTAACAACCCCCCACAACACAATTTGAAGACGGAACCAAAGCTCTATTTGCTGTGTCGTCTCAGTCCATTTTTACTTCCCACTACCTTGCTTTCTTTACACCGAAGTGTATAGAATTTTAAATAGCAGCACTCATCTCTTGCTCATAATAAAAGAATTCCACTCGGACCAGCGGCCGCTCAAGACAAACTCATCATTTCAGAGGAGTAATATATTTGCAGCACCCTCAAGATGATGGTCCCTCTCGCGTAAGTGTGTGAACTTCATTCATCCATTCTTCCTTCTACCCAGAAAGACAATAACCTCTTCAAACCTCAAGGCCATTTAAGACGGATTTCGAACCCTCTTAACAGCCCTTAGTCCCAAATTAGTGGGGTCATCTTAGCCACGAAATAATCTCATCTGGAATTAGAGTGTGTAATGAGGAAGACTTTGTCACACGGTTTGTCAAGAGTTTAACCTGTAATGTCTCTATTGTGTAACATTGCTGTTATGTATGTAAATGTGATGGTTTTTATAATGAACATTGTGTTGTTGAGAGGTTGTCCTTGTAGAGAGAACATCTTTTGTGTTCATCTCGTATTCAGAGTAAAAATTTTCAAAAAAAGAGGAGAAAATAGTGACTTCACCCATTACACACAGAAAGGGTCTAGAACTTCATGTCTGGTAATCTTAAGGTGTAATGGTACTGCATGACTGCAGCATGAAGTGACACCAGCCCTATACTTGGATGTAACAAATACAGAAGGAACAAAATAAGAGCATATGACACAGCCTCAACAATTAACAGTTATTGAAACAGATGGATCCTTTGATAAATCACTTGGAAAATCAAAATCGGGGCAAGAGTGATTTTCACTTGGAAAATCAATCTTGCCCCGCCATACGTCTCTGAGCTTCTACACTCTTATAAACGCGTCCGAGCTCTCAGGTCAGATGATCTGCTGCTCCTGACTGTGCCTAAAACTAGGCGTAAGCTCAGAGGGGACTGTGCCTTTGCTGTGTCTGCCCCTAAACTATGGAATGATCTGCCTTTGCATGTAAAGCAGGACTCTTCTTTATCTGTTTTTAAAACCCATCTTTTCTCTTTGGCTTTTGACACCTAGTAAGATGTCGACTTCATTTACTTGATTTTATTTGTTACTTTGTGTGTTTTTAATTGTATGGTTATTAATTGTACATATGTTTATGTTTATTTTTCTGTACAGCACTTTGGTCAACTTTGGCTGTTGTAAAGTGCTTAACAAATAACGTTGGTATGGTATGGTATGGTATAATAAAAATAATTGTATGTTGCAGCCTCACGTTACTATTTCCAAATTACAGGAGTGTGATTTGTTTTTCAGATGGTTTTTTACACCACAGGTGAGTGAAACCCTTAGTAATACATTTTCTATTCTATTCTCCTATTCTATCCTTCACATTTATCACCATCAGCTAATAAATAATTTTAATACAAAAACACATGTCACACATGTTTAGCCAGATCTCATCTTGTCTCTGTCAAATGATGGTTTCAGATTATCTGAAAACCTTAAAAGTAGATTAGTCTAAACAACTCTAACACCTTTGATAAATCAATTTGTTTCGGTGTGTGTGTGTGTGTGTGTGTGTGTGCGTGTGCGAGCGCATTGGTGTGCACAACAAGGCATCGCTGACCCTTTGATTGAGGGATAATTCACCGCTTGTGCATCCATCTTGATTTGGTGGCCGGTGAGAGGGCTGATTGACCCCGTGACCTTTCTGTGTGGGGCGATACTCCTCTGTGTCCGGAGCTCCTGTCATCGGGTTAATGAGCGACGGCTGCTCAGGGCACGCTGGGTCCTAGCTAAGTGACCGGGCCGGATGACCACCCTCTGCTCTGACCCTTATGCCTCTCTCCATCAGTTAAACATCGCCTCCACCACCACTACAGCCCAAACACCCGTGTTTCACCTCCCTCGTCCTCCCCCTCCACGAGTGAAGCTGGGACTTAAGCTCAGGTTTGTACAGCTGCTGCACGCGTTTGCAACGCAGCAGTGCTCCTCCCTACACAGGCACATACACAAATCTACCTCATTATTTGATCTGAGAAAAAATGCAGACATTTATGCATGCATGTCGATACAATCACTGCTAACAAACTCATCATTTTCTAGGTATTTGTAGTACAAAAAGTAATACATAAAATTTGGAGTAATCTTTCATTTCAACCCCCTTATTTACATTTACAAGCAGTTTATAAAACATAATAGTTTATACTAGACTATAATGTAGCTGTGTTTATATGGCATCTTTAATATGGTTGCTCCCAAGTTGTAACTTATATTAATGGTTAATACATCCTCTATTAATGCTTTTTAGATGGAGATAGAGAAAACTAAATTAAAAAGATCTTCCAGGGTGCCCGGTTGTGAGTTGTATTTGGCTGGTGCATAGCCTCCCTCAAGATAACTTACTTTACAGATACAACTCTGCACTTTATAGCTTATTTGAGAAAATAAACAATCTGTAAAAACATTACCCTTAATTAGAGACTTAATGTTTATATCTGCAGACTTTAATTACCTTATTAGAAAATGAATTAATCATTATTAATTAATAAAAGAGACCTTATAATCAGGTCTGAGAGTGTAAATGTTAAGAATTTGTCAGAAATGGCTTATTGCTGATCTACAAATATTTTTATATGATAAATGAACTATCAACAACAGTAAAAATACCACCAGGAACACAACATGCAAACAAACACGCAAAAAAAACTTCCCAGCATCTTATTTTGTACATTGTATTTGCATTATTGTGTTGTATTTTAAGACAATAAGTTTTAGCTGTTTGGTACAGATTGTTATTTAAAATGTTCTGCACCCAATACAAGTTCAAACATTGTTTTTAATTTTTACTTATAATCCCCATGGATGTCTAAACTTTTCCTTTTTGTGTGAATTGGTCCTCTCCGGTCGGCAGATTTGGCCCTCGAAGCAACAGCCTCGCTTTTTGGAGCACGTGAAGACTCGGGGACGAAAGCTGAAAGCCGCTCATCCCAGTGTGGACGTTTGTTAAAGTGAACAGGGTAATGAATTTTAAACCGCTATAGTAACAGCTCTCAGACATGTGGTTTTAGTGTGTGAGCATGGGTGAGTGGGTGGGCGTGTGTGTGTGTGCGGTTGGGATTTACGGTTGTGTCTGTGTCTATGTATTTTCTATGAATGTAGGGGATATGTGCATAAATGGGGGTGGGGGCTGGGAGTCAGCCTCTGTATACGTGTGAGTGTATGTGCTGAGGATAAAGACCTAGCAAACCAGCCTGGCTTAGTTGACAGGTGACAAGGGTTGTTTTGAATGGGGATTTTGTAATACCAACAGTGGAAAAAGCCGGGGTACCAAGGGACTTCTGAAAAGAGAGAAAGAGGACTTTTCTTCTAGCAGTGACGGAAGAGAGAAAGGGCCATGGAGGCTTCGGGGGACTTAGGGATCCCACTAATCAAACTGCTCCACCGTCTAGCGCACTCATTTTTATTCAAAACGTAGAAATGCTAAATCATTCCAATCGGATTGATCCCTGTGTCAGTGCCTGTGTGGTATTTTCATTCTCTTCTTTCCGCGACGTCCTCAACTTTGACATATCAGTCAAGCAAGGACAGGGCTGTTAAAAAGAGTACTGATCCAGAGGCAGCCTAATGGTTAAGAAGTGGCATTTTAAATGTTTGTAAATTTACATAAATTAAAAGACCCTCTTGAAACAAGCCGCTTCAAATTGCTTCATCCACAGACAATTTTCCTGAAAGTTTTTAAATCTAGGACATAGCATGATATGTTTGTATATTGTTTCTCAAACAGTATTGTTACATCGTGCGTCCATACATTACGCACTATACATTTACGACATACATTACATTATTAAAAAGAGGACGTAAGAGTGTGAGGGTGTTTAACAACACATAATTAAAAGATTGTGCATATGTGATATATGTGACATTTTGAACTGCTTAATAAACAAACCAATCAGCAAATTTGCTAACACAGCCAAACATCAAGTAAGTGCAACAACACAAGACATAGTAATATTAGTTACTAGTCCAAAAGAAAGAATATCAGCTCGCTGTCTGCTTGCAGCCTTTTATTTCACAAAGCTCTCATCAATGTTCGGCAGCTGCTTTCTTGGTCACGCTTTTTTTCTCTTCTTAGCTTCTTCCTCTGTCAGCAACCTGTTTGGTCTCTTCACCTCTGCTATTAGCTAATGCTAGGTCCATAGGGGCTGCTGAGGCCGGTTATGTTGCCAGCTCGACTGAATCCACTTTCCACCTGCACCAACATAAAGTTACTTGGGTGGCAAGCTAGCCAACAAAGCTGGACAGCAATCAACGAGTACTTGCAATAATGTTACAGATGTCAGAGTGTGTTATCTAGTAAGTTTTCTAACATCAACTTGAGATTTATGGCTAGTGGCTAAACCTTTGTGTGTGAAACCTCTGGCTGGTTTCAACACAGCCAAACATCAAGCAAGCACCACAATACAGCAAGCCAGCTAATAAATTATTACTTGCTAGTCCAACAAAAGGAAGGACAGCTCAGCATCTGTCTTGCATCCTCTCAGCTCTATTAGCGCAAACAAATGGATAAAAGCCTTTTGAATAATTACTCTTACTGTTATTTACTCACTTCCTCTGACAACATCTTCTTCGTTTTTGTTCACAGCCTCTTCAGTGATATTCATACTGAGAATACTGAGCTAGCCAAAGAACTACATAGTGACATGACTTATGCTATTACAAGCCAGGGTACCATGAAAATTATTTTTAAGCTGTTTTTTTATTTTAAGATAAAAATACTACATAATGTTGCTTTAAGATACATCTCAATTACTTTCATTATTATACTTGATTTCATTTATTACACTTGAGCTGATAATTTAAGTAGCCTTCAGTTGCATTCATCTACTACTTATCAACTACACATTAGCTCTTTTGACTCTTCAACTGTCAATTTAATCACCTCATTTGTTAACATTTCAACTGCTGTCACTGCTTAGAATACCTTCTGACACTTCAACTATCTCTCATTTTCAACTTCAGTCTGTTGTCATTGCTAAACTATTAGTTAATTAACAGATTTCATCTTTTTCACTTTAACTACAAAGTGTTTCAACTTAAACTGCAATGTTTACACATCTCGCATGCAAACAATATTTTAAGAAATTTTGGTCTCTTTGCAGTGTATACACATGCAACAAATACATATTCTTTATCTAATAAAGAGTCATGTCACAGACAACGATTTGTACAGTATATTCTTTAATACTCTTACGCTCCTGTAGGTCTAACTCTCTGTTGCACCCCTTATGAACAAACTGTTATAATACTCCAATAACAAAAATCTTAAAAGACTTATTTGGGATTGGGGGGTGTACTGCTATGTGAAACGTACTGTCAACACCAACTACACATATAGAGCATAAAGATCTGCTATATTTTTCCACGTTTTACAGCTGGGTTCTTTGAGACCCAAAACAGAAGTAATGAATCATGTTTCTTCAAATATTTTTGAAAGATGCCAATGCTTAAAAATCATGTTTACAGGTAATTCTAATCAAATTTGAAAAGAGTTTGAGCCGATAAAAGTTAGCTAGAACATTATGTAAACTGGTAACCGATTAAGCCTAGGCTATTAATGAACACCAAACAGGAACTGTTAACAATTGTAGCAATTTATGCTAAAAATCGATGGAAAGCTGGCAACCTACATGTTTTTCTTCTTGATAATCTTCTTCGGATCTGGATCTGGATCTGTTATGATCTCAACTCATCTCAAGTTTGGGCAAATTAGGCACCAATCAGAGTCAGCATTTTTATGTCATCACCTAGACATCTTGCAAAGTGTTTTACAGTATTTTTAAACTACAAAAAGCAAAAGCTGAACTATTTTGATACAAAATATGGAGCCATCAGATAAATGTTACAAAATCCCATTTTGTATTTGAAATACATATTTGAAAATGTACATGTATGATAAATACTGCCTATTCCTGCTTGCGTACACACTATGCACAGTTGTTCTGCACACTCTAAGCTCCCATGAGTGTATTCACCTAACTGGACTAACATCAGAGTGGATTAGGGGTTGCAGGGAACAGATAAATTGGTAATTGTATTTAAAAGAGACAGGTTTTAGGGTTAAACACCCCTGCTGTGACCCAGCCTGTCCGGTGGAGAACATTTACCCCGGCAAACAGTGGCCTCTTCCCCACCCACACCCCCATCTCCACCCCAACACAACCACCACAGTGGCTTGTCGTGGCCCAGGAAAGAAAAGAGGAGGACTGACTCAACTCTCATCCTCTCCACCACCGTCCGAGATTAAATCATGAAATCATTCAGTGTTTGTGTGGTCTTCCCTGGGTATGAGGAGAAAGGATGGACTGGGTAGAGACAGAGAGGATGGAATCCGCTCGAGTCAGTGTGTGGGAACCACATAGGGAGAAATCCCTGGCTGATCCTGGCCAAGATACTTTGTTTTTCTCCCCTCTGCTCCCACCCTTTTCCCTCCCTCTCTTTCTCTACATCCATTTTTGGTTTTTCATTTTTATTCATAGGGTGATCAGGGTGGAGGAAAGGGTGTCAAGAAAGCAGGGGGCAGTGTGTGTGTGTGTGTGTGTGTGTGTGTGTGTGTGTGTGTGTGTGTGTGTGTGTGTGTGTGTGTGTGTGTGTGTGTGTGTGTGTGTGTGTTTATGTATGTAGGAGGAAGGGATTGTCAGTCGGTTGATGCCAGTGGATGTAGGTGCAGGCCTCAGACCAGTCCTGCCAACAATAGCCACAGTGTTGTTTGGGTAGTTGCGTCCAGGACTCTTGGACATTCTTCCCATGTCAGTATAATCACTACTGGGAGGTAGCTCCATTACGGATTACCATATCATTAATAGTATCCATGACTTTTGTTCAAAGGCTACTTGTGTAATGTTGCCTTGTGGATGACGGCTAATCCGCTGAGCTGCAGCTGTAGGAAAGAAGAGGGGTAGATCCCACCATCAGTCTCTCTCTCTCTCTCTCTCTCTCACACACACACACACATATATAGAACGACTCACTACACCACACATGCAAACACATATAGAGGCATCTCTCTGTCCAGGCCCACGGGGATCAGGCCCATGAAAGACAGATACAAACAACAGTCAAATACAAAGTTCCCCCCATAGAGAAAAAGAAACATCCATTCTACACTTCCCAACTGATCCCCTCCTTAAAGCTAAAGACCAACCCCCTTTCTCTCCCCTCTCCTCCCCTATCCCTAAGTTGGCTCTCGTCCTCCCATTAAAGCCCCCCACTCTTTAGCGCAGCTCTCCTCTCAGATGGTGGGCCAGATTAGGAGGGGAACAATAACAGTTTTCAATGTAAAATGTGCATCTTGTTAGTCCTTTTTCTCTCCTCTCCTGTCTTATGATGGGGAGAGAAAAGGAGAAGCGAAAGCGGCCATTCAAAAAGTTATCTGTGGGTGTCTTCTCACAAACGGTGGCTTGTTCTGTGGCTGTTTTAATCCTCCTAGTTCTCAGTCTACCGCTGGATTTTAGCAGAGAATATACAACTGAGACCTATAGACCGGGGTTTCCATTAGCATTTCAGCTCTTCCTTCAGTAGATAGTTTTAAATGAACATTGGTCTTTATGCTTTTTATTTGCCAACACTTGTTTGGAATAAAAACAGAAACTTCTGTTTCTGTTTGTCTAATTTCAAAGAGTAGAAGTTATTCTCACTTTATGATGATTTTTTTAAGCAAAACAGTTGATAAACATTCATTTCACAGATACAGCATTTGTATCCCATAGTTTGTTTACTCAGAACTTAGTTTGGTCCCAGTTTGTTTATTTTTGTTTGTTGTTTATTTATTTGTTTCATTCTTTATTTAAATCTGAACTGTTTTCTGTAATGTGTTTTTGCAAGGTTGTTGGACTGTTCCCATGCTGCTCTCTGCCTCCATATTTCAAAGATCAACCATGTTGCACACAACGAAAAAACAACAGAAAAAGACAAATGGCAAGACGAGGGACTCTTTACTACTCTTTATTGTTTTTACCTAACACATGTACAGGAATAATATACTTTTATTCTCAATATCTCACTAGATTGATGTCTGATACCAAACAAAGTGCATTTCTCCGAAGATACAGTTTTTTAAATCGTTTTTGAATGGATCCCAGCCCCATCTTAAGAAGCCTGAGAGTCACCCACGATGTTGGCATGTAAGCGGACAGAGCTGCCAACTCTGAGTGAAGCAGATACCTCTGAATGATGCACTCTCAAGCCCTTGTTTGTTTTCCTAATGGGGACTGATGTTGGGTATAAAACAACATTCCCTTGTTTGTTTGTTGGCTCTGTGCTGATGGTTCAGAGGAGGCAGCAGGACCGATGTTCTGCAGTAAAGATGTATAAACTAGTAGTATAATCAGTATGAAAAATTGTATGACAAAATAATCTGAACTCTAGCTCCACTTATTAACTTAGTCCAGAGCTTTCAACTGCATCTCACAGTCTCAGTGAATGGAGTTTAACTATCTAATATTTAATTTGCTAATAAAGGATGAGATGGAGTAAAACCATATTAAACAGACCTTAAGTTAGGATTATTTTTGTCATACTGCTGTTCCCAATGTCATGAATGAACTTTCTCATTGAAATGTACAAAACATAGTTTGAATGATTTCATACATTTACCTACAAATACTTTTAGGTGATCACTGGGGAAACTATGGATATACAGCATAAACGACAAAAACACAGCTTGGAAAATAGCCAAATTTAAGAAAACTGAAACCAGAGGCATCAGTTTTGCAGTCATTTTTATAAACAATTCAGCTATTACAATGTTAGTAAGAACATCAGCTGCTGGTGAATTGTCGTTTGATAGGTGTCTAGTTGGATAAAAGTTAACAAAAAATATGCTGGATTTTTAAATTGGTGTTTTTATTTTAGGTATAGGAAGAAAACTACAAAAGACATTATTTCAACCTACTGTGTAACTGAAATTATAGCTATTCATTCAATGCCAATCTAACAGATGCAGACACTCACAATGTTTGTAGTCTGATCATTTTAATGAAGGTGTAAGGTGTAAGTAACATATTTGACCTGGGAAACTGCACTCACTGCTGTGTCCTGGTAATAGTATGCAACAAAGAGGCGTCTCTGAGACCCACATGTGACCAGGGACAAAGAGTGTAGGTTAAAATGTATAAAGTCTATTTTCATTATAATAGAAATTCTGAATCATGAGTGCACCCTGGTGGTCCTGGGGGTTTAAGACCCATCTTGTCATCACAATATCCCCAGTCTAAGTCTGGGTGAGGACTTTAGTTGAACGTCATCCTTCTCTCCTGTCATCTCTCTGCTGTTATCTACATAAAGGCAAAACATTTCCATACACATACTTCACAGAGAATCACAGTAACACTCTCACATGTTTTTGTTTACATTTAACACACTAATACACCACACAGCCATTAATGTCTAAACCGCTGGCAACAGAAGTGAGTACATCCCATTTTCACATAAGTGAAAATGTCCAAATTAGGTGTCAATATTTTGTGTGGCCACCATTATTTTCCAGCACTGCCTTAACCCTCTTGGGCATGGAGTTAACCAGAACTTCCCTGGTTGCCACTGGAGTCCTCTTCTAGATGTTAGAGACTTTGTGCTCCTCCACCTTCTGTTTGAGGATGCCCCATAGATGCTCAATATTGAGCATCTGTGGGGCATAACCTTTGTTTTATATATATATATATATATATATATAAATAAAAAATTTCCCCTCCCACCCCTTGCGGGGTGGTATGTGTCATCCTCAAGCTCGGGTCCTCTACCAGAGGCCTGGGAGTTTGAGGGTTCTGTAACTGATAACTATATATATATATATATATATATATATATATATATATATATATATATATATATATATATATAGATAGATAGATAGATGATAATGATGATAGATATATATATATATATATATATATATATATATATATATATAATGATGATAGATGATAGATAGATAGATAGATAGATAGATAGATAGATGATAGATAGATAGATAGATAGATAGATAGATAGATAGATAGATAGATAGATAGATAGATATTGGACTACTGTTATATACTGACTACTGCAACTCACTACTCCTTGGTATCAGCTCAACCCACATAAAAAGACTCCAACTGGTCCAGAACTCAGCCACACGACCTGGCCCCTTCATACCTCACTGTCCTCCTCTCCCCCTACAAACCATCACGGTCCCTCAGATCCACCTCAGCCGGTCTCCTCTGCATCCCCAAGTCCAAGCTCCGCAGTTTTGGAGACAGACCCTTTTTCAGGGCAGCTTCGAGGCTCTGGAACTCACTCCCCCATGAGATCTGCACCTCTGAGTCATTCACCATTTTCCAGTCCTGCCTTAAGACCCATCTCTTCACCTCTGCCTCTCCGTAGCCGTTTGTTGTCATCTCTGCTCTGTAAAGCGACTTTGAGTTCGAGAAAAGCACAATACAAATTCAAATATATATATATATACAAAAGGTTATTGTTTGGCCGCTGTGTCTCCTTTGCCAAATGACTTGTACTGTTTCAAACTGATTTACGGCTTTATGATGTTGTTGTTCCTTAGTCTGTGTTGTGCTGCATCATGTTCTTGGTGTCAGACATGGGTTCCCTGCTGTGAAGGTCACGGTGAGGTCAGTGAGGGTATGACCGCTTCGCCCACCACCGCAATGACCACTGCCCTATGATCAGTTGTTTAAACACTGTAAAAAACAAAGGAAAAACTCTTTAAATTTACAATATTGTTTCTTATTTTGGAAAATTGCTCCCTTTGTCTATCAGCTCTCCTCGCAGTGTGTGAATTTCTTTGTTTGCTTTGGCTTTATTTTCATTTATCCTAAAGCTGCCTCCCACATACACAAAAAAACCTCTTTCAGTTCAAGCATTCAGTCACACTATCAACATTCACACGAGAAGATGTATTTGCTGGATCTCATTGAGTTTGACCGCATGCAGTCACTTGAGATGAAGTCTTCCGCCTTCACTGGCTGCCAATCTCATTTCTGCTTTAGTTCTTTCTCTTGATTGGTAACTCAGATCGTGACCTCAGAAGGTGACCTGTGGAGCCCCGGGGTCGCTCCTCGCTGGCCCTATGCTGGCCCCCGGACACAGCTAACTACAGAGGAGCGTCCGTCATCTTGACGGACAAAAGGGCCAACATACCATGCTCGCCCCTCATGAGTCCAGCCAAGCGCACAGGGAGCACATTAGGACCTCTGGGTTTTATTTACCCTTTCTTTTTGGCTGTGCAAAGAGTTGACTGGGGTGTCAAGTTTGTCAGGTGCCTCAACTGTGACTGTCTGACCATATCACACACACACATACACACACACACGCACACACAGCCTTTCAGATTCCCAAAGAGCTTCACGTTGTCAGTTTTCATATTCTCCATTCGCCACTGAAGCGTTATGTTTGAGAAAGATTTGAAGCAGGAATAAACCAGTGTCAGTACAATCTAAAGGCATTCTCAAAGAGACCTTCACACGTGAATGCAGCCTCACAAACACGAGAGTGATTGAAGCTGAAAGGACGACTCTCCTCATTGAATCCCAAGATGGGAATTCAAGTGCTGCTGGAGATCTAGAATAGAGGCGAAAGAGGCGAGTTAACTGTGTGAGGTAGGGAAATAAAAAGTAAAGTGACAACAGAAATGAGAGCAGTTTACAACCCCAAGCGAATGACTGAATTATTTCCATAAAGAAGCAATGATAAAAGCTTTGCTTCCAAAATCCTGCAGAATGTCAATCAAATTGTTCATGATTAGGAACATAGAAAAAGTTTTTATGAACACATAATTTAAAGGGCTGGTTTACCCAAATTACAAACAAGCATATTTTATTCACTTATTATAGTCTGGTGAATTTCTAGTCATGCTGAGAAGTAAAAGTAGCAGCACCACAATGTAAAAATGCTCTGTTAAATGTTAACAAAATGTAGCTACAGAGGCATGATCGTCAACTATAACATAAAGCATAAAAGTACAGAGAGAGTAAGTACTTACTAATCAGAATGGCCACTTTCAGAGTGTTATTTCAAACTATATATTCATTGGTGTATCATAATAACAGATTAACATGTAAGCGGCATGTTGAGTGTTGTAGCTCATCTCATCAAAGTGAAGCTAATTTAACAGGTTTATACTCTGTGAGGGGTTTCATCTTTAATAATCATATTTTATAAACTCATCAAATGATTTCTTTGGAAAAATATAAATCTTTGATTTAGCAGACAAGTACATACAGACCAGTACAAACAATATTTCAATCTAGAATTTAGTGGAATCAAAATATAAGTATAAAAATGAAGTGTAGCTCAGTGATTTAAAGTACTGCACTAGAGCAAATGTAGTTATTTACTTTCCGCCTCTGGGAATTTCTGATCCTATCCCAATACAATGAAGAAAATAGAGCAGCAACATCTCTTGCAAGTTAAAAACAAAGTGTTACTCTGGAAAATCCACACATTTTGCTGTCACCCATTTGGACATGGACTATTTCTTTGGTGAAAGTTTTCAAGTTGCTTCTTACATTATGTGCATCTATTTAGACATTTTAAGCCAAAATCTTTTGGCTTAAATGATTTGAAAAGATTGTAGGATAGTGTGTTTTGAAATAATAGAAAGAGTACAAATTGTGCTACTGTACTATATTTATAGTACATTGGTTTTATAAATCTTTGTGTCTACTATAGTAAACGTTGTATTTAAAAAAGCAATCTTAAAACTTGTTCTTCAAGTTACCTCTCCTCTTCAGCTATCTATTTTTCTTTTTAATCGCCTTGTTTTAAAATCGTATTTCTTGTGTTTTGCTGTTCTGAAACCTGCACCAAAACAAATCCTGTCTACTCATGTACTTGGTGAATTATGTTTCATTCTCTTTCTAAAAAAAGGTATTTTTATATCCATCAGTCACATGACTGTTAATGGACTGTATTGAAGAAAACCAGAAACAATATCAGACATCACCCCAATGAGTGCCAAGTAGCCTATAATGTCTGGTTTAATGAAAATAGCTGTATAAAAAGTTCTCAAAGTTGAGAAAGAAATAAAGAGTCAGGAGCTTGACATCTCAACAAAAATAAGATGTTGCCAGATATATTTAAAGTTAAGGAGTGCAAAATTTGGTAAATATCTTTATTAAGAGTTCTTTAAATTAACACGTACTTCCAAATCTGAATAATTTATTGATGTTGTCAAACTTAATGCCATTAGTCTACAACAAAAACGCCATAAATTATAAATTATGCCACTCTATTGGAGACGTCTTGTGAAATTACTTACACGGTGTTATTATTTGCCTCCTCTTAACACATACTCCCTTTATAAACACACACGGGAATTGGAATGTATGGCAGTCTTTGTCTAACTACCATGCAAAATTACCTGATTTATCTCAAGCACTTTCCAATGTCACACTGTCTGTGCTCGTGACAAAAGTGCCCCTTGTTGTGGCACACCAGATAACCAGACCCACCCTCATGAAACTCACAACACTGATCTAAAACACACTCTCTCAACCTTTTGTCCCCACATAAACAAAGAACTGCTCATACTCTTGGCAAATGATGCCTTAATTGTGCAAGTTAACAAGCCTGCTCTTTTTTCCCATGAATAACAAAGAGTTTGGTCCCAGTTTGTTTCTTTTTGTTTGTTGATTTTTTTGTTTTGTTTTGTGTCTTTAACTCTGAACTATTTTCTAAAGCGTGTTGTTGCACGGTTGTTGGACTGTTCCCATGCTGCTCTCTGCCTCCATATTTCTCAGATCAAAACGTGTTGCAGACGAGACAAAAACGACAGAAAAAGACAAAGAGCAAGACAAGCTATGGGGTGTGACTGAAATGATCCACAGTGGGATACTCTGTACAGTATTCATTATGTTTTCATTTATATCAGAGATGTCTTTGACCCGTCCCTGCTCTCGCTTCTTTAAAACACTGCCTCTTTTATCGCTCTATTCATTTTTGGCTCAAATATCTCTAGTTCTAAATGGAGGTAGTGTTGAATAGGACATCTCCATGGATTTGCATAATCTGATGCCATTGCTGGTGAGCACATAGATGGTTGTGCCAAGTGCAAAAAGGTGAAGCCCTCATCCTTTTGCAGGGGGCAGAGGAGACTGATTTCATAGCTGATATGTTCGGCCTAACGTCATATATTTTGGCTTGCATGAACAAAAAAAAATAAAAAATAAAATTTTATCAAAATTACATTTCTATTTATTTCCTGTGTTTATCTCCAGAAATATTTGACTTTCTCTGTGAAAACCACGCATCGTCAGATGACTTTTTACACTCTTGTGTCAGCTCAGTGATGTGCTCTCACCAGAATCACTCCCAGACAATCAAGAGGCATTCATATGTGCTGTTTTTTTTTTCTCCTAACAGACTCCATTCATGTCTGCTCTCTTCTTACAGTGCCCGTCATTCTTCAGACATCGCTGGTGCCAAGGCAGTGGGATGGCTGCCTTTCTCTGATGGGAAACTGTTGCTCATGTGCTGGGTTGGCTGCCAAGTTTTGGCATTATTGGTAAGGAGGAGGGGGGGGGGGTGTGGGTAGGGGGGAGGTGTGCAGAAAGGGGGCCCTTTCAACCCTGTGAGATAGTGGTATCTGTTGTGGGATGATCTTCATCCCTTTCCCCCCTCTATTCTTAACACTCCCTCTATTTCTCACTGTTTCTGTTTCTCTCACTCTCTTCTTGTGTCTCTCTGTGTCTCCCCCTCCCTCCCCTCCTGCCCTCTGTCTCTGTCTTTTCATGCTGGAGATCAGACGACCATCCTGAGGTGAGCCGGCGGAGATCCGATGCCACTGGAGGACTTTGATTACCAACCAGCACTGACTGTTGGATTTCTCACAGCTTGTGTACTTCTTTGGCCTCGCTCCCAAAGCTCAACTGTACCCCTACTTCATACACACACACACACACACATATACACGCACACAGAGGCAACACACTACACCATGGTAAAGGAAAGGAGATTTGCTGTTGTACTCTCAGAAGCTTAGCTATCCGTCTAAGCCGGACTTCGGTGCTCATATGGGTGCAAAGATCAAAACAGGAGGATACTCAGGGTCCCTCTTTAGGCTACAGCAGTGTTTCCAAACTGTGTTGGCTTATAAAGAAATAGTTCAACATTTAGGAAATACACTTAATTCACTTTCTTGCAGAGAGATAGAGAAGAGAGGATTGACGCCACTCTCATGTCTGTCAATAGGCAGTAGGTGGTTAGCATAACTTGGCATAAAGACTAGAAGCATGGGGGGGAAACAGCTAGACTGGATCTGTCTAAAGGTATCAAAATCTGCCTACCAACACCTTGAACATTGACGATTGACACAGTATAGCTTGTTTATTTAATATATCCAAAAAACTAAGTGTAAACATGATAATTAACAGTTTTAAGGGGGCGTTCTGTGTCGGACTATTTCCAGCTGAGACTCCAGAAAGTGTCTGTTCCAAGCCAAGAAATAGTCAGACAGATAACCCTCCGGCTAATTGTCGCTTTAACACTCTGGTTTTTGAAAGGATTGAACAAACCAGATATAATGTGTTAATTAGTGAGCTTTAGAAGTGCTGGTAGAAAGATCATGTTGCCAGCTGTTTCCAGTCTTTGTGCTAATCTAAGCTAATCGGCTGCTGGCTGTTGCTTTATATGTGATGGACAGACACATCTTCTCATCTAAGTCTGCGCAAGAAAGTGAATGAGCTTATTTCTCTAAATGTCAAACTATTCCTTTAAAATGAAGCAACATCTCATCGCTGGTCATGGCCTCAAATGATTTTTAACAACTATTTTTATCCATTCTTTAGCAACAAAAAAGCAGAATTTGAAAAAAGTGAAAAAAAAAGTTTTTTCATATCCCATTTATCATCTCTCTCTCTCTTATCTGTTCATCTCTGTCCACAATTGACTTTGAAAATCCAAATTTTTCTAGAATGAGTGTCTTGAAATAAGACAAAAATGAAGAACAGTGAAACTGGATTTTAGTAAATACTTTAAACTAATTTACTTTGTAAAAATGTATAAAAATTCTCACTGCACTGGCAAATTTCAAAAGACTCTAGTGATTCCAGCTACAAGCAAAAATTACCTGGAAACAAGAAACCTCAACCCTATAGTTTGGAGCCACGAAGCCACAGTATGTAAGTATTCACAAGCACACATACGTTTTCACAGGTACTCATGTACCTACTGTATTTACACAAACACAAATACTGAACCACAACAAAAAGGAAACACACTGAGCATTTATTCATATTTGTAACAATGTGAAAATATTTAACAGAATTAAATGTTTTACCTTTTATCATTTAGCAAAAATGCATATGCTCAGTATTTCCAAATTTATGTCTATTTAGAACCTAGAAGACAAGATAAGATCAGCTTCATTGATCCCTCACAGCAGCTGAAGTATAAAACCAGATGCAAAAATAACTTTTAAACTTTTAAAAACAAAAACACTATACATTGTGAATATCTACTATAACCAAATGAATCAAATATACTACATACTATATACGCCAACATAAATAGTAACTATAAAGTGTATTGACACAAAAGCAGACAAGATGTGCATGTTGTGATAAAGAATTAAATACAAACATTTCTATTGAGGGGGTGGAATTGGGCATTGGGTGTAAAGCGGGAAAATAATACAAAAATCACAATAAATCAACACACAGCAACAAATATATTTTTTGTAATTGAATGCACAAGGCTTATCATATATTTATAAAATACAAACATATTAGGGAACATCAATGCTTTGGACTCATTCCCATCATTGTCCCTCTTTTCACACTGCAATGAAACTTGTTTTTGTTCCTCATAAACTCTCCCAAGTCCATGCTCATCAAAGCTGAAGTATAAGTTCAGAGTGTGAATTGAGTTTTCCTTTGACATTCCAGTGATGAATAATTTTTCAAAAGAGTGGATTGTTAATGTTCAGCATGTGATATTAATTCGAAAGACAAACATTCTCAAGCTTTACCACTGCGACTCAGTTTACATGACAATAAATGGTTTGGAGTCCTTTTTTTTTATCCGTGCTCAATTTATTATTATTCATGTGATGTGCTGTGGCTAAATCTTTCTCATCTGGCTGAACATGAGTCTTTTCCCCTCCTGTTTAGAGTCAGGATTTAAACCAATATTGGGGCTGTAGGGATCCAAGTATTTCCTCAAAAGCCTTTTCTCTTTTATCGTATTGTCATTTTTTCCATCTGCATGGACACTGTCTTTCATTTCTTTCATTTGCTCTCTTGTCGCTTGTCGATTTGGTCAGGGGCTGGTTAATGTGGGTTTATCCAACCATCCAGGCGATTAATGCGGGCTTATCCATGCATCTGTCATCTACCCATCCATCCAGAAACAATCCTTCCATCCATCATAACTGTCCATACATGTCAGTACACAGAACACCTACGACACACCTTGCTTGTTTTCTTTTAGTAATATACACAGGTATATTTGCCTATAGTTTGACACAGGAGACAGATATACACAAGTACCCTAGATTTGCTTCTTTAAGGAAATCTGGGAGAAAAGGTGTTTTCTTGAAGTCCTCTCAGAGAGAAACTATGATTTCATGGTGTTGATTATTTTTCTTCGCAATCACTCAAGGATAAAGCACAAGGACGCTGAGATTGTTCCCCTTTCAGATGCACCACAATGGGGCTGCTTGGTTAAAAAAAGGACAACAAGGAGTGCCCCCCCACACACCCACCCTTCTTTTTTAACTTCTCTTTTTACAATCCAACAACTTACTTAAAGACAGAAGGAGCCTGGAAGCAGTTTAATGCATTTATTGAGACGCAGCGGTCACATAGCAGACACAAGCTTGCCAAAAAACATTTTCTTTTGATCAGAGTAATTCCTTCTTCTGTGGGAGGCGAAAAGCCCCTTCAATCAGTAACTATTCCCGATAAGTCTTTCCTTTAGAAAGTGGGTGAACAGTTTAAAAGGTTTCTTAGGAGCTCGCAAATCTCACAGATTTAATGGAATGCTGCTCTCTATGTTTGATATTTGAATGAAAACACTACACATTTTACATGCAAATAGGCGCCAACTTTTACCCTGCATAACTTCCGTCTTTCCTCTTGGTGAATAGACAACCACATTTCCCTAAACATATGGAAATAGTCAAACTTGGCTAAAATTCAGAAGAAGCTTTGATCCTGTTTTGACACTTTCCTCTTTGAGATTCTAGAAATGCAGCTTTTTATACAAAACACATCAGAAGTGTAAAGATTGTTATCTTTATGGACCTCATTAGGTCCAAAAATTGGTTTTGTATTCAATAACAGATTTGAATTTTAAGGAAGGGGGAGTGTTGGGTGAATCAATGGTTTTGTTAACTGCAATGTTTGTTTATAGGTCAGGAGTGGGTGGCCCTGTGGGAATCAGGCTCATGTTCCCCTGGAACCGGCTGTGACACC
Organism: Lepomis macrochirus; assembly: GCA_024633595.2. NCBI lineage: Eukaryota > Metazoa > Chordata > Actinopteri > Centrarchiformes > Centrarchidae > Lepomis > Lepomis macrochirus. Next base: position 22,344,333 of record JALXJV020000003.1, read on the forward strand.
CATTAAACCCACAGATTAGACATGAACAGGTATGTGGACAAGCTGAAATAAAATAGTGGTGGTGCGTCACAGATAGCCTTTTGATAAAGTTTGAGCCCAGTCTGCCGACCCACTTCACTATGACAAATCACTCCAAACTATAATTGTACTAAGCTACTTTTGTTTCATTTGATAGCTCATGTTTAGCTGTTTTCTGTTCAATACGTGTATGAGGCAGAATCAGAAAATCAATAATAATTCGCTGAAGATTAAATTTTAAATTGCACTTAAAAATGTTCTCTCTCTTCTGATCTTTTTAATTGCTTTCCCAAGCACCTTGAAGATAACAAGTTTGTAGTTGTTTGTAATTTTGGAGATCTGTGGTCTTGATGATGATGATGTCAAAACAAGCTGCGTTTTAGTGAGAAATATTTATTCACAACATGTACAAGATCTATTTCCATAATCACAAATGTATAAATAAAAACATCAAAACATAGCTAAACTATTTACATGGCGTGTTGCGCACTGTGCAAACTAAACGTGTTTGCGTGTGTGTGACCGATGAAGTTGAAATAGTGGTGATCGAGTCCCTGCACCGGTGACAAGTATCCACCGTGCTGCTGCGTGTGCGCAGAGAGAGGCACTGTTGGGTACGAGATGCCCGGGCTGCGTGCCGAGCTGTGCCAGGAGAAGTGTCCCGGAGGACTCTGCTGGTACACGGAGTCAGAGGGACTGTGGCTTTGGTGCTCCGGAGAGGAGTGCAGCTGGCTGAGGTAGTCAGAAGGTTCTGGCATCGAGCTGACGGAGCCAAACACAGGCTCGGTGACCACACGGGACTTGGACTGTAAGAAGGCGAGGATCCGTGCGTATTTGATGTCTTTGGTTTCAGCTCTGTCCTCTGTAGTCAAGTAGTGCACCAGGTTCTTCATACACTCGTGGTATCCGTAGTGGAAGTAGTTTGCAAACTCAGCCAGAAGTTCACCTGGAATTAATCAAAGTAATCAGCGATTACAACGCAGCCCTATGAAATGAAAAGTCTGACGCAACGGAGCTTTTGTGGTGTGGTTCCGGTGCGTTAAGCGGAGATTTCAACACCAGTATAAATATAAGTGAGGTTACACCTTAAATGATATAAATGCACAAATAAGGCATATTTATACATATTCAGCATTGTAGAAATGTGGGGCAGGGGTGCGTAATTTGTCAGAGCTCTGTAAATCGTCAACTCACCTTTTTCTCTCCCACGGGGGAAATCCGCAGAGTGCAGCGCTCGCAAGTACTGAACTGTCATTTCCAAGATCTCAGCCTTCTCCAGTTTTCCAGAGTTCTACCAAAATATCCAAAAATGTCCACATTATAAAATGTTTGCTGCGAATATTACATGACAAGATTCTTTGATAAACAAATTCTTGCTAAATGATCAATATTGTATAATCAATACGAAATATCTATAATACAATATGTTACAAATTTTACAATACCTGTTTTGCCAGTGCCATTGGTACTGTTTTTCCTAACTCGTTAAGGCAGCGATTGATGCGGTCCCGTCTTCGTTTCTCAATGACTTTGTGAGAGATCGGAGTTCTCTGTAGAAGCAGGGAGAGAGAGACAACATGAGCGCACAAAAACAATACAGTACGCCTCAATTACAGCTGTTCTGTCATCTAGAACCACGAAAATAAAACTGGCAAGAATGTAACAATTAAAATAAATAAATCGATACAGCTACGAAATGTTTGGAAACTTGCTGGTGAGATTTGTAACTCTCTGAGAGTTTTGCGCGCCGCGCGCTGTGCTGCTCCAGAGCGCGCGGCGGAGATCTGCGCTCCGGGCAGTTTCTGTAACTCTTGAGGCCTTATTGGAAACAGTTGAAATCTCTTTTAGTAAATTTAGCACACTACAAGTGGTTGTAAGCAGAGTCATTAAAATAAAATGTCCAAATATTTCGTTTTGTACTATTGTACATCAGTTCTGCGCCGTTGGTATCCTGTAACGCGTGCCACAGAGGTGGTGGACAATAGTTTTCCACATCTCTACCACGGAAGTTACTCCGTGTTGCAGTAGTAAAAAAATCTTCTATGTAAATACTGAAATACACAGTTCCACAAAGTAACCCAAACGTGTTAAAAGTGCCACGTTGCCAAAATGGTTCTCTCCTCATAATGCAGAGCGCATGTGGAGCGCGTACCTTCCTGTCTTTCATTTTAGATGCCATCGACGAGTTTCAGGCAAACTTCTTGAAAATCACTTCAGCTGGATGTTGGAGAGCTGGATGTTGCTCTGGAAGGAGATGAATCAGTCTGAGGTTCGAGGGGAAAGCTGGTCCTTATAAAGGGATCATCGAAGGAACTCTGGCATTCATGGTGTAAATTATTCCTTGGGATTAGAGCCCTGCATTGGGTAAATGTGTGCATTTAGGATCAGTTAAAGAAATAGTAAAAATCTAAAGCCATGGGCTAGCAGGGGGGCAAACCTGCTTTGTTAATCCACGTGGCTGTTCAAAGGACACGTGATTACTTTCGGAATATTATTTGCATAGTAACAACCCAGGCGGGAAATAAGAAGTGAGCGTTGGTATCGCCTGATCCGGCGGGGCGCACTGTGCGCACTGAAAACAAAGCCGGCGAAAAAAGAGACCCTCTTTCTTCCAACTCGCGTTTCTCACACGATCGCCTGTTTACAAATCCCAGCAAGCGATCTTAACTCTCGTCCAAGCCCTGTCCGAGTTTTAAGGCCTGTCCAGTGTCATTAGAGTAATTAAGTAAGCCTTTAATAGGCTGTTCCGCCAAGTTCAGGGGAGATCTTTTGGAGACGGAGTCCCCCCGTTTGTTCTCGGCGTTTCTCACACGACTTGGTGACACGTCCATCTTTTATGAGAGATGGCAAGCTTTTTGTTTACATTCTTTATTTTGTTGGACTCCTCGGCAGGTGTGTGATTAGCCCTGGCACACGAGCGTCGTCTGCGTCAAGGCCAGCGTCTCCAGCAGCCTCTGGCACACGAGGGTTACCCACCACTGGAGACTCTTTGGAGAGGCTCAATTTGTATCCTATTATCCTATAAGAAAATGTCTATTCAGTCGAATGAATAGTTTCATTGGCCTAAATTTTAATAATGCTGTGAAAGAAAGGGAGAAATAAAGAAGAATGCAGCTGGTGTGAACGCGCATTATTCCCCGTCACCTGCAAGATGGGTAGCCTGGAGACCCCTATTCATTTGCCTAATTTCGGTCAACTTAACAAACTTTGGGAGAAATTATACTGCCATTGTTATGAAGGGTGAAGCTTTCTGATCGAATTAACAGCATGTTTTGATCCGGTAAATGTCATTAGAAAGAAAGAAACAATCGCGTTTAAAGGGGCCTGGGTAATGCGCCAAGTGGAGACGCCAAAGCGCAAACTGCACAAAGGGTGCTAGTAAATGCCACAGGGGACTTTTGTACCCTCACATTGCTCAAGTTTTTTCCCCCAAACAAAGGGCATTATTTTATACTTGAATACATTTCATACAACAATTGGCTGTTTTCTTCAAACATATTTTCACAGCAAGGTTAACAACAGGTTTATTGTGTGCGCTCCTCACAGATTCAGACTGCTCTCATGCGCCAAAACAGTTTGCTCCGGTTCTTTTTTCCCACTGAGAACGTTTTAATCTAGAAACTTTCACCGTGCTTAGATATATTTGATCCTGTGAGCGACGTCGAAGAATAAAAAGCAGCGGAGATCGGGTAAAGAAAGGCTCACAAGACATCTGAAGCGCTTGGAGAGTTTTTAGAGCACCATGGAGAGAAAGGCGCAAGCGAGCGGGACGGGGGCATAAAATCCAATTACTTGACTGTGCAGTTTTAACACTTTTTATGTGTTTGTCCTTTGAAATATGGAGGGATTTGTGCGCTGTTTCTTTTTTAAAAACTGAATTAAATACTGGAAGTTTTTGCTGACCGACTTTGTAACGCCAAGTGTTGCGTCAGTACGAGGCCAAATGATGCGTCAGGATATATTGTACTACTGTGAGGTGAAAATTGTATTTCCTCGTTAAAATATTTTGTTAAGCTATCTGATTTTACAATATTTTCCTTTGATGTATGTATATGTATTGTCTCTTCTGTTTTAAATATTTGCCAAGCCACTACATATCCACATTTTTATTTTATATTTTTGTTATTTTTTGGGAACCACTACGGTGCCATTGTTGCTATCATTTGAAAACGGCTTGTTTGGGAGTATAGGTGGCTTAGGAGCAACATTATTCCTAATATACATTTTTTAAAATTGCTGTACTTCTCCAATTTGACCGAGCTGAATGTTTGTGCATGTGTAGAACACATTTGTAGTAACATTTTTTATCGATCTGTTTTGATTGTATTTATCCAATTGGCCCTAATATGTAGTGATGTTCAGTATGGTAGGCCTACAGTGGAATATTTAGTAGTATAATGACTGACTCAGTTTAACCAATACAAGGAGGTTATAAAAGGAAAACCACAGCATAACCACAAAAACACTTTAGTAACGCAGGCTTCACTGATATGAGGTCACATAGATATGTTCATATCATAGATATATTCAGACAGATCTGCTGTCAGCAGCACCCGATTGAATAAACCCGGGATCTGAACCCCTTTTACTTTCAATTTTGGCATTTTTTACGCAATATTCTCTCTGTCACACAGCAATGGGATGCCACTTAGGTCTTTAGTTAAGGAAATCGTACATGTAAACCAAACCGCAGCATGTTGAGCTGTTTTCCATGCAGCCCAGCAACGAGATCATTTTCATATTAAAATAATTTAGATCCGTTAAAAGTTACAAATAAATTTGAAATCATTTGCGTGACAGCAGTGAGATGTGTGTGACCGCGAAAAGACAACAACCATCTGATTGCCCATAACTGTGTGATATTTCGCAGATATTTGCAGCACAACAGAATTTACTGTGAAGCACAATGTTAGAATGAACTAGCCTATCCTGCATTTTTAGTTAAATGCAGAAACTTTTGGTTCTGCAGGGGGGAAAAACACATAAAACTTCTCGCTGTATTGTAAGCCCCTACACATATACGCGCGCGAGCGCACACAAATAATTTCTCTAGAACATGACTGTGGACCAAGCGGGGAATTAGAGGAGACAGCGTTCTTTCGTCTATGTTTAATCCCCGGTGGTATCACTATAACGTGTGCACACCGGCCCGTTACAGGAAAACATGAACAAGCCTCCAGCCGAGCCTAATTTGTGACAGCAGCTCAGTGTGCGGCAGCAGCCTGTGTGGACTCTGTGTGTGTGTTGTCAGGCGCTGCGCTCTGACCCGTGGTGACCTCTGAGGTTCCCGGACACAATCCTTTGGCATGGTGCGCCACCCTCAGCCTGAACTGCAGCAGTTCACACGGCCCCTGATGAGCCCGTGGAAATGATCTGAGCTGAGTTCAGACTACATGGTTCAGCAGCTACAGGCTCCATTGAAAAACAAATTACATCAGCGACAGAGGCTGAAGTTTTATTCCTTAAGGCCTCTAAACATAAGGAAAACAGTATAGTACAAACTGGTACATTTACAGAAATGTTTATTAATGTGCACTGTCTCTGTAACCTCTATCTGTATATACAAATGAATAAAATCATTTCTCTCGCGAAATTTTAAATAATACAATAGGCTGTCATAGGCTATTATAAATAACGATGAAGTACTTTCGGGAATATCAGAGTGGTTTTATATCTCGGTAGATGAATAAAGGAACAATATAAACATGCCTTTTTATCACCCAAACATTGGAATAGGCTATTGATTTCCAATATGGATTTCTTAAAACGCATTATTTTACCTTGACGCCATGATAAACTCATGTTTAGCAGAGCTAAAACAATATTTACAACAATTTACAATTTGTCTGAAAGGATTTAAATTCTTTAAAAGTAAGTTGAAAAATAAAATGATGGACCTGTAAAGACTTCATATCCTCTCTATTTATAGCGTAAAACAGCGCCCTCTTGTGATACTCTTTGGAAAAGCTGCCCACTGGAAGATATTTTTGAGATAAGGAGCCAGAGTCAGGCTTGTTATAGTTTTATATAAATATACTTCAGCAAACTGTTATCTCCCTTATAAACTATAGTAAATCTATTATTAATATTAAAGGAATATTTATGCAGATGTTAGAGTATGAATGTGAGGTGTCAGCCAACCAAACCTAGCCTCTTATGAGGGAATAATTAAATAAAGAAGATATTATCATTATTATATCATAGATAAGATAAATCAAAAGGTCACTAAAATTGTTATTATTGTTGTAATTTTAGCATATGAGTTTAAATAGATAAAACATAGTAATAATAGTGGTCCTGTTTTGTATCACTGAAACACATTTTAGGAAATATGATTTCAGCCTGTTGCCTGCACTAAAGGTTACAGCTCCCAATAATATCAGTCTAAATCCAAATAACACTTCACTTGATCTTGTACAGTTTTACAGCTGAACTGCCTGCTTAGTGACTTTAGACCTGCAATGTTTAACTAATGAGTTTCCCTAACAAAAAATTAGCAGAGGAGGGATTTCTGACATGGAGAGGGAACAGTCTGACTAGTATAAAAAAAAACCAACTTAATTTTAACAATTTTAACAACTTTAGTGTCTTGGTCTAACAATAAAGTGAGTAAAGAAAAGTTAAGGACACAAAATATGTTTTGCATGCAAAACAAATATGATGCTTCATTTTCTGTAAAAATGTACTTAGGTGAAAGTACACAGGTAACAAAGACCTATTGAAGTACCATCTGAAGCTAAAGTCTCTAAAATGTTTGTCTAAAATGATTATCTGTTTTATTTAAATCATTTTATTCTTTTGTGTATAAACTCACTAGAATAAATTAAACTCTTAACTTAAATAACTGTCTCTCTACTTTGTCTCCATTTTCCCTATAATTAGTAAAAGATCATATAGTCCAGTCCTTTCCAGGAAATTAAAAAAGGCTGCCTTGCTGCCTGGAATAAAACTGACAGAGAGATACTGAATCCTTTATTTAGTTTGTTGGCCTACAAATAGTCAAATTCAAAAGTATTAAAACTGTAATTACCCTAAATACTGGAATACCCACCAAGGTTTTAACTGTAGAATAACTGCCTCTGGATTTCTAAAAAATAAATAAATAACCCAATTTCCCAGAAAAAGAACATGACGTCAGTGTCCTCAGTGGTGACTATTGCTGGGGTGTTTAATATTGAACAAAGCATCACTTTTTCTTTGCTGATCACATGTTTTGTATGTAACATTTAAACATGCAAAGTAACTGATTACAATATGATAAATGTAGTGGAATGAAAAAGTACAATGAAGATGGAGGGAAATCTTACTTATCTTTAGATCAAACATCATCATCAAAAATACAAACCAATAAATGCAAATGCGGCAACCTCTCTCTGTTGCCCATTACTTCTTTTGTATTATTATTAATTCTTATTTATTGGGATTCTGCTTATTAGCACGTCTGCACTCTTTGCTGATTTGTTTTCCGACATAGATCTCTGTAGTCGCTGCAGGTTTGTATATGACTACGTATTATTTAAAGCTTATTTAGAGAGCAGTCATGTGTAGTCTGTATTAATTTGACTGTAGGCTATTAATAGTTTCTGTAACTTGACACTCATTTGTCTGCCCTCACTTCACTGCGGGATGTGACTGCTAATGACTTTATATATAGTCTGTTTATACTGTTAGGTAACAGTGGTGGAAAGTAACTAAGCACATTTACTCAAGTACTATACTTAAATAAACATTTTGCGGTACCTGTGCTTTACTTGAGTAATTCCATTTTCTGCTTCTTCTGCTCCACTCAACTCAGAGGCAAATATTGTACTTTATACTTCATTTCATTTATTAGACAACTCCAGTTACTCTTCAGATTCAGACTAATAATAAAAAATACATTCAACAAACAAATTATTCCATATAGGTTGTTAAAAAAACTTCAACATTGATCCAGGGGAAATTCAAAAGCAAGCAGCAATATCTAAAATTAGCTCCACCTTTACCAGCTGAAACATTCAAGGGATTAAAATACACATTAATGCATATCATAATCCAATAATATAATATTATTGTGAAATTTTCCATTGTGCATAATCAGAACTTTTACTTTAGTACTTTAAGTACAATCTACTGTTAATAAGTCTGTACTTTCCTAGAATTTTGAATGCAGAGTAGCTCTACATTGTGGAATTGCTACTTCTGCTCCTTCCACCACTGTTGGGCAGTAAAGTCCAGTGGTTTTCAGGGTCAGGGCTTTCAAAGGAATCACAAGATAAATCTGTTGTAAAATGATAAATGGGGTATGAAAGAAGAAAAAAATAAGTTCTGCTCCACAAATTTGAATCTGTGTTTTGGATTTTCTCTAATATTTCCTTTCTTTGTGAAATAATGGATAATTTTAAATCTTTGGGCCTTAAACAGCTAAATAAATGAAACCATCTGAGAAGTGTAGAGTGTTGTAAATGTCTCTTTGGTGAAACTGCTAACAACTCATAGACATCTGAAATGGGACAAGGAGCCATGGAGGAAGAAGTGTTCAGACCCTTTACTTTAGAAAAAGTCATAATGCATCATTGTAAAACTACTCTGTCACAAGTTAAATTCCTGCGTTACACAAGTAGTTTCAAAAACATTTACATAAGCACTGAAAGTGAAATTACTGTAGAACACACCATTTCACAGTTTTTTGTAATGAAGACTAGGCCCATTTTATTGGATTATTGCAGTTGATTGTAGTAGCTACATTTGCAACTGGACCAGCTATATCTAATTTTAACGATACTGCTGTCGGACTGTTCAAACTCTGTGTAAATACACAAATTTTATAAAGATATATTTGGATATATTTAAGTCATAAAAACCTTTATTTCTTAAAACAAATGAAAAATATGTTTTGCTTTACTGTGCATTACTTCAGCTTGTTTTTGATTCAGAACTGATTGTATCTCAGAGTCTCTGACTGTATCTCAAAGTAAAAGACATGTCGTAGCAATACAATCCCAAAATTGAAACTTAATTTTAAAAAATACTTTAAAACACTACTTAACACTAATACTGGATACAGTAGTACCTAGTACTAATATTAGCATAAGAGGAGGTAGCGAGGGTGCATCATGTAGGCGGCTGACCGAGGGCCCCAGATGGGTAGGGGGCCCCCTACATAATCTGTGAAGTTCAGCTGAGTTGATTGCAGACACATCCAAACAAAAACCCTGCATGCACTTCACCTGTTCTGATTAAATTCAGCAGTTCTTATCAAATGAACCAGTCCTTTCTCTCCTGGTTTCAATAGTAAGCACCACAAGAATGACAAATACCAAAAAAACCAATATATTCTAAGGAGACAAGTTTTAAATAAACATAAATCATAAAGTAACATTTGTATTTCAAACAAATGGCAAACTTCTTGGCAAATTTTGACAAAACTCCCTTCACCCTCATGGATCATGGGAATTCTGAGGGATGGACGTAGGCTGCTATGTATCACCCCAGACTCACATAGTGCGCAGTGGTTAAGTTCAACTCACACTGGAAGAGTCTCAGAAGCGTTTCAGCAGCCTGCTTCATGTTAATGACTTGTTTTTAATATGTCCTTTTTGTGCTTCTACTACCTTCTCCACAGCTCTCTGTGGCCCGCTTTTGTTCCTCGTCTGACTTCGTGCCTGGTTCATCTGCTCCGTGCTGCTTGACACTAGAACGCTTCTTGGACGCACTGTGGCGCTTCTGGTGTGAGCACAAACAGAATGGATGCGATCAGCTCCAGCAGCAGTGACGCAAGTGGACTCGGAGGAGTTTGGGAGTGAGTCCAAACTAAATGACTTGGTAGCAGGTGGGCCCTGTGATTAAGCCCCACCCCCATTGTGCTGAGAGTCTAGCTCCACCCCCGAATACGAGTTGACGGTTTCCTCATTTCATAATCATGTCACAACCCTTCAGATTTATCTTGTGACCCTTTAGAGGGGCCTGACCCTTAGGTTGGAAACCACTGAACTAAACAAATGAATGGTAGTGGAAAAGGAAAAAGAAGAAATTCTACAATGTTGAAATAATCTGTCAAAAGTCCTGCACACAGACTGATTAACAGTAAACCAAAGAGCCAATATGTATTATTTCAGAATATTGTATATTATACCGTAAAACTTTGATTAATACCCCAGGTTTTTATTTGCTTAAATTACTGAACTCACTCTACCTATATCTGGGACCAGCGTCTCTATGAGACAGGCCTTTAATTCCATTAACATGCCCTTGAATCTGATTGAATTTTCCTTTAGTGCTTATAGTTTACGTAAAGTGCCGCATGTCCACACTGACAAAAGGTTAAACATTTATACTGGTATGCACGTTATGCGCAGTGTAGAACTAGATTAAGGTAAGTCAAGGCAAGGCAAGGCAAGTTTATTTGTATAGCACATTTCAACAACAAGGTAACTCAAAGTGCTTTACATAAAACATAAAAGCAACAGGGAAATATAAAAAAGTTTAAAAGCAACATAAAAAATAATAAAAGTTACAGTGTAAAAAGCTAAAAACAAAGAACAAGAAAACAGGACAGTAAAAGTTACATCAAGTAGGAGAATCTGTGGGCTTCAAGTAGTTTTATACATTCAAAGAACTTATATAAAACCTAGACCAGGCCTTTAATTGAGACTAATGAGAATACAATTGTTGATGCATTAAAGTTTCCATCACTTTGATGTTGCAGCTGGTGAAGGTGGAGAACATTTTTATTACTTTACTTCTAGGTAGTTTGTGAATCCTCCCGAAACATAATAAAACTATAATAATACAACATAATTTATGGTATATGTTGTTTGAATCTGCAAAGGAACCAGATCTAGAGTTCAAGTAAGCTATAGTGTAGCAAGTAGGCTGCCTTAAATATGTACTTAAGTGCAGCCTAAATACCCTGTACTTTTTACCACTGAATGTGTGTTTCAGCTTGTCTTCCTGGGCTGCTCTACAGGATGGCTGAGTGCTATCTTTCACCGGCATTAACAGGATATAAACATGTTGTAGCTTGACCAATGACAGGGTGCCTCTCAAACCTTGGGTCAAAGCAACATGTGTGGTCGTCCCTGATTGGCTGGGAGCTGCACCAGCTGAACAAAACGTACACCGCGGCGGCTGATTGTTGAAGAAGTTCAAGAATCAGGATTTTAAAGTTGCCGGATCTGCTGCTGCTCACAGGTCAGTGGAAACATGCCCACCTGCCGCCTCAACTATTCAAAGCATTCAAGCGAACATTAGGGTCGATTATATGTCTGTTATTTACAGATGTTTGGAGATGTCCTCAGACAAAAAAAGAAAGAAGATGCTCTTCGGTTATTGCCTGAAAATAGTCCTGAGTCAAGCCACGTTTTGTTTCCTTTCTCCACATCTGTATTTTATTCGTTCACATCGACAGTATGTTCAGTCAACATTGCATCAGAAGAGCGTGTTCCTTTCTCGTATCTATTGGTATCGTTGAGAAACGCGCGTATGGAGCTGATTTTATAAAAATCATAACAGATATGGAGTTATGGGCGCGTAGCATCGGGGCTGTCTGATTGGACATCGCGTGAAAATGATACTTTGTTTTGAAACCTTTGTCTAATCTCCGATTCACCACTTTGTTTAACTGCACGCACCGATTGTTCGTTAATAAAATGAGATCATAACGAGTGTGAAAGAGGAACAGTGTCACCGTTATCAAGCGCATGTCGTGGCATCCCCGCCATGTAAATGTATTTCAGTACGAGACGTGGTAACCTCAAGCCCGCCTTAGCACTCATATGAGGAAGTCACAATAGCACAGTGAGGAGGAGACTTTCTACAAGTGGTTATTCAGGTTTTAGCCCACTCCCTTCATTTCTATACTGTAGCAAATTATAGCAACCTCTTGAAACTTGTTTGACATGTTCATCACAGTGAACATGAAGTTTGAATTAGGCTGTTTTTATTTTAAGGTTACATTATGATTATGAGATATCTTAGTGTAGACTTTTCAAATTAATCATATGCAGGTTGACCAGGAATGGATGTTTTTTCTTAAAGATGATACTTGATATCATTTGAGAGGTTGAAAAATATCTGCCGATGTGCTTCTCTTTTTTACATTAATAAAATAAGAAAATAATGTACCATATATGGTTTTTAAAACCACATGGTAGTTTGGCATGGCAGGTAGAAACACTACAATACCCGTGATCTTTGTCCACTGTTGCTGTAGAGAAGAGGCCTGTCCAAGGCATGAATCCGAGTAGTAGCAGTTGTGGCCTGGGGTAGAGCGGTTGTCCACTAACCAGAAGGTTGGTGCTTCGATCCCCCCTGGCTACAAGTCCTTGGGCAAGACACTGAACTCCAAATTGCTACCGGTGGATGTGCCATTTGTGTGTGAATGTTATTTATGTTCCAATTGGCAGTTGGCACCTTAGCCTCTGCCATCAGTGTATGAATGGATGAATGTAATGTAGTGTAAAAAAGTTTTGAGTGATTGCAAAGACTAGAAAGCCACTATACAAATCCAGACACAAGCTTGTGGATTTTGACTTTTTTCTCGAAGAATCAGATATTTTTGAAGAGTTCTTAATCTTCTTTAATTGTACTGATGATTTAAGTGGGAGGGTTTCATGCACATCTGCGCAGTAAAAGTGTTCCAACTGCGAGTTCCCTAACTTTGTCAATGGGAAAAATGAATGGGACATTTACTTCTTGAATCACAGGCGTCTGAAATAGTTCCTCCCACTTTGCAACTTTATAGAGAGCCGAGGTCTTGACACGACGCCGTGGCTAGCCTCTGTTCCACTAACTTCTGTAACTCGATGCAGTCTCTCATTCAGCATTTCTTTAATCAGTCTTCATGGAAAGACATGTTTCTGGGGTTTTCTTTCCATATTATAAGACAAACCGCTATCCACTGCAGCGTACAGGATTTTAGAAATTGTAGCCTTCATGATTTTAATAAATGATTACTATGATTATTAATTGATTGATTTAACCTTTCTAGCAGTAATCTCTGCTGTCTAAAAAAACGAAAGCATTCACTCCTCTTAGTCATGCTAAAACTGACATGTTGGAGCTGGACTCATGGGTTCACCTCATCTGTCGAGCCGTGATGTTTGGCCTGCAAACATCTAGGTGAGAAATAACGTGTGAAATTGTGTCTTGTAAAGACAGCTAAAAGCACAAGTATTGAACAAACAATGATAGTTTTTCAAAAAAACAACCCTAATATAAACACATGTAGTGAGTCATGAGACCTACTGTTGTGAGAGGCTCTGTTCCAAGGTTGTGTTTTTAGTTAATAGTGTAGTTAATAATGTTTGAAATGAGGTTTTCTTACTTCTGGAGGAAAACCTAAAAGGTCAGGTTTCACTTTGGCTCTTTGTTTCTTGGTCGGTAACAATTACTAGGAAGGTGCTGGTCCCAAGCCGAGTAAAGCACATCACCCCGTGTAAAACAGCACTTTTTACACTTTGGCTTTTGTGCAGATTAAGCAATCCCCATATAACATGTTTCTTAGTGATCTTTAGAGGTGCTGGTAGGCAGATTTTTTTTTTTTTTTTGGATGAGGTCAACCGTCTGCTGGCTGCAGTTTGACGTTTAGCATACATCACCATTGTCATCAAACTTCAGCAAGAAAGAAAATAGGTGTATTACCTAAAATGTAGAACTTTTCCTTTCAAATGAAAGTATCAGTGTCGTCAGTTGGACAAACTAGTAAAGATTTAAAAGTCGATAAAGGACAAGAAATGAGGGGAGAGAGAAAGATGGGGAATGACATACAACAAAGGACCAGGTGCCCGAATCTTTAACTCTTAAGTTGTTTCTTGAATCTGCACTTTAACCACACAAAGATAATGTAACATTAACAGAAATTAAAGCAAACTTGATGTTCACTGGGATGGATTACACAAGTTTTTTTAACCAATTCAGAAATAAATGGAAACAACTGGCTTTGTAAACAGTAGAAAAAGTAAAAAAAAATCTCTAACTTAACTGCTACACACCGATATGGTCCTTTTTAACACTGCATAGGTGGTCAAAGGTTGGACTGTTGCTGCTATTCCCTCTTAAAGCTGAGCCAGACAAGTGACACTCGCAGACTGGAAATGACAATCAGTTGGTGGTCATGTTTTGTATTTATGAATAAGGTTGGGAGCCCAAACCTGCTCCAAAATGATGTAACTGTTGATGAAACAGATCTTTTAATCAGCAGGCACATCTGGAAGCTCTCACTTTGTTTTTTGTGTTGGTGCTGGCATCCATTAATGAAAAACTTGGGGGTACAGTTCAGAGGTGTGCTTGGTACTGAAGTCTGCATTTTATGTGAAACTTCCTCTAACAGGAATCTGTGGAATGTAGCTTGAGTCGGTGTTTTCCTCCCTGTTAAACACCACTTTTAAAACTCTAGGTAATGCTCTGTAGGCTATGCTGTGCTGTCACATGAGCAGTTTACACTACAGACATGGGATGATACTAAAGTGACCGTGCAAGCTCTGTCATGTGTTTCTGCCCTTGAGTACAGGAGCAGCTTTCATTAGAGCAAACAGAGGGACACTTTGTGGTTTTGTGATTCAGCGTTATACTGACTGCCTGTTGTCACTCTGCTTTGGTCATTTGAGAACACCAGCATCAGCCTGTCAGCCTGATGTTTACACAACAGTCAAGGGCAGCTCTCAAATGGGGCCTTTCAAAAGTAGGAATTTCAGCTCAGGGCAGGATTTAGAAACGCCATCCCACCAACTTTTTCTGATATCAATGACTGACTGAATTGACTTTAAAAGATCATATGAGAGCAGCAAGTTGGGCGTCTGGCTTAACAAACCAGCCTCAAATTATCATGCTGTCTGCATGGAGTGGAAAAACTAGCAGTAAGTAAACACAGTGTGCTGGAGTTAGTTAAACACCTCAAAGGAAGAGCAAATGGCTTAAAGGTACCTTTTCCAGTTTTTAGTGGTTCAATGGGGCAATGTTTGTACAAGTGGTTCTTCATTGTTAGTTCATAAGTTCACAAGGCCGTGATACATATCCTGCTTACGCCATTTTGCTGATTGACAGTTGGTGTTGACGACGGATAACAAAGTGCAGGAATGCAACTACAGATGCACTGTTTTAAAATGTTTTTCAGCAAAATATTTGTTTGCTAACTAAAAATCCAAAGTACATGTTTGATTTGTAAGTTTGATTTGCTGGGTTTGAAAATAACATAAAAAACATTTTCTGTAAAACTTAAAGGTTATGTGGCCTGATGCAGTGCTGGTAGCTGCTGACGAGTGCATGACCTTTGTTCCACTTTACAAATCCCACCCTCCACCCTCCCTTCCACATACATTTCTCCACTTTGTGACCATGTGACTGGGAGTGTGCAATTTCATCAGGGAGGTCGGGATCTGCAGTCTTGAGCGTTGGTTGTCTTGTGCAAGGTCGGCCTTTGTGTTCTAAAACCAGGGGGACCACGAGTCAGGCAGAGGGTTGGAGCTGATGAAAGAAGTCCCACTGAAGCCATCCAGAAGTCATGCAGTGACAAACCACCAGCCATAACCATATTTCTATGTGACCTGTGTGCCACATTCAGCACATATGCACTGAGAGGGTTTAGTCTCTTCCTGTTCACACTTTTACAACTTGCCTTTAGAGTGTTGCTCGATCATCCACCATACTAATAAAGAAAATGTAGTTTAGTTGCCTTGGAGCGTCCTCCTGCACAAGAATATATTGACTCATCCTTATATTTAGTTGACTTCCCTCTGGGCACGCTGTAACTGTAAAACTGTTAAATTATCAATGAGGTACGGGCAGCTGGATTGAAGCACATCCAACAAGATCCAATAAGTCAATAACACACAAATTTCAGTTGTTTCAATATTCACATTTTTAGAGGAGCATCAATAGTGAACTGCTACATGTTCTCCTACTTGTGTACACATCAGTTAGTTGCATACATGTTTGAAGAATGTGAAAGTTTAGACAGCAACCAGCTCATCATGTTGTAATGTGTCTGGGTTTTCTTTCAGGTTTCAAGGGAGTTGTTGTCTGAACACGCCTGGTTTTAGATTTTTTTTAAATGGTCGTCCTTCCTCTTTAGTGAGCTATATTAGGCAAACACACAATCATTGACATATAACCAGGATGTGGAGGAGCCATTGATTTACAGATTACCCCAACAACAGGGCTGCAACTAACAATTATTATATTACTATTGCCATCTAGTAATTTAAAAAAAACAACTCATTTTAATTAAATACTTTTCCCATTCTAACAAGATATTTTTACATTTTCTTCTTACGCCATACCAAATGATTATGATTTTTAGAGACGTGCCTCTTGTTATAACAACATATAATTTGATCTTGTTATAAGAGACTGAGACTAAAACTAAATGTCCCAGGAAACAGCTGCCTTTTTGTATTATAGAGTATAATAGTAAGTAAGACCTGACTGTTCTTACATATAATGTGCTCTTTAGCCTTGGTAGCTAGTTACTAATGCAGGATGTTAGCTAGTTATCTGGACATGCTAACAAATGCATCTTACATTACAGCAGGTAAACACCGTTTAATTCATCCCTTATATTTCTGCACGTTTGTTCTTAGTTTTAGAAGAAGTCTTAAAAAGGTACCACCCTTCAAACAAATGTCAACTACCTCTTACTATAGCTCCGCGTATTGATTAATCCACTAATTGTTTCCGCTGTGCTTGAAATATTCTGATTTACACAGATTCATGTAGCAGCTGAGAGAAGGTTGATTCTGTCTGTTTACACATAGCATTGACATGCACGTGCATTTTGTTGGTGTTGTTGTTGTTGTGGCTTATTTACTTCTGCTTAAGCAGAGGACATCAGTTGAGTAGGAGGTTCTGTAGTGTGGTCCAGGACACGTGTATTTGTGTACACACTGTTAAAAGAATATGGCAGTATGTGGGCCCGACCACCTCCACCACCCGGTCTAAACGATTGGATCTCAATGCGTCCTCAACGGGTGCATTCTCTTTACTTTACTTGTGATCAGATTACCCCAGGTGTAAACCGGGTCATATTGAGAATTAGAAGCGACTGTCTTGTCAAAATGGGATTAAGTCTTGTTTGTTTAAAGGCTCAATGTGGTAATCCTCATGTGATAAGACATGAGGATTAAATGAGCTCATTAAAATGAGCTTAAGTCATTTGACCTGATGCTCAGTGCCCAAGCTGACAAACAGCTCGGTGTCACGCTGCTTTTGGTTTTCTCTGTGCACAGTCCCACGAAGAGGAACACTTTATGAGGAAATCAAGTGTTACCGACCCAACCATCTGGGTAGTTTTTTTTGTAACTTCCTGGCTGTGGTTTGGGGTGACTGTTTCAAAACCACGGCTATAGTCTGCTCTGAAGCTGCTGCCAACTGATGTTCTGTTATGTGTCGAATGAACCAGCTGCCCTCCCTCCCCTCTCGCCCTCTTTTTTCCAATGTCTTGTGTGCACTTGTGTGTGGGGTGACCCTCTAGCTGGCTCTGCCATTGGCTTGTCATCCTCTCAGGCCAAGTATGGAGAGTAGAGGTGGTGGTGGGGAGGGTGTTCGAGTACCTTTTGCCTTCAACAACTCTCAGCCAAGCAGGGCACCAATGACATTTGCCTGCTGTTGGCCATCTGACAGAAGGACACACTCATAAACTCTATTTTAACTATCGCTTAATCTATTAATTACTCTTGGTTAAAGATTTAGTCTGTTAAAAAAAACAACTAAAGAAACATTGACAATTTGATAATTGATTAATCCTTTAAGTCATTTTCAAGGCAAGCAGTATAGTGATAAGGTGCTACCCATTTTCAGGTGCGCTTTGCAAATGGCAGATTTGCTGCTTCTGTCATTTTCTAACAATAAACTGAATACCTTTTAGGGTTTTGGACTTTATTAATCTAAAAATATCAATTGATAATGAAAATAAATGTTAGTCGCAGATTTCAAATTTGATATCAAACAGAGAAAGTCCTGACATTTCTAAAACTGTGAGTAACTAATTTGTAATTTGATAAATTACTAGATGATCAATTTAAAAAAGTGTGTGGTTAGATTTCTGTTGATTTCAATAGGGATGGGCGATATATGACTATATAGATTTGTCAGTCGTCATCGATACCAGTTCATACTGGGATGTATTAGGTAAAACCATTGAGCAGGACTGCTGTATAGTAAAAGTGGATTTTTGCATCAATGTGATACTTTGATTTAGCAGTTATGTAATTTGCTGAGTTAACCAAAAATTGACATTACTTTCAGTTTTTTGTATCCGTAAAATAGTTTATAGTATATAGGATTTAGAATAGGATGTTATCCCTATGACCTCCACGTTTCAGCATTGTAATACACGTTTCTGTTACACTCTACAAACATCCCTGTGTGGTTTGCTTGCTATGGTCACAGCTGACTATGCCTAGTCCGCTCTCACAGTTGTTACTTTTCACCCAGACCTTTTATTAGCTGAGAACTTTAGCAGAAATGTATAAATCCATGTATAATGCCATGTGCCAAATATGAATTTCCAACATATTACTCACAGTTTTCATTTGTCTCTATTGAAGATGAAGTATAACAAGGTGTAGATTGTCTCAGCTGTGGTTAATTACCTACAAATTCTGACTTATCCATCTTAGATGCCAAGGAATCTGTACATACAGTACGCACAGCTTTGTTTGTGTATTAGTTTAGTCAATGTTAGTGCTCACACACTTTGGGATATCAATACAAAAATAGGGCAATTTGTCATATCTGTTATTTAGAATACACAGACCATCTTGTAATTGGTGCGTAATTCTTTGTTAAACTAGTTTCATCAGTTCAGATACCCGGCAACACAGGAATTGCACACGCTGTGTCCAGATAATGTACCCTATGATAAGATATCAGTCATTCGGCTTTATATAAACATTACTGAACAATGCTTGAATCACTCAGATCAGCGCTTAGTTCATTCTGAATCGGTCTGGCTTAACCTAATTTGTACACTAGTTGTGCACACATCTGATAGCCAGCTGTAATTCACTTTATTGTGTTTTCACAAGGACAAAAAGCTCAGGACAGTAGATGGGTTTGAAAAAAAACTTCTGTGGTTTTAAACCAACCTGCTACTTTAATTACTCTCCAGTGAGTGGCTAGCAGTGCCTCATGCGTCTGTGTTGCTGTTTGAATGGGCGTGTTTCTGCTATTCATAGTTGTGAGAACCTCAGAGGTCTATTAGAGGTCAGTGTGTGTCCTTCTAATAGCAACTGCTGCAGCAGAGGACCTTTCAGATAACTATACTTCTCTGCCTCTGGACACATTCGCAACCTTTCTTCATATACGCACTGTGGGATTGTGAGTATAGAGATTTATTATACCTTTGTTTGTCACTAGTCAGTGCTGAACTTTTTGAAGAGCCATTTAGCTGAATTTGTCCTGCATGGTACTCACATAGAAGTGGCTGTTTGCTTGTCTTTCATGGTGGTGGCTAATAGTTACACCTGTAAGAGCAATTGTGAGTTTTATTTTGTTGTTGTATTTTTATTGTATTTTTTAAATAGAACTGAACAGCTTTAATGAATCTTGCCAGTAGCCTACTCTTTGTTTTGATATTTTAATATAAGTGTTAAGGGGATTATCTCTAGACTCCTTTGGTCTTTCACCAAATTACTCACTTAAATATTTACATTGAGTTAATTTGCCATTAAAAGTCCATTAAAGAGAAGCAGCTTTTCCACTATATTTTGCCCCAGTTGGCGCCGGTCCTGTCATGGGCTCTGTGTTAATAATAGAAGTAGGTGAGAAGTCAATTGTTACCTCTGTGGTGGTTGTGCACTTGTTCGTTACCGACTAATCTAGAGGTCAACTCAATTGAACACTATTCAGATAAAGCCACCCAGTCAGATAACAAATGTGACATGAAAAGAAAGACAAACTAAACATTACACTTTGAAAGACTGAGTTGTTGATGAATGTATTTCCATACTCGGATGTAATAATTGAAAAGTAATTGCTGGTTAAATAGATTAGCTGATGAGTTTAAATTGGTCTTTCTTGCCACAGGCTTAACTAATTAGCATTTTACATTAACATGTAATTAGAAGAACCAGGCGGTTCCGGCTATCATTCAGCTTTTATATTAAAATTGTAGTGGAACTGCCATATATCCAGGACCTTGCAGGTGTCAGCCCAGTGAGTCTAAAACAGTTCCAGACCAGAAATCCGTCTTCCCTTCAGACATAAGCAATGCAGCGTCCAGCGCAGGGTGTCCAGTGTAGTCTGTGGTTGTGTACTTATGTCTCCGTGGAGGCTTGTGATCTGAAAATCTGTCTGAGTCATATTTCCTTCCTGTGTTGTTTCCAAGTGGAAACAGCTGTTGAATAGGATACCACATCTTCCTTTTGTATACTTTTATTGAAGTGCAGAACAAAAACAATATAGTACTACTGCGACTTCAGCAGCGGATTCCACAAATGTTTGGTTTTCTGCTAAAGATTTGTCTTTGAAAACAATCTACAACTTTTAGTTTTAACATAATGACAGCTCAAACATAGCTTATTCAATACCTTGTATATTTTTTAAGGACCTACTTTTCTTTTGCTTGTAAAAAAATACATCACTACTAGTATTTCATTTTGTTCTCTGGATGATTCATTATCTTTTATATATCACCGATTTAAATGTGGAGAGTTTAAAGACTACTACAAGGGCATAAAACAAGACAGCTGAACATAGCATGAGACCATAAAATTCCCCTCAAAAAAAAAAGAATGGTGTGTATCCAAATCAAGATCAAATCAACGTGTTTTAAGCGGTCATTTCAGACGTATTTTTGTCAAAAGATATCATGTTCAGATCAGTTAGGTGTCTGCGATTACGATGGCCCAATGGAACTATTCGTTATTATGTAAAACATTAAACACTTTATACATCTGAAAGCTGGAAGGCAGATCTTAAAATTGCCATAGCCAAATAATCAAATACAGTAACGCTGAAGTGGTGGATCACTGGATTACAAGGCTGAACACTGGATGATTCACTTTGGAGTTATCATTGAACCTTTATTTTGGTTTTGTACTTTATGTGTCTCTGTTGTTGTTGTTATTACTACATAACTGGGCCAGAAATAAGTGTTCATACCAGTGCTTTATCATGTGTGCTTGCGTTCAATTGCTTTATAGTAACAGTAAGAAATTAAAGTCTTAAGATAAGAAATAATATTAAATAAAATAATAAAATCAATGTGACTTTTGATCACTTTCTGGCATGTGGCAATCTGATTCTGGCAAGAGACCTTTGTTGAATTATGGTGCTGCGACTAATGATTATTTTATTAATCAATTAGTGGGCAGATAATTTCTTAATTAACTGATTACTCATTTGGTCTGTATAACATCAGAAAACGGTTAAAAGTGTCCAATTAAATTTCCCAAGGAAAGGAAATTTCGTCCATTAGTCCAAAACCTTCAAACAGTCAATTTACTATAATGTTAAGACAAGGAAACCCAGAAATTCACACATTTGAGCACCTTAAACAAAAGAATATTTGTAGTTTTTATTTAAAAAATGACTTAAACAATTAATCGATTATCATAATAGTTGCCTAATTTTCACAGCTCTATTTCATATCATCCATCTGTCTCTTCCTATGTTTTGTAAAACTGAACTAAAGTAATAAATCTTTTAAAAAGATAAAAGAATATTGTATTACATAGGGTATATTCAGCATTGCATGTAGTTGTGAACAGGCTGACATCTAGACAAATTGCCTGCAACTCTGAATGGAACCACTATTCTTCAGCTTAAAGGGGCTCTCCTGGCCTAAAGCAAGAGATGCTTTGATTAAAAAAAAGGAGAAATGCAACATCATACTCTATCAAGGTACTCTGTACTCTGTAGCATGATACAGTTTCCTTTTGATGTCAGAAACATTTTAAATGGCACAAAATAACAGTTTTCTTAACATTACAATAGAAATAATTACACTCAAAATGGATGGTAAATTGGTTATTTTATATACATATCTCTGAGCTATATTGGGTCAGAGACACACTTGCAGCAGAAGTGCAGAATTAAGGCTGGAAGATTCCAAATGTAATCATGATTCTCTCTATGTTTCACTGCAGGGTCAGTGAAGAACAGTCATGCAGGCTCAGGAAGTCCTGAGACAGCTGCGGATTCCCGAGCTGGATGGTCTTCGGCAGTACCTTCGCGACTTGCCAACCAATGCGCTCATGGGCATGGGTGCCTTCGCTGCTATCACCACGTACTGGTTTGCCACCCGACCAAAAGCCCTCCCACCACCCTGTGACCTCGGCCTGCAGTCAGTGGAAATAGCAGTAAGTGATTTCTTTTCTTGGTAATATCATATACCCTAAATGCATTCATGCAATAGGGGATCCTACAACACAGACAGAAATGATAAATCTGTCCATTCACTGTCGTGTAATGCCGTGTGCTCGAGAAATAACTGAAGCTTAACTACTGGAATGCAGAAGAAATCTGGACAACAGATCTCATTCAGCAGGAATGTCAATGGGATCCTCTCCAGGAATTTACAGCTGAAGTTGGTGGAGTTCTGTAACATCCTCACTCCTTGTCACATTTCAAGTGCTAAAAAGTCAAGTTCAGACTAGTTGAAGTTGGTTTTATTATTATGATTTTTTTTTTATCGTTCTTTATCATCGCTTTCTAATAATGCACCCTTTTTAAAGGTTTATTGGTAGTAATCAATGCTTTTATTTATAGTTAATAAGTTATTTACCAAAGCTTAATTTAAAGCATTAATAAGAATAACTTTTGGGTTGCTAGGTTGTGAAAAAAATGTTTTTCTTTCTCCAGCAGGACGCTCGTTTTGTCTTTTCAGCTACCTGTTTTATTCATGGTTGACCAGTATGGACCTGATGAGATCTTAATTAATGACTTATTAACAGCAACTGTAAACTTAATGGCTTACTAGAAAGTGAGAATGTCATGAGTATTAAATAAATGATTTATCAACACTGATATATCCGTAATGTTACCTAATAGAAAGGATAAAGAGGAGCCAAAGGTATTAGTACACAATGTATTCACCATTAACTATGGTAACAAGTTGCAATTTCAGATCCAGCAGAGTTGTGTTAGTCCAGGGTAGTCTGATGTAGTGGTAACTGTGGTGATGAAAGATGCAAATATCTCTCTTACAGAATCAGAAAATTGAAACATTAGGATCGAGTCAGTAGACATAAAACTTCCACAAAGGCTGAAATTGCAACAGTTAATCTTTAAAACCAAATTGAAATTTGCAACAGAGGAGGGAGAAAATTAAGACCCTTTGTTTTATGTCACTTGCACCAACTAATGCTTCCTCTGTCCCACTACTTTCTGTCCCATTTCAGCTCAAACTACACTTGCTGCATCATGTACTATACAGCAGTGGTTCTGACACAAATTAGACCACAGACCTAGAAGAAAAACACATATTTTCTTCTAGGTCCCACATCAGATAAGATTTTTGCTTTTTAAATATTTTATTACAGAAAGTGTGTGAAACCCATGACCATAACAGTTATACATTTTACAGTCATTATGTTACTTACTTTACTTATGCATATAATTATAGCAAAGATAAAAGATTCCCCTTTTGCCAGGGACCCCCTGGAAAGCCCTCAAGAGCCCCTCTTTGTGAACCAGTGCTATACAGGATGTGTGTGTGTGGACATGAAAATATATCACACAAATCAAATCAAACGTTATTTATATAGCACTTTATATAAAGCACTTTATATTTCAGCAGCAGCCTGCTGCTGCTCCCAGTATCAACACATTCTCCTGAATGCAGGTGTACCACAAAATAAATCCGTGTTCTCCATATTCTCACATGCTCATAATTAGAGAAATGTTGTAATGTGTCATGTTGTAGATGTTTGGAAGGTTTGGTCAGTAGTAATGGTCATAACTTCATGAATAACTCATTTTTTTCTTGTAGGGTGGAGAACGTGCAAGAAAGTCAGTACTGAACGTTGGCGACGAGTTATTGACACATTACTACAGCGACGCTCGCACGATGTATGAGGTATTCCAACGAGGGCTCAGAGTATCAAGTGAGTGTATCTCTTGTGTCAGTTAAATATGAAACTCTCTGAAGACTTATGGTTACAATTCTTTCAACGAATGTAGAGAAAAGTGAACTTTTTTTTTCTTTTGCAGATGATGGACCTTGTCTAGGATCGAGGAAACCTAACCAGCCGTATGAGTGGCAGTCTTATAGAGAGGTGAGACGTGGACCACAGACTTGGAAATCATTCTGCTTGTCCACAATACAGAACTAACCAAGTCACAACACACTTTTGTTTTTCTTTTGTACAGGTGGCAGACAGAGCGGAGAACATCGGTTCTGCTCTTCTTCACAAAGGACACTCTCACACAGGAGACAAGTTCATTGGCATCTTTTCTCAGAACAGGCCAGAGGTACAACAAGTGGCACTGTAGAGCCCTCAATGCATTTAGCACATCGTAGATACATGAACAGTTTCTGAAACAGCAATTGGGTGCTTTTTCATCTACCGGTTTTAATGCACATTTTCAATTTGCACATATAAACAGGGAGTAAGTATGTAAAAAGCAAAATATGTTTTACACTTGGCTGAAAAGTGGGTGCGTTAAAAAAGGCAAAATACAACAAAGTGCAATGGAAACAGACCACATGCTAGCTTTTCCCTGAGCTGTCTGGAGTTTTATCAGAACAGAGCAAACTCCATCTGCTGAGGAAGACCGTGAAATGTGGTTTAAACCTCAAAGAAAAGCCAGTAACTGGACATATAGTGTTTTTTGTCAAACTATTATAGGCATCCTTAGCACTTTGCAATAAAAATAATCTGTCAGTGTCTCAAAATCGTTTATCAACCATGACATTGATTCCCACTACAGCCATATTATCAGAAATTCAATTAGAAGTCAAATAGTAATGATCAGCTGTACAGGATAAAAATACTGTTGTTTTCATTGTTTTATGACTAAACTCAGCTCATGGAGGCCTTTGGTTTTGGAAGTGGTTGGGGAAGTAAATGATTGTCTTTTCACATGTAATTTTGACCTGTTTTCTGTGTTTTCTCAGTGGACCATATCAGAGCTGGCCTGTTACACATACTCCATGGTGGTAGTTCCATTGTATGACACACTTGGCACAGAGGCCATCGGATACATCATCGACAAAGGTATACAAAAGGGCACTTTCAAGCACTAACTGCACACCAGCTGTAGCGCTATTACTCCAGATCAAGGATACTGACTGGCTGCCGTCTGTTTTTTCAGCTGCCATCTCAACAGTGATCTGTGACATACCCGAAAAGGCTAAGATGATTCTGGACTGTGCCAGTGGAAAAGGGCGATCGGTGAAGAGGATTGTGCTCATAGAGGCATTTGATAGTGACCTTGTGACCCGTGGCAAGGAGTGTGGCATTGAGATTCTGAGTTTGAAGGAGTTTGAGGTGAGAATAACACCCTATTCTCCTAATATTTTCATTGATGTGTTTAAAAAGGTTTCTCAATACCACTACATTTAATCTTCTGTAAAATATTACATGTATCTACTGAGCATCAGGTGTTCATAAAAAAAAAATAGCTGAGCCTCCTGTTGTTGGATTCGAATTTGTTATCTGGTCATGTTTTGGTTAGAACTAAATAGAAATTAGGCCCCAAGGCGTTTGTCTGTTTTCAAGCAAGACTATTATCACTTCCTGCAAATACGCTCTGTCTCACTGTTTGTGTTTTTTCCAGGCCTTGGGTGAAGCCAACCACCAGAAACCAGTGGTGAGTAGGAACAGCACACCTCATTTGACCAGTTGATTAAATGACAAAAACACTCCCAATTCTTGATAGATTACTACGAGGATCCCCTTTTAAACTTAGATAATTCACAGGTAATCAGCAGGACTCGGCGCTAAAATATAGCATCTTGCACATTTCTAATGCAGTACCTTCATATGCATTAGTTTAGATCTGTGATCTGATTTCAGCCCCCTCAACCAGATGACCTTGCAATTATCTGCTTTACATCTGGAACCACAGGTAATTACAAAGTTTGTTACAACTAACCTTTCAGAGATGGTTTTTTTTGCTTATCTCATGTATAATCATGATCATCATTTTCCTTTCAGGAAACCCAAAAGGTGCAATGCTAACTCACGGAAATGTAATCTCCAACACTGCAGCTTTCATTAGAGTGACAGAGGTAAACAAACAAACACACAACTCGGAATATGCCAAATTTAAGTGTTGAATCTTAAGATAAATTACGTTGTCTAATAGTGTATGTTTGATTTGGGTCCCCTTGTTTTTAAGATGGATGCTTCTTCTGTGATTCACTCATTAAAATCTCCCTAAACAGTGTCCTCTGACTGTCCAGCTGCTAATCTTTGCACAGGATGATTATTGTTGATAC
The DNA here is from genome assembly GCA_024633595.2 of Lepomis macrochirus. Lineage (NCBI taxonomy): Eukaryota > Metazoa > Chordata > Actinopteri > Centrarchiformes > Centrarchidae > Lepomis > Lepomis macrochirus. The sequence continues at coordinate 22,370,716 of JALXJV020000003.1, forward strand.
ACTCATCTGATTCGCCTTTTAATTATTACCGTGTGCACACAGCAATAAGCTTTACAAGCATCAGCAAGTGATTCACTGACTTTCTTTTAGCCCTGGACATATAAGCACCCCTATCTTCTTGGTGGAGGCATTAAGTTGTGTATGCAAAACAGGAATGTCAATGTCAGTTATCCTCTGCTGCTTACTCTACTTAGAGCTGGGGGGGACCACCACGTTTTTATGTTTTTATTTGATTAAAAAATCTGAGTACAAAATCATTAATCATTTTGTTTACCATTATTATTTTCCTAAAAACACGCTAGAACTGAACATCAAAGAAAAGGCAGTAAAAAATTACTTTTTGTGGTAAAGAAGCAATTGATATTGTCTATGATAAAGTTCTCTAAAAGTGTAACTAAATGTGATTTCGAGTAGGATTAGTGCATTAATCATACAGCATTTACACATACGCATAGACTTATTTCTTTTACTACCCTTATTATTGAAAGCAAAACAAACAACTTCCACACAATTTGTTACTTGTTAGATAAATGTAAAAAAAATGCAGGAAATAGCATCCTCCCCCTTCTTTTTACACTTCTGACTAAATTGTTCCCAACTTCTGAAACCAAACCCACGCCCTTGCATTCATGCAATTTGGATCAAACAAAATGTAAGCACTGAGCAGTTTGATGGACCTTGCTTAACATCTAAAATCCCTGTCAGACTTAGGTTGACCCTCTTTGACCCCTTTATGTTTTCCTGTCCTTCTTGCCTCCGTTCCTCTGTCTTCTTCCTGTGTCCGTTCCCTCCTCCTCCTCCTCCCTTGTGTGTGTTGTCGTCCAGGGCACTCTGAAGCCCAGCAAAAAAGATGTGCTTATCTCCTTCCTCCCTTTGGCCCACATGTTTGAGAGGGTGGTGGAGGTACAGTATTTCATGTTTGACCTGCAGACATGCATGTGTTTTGTGTGTCCCCCGCAGGTACACTGCATGCTGGACCTCCATGACATTCATGTATCCTATCTCCCCCTAGCTCACATGTTTGAAAGGGTTGTACAGGTATGTGTTGGACTCGTTTACCTTCAGACATATTGCATGGTGAAATTATTTGTGGAGTTTAAAGAGTCATATGACTATATTATGGTAATGGTCACATTGTTTTAAAAGCAACTGTATTATAAGTGGGTTTGGGAATATTAATAACACCAGTGCTATATTTGCTTTTAATAACAATATTGAGGTGTAGTGGCTTTAATGATCTCCTTCATACTTAACCTTTTCTGCTTTAGGGCTGGGTTTTGTAAACTTTTTGAGTACTGAAATGTGTCTGTAGCACTCAGTGTGTCTAAAACTCTACTAAACATTGGCCAGATTCACAATGTTGTTTACTTTGAGCAGATGTTTCCATATTTATGTAATAACTTCATTTATTTTTGACTGTATTTTATATTTGCAAGGTCTATGGCTGCAGACAAATTAAATAGTTATCCTTTTGATTAGTTTGGGTTTTTTGTTTAATTTAAAAAAAAATATCCTCAAAGAGGCATTAAAAAATAGTATTGTTGTGCTATCGATACTGAGACTCGGGAATCATTTTGGCACAGCAACTGACACCCAGCCCTCATCAGCTCTAAAGAAAGCAAGAACCTGTGTGCGGTTCGTATTAAGTATAGTCTACAACAAAAAAACCCCACTACACATATGTTGGTAAGCTTAATGTTCTTTCGTTTTGATGTATTTTGTGATTCATAAATTTCCAAGGAGTCTTTGACTTTCAAGGTGACTTTTAAGAATGCTGCCTCTGAATTTCGATAGTACAGAAGTGTGTTTAAACAACAAACAGTGAATATCTAGTGAAATGTTCACAACTAACACTGTCCCCTTGTGGATATAATATCACACTGACTTGAGCAAGCAGGAATTAAATTCAGTTTCAGTTCTATCTTCAATGCTATATCATTGCACTTTTCATATAGAGCAGGTCTAGACTGTACTCTTTGTAATATCTGGCTTTTCATCAGGGTGTTATCCTCATCCATGGGGCACGAATCGGCTATTTCCAAGGAGACATTAGACTTTTGATGGATGATTTGAAAACACTGCAGCCAACAGTCTTCCCTGTGGTCCCACGTCTCCTCAACCGCATGTTTGATAAGGTCAGACAAAGTATAAGTTCATGTAGTTTATCTTATCTGATGTTTTACAAAAGTTTTACAAGAGAACAGCCAACTGATTTACTGTTTTCTTGTAATTTTTTTTCAGAAACTTTCTTTTAGAACTATAATTTATTTCATATTTTTACTCATATTTTACGTCATTCAGTTCACTCACTAACTTTTCTAGCCACTTTAATGTTTAATACAAAAAGTGGCAATTCTCTGTGGCAGAATGGTGCTGTAGGCTCAAAAACCAAGCGTGTCTCTATTCTCTACAGGTATTTAGTCAAGCCAACACGCCACTGAAGAAATGGCTGCTTGATTTGGCTTTCAGGAGGAAGGAGGCGGAGCTTAAAAATGGTGTGGTCCGAACAGACAGCATGTGGGACAAACTCATCTTTAAGAAAGTACAGGTAAACGTGGCAGGCTTCATAAAAGCATCTTGTCTTGTTCCAGTCTTGGTCCTCTGTTAGCAGAGGTACATTGACAGAATAATAAACACCTACTTTTATTAATGTTATAGTTTCAGAGTCTCTGTTTGTATATATTCCTTAAGTTTTTTTCGTAATTGAATCACCAGTGGGTTTTATGATGTATGTTTTAAAAGTGCTCTATAAATAAAGATTATTATAAAAAAAATAAAGATTATTATAATAAAAATGAGCCGGTGTTTCAGTTTGACATTTCAATTCTTCCCTTTTCTTTCACCCTTTGCAGGCGAGCCTGGGCGGTCGTGTCAGACTCATGATTACAGGAGCAGCTCCAGTGTCTCCAACCATCCTGACGTTCCTACGAGCTGCACTGGGTTGTCAGGTGAATACCATATACCTCATTTAATTTTTATAGAATATGTGATTGTTTTGTTTTCATTAATGTCACTAAAAGCATGCCATGCACTCTGCAGTTTTATGAAGGCTATGGGCAGACAGAATGTACAGCTGGGTGCTCCTTGTCAATGCCTGGGGACTGGACAGCAGGTAAAACCTAGAGCATCCACTAATTGTGGCTCCATTCTCATATTATGCTCTATGTGTAAAATTTACACAATTATTTATTTGAACTATGACAATTAACTGTGACTATTTTGCATCTTAGGACATGTTGGGGCTCCTCTGCCCTGCAATAATATCAAACTGGTGGATGTGCCAGAAATGAACTACCTGTCTGCCAACGGAGAGGGAGAGGTGAGGAGTGCTGCTTCAGTAACAATCAAACACACACAAATGTATTTATTTGCTTTATTATAACTGTTATCATTAATTTATATATATATATATATATATATATATAAGAAATGCCTGAAGAGACCAAAACCAACAGTGAATTTATCCTACTAACAAGTATAGTCTGTATACCCACAGCCTGATAAAACACATGCCTCCCTGAGTGGCACACAGTATTTCTTCTTTACATGTTAAGCAGAATAAAAAGAACCAAATAAAATTGGAAAACCACACAGTAAATCCCTTATTATAGTGTAGCGGGGTACAGAGGACTCACTAAGACTTATAAACTCAGCATAAAACATAGACACAAATGTTTCAAAGAAGGCAAATTAAATCATGATAAACACACACAAGTCACACATGAAAGAGTTAATTTTCGAGTAAGTTGTTGGCAGATGTACACAGCAGTGTTGGCATGCTAACATGCGGATGTCATGTCACATAATAGCATGCTCGCTTTTGCTAATAATCACTAAACACAAAGTACAACTGAGACTGATGGGAGTGTCTTTAGTTTTGCTGGTATTTGGTCATAAACCAGCAAAGTATAGGACAAAAATATAACTTTGTTTGAAGGGATTGTATCTTGAGGGGGACATGAACATCTGAACCAGATTTCAACGGCTTTCATGACATTTTAAGATACTTTTAGCAAAGTAAAAACCTTGAATAAAGTTGTTACAGACAGACAGACATTACCACCCCTAAAACCATGCCACTAGCAAGGATACAATTTTTAACATTGCATGTGGAAAAGTCTATGTGCCAGACAGCACTACCAGCATAACAATACATGTTATCATCTCTCCCTCTAGGTGTGTGTCAAAGGACCAAATGTATTCCTGGGATACCTGAAAGATCCAGAGAAAACAGCAGAGGCTCTCGATCAGGATGGATGGCTGCACACAGGAGACATTGGGAAATGGCTTCCTGTAAGCAGAAGTGGCTGAAGGGCACTATGCACCATTATTAGATTATTGTTGTGGGTAGATGCATTAAGTCTAGTAGCTTAGCATCAGTTGTAACCTTGATTTCAATTTCTCCTGATTTGCTGCAGAACGGCACTCTGAAGATCACTGACAGAAAGAAGCACATTTTCAAGCTGGCGCAAGGAGAATACATCGCCCCCGAGAAAATAGAAACCGTCTATAATCTCAGTGATCCAGTGGCCCAGATATTTGTTTACGGCGAAAGCTTACAGGTAAGTAACATGATAATGATGTAGCACTACATGTCATATTCTTTTCATAATGCACACTAGTTTCTAGCTTTGTACGGTTTGTATGCCACTGACTTTCCTGTTATCCGTGTTGTATTTTTCAGGCATGTCTGGTGGGGATAGTGGTACCTGATCCAGATTTTTTACCTATTTGGATCAAGAAAAAGGGGATTGAAGGATCGTACGCTGAACTTTGCAGTAACATGGTGAGATTCATTAGTAGTCCTATTTGCAGCCCAAACACACAGCCTTTCTTGTTATGCATGCTAACATTTTTCTGACTGGTTTTTAGGATGTGAAGAATGCCATTCTGGAGGACATCCTGAGGTTGGGCAAAGAGGCAGGACTAAAGTCTTTTGAGCAGGTGATTGTTGCTGTTTGACCTGTTTATCTATTAAGTTTTGCATTTTTCATTCTGCTGCTTTGGTCTGGCAACAGCAACTTCTTCAAGTGCAAAAACACACTTTATTTCTCATCTTCAAATTAAACTGAACTATTTAGCAAAGATCTGTTTAAATTCACAAACTGAATAAATCACCAGTTACTTAGAAAATTAATAAGTTGTTATAAGGATAAGTTTGGTATTTTGCAACCTGGACCCTATTTTCACGTTGTTTGTGTCTACGTGACTATTTGCGACAACAATTTTTGAAAATGGGTACAGTAGTGAGCGAGCGTGCTGCAGTCAGCAGACACGAAACGGCTGCAACAGAATCCTAGTGAGCCACTGTGCCCCGTCAAATTTGGTGTTTTAATACCAGTCACACTAATACCCGAACAAACTGATCGAGGCAGTGGTAGACCAGCAACTCAGTATTTTGCGAGATAAACTGTTTTCATCAACAGACTTTGGTGGCTTTGATGAGAGCGATAAAATGACTGCTTCTGGTTAACAAAAATTATCTTACTCTTAAAAAAGGTTGATCTCTGTAGGGACCATTTCCATACTGTTGTCAGACACTTGCAATAACAATCTGAGCCTGTCAGTGGCAAAAACAAGCACTTTGGTGGACGTACTTTGATGAGGTGCACTAGCCCGCAAGAATTACATTGCAGCCCTATTTCACTCAGTACTGAACAAATAACAAATTTTTTCAACAAATTAGGATCCATGTTAAATAATACTGAAGATACACTTTAAGGTATTTTGATTTAATACCAAAGTCAATATATACCAATATACCAATTGACAAATGTAAATTATACAATAATCAAATGTCAGAATGAGCTGCTTTTCTAGTGATGGGCATTCATTATTCACTAATTTTGGACACTTTATATACTGACAGAAAATAATCGCTAAATTAACATATAATAAAAAAACAGCCGCAGCCCTACTTCAAATGTTATTCATTCTTCCTTGCTCTCTTCTTCTTTGCAGGTGAGAGATATTGCATTACATCCTGAGATGTTTTCTGTCCAGAACGGCCTGCTGACACCCACCCTGAAGGCCAAGAGGGCTGAGCTTCGGAACCGCTTCAGAGGGAAAATTGATGAACTCTATGCCGGAATTAAGATGTAAACTGCGATCGAGGAATACTGTAGGGAACGTGACAATCATTTGGAGCACACAGCCAAAACCAAATAGTTTATTGAGGGTTATTTGCCTCAATTTATCTACAAGTGACAATATTCACAATCTTGGGAATTGCTTTCAACCTGGATAATGAATTTCAGTTTGACGTACTGTATGTATTGCCCCCAATTCTGTAATTCTAGTAATTGTAGCACTAAATTTACCCTGCCATCTCTGGCTTATTAGTTCATAATATCCAGGAACATGTCATCGTGTTACCGGTATAATTTATCCAAGAGTAAGGGTTTAAAAACGAAGGGGAAATGAGACTTCTTATGCCTTAACTGTCATCAAATCTGACTATGTCATGGTCAGAAAGGTCCAGCCCCTGAAGACATTTCTGGGAGTTTTTTATTCTTGGTAAACACAGAAGATCCTATAAACATGCTTTTTCAACGCTGACAAAGTATTTATATCCCAGACTATTTAATATTTTGTTTCTATTTAAGTTGATATTTAATGTAACCATTACACCTGTAAATAGTGTATCTGCTGAAAAGTCTATTTGTATGCAGAGTGTCAAGCCTGATGCGCTGTAGTTATAAATATCTGCATTCCCATGTTTCTCAATGCTGTATGCTAAAGGACTGATAAACTGGTTTTGGTGCGCAATATAGATGATGGCCTATTGTGAATCTTGCTTGACAGACCATTTGTGCCATTTGGTTGTTTTTGTTTCTGCATGGAAAATATTAAATTTTACTATAATGTACATGCATTTCTTTTGTGTGATGCACAAGTCTTCGGGGGATATATTTGGCTCGTTAGTAACACTGTTCATTTTAAGAAGCTGGTTTTTCAAAAGTAATTCCACGTCCTTGACAGCATGTCTAATCAACATTTCCCTGATGGTCCATGAAACTAAGAGTCTTGTGTGTAACAGAGCAGCATTTCAGATGTTTCACAAAAAACATGTTGTGAATTCACGTTTTGACTGAATTATGGTTATTGGACACATCTAATCATGTCAAGGCCTCCTTGACAGTTTAAGCCATATTGTTTTTTTTAAGACTGATGTGAAAAGGGCAAAAGTGCAGTTTTGTGCTGGAGTTATATGTACAGTATCTTTATTTATCAACTGTACCAAATAAACTTTCCTCCAAAATTGTGGTATACAGTTTGTCTTTTCGAACGGGGAAACATTTTGATGGATTACTGAAAGGGCATAAATGATTTCTAAATATTTTTGTAGCTAGAAACCTATTTTTGTTTCATTCTAATTGTTAAAGTGCATTAATCCATATATTTTGGCAACACTATTTATGAAATAGTTTATAACACTATTGTAGTATATGCAACTATGCCATAGGTGTTTATTATTGTGCAGTATTTGTCAACAATTATAACTTTTATGAAAACTTAATACACAATATGTCAATACAACAGCCCCCACTGATGGGTGCCCACAGGAAGAGTTACAGTGGTTGACAAATACATTAATAAACACAACTACATTCTAGGGTGTTATACACCATTTCTTACAATTGTTTATAATGCTTTTAAATGCTAAATAGGAGGGAGGACTTGTGTTACCAGCATCTTTAAAGCTGTACAGCCAGGCAAGTTAAGATAAAGCTCACCCTCTAGTGGGAATCAAAATCTGCCATACATTCCAGCAGAAGCTGATCAGAGATATCTCCGCTGTTTTGTTCAAAGTCATCCAGGCTCTCTAAATACTCTTGGTCATCCTGTCCGTCTCCCCACACATCAGCAGATTCCTCTTCCTGTGGACACACCGTGCTCTGACGGGCCTGGTTTGGTGCCTGGCTGAGTTCAATGTTGCCAGCATCGTCCATTAAGTAAGCCTGGTCTTCCTCATCCTGTTAGAGAACAGAAGCCGTGATCATACGCTGCTGCATGTTGTGAAGAATACCATGTCTTTGAGCTTGAACAAAAGGTGCTAGTTAAAGTATATCAAACAAACCAGTTTCATGATGTAGCTGACACAGATCTCCTGTGGCAGTGGATAACCTGTAACAATAAAATGTTTCTCAGACAGGTTTTATTACCACAATGTATTACCCCACAGACAGATCATGTGGCCTTGAGTTGTTTTTTGTTAGAAAAGGACTGTATGGCTGCATTACATACTTGAGGACCGGAAGCTCTTGCATTCAGGATCGTGACACTTCTGGTACCACACTTCTTCTTTGAGATCCACAACAATCCTGCAGAGGAGGATGGGACAAGATCAGAAAGGCGGAGCACACTTAAAGAATGTCTACGAAACATGAAACATACGTACATGATGTTGTTGCTTTTATGAAACCTTTTCACATTTTCACACCAGCGGTATTTGGCAATGTCGTAGACAAGCAGCTGTTCAGCAGCAAAGTAGTTCCATCGTCTGATGCCTGTTGAAGCAGACATGACAGACATTACTGATTTACACTCTTACAATCAGTCCTTGCATTGTGCGCTCTGTCTGTCTGACAGTGGATGGTTTGAACACACGCACATTTCACAACTCACCAAATGTTCATAGAAATATACAGTGTGCTATCACAAGGTGCTGAGTGGTATAGAACTAACTAGACATGCACATGTTTGGAAAAGGACACATCTTATGCAAAAGCACATCCTGTATCAGCCCAAAACTTACTTCCATGTACGCCATCCTTTTTAACCACAGTTAATACAAAGTTGTCTACTTCTTGATGAGGGGACGACAGGCAGCCAGAAAGTGAGTCTGTAAGTGATGGATGGAAAAATGTTACATACATTAAATTATTACTATTTATATTGAAAAATATCAAGGTAAAACTTTGCTATGCTGGCTGATTAAATAACACAGTATTTATGTATGCATAATATGGAGAGATGCCTCTGTTGTCATTTCAGTGTTACCTGCATTTGAGGCTGACCCCTGCTGGTCAAGAAGCGTTGAGGTTTGGGATTCCTTTGTTTCTGGGATGTCCCACGTAAGAATCCTTTGACCTGTGAAACTAATGATATGCAGAAATAAGCTCCAATTGCTGTGGCTTGATAAAGGTAATAATTCCAGCAGACAGAAAACTGTGTTAAAATGTGTTCAATGTACCTCACATTACAGATTAAGGAAGCCAAGAATACACTTTCCTCCTCTGAAACTCCCCTTTCAGGTTTGGCAATAAACTTGTTGTTGTCTGCCACCGTGAATGCAGCATTCTTTCCAACTTTTGAGGACTTGTAAAGTCGGAAATTGCGGTTCTTGGTGTAAACACCTGTTTTTGAAAAATATAATCATTAGTAAATACTAGCAAGGTTTACAAAAAAGTATACATGAAAGTACTGTAAATATCAAGACTGGTATTTACCACAAGTAAGTGCATGTGTCTGATATAATGGTAAAAAAAGGAAAAAAAACTTTGGTTTCTCTTACCAAGATCAACAAAGAGACAGTCTTGGCCATCCTTGTTTTTCACCTTGAGGAATCCGAGGTGTCTCTCTTCCAGCTTGAGCCTCTTGGTCTGTGGACTCTCATCCGTCTCACTTGCCTTTGCCGGCTTCCCCTCAGAAACAGCATGCGTTCTGCAGTCAGTGCGTCATTGATAAAAATTACACACAGTGGTGATGGCAGAGAAATTTAAATATTTATTTTCACACGTCTGAAAAACAAACCGTGTTTCACTGTTTTCTGCCACTGAATTCACCCCAACATTCAGGACGCTACCATTTTTGGGTGTGCTCAGAACTGGTTGAAGAATTGCATGAATAAATCTACCTAATAAAAAAAGGCAGACAGAATATATGAATTGAAGTTATATATGAAGAAAAAAATCAATCTTTGTTGCCTCTATTCAACACAGAACATACCCACATGTATGTTATCTTTGAAAGCTGCATTCTGGAGATTGAAGATGAGATGTCGACTGAACTTCTCTTCAGTGCTGGAGTCGAGATTGAGGACATTGTTTGTGGAGCATCGAATCCCATAAACGTCCATTAGCTTGTCACAAACATACTGTCAACACACAGACAGATAAATATACAGTTTATCCTACATCTTTAAGAAAGTCTTTAAGAAAGTAACAAGACAAGGTACACATAACCTCCCATATGCGATAGATTCCAGTTTCCAGAAGCAAATCACTTTTTCAGTTTATCATTTTGATTTATTCAACTAATCATCCTTATCTCGTTGGAATCAACAGTGAACCTTACCTCCCCTCAGAAACACTTTCTTTCCTCCATTAGAGCAAAGGCATATTTACACACTTAAATAGAGGAAGAAAACTACGGTCCCAATGATTAAAATGTCACTAAAAAACTTAATTAAAACCCTACATTTAGAGAATATTCAATATGACTCTCTTAATTTAATTTATTTTTCTGCCCCTAGTTGCAACAGGACATTGCAGCTTGAAATTAGAAGACTATGAGTGAAATATATACAGGATAGGAGGGATTTTCCCCTTTGTATTTATTTTTATGCCATATTTTTGGTTTAATAATTAAACTGATCAACTTCTGAATCATCAGTTATCTGTATGTGAAGCAAGCTGTTTGATAAAAATAAGTTTGAACAGAATGCAGGAACATACATCGTCAGTGAAGGTATGAAAAGTACCGTACCTGAATAAGTGAAGACACCATAGTTTTCCCGTCAGCTACTTTGTTTGAGGGTTTGTGGAACTCCAAGTCAAAGTAAAGCTTACAAACAGCGCCCTCTGGTATCACCTCATAGCAGTGCATCAAGGACTGTGTGTAAGTCCTGAAAAATAAATAACCATCTACGCACAAACGAAGATGCACCTCATTTTGCAACATAGAATTGATATTTACCTGTAGTAATGCCACAGCTCACTGTAACTGGTAACCAGGTAGATCCTCTGACCCAGGGGGGTCTTTTCTTTCTCAAGTGCAAAAACATGTACAGCCTAGGGAATGCAAGGCACAATCGCCAGCATGTTATGCTTCACACACACAGAATGTAAAGTCTAAGGTAAAGACCATAGACTGTATATAAAAAAGTAAAGACTGATGACATAGTCAAGCACCAAGTCTTGTGTTACCTCTTTGCAGCTCTGAGCGAAGCTGATCGCCATAATTTGACGAGGGAAGAGCTTCCAGATGGAGGAAGGTTGACACGGCCACAGTCGAGGTTTGTAGGGTGAGGCCAGAGGATTCAACTGGAACGACTGAGCAAGCTGCTCAACCTTTTTCACTCGGTCTCCCCACTTCCTCATCTTCAAGACCTTATGAACCACTTATACGTGACCTTTTATTCCACCCACAGGGCAACTTGTTCATCATTTGAACACCTCCAACCAAGGTTAGAGATCAGCTACAGTGCAGCACCCTGGAGCTGGTAAAAATTCAGTGAGTGGATGTTTGAACTTTGCTCCTCTTGTCATCCATTGAACAACTCTGTAACATTTTCAACAAAAACAGAACATTATAACCTCCATGAAGATATTTATTGCAGAACTGTTGTATTAGCCTGCGTTAGTTTTAGCTAGGTAGCTAATAAACTGGCAACTGAGTGTATGTTCAGTATATAAAATATGATGTAAAATGTGATTATAAAATATAATAGATTATTATATACATATTTGTACACATCACTATAGTGTATAAAATGCTCTCATATAACTTTGACCCACAACAACATTAAAATGCTGTTGTGGGTCAGAGGCTGCACAATTAATCGAAATATTATCGAATCCTAGTATGGCAAAGTTCAATATCCAAATCGCAGAAGCTGCAATTTTTTTGATGGAGGTAATGTAGTACTGCAGTGCTGCAGAGATGCCCAGGCATATCTTGTTCTCCAGATGTAAGAAAACATGTTTGTTTGGTTCAGACAAATGTCACATCATCATGACTTTAAGTTTTTTTCAGTGAAAATGAATGTGTCATGCAAAAATGATCATTCTCACTAATAATGAATCTCATGGCATACTGTAAATATGTCACGATTTATCGCAATTTGATTTTTTATTTTATTTTTTTACAATATCAGTGCAGCCCAAATAGTAATAATACAATAATATAACAAAGGACTCTGAACAATGCTAAACTGACAATATTTGTATAAATTTATGTATATGAATATACATATCAAGTAACTGGTAAATTAATGTAAAATAAAGTTAAATAAAGTTAGAGTAAAAGTAAAATGTTACTCTGCAACAGTTAACGTTAATGCAGTGAGGCAGAGATAGCAGCATCACATTTTACTTTTAAAGTAACTTTCCTTAAAAAGTACTTGAGTAATTTAATGTGCTTATTTGCTTTCTATTATATTGCCTTTCCAAGTAAATAATATGAATACGTTTTTCACCCGTGCAGACTAACGTTAGCTATAAACCCACGGTGAAGTGTCAGAGATCATTTAGGCAGTGAGCTAACATAACATTAACGTTAGCTAATTTAGGGGAACATGGCCATAACTCACCGTTAGTTAAGGATTAATGGTACAACAGTCCAGCCTGTTATCTTGCAGTTGTGTTAATAGTCCATTTAGTCACCTGTCAGTCTGTGGAAACTGGTAACGTTAAGAGAAACATAAACACAAACTTCAGCCACAGGGTCGTGTTTTCTTTTTGGCGCTTCTGGAACCGGAAATAGTGCTGTTTCCGGTTCAAAACGGAGCCCAGACAACACTGCAGACAGCACTGCTTTGGGTTTTACTGCCGCAGTTTTTTCAACAAAGAAACTTATTCCAGCGATTCCAACCTGTACTGTTCATTAGATACAAATGTAGCCTAATGATTACAGAAGCTTGAAGCGATGATTATAGTAGCCTGCTGCACCATAGTAAGTTCTACCTTAAGTTATGGTGCAAAGTCCACAGTAAACACGCTGAAACGTTTAGTTTGAGACTTAAACTGTGTTAAACTGTGAGACTTAAACACCACCGAGACACATGGTGCATCTTTTTTTTCGCCATTTTTTTCAAACTTTATTTGAAATTGCAATGCTTACAAAGGCATAAAACATTTGTAACATAAAAGTACAACAATTACAATGTCTGATCGCTAGGGGGGTGGGGGTAAGGGATTATTTAAAAACTTTAAACATAATACAAGCTGATAAAGTTTTAATTGCTTTTTGCTTTAGAGATCCCTGAATTGATGAGATGTAATGTTTGAACTCATTTGAAAAGGCGACAAAGCAAGGTTTCTTATCAGTGAATTTACATTTGTGAATATGAAATTTGGCCATAATAATAAGGAGATTAATCAAGTACACACAAGTTTTTCTTTGTGCATTATCTTCTGGGAAACCAAACAATACGTTCTTCCAAAACAAAGCAAAACTTTCAGAGATATTTTCTGAAATAAAGTCACAGAATCTTTTACAGAAATTTTTCACAATAGGACAATGCCAAAACAAAGGTGCAACAGTTTCTGGACAGCCACCACAGAAACTACAATATATATCAATATCTGTCCTAAATCTGTATTCAATTCAATTTTCAATTTTCAAGTTTATTTATATAGCGCCAAATCACAACAACAGTTATCTCACAGCGCTTTTCATACAGTGCAGGTCTAGACCGTACTCTGAAGTACTTAATATAGTTTTTAGCTGGACAGAATTTATATATTAAATATTATTGTATTAAATTTATTTTATTTTGTTGGTAATTAAGTATTGATTAGGTAGAAGCCATGGCTTCTTTCATATTATATCATCTATAAATTGTTTCCATTTTACCTATGGAAGTGTTGGATGGAAATGACAGGGGCAGTTGTTGTGTAGTGACCCTTGTTTGAGATTTGAATAGCATACAGACTCCAGAGGGTATTGCACCAAAAACTTTTGCATAGTCCCCACGTGTAACAGATATATTATGTTCTGAAAGAAATTCTTCATAAGTTAAAAGAAGACCATTCCGGTTAAATAACTGATCTACCAGCACAATGTTGTTGTTAAACCAATATTCCATGAAGAGAGATTTGTGTTTATATAAAATGTCCTTGTTATTCCATATAAGATATTTGTGAGGTGAGAAGTTGTGCTTGTACATGAGAGACCATGATAAGAAAGCCTGACGATGAAAGGTAGGCATTTTAACAGGTACCTTATCAATATCATAGTTACAAACAAGAAACAACCTCATGCCACCCAGCTTTGACTATACATGAAGAGGTATAACATTCCAAATGGAGGTAGGATTTCTATATAATTGTTTCAGCCAATTTATTTTAAAGGTATTATTTAAGGTGTAAAAATCCAGAAATTTAAGCCCACCGTTTTCATAGGAGTTCATGAGAACTGTTTTCTTCAAGTAATGTGTTTTATTCTTCCATATAACATTTAATAGCATTTGGTCAATGTCTTTTATTAGCTTGTCGCTAAGATGCAGAGCCAAAGCAGCATATAATAATCGTGAGAGTCCCTCTGTTTTAGTGATTAATACTCTACCTCTTAACAAGAGATCTCTTAAAAGCCACAATTTAAGGATAATCTTCTCTGTTGGTCCTTAGATATAAATATACCTAAATAAAGATTTTCACTTTTTATTGGAATATTACGCTTGTTTCAAGGCACTCTTTTAAAGCCATAAATTAACACTTATGAACATTCAAATACAAACCAGAAGCCTTAGAAAACATGTTGATTACATCAATTGCACCAGAAATTTGGTCAATACTGATCAACAGTGAAATAAAGTGACTATTCTTAAATAAGAATGGTTTGTTACTGTCATATTCAGAATTCCTTCAGAAATTCAAGATTCCAATCACACCCAAAGAATATGCCATTGTCTTTGATGCTATTCCTGCAGGTCCTCTTCAATTTTTTAGAAATGTTTTTTTCACAGACAAAACCATTGTTTCTAATACTTTTTTAATTGAAGGAATTAATATTCATGCAGTATCAAACATATAAGAAATGTTTTGGATTATACCACACTGTCTGCAGCAAAGTTCTTTTGGTCCGTCTATTGTGAGTGATTTACAGTGGGAAAAGGCCTGTATTATTCTTAACAAATATTGTATTAATAATAAGGTAAAAGAAGTGAACTTTAAGATTTTGCATCATATTTACCCCACCAAAGAAGTGTTGCAAAGATTTAAAGTTAACATTGATTATAACTGTGATTTTTGCAATTTAGAAAGAGAAACTATAATTCATCTTTTTTACAACTGTGAACATACCAATATATTTTGGAAAGATTTGGAACATTTTATTAACAGAAAAACGGGTAAGTGTATTCTAATTAATGTATTTGATGTCATGTTATATTTTGTACTACATGATCCAGACAATATTAACTATATTGTGCAACTCCTCATCATACTTGAAAATTCCATATCCACAAGTCAAAATGGACTGGATACAAACCCTGCTTCAATCGATTTACAGTTGAACTGAAACACTACTGCACCTCTTAAAAACTAAGAAAGCAATAAAAAGTGTTAATATTATAGAAGAACTGAACTTAATTTGAGCTTCTGGCAATGTAAAATGTAACTGAAGGTCTGTATATTTTGCATTTCTGTCATTACTGATCTGTTATTCTGTTATTGGACCAATAAAGACTTAAAACAAAAAAACAAAATAAACAAAACAAAAAATGTAAACGTGTAAACGTCACGAAACGAAAATGACGTTTACACATCCATGGCCAATCAGTAAACAGCACTATTCTTAACAGAGTTTATTACGGTTTTGTCATCTGTCTCTCTGTCTTTCAACGTTTTGCAATACTGAAGAGGCTAACGGCTAAAAATAGCAACAAACACCAACAAAAAGGTACGTATACAAGGACAAATAATTATGATTAGGTGATAACTATGAAACCTTAATGTACAGCTAGTCTCACAGTGACATCGAGTGGTAAAACCGTTAACTACAACATAGACGTAATTTAACGGTGCCCGTAACGAACGGTTAAGTAGGCTATAACTGGCAGATGAAACATTATAAATTTTTATACGCGTAGGAGCCATTATCCCCCTCATCCCCCTCATCAAAATGTATGCAACCCCCCCCCAAAAAAAAAAAAAAAAAATCAAAGGAGATGCTGAAAAGTTGAGGGAGAAAAAATACGAGTTTGCTGGATGGAGGTTCAGCTGTGTCTCAATACCACAGACTTTTCTTCTGTGTCCACACTGCCACTGGGAAAATATTGATTGGCTCATTTAACAACTACATTTTCTCCTTTAATAAACAAATACATTATATAAGACGCCGGATTCTTGTAATGTCAATGCCAGGTGGTGGAACAGAACCCTGAGGGCTAAGAATTAACTGGTGGCAAGTCCTGTAGGGAACAGCGAAGAAAACAAAAACATAAAACAGTAAATAGTCAAGCAAATTCAATTTATCAACAGTAGAAAATGGATTTTCAACATTTTTTAAGGTTCTGTATTATGTTTACATTAAGAAAAATATGTGTGCATTCCTTCCATACTGAATGCAATAGCTTTTATGACTAGTTAATGAAGTATTATTTTAATATGAACTGATTATCATGTTTCTAACAATCAAAAAAGACACTCACAGTTAGCTTAATGTCTCATAAAGGTTTCCACTCAATTTGACCCAGCCAATGGGTTTTTAATTTCTATTTATGTTACAATTTAATTGAGCCAGTGTGGACAGCTGTTCTCCTACATTATAGTAGTTTTCTGACAGCTAAAATAAATTGCTAAGCACTGCTGTAAATGTAAAAAATGTGAAATGAATTGCCTGAAAAAATCTTAATACCCATATGCATTGTACTGCACTTCGGAAAACCTGGAAGGTTATATGTAAAACTGGCACAATTGGAAGCTGAGCTAGATTACCTAAAGAAGCTGAGAGCTAAAATACATTGCTAGAAAAAAGCATTTGTGAGTAATAAAGAAGGCCTACGTGCAGAAGTGGTTGCTACTTTGGAGGTTCTGGTAAAAAAGGGTCCTGTTATGCAAGAACATATTTTGCATTAGGGCATTTTTGACAAGTACATCACGGGACTGTTTGTTCAAATTACTGGTAGCAAAGCATCGCGGGATGTGACGGTGTGAGTATTTTTAAAGCAATATTGTGTAATATACAAATTGTAACAAGAAAGCAGAAGTTGGCCTGTGTAACTTATGTGCACAGAGATGGCCTCAGTAGGGCCTTCTTGAAAGTTGGGAAACCACTCTGGGAATGGAACTTTGAAATGTTTAATGTAATCACCTTATCGCAATGACTGTTATATTAAACATATGTGTACTTAAAGGAATATCTATGTGAAGAGAACCAACAAAAGGGTGTATGTCTAACCTCTGTTTTACCCGGGGTGGTGATGGTGCAATGGATTAGACACATGCCTTTGGTGTGAGAAATCCAGGTTCAATTTCCCACTGTGACCCATCTACCAATGTGTCCCTGAGCAAGATCCTTAAATCCTAGTCACTCCAGAGGTGTGCAATCTCTGACATGTATAGCAATTGTAAGCTTTGGATAAAAGCATCATGTAAATGTTATTTCACCTTTAAAAACACCATGAACTGTCAAGGGTTTAGATAGAGAAGGTTTGAAAGGGGAAGTGCTCTCGGGGAGATCTTAGATTAGTAACATGTTTTTCTGAGCTTTAGTGGTGCAGAGAGAACCGGGAACTAGAATGTGAAATGACGGTTTAGATGTAGCCTGGAAGTCAACGTGGCATTGAGCAGAAGGAGTATAAAATGGAGACGGAGAGATTGTCAGAGTAGAGGTTATTCCTGTATCTGCAGAGCAGGGACAATTTCTCTGCCAGCACCTTGGTTCGTCTCTTTAAAGATCTAAACAAATTAAGACAATCATTAAGACTTCTAATCAGTTAATTGATTACCTAAATTCTGAAATATTGGAATTTAAATTGTGTGATTATCAACTTTGTGTAGTCTAGGATCCTTCACCGGGGTAATCATCCGAACAAGGTCCTAAACCAAGAAAGGGAAACAAATTCTTAAATTTGATTACCGTTTAATAATTTCTTCTTTATTCTGATTTTTGTAATTTACTATTCATATTTTCTAATCATTGTTTGAGCATTCATATATTCATTTATCATTTTTACATGCACAATAAAAATCATTGTATTAAGATGACAGTTTACTTATTCCTGTCTTATGTGTTTTGGATTATTAATTTGGGAACACGGCCATACAAAAAGGATTGACACATTCACACTAGTCTACTGGTCTGGAACATTTAGGCTTGTCTGGGTTATAAAATATCTTGAACAAACCAGCAAGAGCTTCAGTAGCACATTGCTTTAGCAGAACACGTACCTCAACACTCCCGGAGGCTCCCGGAGTTATTTCCTTCAGCAGGAAAAGAAAAGGAGTTGCTTAGTCAGATAAGGATTTCCACATCCCCAAAGCCCATGTTCTGCTGATTATGATCACACCCCTGCAGTTTGACATACATGGACTTGGTTTTTTGAGTTGCTCCAAGAAATTAAATTATCATTGTTTCAGGTATGAGATTTCCAGCATTTTCTTTTCATGATTTGCTTTTAGATAGAAAATATGTGCTTCGATCTCCCATGTTTCAAGGAAGAAGAGTGGATAAGGGTGGATTAAGGGCTTGTCTAAACAAAGTATCTGTGCAACGAGACAGACCATCCTACTTCTGGACTGGGTACAGCGTCATGGAACTTTTCATTCAAGTTTGGTCCTGCAGTACTTTTCTTTGATTTCTGTTTTAGCGGTCTGTACAGAAAGAAGACAAGAAGAATGTGGGACAGAAGAAAACTTCATCTTGCGGCAGTCATTTTCACAGCTCTCTACTACAAAGTATGTATTATTTTTCTTACAAAGCCTTTCAAAACTTGTTGTAATATTATGCAAAACATATATATACATATATATGAGAATTCTCTTCTCTTGAAACTATATTTTGAATTCCATACTCAATTAAAGGGGACTGCAGAGAGCACAGCACCGCTGGAACTGGACATGGCCCCAGATGCTGTAGACGACATGTACAGTGGATGCCGTAACGAGGCATTGAAAAAGTTTGTCCATTCAGATCTGTTACAACAAGAGACATTCCAGAATGCATGGGATACAAATAAGTGTCCAGTACCTGAAAAAAATTACGAACATACTGCTGCACTTTTGGCATATGCTAATGCAGATGAAAAATTCAGAGAGACCTTGGGCCATGCAGTGAAGACATCGGCTGTGAATGTTAGCTTCTACGAAGAAAACTTCCATTTCAAGTATCTTCATTTCCTGCTTATGGATTCCATGACACTGCTGGAGCCAAATCAGTGCAAGACTCTGTACGTTTTCTCAGAGCAACAATACAAAGCAGAAAAGGGCTCAAATGTGAGATTTGGAAGGTTCTTTCTAGGTCATTTAAGCTTTACGGAGCTAAAGAAATCAGAAGATTTGGAGGGAAATGTCATCCTTACCATCACTTCTTGCTTCCTTGTCAACCTGGGAGACATTTGCAGTGATAACAAGGGTATGGTACTCATATCTCCAGCTGAAGTCTTCACGGTGGAGGAAATAAAGGAAATTGATGGGGATGAGGAATACACTGAGATTGTTGTGAAACACTCAGAATTGCAGAGCTTGCACAACTGTTACATCTTTTCAAGGTAAGACTCACATTTTATCGATAATAATGACATACTTTGCTCAATCCCATAATTATTAACCAACAGTGGTTTGGTTATCTATATCTTAACTGTGTGTGTGTGACTTTTCTGTGTTAGAGAATTGATGAAGAATTGTTTGGCTTCAAGTATTTAAAGTATATACAAAGACCTAATAATTTTACCAGACCCAAAATAAATTTAAACTGCTCTTCTCCCAAATGAGAGACTTTTTTTTGTAGAGTAAGATCCTTTTTGTTTAACCAGAAACAGGTCACTAAAATAATGGTAATTTTACCACTCTGGTCTACCTCTGCCTCAATGGCTGAGTTTATTTAATTGGGTGACTTTAGTTGTTTTAAACCATTTAAAACAACTAAAGTCACTCAATAACACAAACAAACAAAAACACCAAAGTCACAATAACACAAACAAAATAACTGACTTAGGCTGAGGTAGACCAGCAACTCCAGTGTTCTGCAAAATTACTGTTGTTATCAATAGAGCCTTGACAAGAACAACTGTTTCTGGTGTAAAACTCAAAAGGATCCTACTCTTTAAAAAAAGGTCTGTCTCTCGCTTGAAATACTGCAAATACTGGACCAATTTCAAAAATGTTTCCCAATTAGTCACATAGACACAAACACATGGGAATTTAAGGTCCAGGTTAAATTCCCATGTGTACCAAAGTTACATGATAAGTTCCACACAATGATCAATGATAGTTTTAGAGCCTCTGACAACATGATTTCAGATCTTTAGTTTTTCTCTAAAACCTTAAATATTAATGAATAAATAAGCAACAATTAACTATACCAGAAAAAGCCTGTATTGTAATGCACCAACTCAATAATCACTTACGGTTTCCTTGATAGAGATACTTTTATTACTGTTATAGAAAATGTATTCCAACACAAATTCCGACTGCAATTTCCTGTCAACAAGAACCTTTCAACTCAATAGCTCTAATAATGTTTCATATTCTGTTTTTTCATTGGTTGGTGTCTTTGACTGCATTATTGTTGATTGATGCTCAGTTGTAGTGTCTCTTTCAGGAGAACTAAATAAAAACAGCCAAATTATTTTTTAACACTACAGGATTTCTCCACTTTTGAAATATGGACATTATGCCGTTGTATGTGGGTGTGGTTTGTTCAGATTTGATTTTGACAGTGCAGACAACATTATGGCAAACTACTTTCATCAGAGTTTGGTTCAAATATAGCTAATTGGTGATTAGAGGCAGGAAATGTTATCAGGACCACCTTGTATTGTAATAAGAAGGTGATTGAGAAAATAGATTTTCAGGGCCTAAAATATATTTTGATATACAATACTGTATATTCCAAGAGATTCATCTTCCTCTTTTTGTTTCCATCTCTCTAGGTCCCCAGCTGATGTCTCCACCCAGTGGCTTGTCTTGGTGGTTGTGCTTTATCTCTTTTTTTTCTTTAACTGTTGAGCAAGAACATTTAACATCTCAATCTAACCTGGGAGTTATTACGACACAAAAAATGCTGTGTTTATACTGTTGAGCTATGAACATTCAGTTTTGCTGTGATGCCTGCCAACTTTTGCAGTCAGCTGCAAAAATACAGTCGTGTCACAGTCTACCACATTTTGTGAGTTATAGACTGAAATCTTCTTTTCTTTACACATACCAGCAAAAATATAGTAATCACTAATCAGTATATCTCAGATTAGACTATTTCTTTTGTTTAAAATTTTTGTGTACCATTGTATGCCTTTAATAGAGAGTGCAAAGCAGCAAGACAAGAGGAAATGCATGTAGAGAAACGGATGTGAGCTGAGTAGAGGAAGTATGTGAAGTTCATAGTTGGCACTTTAACCCCAAAGCCACCAGGGAACAACAAAATAAGGCATTTTCAGCTTTTAGATGTATGAGCTTTAGAAATAGATTTTAAAAATAATAAAGTGGTTGAACTGTACCTTGTTTTGTTTCATACTTTTTATGTACTTTATGTACATTCAAAGACTGACCTTTAAGCATCTTTTCATGTGAAAACTACAATGACTAGTTTGCAAACAGTTACTGTAAGTTATCAAATGCTGGCTGGATCCCACCTACTACTTTGAACCAATTGTTCAAGTTTGATTCACATTTTTTTAGGTAGGCAATTTTTGTTTTTTAAGTTGAACCAGCTTAGATTTACAGTGTAGTCACCTGGGGTTTGTTTGCAGTTTGTAGAGTTGATACCTGTGGACCTCACAAACAAAAGATTGTGTTGAGATGTTGCTCAGTCACAGCATCCAACATTTGTTGGTAAAATGCTGTACTTACAGTGTATAACTGAAACCACAATATCTTGATTTAATCCTTCTCTTTTCATCCATGTCAAATAAATAAGATGCAAAATGTAAAAACAAAAAAACAGCTTTTGAGTAATTTAGAGAGATACAATTTACTTCTCATCAGACTAATACTGATACAGTGTTTACTGTTGTGTACCATCATTGCAGAACAACACAACACTATTATTACACATAATTGAAATAAAATATAACAAAGACACAGATGCAATATTAAATATGTATATCATAATACACAATAAAACACATCATCACCATAAAATATATACATAATATATACATAATTTGTGCCTCTGTGTTTGAGGGTGCACAAAATTATTATAAGACACACAATGTACATACACTTACTATATACAAAAGTCCCAAAAAGTCTCAACATTTTAAAATGGCACATGCTTTCTCCAACTGACGAAAAGTACAGCAGCAAGCACTTGTGAATGTACATTCTTTCATAAAATGCAAGTAACATCCAAGCCATCATTTAGTATCAGTGTCACTAGATTTACGTGCATCATTGCTGAGAGAGCAGCATTAATACTGTTAAAATCCACTTAGTAATGGTCTGATGACACTAAATATATTCTACCTTACATACACTACTATGAAATATAATAGCGTACTGAGTCTAACATTAAACAAACGGAATTAAAAATGTCAAAATCAGCTTTAAGTATATTGTTTAGGATGCTGACAAAGTATCTTTGCATTACTTAAAAAAAGTAAAGAGATGTATGACAGCTGAATGACTTTGAGTTATGTGAGATATTTTACCAACAAAAGAGAAACAACACTCATATAGCAGAAACAAAGTTAAAATATCTGGATATAATAATCATCAATCTATCAACTATGTTTCATAACAGAAGCTTAGTAAAATTAATCAAACCAAATAAAGTACAGTAAATAAACATGTAAGGAAATATAATGTATTTAGGGACCATCTACTTACACAAACAAGTCAACCTAGATACATTTTAGAAAATTTTAAAAAGTATCTAATGAACAGCTGCATTTTATGATTAAAACAAACTACCCTCGAAAATAAACTTCTAATCAATGAAAGGCAATGGTGTCAAAAGAATTAGATATTTTGTTATATCTAATGTAACAGGATGATATGCAAGTTTTCAATCACTTGTCAAAACTGATTAAGATTCCATTTTATCAATTTTGATATGTCATTTGAAAAAAATACCCCACCATGGCTGAGATTACTTACTCTGCTACAGAGACAGGCGTTTTCAAAATCTGACACTGTGGGTCTTTCACTTTAAAAAAAATTCATGCAGTATATTTGCCTCCTGTGCAACTATCCTACTCCCCTCTAAAAGTTTAAAAACCTCTTGTGCAGTATTATACTCAACACTATGCTCAGATTTATAAATGTTCACCACACCTATCAGAGTTAATTAATATTTATACGTTCAACAAGTAAACAAAAATCAAACCAATCAGCATTTGTCAGCTCAAAAGAATGTATCGTGCAAACCTAGTGAGCATTCAGCTAGAGACAACTAACTGTCTTTATTAGTGGGCTCAGAGCTGAGTCTTGACCTGTGTCCTCGGGAACAAGTGCTCTTGTCTTTGCTGAGGATGCTGGTGCCGACCCGAGAGAGGGTGCACATGCTGCTCTGGTAACCCGGTCGAAGTCTTGTGTTTTGGAGCTCCAGCTCATCGTAGCTTGAGACCCGGACAAAGGGACACCAGCGGAAAACCCGCTTGAAGCCGGCCCGGAACCTGCAGCCATATCAACCGCTGACATGTAATCATGCTGCTGTGTAATGTACAGGCTTACATGTGTGTTTTGTTGGGGACACATATTTGTACTCACCTGCTGTTGAGGCAGCAGTAGATGATGGGGTTGTACATGGTGGAGCTCATTGCCAGCCACAGCACTGACAGATAAACCTGCTGGATGTACTTCCACTTGATCAGATGCTTGTTGAGACCCGTCGCAATGAAGTAGACATGATAAGGCAGCCAGCAGAGGGCAAAGGTCACCACTACGATGATCATCATCTTCACAACCTGTAACACAAAGGAGAGATATATTAGAATTATTGGCAGGACATCACCCCAACTAGACAGCTAACCTCAGCAACCAAACTGCAGGAGTGCTGCAGTCAAGCACAGGCATGTTTTAGAGAATAATGAAGAGCAACAATGATCAAAATAAAGAATGCAGTCGGAGCTCACGACATGAAAACATAGCATCCGGAACATAACTGTAAGTATCCCATAAAACAAGACAAGGAGAAATCAATGTAAACTCTCTCTCTCCCCCATTTGATGTAATGAAGGTCTCCCCTACGGAGCACCCGTGATAACTCAATGCTGACTCATTTCACTGATTATAAGAGCTGAAATGTCAGGCTACTGGAAACTTCTCATTGTAATTTTTTGGAGCCTTAATTGTGTTTGTTGTAAAAAAAAATAAATAATTCAAATAATAAATAAATACATTTAAAAAACATAGCTAGCTAACCTGGCTTGCTAGTTATGCATGACAGCAAATCACTTCCATGTGATAACAGAAGCCACACCATAGCACCTCCTCCATTTAAGTTACATAGATTGAATTTGGGGTTTTGTTTGTTGTTTGTTTCTGCCACTTTGGAGCAGTGGAATAAACTGTGAGTACATCAGACATATCATATTATGAAGTTTTAACGGCAAACATGGTAATGCTTTCTAACACATATACAGCTTTATAATTTGATATGTCAGATGCTTATTTTCACATCCAGCAGACACAGAGAAACATTAGCATTCATTTGGAGTAAGGTTTGTGACCTGATGAATGTCCAATTATCACTTTCTAGTTCTGTTTCTGGACTTTACCAACTTCTTACAGAACGTCTGAGAACAAAACGTCTTGAGCCACTAAATGCTTCACTATGTTTAGCAGCTAGTTGATAAGTGTGTCTGGTGGCTGGTAGCATACAGTGAGTTAATTAGGCCGCTACTGCAGCTGAAGATGTTGAAAAAGGTTGATGAGAGTGGTGAGACTGTGACTACATTTAACAAATGATATTTTTGCGTTTCCAGGTCATTTTAGTAGAGACCTCTGTTCACAGTTGAACGCCTGAATAAGATGAAAACAGCTCTTCGTCTTTGCCCTGTTTTCAGTTGGCAAAACCCAAAACAGCATCACAGCAAACATCTGGTAAGGAGAGCCCTACTTTCTGCCCTCTTTGGAGGACTAATTCACCCCTTAGCCATAAAAGACCCATCCCACCCTGGACATCATCTGTTCAACCTGCTGCCCTCTGTTAGATGCTTCAGGTCAATCAAATCACAAACAAACAGACTTAAGAGAGCTTAAGTCTGAGAGCTTAACACTGCCAGTGGAATACTGCCAACACTGCTGATGCTAACTATTTGGGAACTGGGTGACTATCAGAATTCAGCACTATAATACTTGCAATTGCATTTGTAGGTTTTGTACTGCCTGTATATATGTCAGCAAATGCGCAAAATCCTGGAGAGCAATATCTCAGCTGCTAACAATAAGTTATTGTACTGGCAGCTCTTTATATGCACATTGCCCCTGAAGTAGCATCTATGCCGTTTGTCTGTTTTCCTTCATTCTGATCACAATGAATGTCTGCCATACGAAGAGAGGGAAAGGTCAGTAATGACGCACCAGACCCAGCAGGTTCCAGGTAGGATGGATGAGAGCGGCACAGACCTCATCAGTGTGTCGCCGCACAATACAGAGCTACGGGGGGTTAAAAGGTGCAGGCGGCTATTATAACATCAGCAGAAGCTCGTCAGGTTGACGGAGATGATAGTGACTTCCTCTTATCCAGCCCAGATAGCATCTTATAAGCATTGACCTTTAAATCAAGCCTGACATTGTCTTGTAGCTTTGTTTCCTGACATTTATGAATCTCTTTTATCTCTCACAGCTCAATTTTGCCAGCAATCTGAGCCTCTGATGATTTTTTTTCTATAAAGCCCTCTAAAAGATTGCAAATGGCAAATCTGCACCTGTTACATGTGGACCGAATATCTGTATGTGTTTGTGATAGCAAAATAATATTCCCAATGTAAGTCTAGGGAGGAAATCTATTTCCAACTCAAGGTTTTGTTATGTAGTTTACATTGTTTCTTACTTCATTACACTCAAAAAACAGGCTAAATTTGAGTTCAGATGAAACATGACGAGTGTTATTTGGCCATTGTCAAATGAAGTTGCTGCTACACAGTTTGGGGGATTATTTATGTAATTAATTTTTTCAAAACATCCTTTTTCACTGATTACATCAGCAGCCTAACGCTGTCTAGCACTGTCTGTTATAGAGACATAAACTGAGATGTTAACCTGTAGTATTTTGTGTTTTTTATCAATTGTATTATTTAGCATTAATCCCGAGGCTGTCGTGATAGTTGCTCGTCATGACAGCTGCAATGACCTTAATCCCTGTTCAACCCAACCCTCACAGTAGCTGCTGCAAAGCACACTGTGCAGTCCGGCTGATGACGTCTAACAACAGTGGAAAAAGTGCCTCTGGACGCTTTTCTCTTCTTCTAGGCTGCCATTGCAATTGAACAGCAAGTTATGTTTAGTCAGCCTGTGAAATGTGTTTTGCTTCCTCCCCACCCAGCAGAGGTCTTTCTAAACATGTGGATCATTATTGCTATTGTGGATTAGTGCCTCTGAGCCCGGGAGATTATAACACAATAAAAACAGAATATTTATTATTTAAGTTCAGAGTTAAGATTATGTTAATATTCTTTCTTTGTACAAGGACAACAAAGCTAAAAAATAGATAGCAAATAAACTATTATGAATTATGCATTAAATGAATGTGGTGTTTACCTTCCTTTTAGCCCTGAGCTGTCCATGATAGGTATCAGATGAGTCTCCTGGGATCTCCCCTCCCCAAAGAGTCACCCCCACAATGGTGTAAGTGATGCCCATCACCGCTAAGGGCAGCACATAGACTAGAACTGTCACTATGATATGATACCTGCAAAAGTGGAAAAACACATCACCAGTATATTTGTATAAGCAGGATGAAGAGTGGGTGAACAATGAAATGTCTGTTAATGATAACCCCAATCATGCATACAGAAATTAACATACAAGAATCAAGATTACAGCTTAGCTAGAGAAAGGGGTTTGTCTGTCAGTGTTCTCACATGAAGGGGTCGTCGGCCATGCGGGGCCAGGCCACATAGCATAGGGTCCTGCGGGGCAGAGATCGGGTGGTGGAGAAGTAGCAGAGAGGGAAGGCCAGAACCACAGCCAGGCTCCAGATACAGACGATGACTCCCATAGTGGCCTTCGCCGACAGACGATGCTTCAGAGGGTAGATGATGGCCATGTACCTGCAGGTCAGAGGTCACTACATAAGCCTAGAAAAATATGCTAATAAATGCAGACATCACAAATAATGACAGTTTCCATATGTTGCCCTAATATATAAACCTGAGGTTTTATAGGCATGGTCATTATTACAGCTGGCATCTCACAAAAGAGGTTACTGTGACTCACCTGCTGTGTTGCACAGATGATTATCTGTCTAAAGACAAGTTCAAGGCTGTTTAATAAAATGGGCCAAAGGTTCGCAAAAATGTCACTCCACCATTTGAAATCACAGCACTAAGACTTAAGTCATTAGTGATGATACTCCCACTAAGTAAAAACTTAATGTATAGAAACTTTCTTTTTATATGGAATAATAGGGTCATCATATAGGCTACTGTGTAATTGATCTTCAATTTAGAAGAGGCCACAAATCTTTTAATTTTCATTCAGAGCACTACAATAATCTTCTAATATTCTATAAATTCTATAATCTTCTAAACTGAAAACAATTCTGAGTTTATTAATTAAGATTATTGTAAAAATGTAATATATCTCAAGTTGTAAAATAATCTCGAGGCATGACAGACACTAGCCTATATGGAAACAGAAAAATATCTTCCACCATTCAGTCACTACCTGTCGATGGCTATCGCGGTCATGGAGTAGATGCTGGCGAACACAGCGGTGACAGGGAAGAAGTTGTGAAACCGGCAGTACACTTCTCCAAAGTACCACTCTCCGTGAGCCGCGTAGATGAAGTTGATGAGTGTGTTGAACGCAGCCATCGAAACATCGGAGAAAGCTAAGTTCAGCAGGAAATAGTTAGTGACAGTCCTCATCCGCTTGTGCGCCAGAATAATCCAAATCACAATCAAGTTTCCGAAAACCGCCACTGACAGCACAGTGCTGTAAGCCACCGACCACAGCGCGATGCGCCACGCCGGCTGCACAAACTGGTTGGTCAGATTTCTGGTTGTGTTGGATGCGTCCCGTTCAGAGGCCATTCCTCAAGTGTCCTCAGTGGGATCTGCTCTAGTCCGCTGCTGGCGGGCGACATAAATCACTTGGGCACCACTGATGCGCAGCATACGCGCAAGAGTGTTGACCAGCGTGACCGGCGAGACAGAGAGAGAGCGGTGCTGATGCTGACACTCCCTGCCATAACTCACACACAAACAAGTGGAGAATAAAAAATATTTTTTGAGCCTGGCACACTCCTTGATCAGAGAAATCTATCTCAGGCTGCCAAGCTAGTATCACCAAGGCACGATGGCTATTTTTAGTAAAATACCACACTGTAAAAATGCAAAATTGCATTAAAAATGTCAAGTATGTAAGTATATTCAGGAAAATGTACTTAAAGTATTAAAAGTACAAGTAGGCCTACAGAAAAATGGCCACTGTGACTGATTTATATCAATAGATTATAATTACTTGAACATTACATGACTTGAAAATTACATGAATTAAAAGCATGATGTTACTGTTGCTGTTGGCTGAGGTGAAGCTATTATAGAACTATTTTGTATGGGACTCCAACTGAAGATGATTTTCATTATGGATTAATCTGCTGATTATTTTCTCCATTAATTGATTATGTGAGAAAGTAGTGAGAAATGCCATCACAATCACCCAGAGTCCAAAGTGATACCTCTACAGTGCTGTGTGTTGGCCAACCAAACAGTCCAAACCTCAAACCATTACAAATAAATTAAGATTATTAAAAGGGAAAGCAGCAAATTCTCCCATGTGTGAAGCTGGAACTATGAAAGTTTGCCATCTTTGCATGACAAATGATTTAATGATTACCACTGCAAATTATTTCTCTCGATCAACTAATCTTTTCAACTGTGCTTGTATTTACTGTTGGGCAGTTTAATTTAGAACAAAGCATCATCTTTTATAAGCTCTTAAATAAAATGATACTAATGTATAAATAATGACTTGAGTGAATGTGATTACTGTAAATCTGAAATTGCTTTACATTAGAATTTGGCAGACAATTTAGTCTGAAACAAGTTCTTCTTCTTGCAAGTTCAACGCATGAGATGATTAGGTAATATTAAATATTGACTCTGACTGTAAATCTCTGGTAAATGTCAGAGCTGTTTCATTCCAAAGGGAGGGAACTGCCATGAACTGCATTAAAGCTGCCGGAAGCCTTGAATGTGTCTGACTGTGATACAGTTAATCCTTAATAGCGGCGCCATCAAAAACGAAGCTTACAGCTGCTGGATTTTATGTAACCATAAGCTCAAAACAGAGTTTAAAGGCCATTAAGTCTCTTTATGCTTTGACTTTCTCTGAATATTTCTCAGTGTAACATTTAGACAGAGAAAATTTATTTAAAGACATCTCTTCATGTTCCACCTCCGCAATTATTTCCAGATTTCTACAGAAACTCCAGAGACTCCTTTTTTCTTTCTGTCGCTGAACAGATTCACAACAAAGAGGAAAAATTGTGCAAAAGTGTGACAGCTGATCCAGGCCAATGAGAAATGTAGCAGTCACTTTAATTAAATAGATTTAAATTTAATAAAGTCTCTACCCTAGTTTTAAGACATAACAAATATGTCTGAATATCTGAAATGCACACCCTGAACAGACACAGCCACCTAAAACTTTTCAAGGGATTAATCATAATTATGAGTTTTGTGTCAACATCCATACCGTAAATATAGAGGGGAAACATAGGTTTTGTGAAATCTCCAGTGTGTTGGACTTGGCACTTGCTAACATAGAAGTTGGCTTGAAGCTTGACTCAGAGACAGGCAGATTCATGTTTACTGCAATCAAAAAACAGGCTGGCAGGTTTAACGGGCAAACTTATCAAGAAGGGATCAGGCAGAGAATCAGTGTGCCAATGGTCAGGCAGGTAAACAAAAGGCTTCAGAGCTAAAGAATCTGACAATTATGGGTTGCGTGTATACGCCAAGGTCACTAAGGGAAATGGGAAACAGGTGAGCATGTGTGGCCGGGAAAGGTCGGGTGATGAGAATGTCGGGAAAGGGGTTAAAGAAAGGAGTGGCTGGAAATGTTTGCTGTCTGAAATGACAGGAAAGTTGTGTGGCAGGGGAAAATCAGAGAAAACAATAGAATAACTGAGATTTTTTTTTACTATTCGACTGCAACCAATGACTAGGAACTAGCTGGACTTGAGACAGTGCCTGTAAACCAAACAAATATGGATGTCCCGCATCAACCCAAAAACCATCAGTCAATGTCATTAATCCAAATTAAATGGATGTGAGGTTGTATATAATCAGTGCACAGTATTTTCATCCTCATATGACTAAATATTTGATCATTTAACCTTCTTGTAAATCATTAACATGTGAATCTTTCCCATCTCTACCATCCATCCCACATAACGTAAACATGCAGTTAAACACACAGTTTCTTGACTTGATCATCTGCTGTGATTGTTTTTAGGATGTACAATGTGTTGTTTCATAGGCTACTCATATTGTCAAGTCTGGCCTTTATAATTTCACATCCTTTACGATAAAATATTTTATGAGCACATGGAAGTAGACTTGTAGATTCTTTATGAGTTCATGGGTCAGTCTCTTTAGAGCACACAAACACATACAAGCTGTGCACACTGGGAAAAGACCACAAGAAGGTCAGAAAGTATGTTTCCTCTCAGCAAGACCTCATTACCCAGAGACCACTCCATGCCTCAAATGCCACTGTTGTAACTGCTTCTAAACACACCCTGTCTCCCATACTAAAAAGGTCACAAGCTATTAAATAACAGCTCATAATATCATTAGCTGCATCAAAATGATTTTTCCTCTTTTTCACATGCATAATTCAGGCATCATTTAATCATAAGGGAGGCAACAGCAGGGGAGATGAGTGTGTCTCTTGTCTGATCTGTGTGTAATAGGATAACATTTGATCTGTGTAAAGAAAAACAGTTAAACTGACTGACAAGATGAGCTTATACAGTAGTGCAGTCCAGTCAATACAGTCCTGTGGAGAAAGGTAAATGAGTGACAGTGTACTTAACATCACCAGTGGTGTAAAAACGTGGATAGAAATTTATTTGAAACTGGATGGCACTCAGCTGAGCACATACACCTCCACACACACGACGCGGTTGTCACGCTACGGTTGTTACCTACGTGTGACACATCAGAGGAGAGACCACATTTTTCAAGGCTGTTCCTGAAATTACACACCAGATATGACTATTTAGATTTTGTCCCGTGGCCCATCCGCATTACATATTAGTTGTTGTGTCTCAACCAGAAAGACAAAAAAAAGCACTCCAGGTGAAAGTACAAAAGTCTTATCGGCAAAATGTATGCAACAAAATTTTAAAAGTGTAAAGAAAAAGTACATGTTCCACAGAACATTATTAGGTTTTTTTAAATCCAGATTCATCAATATCTAATTAGTATGTCACTGGTGGACAAGAGGATGCTGCTTTTTTGTGAGGGGTCAGGTCACATGCTAAAAAGGTTGATAATCACTGCTCAAATGTTAAGGTATTGAACTATTAGCAACAATAATGTTTTAACAAAACAAGTGACAAAACCTGTTGGCCCTCATACCACACCCTCTAACACCAATACCAACTGCTACACATACTCGACTTCAACCAATTTAAACGGCAGGAACAGCAATGTTCACTAAGAAATAATTTATGGCATTTGAAAATTCCCGCTTTGTCGCCCCCAAGTGGTAGGATCAAAATGTCATGGATCAGATCTGGAGACAACTCACAGACAGCACCAACTTTCACCAATAATGCCTCTTAAAAAACAACATAAACTTATGCCATCAGAATAATTCAATAATACACTATAATCACACACACATTTCTACATATCATAGCTTTAAGTTCTTACATTTATTATTTTCTGCATGGAGATATCAACATGCTATTTGATCTGACTTTGTATATATATATATATATATATGTATATATATATATATATATATATATATATATATATATATATATATATATATATATATATATATATAAGTCAGTTAAGTCTCAAAAGTGAATTTTTTTCTTGAAAAATTACTTTATTTTGCACCGAAAACAAGTTGAGCTCTGTGTTTTTCTATGTGTGCCAGTTTATTTCTCCCTCTAATTCCTCAGAGGCAATCGATGATGAATTATCCAGAAAATAAATGAAGACACCGTAATATATAAAGGAAATGTTACATTAAACTACAAATATATTGGTAAGTCATTAGTTTCTCCACTGTCAGTATGGTAATTCCTCCAGTGGCGAAAACAGTACATTTATTGTCAGGCTTGAGAGCTTTTCTGACTGGCAGCAAACATAAGGACAAAATGTGTGTGTATACTTGTGTTAGCGTTGTGACTATTGTGACAAATACATGTATATATACCCGCCATGTGTACACACAACTTAAAACTTTAAACCACACAAAATTTTACCTTTAAATCAGAAGATCAACGGGAACTGCTGAATGGTCCACAAAAAAATACTGACACAAAATCTGTTTTGCATTAAACTGTCAGTGCAACTGTACAGCTTTGTTATATATTTAATTAGATCAGATGTCAACAGGTTAAAAGTTAAAAGAGCTGAACAAAGACAGAAGCCTGTCTGTCAGCAGGAATAGTGTCCTTTCAATTCATTCACAATTCAATTTACTTTGACGATATAGTTTTAAAGCTTGTTAGGTTTAACTGAACTGAAGGGAAGAGAAATGAAATCCACTGGATTTAATTGAACTGGCAGAGAGAACACGAGGATGATAGAGAGGCAGAGTGAACGAGTGAGAGGAAGCAGCTTATGATCAAGTGACTGATCCGATTACATGTCTAAATGGAGCTTAGGACTTCTCTGGAAAGAGAGAGAGTGAGAGAAATGGAAGAGGCCGGAAAGGTTATATGGAGGGGAAAGATATAAAAGATGTGAGGTAATCAACATTTTAATATTTACGAGATTAGTGACACCTAACCTGAGGCTCAGTTTCCCTCTAAAGGGTCACAAGATGCATTGAAAGGGTCTCAAAATGATTAATGGGACAGGCAAGAAGAGGATACTATGTTGTTGTACATAAATTTAAGTTCATTTTTCTGACCTGTCTTTAATCTTTATTTTTTATGTGAAAAAATGGATCATTTTGCCCAATCTGAAAAGTATAGAAAAACTTGTTTATCAAAACTTGACGCCTGTGGTAAGGGCTCACATGTAGACACTGCTTTATTTTTAAAAGGTCACAAAGCGAAAGAGGTTGTGATGCAAAGCACTGGATCATGAAAGCAGAGTAAAAGAAAGTAATGTAATGAGACAAGATGAACATGCATTGATGCCTTTAAACTGCGTTGTGCAAGTGGCTTAAGTTAAAGATATTATTATTAGTATTATTTTGTCTGACTGTCTGATGATTTGGCCAGGTCTGCCTTACCTGGGACATTTTTTAATCTAATATGAATATTATATGTATATTATTGTTGTTGGTTTTCCACCTCAAAGTTGCTCTGCAGCCCACAGAACACTCAGAATGACTCCTGCTGGTTTGGTAGAACATAACAGAGAGCGCTAGTTCCTGTTGCATCACAAACTATCTGACTGCTTGAAATTTGAGCTGAAGAACATAAAGAGGAGGGTCACAGAAAAGAGCAAGAAACACAAGGAAGTAAATTGAAGGTCTGTCTGTGCTGGAACTTGTGCCTGACTTCATTCATGTCTGTGCAACGTTGCTCTGAGAAAGTAGCTTGCAGAGTGGCAGCATTGGTTTAACTTGCAGATTGCGAAATACTGTGTTGCTGTCAGGTACGAGTTCCCTGTAAGTTCAAAGGTTGCTGATGTTCAGTGCATGTGGAGCAGAGCTGAGTTTTGACAGAAAGGTAAGACACACAGCCCCGAACATTTTTTCTTGCATGTATTTTTATGCGCATCTTGTTGGTGGAAATTATTTACATATAAACGTTTCATTCTTTCTCCGCTTATCATGTAACTTGAAAGTGAACAACAAGATTCCAGATGGAGATCGTCAGCTAGTTGTGACAAATAGTCAATTGTTTATTACTTTATGGGTGTTATTAACTCTAAGGCTGCCTGCTGTTTCTGAGACAGAGTTTGAAACTGTGCCCCAGACACACTTCTGAAAAATACTTAATATGGTTATTCTATGCCTGTTTTGCATGACTTTTTATGAGAAGGCTTTCCTTGTTCTGAATGTCTGTTTTACTGCTGCCATTGTATTGTATTGTACTGCCATTGAGTGTTTTCTAATGCATAACTAAAAGAGATGCATAGACAAATGAAAGCATTAAACAGAAAGTAATTCCCACACATTGTCAGCATTGAGTTTATCATAAATGCAATGTTCTCAGTAAACAGTGTCAAGCACCTATGTTACATTTTCAGTAACATTTTGCTTTAAGTCCTTATTTAGCTTTTATAACAGTATGTAAAAATGTAATACATTATTTACAACACACTATAACATACTTTCAATCGGATATACTGTTATGTGCTTATCATGTACAGTATTTGTCAACAGTTATATATTTTATATTATTACCGCTGTGTTGTCATTCTTAATTTGCTTCCACTTGCCCACAGGACAACTACATAAATAAATATGTATCATCTGCTGAATTCCAATAGAAACTATCACAATACTAACATCTTTCAGGCAATATGGTATGTTTCCCCAGTTAAGAACAAAACAGAATGTAGTAAACTTTGAAAATATTAAAGTTTGCACTTTGTTCACTGCCAAAACATCCTTTATTTTCCTGTTTCCCTCAAAATCAAATGGTTAAGAACTAAACTGAAACTAATGTTAAATCCACAGATGAATTATAAGTTAAATGCAACCACAGTATTAATTAATTATAAAGTTTGGGCACTAAATGTGGATTCCCCCCCTTACATGAATTAAGTTTAGTAACAGTAGGAGGAGAGGTATATATTTGTCTTGCAAGCAGCTGCTTGATTCACATTTTATCAATTTGGAGGCTGAAACAACCAGAGGACTAAAAAAAAGACATCATTAAGTAGCAGCTTTTAAAGCAGTGTTGGGGTTTCTTTTTGTTCTCGCGTTTGCTCACTCACAAATTAGGCTGCAGTAAATCTACAGCCACAAATTAAAGATCTGATAATGTTGTGAATGATAGAAATGTAAGAAATACTTTAGGTTTATGACTTTCGCTGGCAGATAAACACTAAAAGTTGGGACAGTTGATGTTTGTGTCTCTACTTGAGATGCACCACGTAAAAGTCTACAGTCTACAACTTGTTAACTGAATTATGAACAATAGGAAGGGCAGTTCAGCAAATAGACACTGCAGTTTGTTGTGTTCAAACAGTGCCTAAATTCTAAGTTGTATTTACATCTCCATGTTTATTTTGAGCTTACACATCTGAGCTCTCCTGTAACATGACTGAGTCAGTCACTCATTACATTTAATTACTCACTGACTGTCATTCAGCAATGCTTTTACACTTTTCACCCCATTTTCTGACCAAAGGCTAAACCTGACTTCACCATCCGGTCAGAGGTTAATCTCATCGGGCTGGTTTATGTATATAATGTTCACAATTTAAACAGGTTTTGGCAAACTTCATGTATGTTAACTTCACGTTTAAACCTGATGAGAAAGAAAGGTAAGGCATGCAGCCCTGAACATTTCTTTTGTTGGGTTTCTTGTATATATTTTTATGCACATTTTGTTGGTGGGAACTATTTACATGTTAATGTTTTATTATTTCTGTGCTGAAAATGTAACTTGAAAGTGAAGAACACTTTGGATGCTGGTTGTTACAAATAATCAATTGTTTTATTACTTTATGGGTTTTATTAACTCTAAGGCCGTCTGCTGAATCTGAGACAGACTTTGAAACTGTGTCCCAGACACATTAATGAAAAATACTAATGCTTCTTCTTCAAATGTGCCTATTTTGCACAACATTTTGATGAGGATACACGAAAGTGTGCCTGCTTCTGAATGTCTGTTTCACTGCTGACATTGAGTGTTGTCTAATGTATAACTAGAAGAAATGTGTAAAAAAAAAATGAAAGTGTGCAACAAAAAATAATTCCTATACATTGTCAGCACTCAGTTTATCATGATTGTAATGTTTTCAGTAAAGTTAATGCGCACTGTCAAGCACTCATGTTACATTTTTGATAACATTTTACTTTAAGTCCCTATTTAGCATTTGCTTGTAAAAAATGTATAAATTATTTATAAAACACTATAATGTAGTTGCAATCAGACATACTGTTAAGTGCTTATTTATGTACATAATTTGTCAACAATTATATATTTTATATTATTACAGCTGTGTTGTCATTCATTATTTGACTCAAGTTGCCCACAGAAAGATTTTCAGTTGTTGACTGAACAACTGAAAATGTATATCGCTATACTGGATTATTTGGAGGTTAACACATCTAGTTGTGATCACCTTTAATATGATTAAGACTGGGTCAGTTACTCATTACTTTTAATTACTCACTGACTGTCATTCAGAAATACTTTTATACTTTTGACCCAATTTTCTGACAAAAGGCTAAACCTGATTTCCCCATGCAATCACAGGTTAAGCTCGTCTGGCTGGTTTATGTATAACATGTATGCATTTCAAACAAGGAGACTTGGCAGACTTCATGAATGCATGCCGGCACTTTTAAATTTGTTGGCTTGCTGAGAGGTCAGCAGAAGAACTATGGGAAAAGTAAGAAAGGACAACACTACTAGATCTAACAACCTCTATTCTCTTAACAGATGGAGCGTGTCACTTTACCGCAACTGTCCCGTGTTGCCATTTGTGGCGGCACCCACGGAAATGAGATGTCAGGGGTGTACTTGGTGAGAGAAATGCAGAAACTGAAGGGAGATCAGGCTGGATCTGTTTCTATAACCACAGTCCTATCAAATCCACTGGCTGTGGATGCTTGCAGAAGATACATAGAAACAGATCTCAATCGCTGTTTCACAAATGCCTTGCTGAGGTAAGTTAAAACAGAAAAGTCGCTGACCAAAACTTAACATAGATTGTTTAAAATGTTTATCTGTCATGTAATAGAAAAACAAAACTGCTAGACAAAATTATACATTTGTGAGAAAACTACATCTTCTGGCTTCCAGTGCACCCCTAACGGACTCGACACCCTATGAGCTGAGGCGAGCCCAAGAGCTGAACGCTCAGCTTGGGCCCAAAGGAAGCCAAGAGGCTGTGGATGTGCTCTGCGATCTCCACAACACCACTGCCAACATGGGGGTGTGCCTCATCTTTTACTCCTTAGACTGGATCACCCTGCACATTTACAAGTACATACAGGTGGGAGCTTCATGAAGTCATCCTGACAAATAGTTTTAGGTATAAAATTTGACTGTGACATGCAGCTTTCTGACTTTGAATTAAATAAAGCCAAAGATTTAATACAATAAATGTAGAGCATAAATGACTGCAGGTTTCATAATCTTCAACTTGAAATTTGTTGATTTTTATTCCCAAAAAAAAATACTGTATTTTATATTATATACTTATATTTGTGTCTAAAAAAATCGGCTTTTATGTTCATGAAAACATGAGGAGAGACATTACACTCAGGGTATTTGTACAGTAACTTTGGAGTAAGAAATACCAAGGGAAGATGTAAAGGTTTAGGAACCACAGTCTGTAAATATGATGAATAGTGTCTGAAACGAGTACCACAGTTTTTTAAAATGTAAGAATACAAGGATAATGAAAGAAAGCCCGACCAATGCTTGATATTGAAATGTGAAACATATATCTGCAGATGGTCATTTGCACATGAATACATAAGATGAACAAACAATTTTTGATAAGGATCCATTAAACTAGTTTTTTAAATGGATGTGACCAAGTCATGTTCTTAGAAGAACATTTTACAGTTAACAAGTCATGCAAACATGCAAACATCTCAGTGAAACTGCAACATGTGGTGGCAGAAAATTAATCTTATTATGTACCTTCTCTGGCAGTATACTGTCCACTAGGACATGCAAGGGTTTGTGTGTGTATTAAATTTCTGTGAAATTCTTATGTCTTATGACTCTCCATTCTCATGGAAATTGGAGTTTTCAAGGCCACTGTGTGAAGGAGTAGTTTCCCTGCTTTTAATGTTATGTTTGTCTACTGCTCAAGGCCAGGTGTCTGAGACAGCCCAAGGTGGTAAATCTCTGTACCAGCTGATTTTAGTTTCATGTACTCCTCTGTTTTTTTCCTTTGTAGTAATGTCTTGTTGTGATTATTTTGATCATTTCTCCCCAGGCTAGATTAATTTCCCCTAGATTAATTTAAGTAAAATGTTAACATGCTTACAATTACAATGTTAACATGCTGATGTTGATCAGGTGCAATGCTTAGCATTCTCACAGTCTGACTTTAGCACCGTAGTATGCTGTCATTTGCTAATTTGCACAAAACAAGGTACAGATAAGATTAGTTTTGCAGGTATTTCTTCATAAATTAAAGTAGACTATTGGACAGAAAGAAATTTAGAATATTTGATCTGATGGTGGCGCTAGATGAGAAGTCAGGGGATCACCGAAGGGATTAAGATTCATCCTCTAGGGACCACAAATGTTTGCATGGCAATCTATCCAGTTGCTGTTGAGATATTTTGTTTTGGATTAAACTGACCAAACCTTTGTTTAGTGTTTAAAAATGTTCTTCCTGATACCAGTATCATTATTGCATTGCATTATGCTGTTTGTACTCCCTGCCATGTAATTGTGGTCTCAAGTCAATAAAATTCTGAATCTATGGTCAAATCCCAGGATAAACTGTATTAAAGCTGCAAATAGCTGACCTGTCTGTCTGGTTTTCAGAGCAAGATGACATCTGTGCCTGTGAGAGCACTTCAGATGGATATACCCATGTCTGAGGCATATTCCCTGGAGTCAGTGGGCAAACATGGCTTTGGTAAGTGTGCATCTCTCTGTCTGTGTTTGAGTTTTGGCTTAATAACTGAGTTGGTTAAAGTGTAACATGTTGGAATTGTTTCTCTTCTTCTCTGCAGCGATAGAGATTGGTCCTCAACCAACTGGTGTGGTCAGGGCTGATATCTTTAACATGGCGAAAGAGGCAGTGGATCTCACAGTAGAATGGATTCAGGAATTCAATTCTGGTGAGAAACAAGTCGTGGTATTTAAAGCATCAGATCACCCAAAAAAACCAAAAAAACACAACATGTTTTCTCACTTAAAGTTCCAGACTTGAGCTTTTGCTGTTCTGGCTCCTAGATTATGGAACAACTAACTTTGTTGACTGATGTTTCACTGCTCTGATGTGTTCTTATACAAATAGAATAGACACTTTCTGTCTAAATATGGTTTTACATTTTTTTTTGCACATTGCAACACCAGTTTCAAAAGTTTTACTTACTTAATTAAAATTATCTATTTCTAGTAATATGTAGCCATGGAGATAGTTGTGATTTTATCTGCCCAGGTTTTGAGACATAAGCCCCAGAGACAACCATCTGCATGGCAAGATATGTGATAAAATGTTTTAATAATTTGGGATAGGATTTAACTGTCTGGCTCACTCTTTAAAATTACCTTACTAACCTTGAGCATCCTTGAGAACACTTGCATTAAAATGCATTACTCACACTGTCATTTGCCAACAGGAAGTACTTTTGAAGGAGGTGAAGTGGAAGTATACACTGTGGTGAAGAGTTTAGACTACCCAAGGGATCCTGCAACCAATGACATAACTGCTGCCATACACCCCCAGCTACAGGTACAGGACTAGGACACATTAGACTTAAGTTAAAACGGCCACATAAACGGCTCTCATAGTGTCATTTTCAGCCTAAACAAGGAGCTGTTTTCAGCAAAAAAGCTCTAAAAATTCACTGAACCTAAGCGAGTGGTGAACATAGCGGAGCATTTAACAGCCCAAAAGCCAGATATTTCCCTTCAGGATTTGGTAGAGGCCAAAAACTGAACTAAAAGGACAGTGAGTATTGGACTTGTAACAGTAAATACCAAACTCTTTCCTTCTCTGTCTTCCTCCAGGATAATGACTTCAAGCTTCTCCGACCAGGAGACCCCATATTCCTGTCCTTTTCTGGGGAGACAGTGAAGCATGAGGGTGAAGAACTCTACCCTATATTTATAAATGAATGTGCCTACTATGAGAAGAAGATTGCTTTCCATTTAACCAGGAAGAAGACTTTGACCTTCCCGTCCATAAGTGTGAAGAAGGGCTGACAGTACAGACAGAATGAGAGCAAGATATGTTGCAATTTTTGAGATAATTACAGGGAGGGGGGTACACTGAACATAAAATCATGTGTTTAAATCATCTCAAATGCACAAACATATGCAATGATACATAAATAATAATGATATAACAGTATTTCTGCATCAGTACTACTTCTGTGAAGCTTAAGAGACTCAGGGATATAATAGCAGAGTTGTTTTACTTGATGGAATGATATTGCACAGGCACTGGAGGTCTGGAACTACACATTGGACATTGATCTTTTGTTGCACTGTGGTGAGGAATAATGCGAAACACAATGGTTGAATAAATAGAAGTATGGATCCCTTTGAGCTGTCAGCTGGTGTGTTTTGACTTGAGTTGGATCTTTATAAAGTCATAAGATTTTACAAAAACTGAATTCCTGTGGATCTGTAGTTGTCAAAGAAATGTTGTTAAGGCACCCTTTTTGGCAGGGCAGGGTGAAAAGGTATATTAAGTTTTAGTTTGGCATACAGGGAGTTTAAAATGCAATAGTTACAACAGAATAGTTTCCTATTGACTTCATCATGCAGAGACAATTAAAATGGATTCATTACACCTCTATACATACAATCCACTGTAAACCTTATATCTCATAATGATACGAACTATTATATAAAATATTAATGTATCAAATATAATTACACTGTCATAAGATGCCACAATTAGAAATGTAGTTTAAAAAAGAGGGTTTACTATTTTTTCATTCAAAATAACTGTGGCTATGTTAGCCAGCTTTCTGGTGTAAGTGTGGTTCAAAGCTGCATGACTTGATTATTTCTGAGCAGATCTACGGCATTTAGCTGTAGATATGGAGTGGTAATGGGGCAGTAGACAGACACTTGCCTTTGGTGTCAGAGACCCGGGTTCAGTTCCCATCCACCAATGTGTCCCTGAGCAAGACACACCTAGTTGTCAGCTTAATGAGTAAATATAAATGTTAAGCACTTGCACAACAGTTCGTAACTCCAACTCCAGCATGCTAATGCACACTCCCAATGTATACTCCAACATTTGCTACTTAGCGCTAAACACAAAGTACAACTGATGCTGATGTCAGTTGCTTTGCAGTATTTAGTCATAAACCTGTTGCCTTGTTTTGCATGTAGCTATGTCCCTAAAAATAGCAACGCATTTTTAAATTCCATTTCAAAGGATCAGACAAAAACACTAAAACAGCTATAGAAGTAGGAAAATGTCAGATGTATTAACACAGTAACAGGTACAGTGTACTTCAGAATACATATAAACATTTACAAAAGCCAGAGAGTGTACACATAAGACGTGTAACAAAATATTGTGACGCAAAACATCACAATCTGTATTCTGGTGCTAAGAAATGAATGATATTGAAATTTGACACAAAAACAGTAACAAAATTCATTCACTTTCCACACAAATTTAGGTGTAAAGATTTAGATTCATGAGAATTTTCACTTGCAAATGAAGACTTTGCAAACTGAATTGTTATTATACAGTTACACCAGTCTATTTGAGTCGGGGGTGTCACCACAAACATTTAAAAAGGCTTTATTTGATGCAAAACCTGCTTGGCTGTCAGCTCAGTAACTAATGAAACTGAGCTGTAAAAGAACAGATAACAGACTGCAACCAGGATTAGAAAAACATTTTGAGTTGTGTGTAACTTCGCATAACAAATGTAAAATGGCAGTAGTATAATTTGGGTCACATGTAGAGTGGCATCAAATCAATACAGTTTTTTAACATTCAAATGAACTGCATTAATAAATATTATACCTATAAACGGGGTGACAATGGGAGATGAGTGGTTACATTTTTAGCCAGTGACATTTTGTGACATTTAGTCAACACATACCACAGACTGAAATCAACAATTACCACAGATGATGGAAATGTCAGCTTAAAAAGGCATACACAGAAATAAAACCAAACAAACCACTTCAAAATAAAAATAGGCTTTTGTTATATTCTTCATGCAATAATAGCTAGCTAACCAGGCTTAAATAACTGCAGGTCAGAAATGTGGGAGGGTACAAGTTTATAATCTATAACTGATTTAAGTGCAAAGTGGTGAGCAGCTTTAGCTTAAGCGATGGCAACCGAAAAGAAGGCAATTCAAGTACAGCACACAAACACAGTAAACACCAGAAATAACAAATCATCCACAGTATCTGGGTGTTCAAATACATGCTTTGGGTGAGATACAGGCTAGAGATGCTAAAAAAACATAAGGTGAAATTACAGAACTCATGGTATTAAAACCCCTATTTATAAGCACTTATGATGATTAGCTGCAAACTAGTTTCGTTTATTCCTGCCTTCAGGTCTGTTGTTATTGTTTTTTTTCCTATTTAAAGAGTGTTATAGAGGAAGTCAGATGTTACAACCAGTACAGTCACTTGGTTAAATTTGCATCCTTTCTTAAAAGACCAGTGTGCAGGATTTAGGGGGCTCTATTGGCAGAAAAGGAATATATTTTTCATATATTTTTCATGCGTGTAGAATCACCTCAATTGTGTTTTTATTACCTTAGAATGAGCCATTCGTATCTACAGAGGGAGAGGGACCTCTTTGGAGGAGTACGCAATGTTGTACCACCAGGTTGCACCACCATGTTTCTACAGAAGCCCAGAACAGACAAATCAGACACAGGCTCTTAAGAGGGCCTTTCA
Source organism: Lepomis macrochirus (assembly GCA_024633595.2). NCBI lineage: Eukaryota > Metazoa > Chordata > Actinopteri > Centrarchiformes > Centrarchidae > Lepomis > Lepomis macrochirus. Next base: position 22,413,907 of record JALXJV020000003.1, read on the forward strand.
CATTTTACCTGAAGGCACCATAGGTTCCCCTACATGCATAGAAAGGGACATGTGAAGGGAAGGGTATTCAGCTGATTGGTCAATCTAAAATCTCACCACTAAATCCTACACACCAGTCATTTAATCAGAAACCTTTTTTTATTTTTTTTATTTTTTTAGAAAGCCTTCAGACAAGGAGGCTGTTTTAAGGTATTGTTATTGTACTAGTCTCTCTTTAGGCTACTCTGTAAGCAGTCATGCGGGTGTAGTTTTTGCGGTGACTCCTGGCCGCCCACAGGAACAAAGCAGCTGCCATCATCTGCAGAGGGAAGGAGATGAGGGCGAGGTAGAGGGACCAGCCCAGAGAGCCCTCCACCCCATCTTGTGGTGGTGAATACTTGTGGAGCAAATCCAACCCGGCCAGGAAACAGCAGACAGTGCCCAGAGAGCACAGACCTGATCAGGACAGGAGAGACGTAAAAGACGGACAACACAAAACAGCATTGTGGTTGTGAAGACAGCAGGATGAGAGAAACGGCGTGGATTCATGCGTAAGCTACAGTAAACAACAACCACAGATTCATGCCGTCTCTACGGGGTGTCCGCTGTGAGTCGCTGATGTTGTGGCCTGTACTACGAAGGGAGTTCAACCTACTCAGAGTTAACTCTGTCTTATTAGGCAAACTCATCCACCTTCGAGTTGACAAACTCGAAGGTGGATGAGATGTTGGTTGGCTGAGTCCATGTTATCCCGGTGTTAACTAAATTGGAGTTGGTGCGCGTTCGCATAAAAGGGGTGTGTTCGGCTGTTTTTATGCAAACGCATAATGTGTGCTCAGAGTTTTTTTGCAACGGCGCATGCTCCGTATTTTCCAGAGGAATGCACGTCAGTAGTGTCAGGAAATTATGAATGTAAAGACAAGTTAACAGCTAAATCTAACATCTTGGCGGATGACAAAGCCAAGGAGGCTTGTTGGCATCGCATGGAGTAAATTTGTACCCTATTATCTTCACAGTAGAATTTAATTTCCAAGATTAATCTTCAAGTAAAAAACTTGAATATTCTCTGTCACACATTTATGAGTGAAACTTTACTTTGCAAGGCTGCAACATCACACACACCCACACACACTTAACTTAAACAAACTTAAACTTTGCAATCGGATTTAGCAGTGAGGAAATACTTGTGAGTTTAGACCACAATCACTATCACGCACCTTAGACACTTTGCCTTGGATTGGCTGTATTCAGAACACCAGATGTGATTTTTGATTTTTTGTGACATTAATTTCAGGAAATTTCCGATTTTTCTTCTTGTAAATTTTTAATTTAGGATTTTTTTCCCTCGGTTATTAACCCCTACTCTGGCTCCGTATTTTTTTGACACTTAAAACAGTCTGTGAACACTTAGGAGAATTCAATATTAAATAATTAAGATTCTTCTCTATAATTACCAAGGCCGCAGGGCTCGCTGTCTGAACGTAATGCTGTTGTGTTCAGAACAAATTAGGATGAAATATAAACATTTTATGAAGTGGTGTGTATTAATATCCTACTTCTCATCATTAACACTGAGTACAGACGTGGTGAGGTTACCCTGCACAGGGACAACACGAGTTAACCATGAACAAAACCTGCTCAGAGCAGTTTAGAGATGCAGCGTAAATTGCCATGGCAACAGACCTCGGGTAACACTTATCCACCTTTCGTAGTACAGGGTAACCAGGAAGTTACACCTGACATCACGGGGTTACTCCTGAAGTTACCTCGATAAGCCAGTTACCTGTACTCGTAGTACAGGCCATTGGTCTGAGTTTTCCCCTCCAGGTCATCGCGCATGTCACATGACTGAAAACTATGAATAGAAGATTAGATAATTACCAGCGAGACATGTATTTTAATGTCAATAGAGCTTTTTCAACTGCTGTCATTTTAAAGCCAAGCACAGCAGCAGCTCTGGCTCTGTTTGCTCCTCCAGAACATACGGACGTGATGTACGGACGTGTCATAGCGTAACGCTCTATGTGTTTAAAAAAATAGAGGTCTTTGTAGCCTTTACCAGAGGTTATGTTCACATTTATGCTGCAGTATCGACAAGGTGTTTCCTATTTGTAGAAATAAAGAATGAACCTGTCAGGAATAACAGCCCTAAATTGAATACTTGCATAACCCGTGGAGTACAAACTATCTTTGCAGAGGCGTTATGAAATGAGGATCATCATTTTGACTATGAGGGTGCTCAACGTCTGATTTTAGAGAGTCATGGGTTTTCTCCAAATAAGTTAATATACAGCCACACACACGATTCGAAGATCAGTCAACCACAGGCAAGACTTTACCATTCTGATTTGACTATGTAAATTGTTATTCAGGAACAGCCCTAGTGAGCACTGAAAGCATATGCAACATTTGAGCATTAAAACATCTAACAACGACTGGACCTAATACTTACATTATCCAAAATATTTCCAACAATATTCACACCCAGTCAAATCATCATTTTATCGAAGATATGGTCCATTTCATTTGGTCGCTTGTCTATGGCATCATATTACATCTGTCTGTCTGTCGCTATCCTTCAACACATTACCTCGTCCGTGAACATGATTTCTACCTCTGTCACGTCAGATTCTCATCGTCAATGGTGGTTGCTTGACAATAATGACAAAAACTGATGATCCTACACTCGTTCACAATGTCATCAATGTCCACCTTCTGTTATTTTTTTAATTGGGTAACATTTCCATGCCATTTGTCTGTGGCTGGAAAAATGCGAAATACGCATGCATTTCTCTCACCTGCAAGTAGATGGAGCACTCCCACAACCAAAGTGGGGGTGAAGCTGCGGCACAGGCAGGCGCAGACCCCTACAAGGCCGCTGAGGAAGACCAAAGCCAGAGACACCAAGGGCAGGAGAAACTGGCACCTCCACAAGTCTGAAAAAAGTGAGAACATTATCAAAAAAAAAAAAAAACAACTACATACAAAAACATTGTAAGGGCAGAAAATTGTTTTGTTCTAACACTTTTCATCCATTTATGCAAGTACTTATAATAGTGCTATTTTTCTCTTCTTATTATTATGTCTTAAACATTGTTTAAGCTTCAACGTGTTCCTTTTATTATTATTCTTATTCTGCTAATCTGTCTACATGTGTAGGGTTTAGGTCAAGGATGTGGAGTTGTTTTCTGTTCCTCTGCTGTTTTGTCTGGGACCAGGCAGAGCAGGCAGAGGATCTTTTTGTTCCCCAAAACATAGATACCCAGACTGTGTAAATGACTATGCACCCCTTTGTTCTTGGCCAGACATTAGAGACTGTCTTAGGAGACAGAACCTCTGGTCCAGCTGATTTTGTTGTAGTATTTCTCTGTTTATTCTCTTTTGTTAAATAAATTCTTCAAAGACAACGGTTGGTTGTAACTCAATTATTTGCCTAACCTCTCACCAGGAATCTAAATTTTCCACGACAAACATTATCTAATGTTCAAAGATGGCAGGTGCACGTTACGAGAATAAAGTGAGGTGGACAGAGCAAGATGGTCAATTTTAACAAGTTTTTACAAATTAAATTACAGGCCCATCTGATAAAGAAAAACAACAAATGAATCTCCAATGTTACACAATAGAAGTATAGGTCCAGGTAATTTGAAGACAGAAAACTTCATGCAACCGACAGAGACAGGGTAGACTCACATGTTCTCAATAGATCTTCTTCACTGTTGTGGTTTCCAGGTGTTTTGTACTTTGGAATAAACTGCTGAGGAAGAGTGAAGCTCACACACAGCGTCTCCATCTTTGGATCTAAAGTCAGAATCAGAGAAGCACAAATTCAACCAGTATACAGGATATGATGTAGGCTTGGGCAGCGTGATGATATTATACAGTACACCACAAGACAATGCGTCTGCCATCAGAGATTTTGATATGTAATTTATACTGTGGTAGATATCAGTATATCTCATTATCGTGTCTGAATAACATGATATCCACCAGATGGTATGGTATTTAGGATGTGAAATTCATGATGACATTTTTGATCAGGAAGTCTCACCTGGCTCTTTGAACCAGTATGACTGGCCTGGCACCTGGATGCACCTCCACCACAGTCCCACGGTGCCGTTCAGGCGGAACATGGTGTCGCTGTAAGTCTTCTCATCAAACTCTCCATTGATGAACTCCTCTCTGAGCTCGGAGGCATTGCTCCCCTTCCCTGGTGGACAGCTGTACTGGTACCAGTGCTGAGTTCCCACAGCCACAGAGAGGTACACTGTGGCCAGCAGGCTCAGCACAGAGCCGATGACCAGAGCTGTGGCATAGCGATTGTCTACCATGGTCTATATTCAGACAGCTCGTTTTGAGCCCGTGTTTATGACAAGAAACTGCTCTTATAAAGATAAAAAATACAAATGCAGTTTGGTTTCACTGTGTTATGAAGCCTGTGTTTTATGGCTAAAAATTATATTTCCGCTTGGTGTTTAGGCACCACGGCATGTCTGTTAACTCTTGCCAGGTAGTTCGACTGTGTTAGAGTAACACAACATTGTACTTTACTCAATATTACTCCTACTTTGCAACATTTTGAGGAACGTCCTGAACACAGAGGTGTTCACAACCTGCCGAAGAATCAATCATACACACAGGTTAGTGTTTGCTAAGTTTAGCATTAACGTTACATCCTGTTTACCTTGTTGCTTAACCTAGTTAATAAGTTACAAATGACAACAGTAACAACCTCGGTTGTTAGCTATTCAGGGATGTTATCTGTAGCGTAACGTTAATTGTTTCAGCTAATAATAACAAAGGCAGCTTTCTGAAGTGAACATCTTATCAGCTAGCTAAAGCTAATCAGTTAGCTACAGCTGGCTGCATAAGAACCCGGACATTTAAACAACTACTAAACGTTATATATTTAATACACGTTTTTATTTAACTCGTCGCAGAACAAAACCTCTAAAAAGTTTAATTATTTCTTCTACCTGTTAAATGCAGGCCTCGGCGCTCTTCTTCTACGTTTCTGAGTATTCTTCTTCTTTTTTAAATTTTAACGGCGTTTGTCAACCAGCGTGTAAGGTGCACTACCGCCACGTTGTGCTTCAGAGCGTCAACTACATCCCAAACCCTCCCATTTATCCTGTTCATCTGGTGAAGTCGAATTGTAGAAAGAAGCCATATTAACTGTCTGTCTAATAGTGTTGTAGTCAAGACCGCCCAAACCGAGACCAAGTCAAGACCAAGACCAGAGTTTATCGAGACCGAGACAAGACCAAGACTTGCTGAGAGCAGTCGAGACCAAGACTGAGTGAGCGCGAGACCGAGTCAAGACTAAGACCAGTTCCCTGCATTGCATGGCACGCAATTAAATGTGGAACGAGATCATAGGTACTTCACAAATTGATCTAAAAGATCCACATTCCCATTAAAACACATACAAACACTAAGAGCTGAAATTAGTGTAAGTATCGCCGGGAGGGGTGACAGTCTGACAGAGGTGGTGATGGCACAATGGATAAGACTATGGTGTGAGAAACCTGGTTCAATTCCCCACTGTCACCCAGCCACCATTGTGTCCCTGAGCAAGACACTTAACCCCTAGTTGCTCCCGCGGCATGCGACCTCTGACATGTATGGCAATTGTGAGTCACTTTGGATAAAAGCGTCAGCTAAATGAATAAATGTAAATGAAGCATTAAAAGTTCATTAATTAGGGTTATTGGTTGCATTTGAAGCAATATGTTTTATTTCCAATCAAAGTTAGGATGTTAACAAATCACACAATGCAAAAGCAATGTATTGATATTCCCAAAGTTATGGTCTTGACTGGTCTTGAAATAAAATCCCGAGTCCTCAATGTCCAAGAAGACCGAGACAAGACCGAGTACAAATGCGGTCGAGACAGAGACAAGACCAAGACTGGTCTCGGGTACTACAACACTACTATCTAACATATTGAAGCTGGATGGATAAGTTGTATAAACATATCAGTAGCAGCATGTGTGTTTATCTGATAAGTAATATAATATTGCAGTGAAGAAATTAAAAAATATATATGTTGAAAACACCTGTTTTGTTTGGTGAAAACATAAAAGCTGACATTCTCATATCTACTGATATGGACACAGAAGAAAATCCTTTATGTGCCTCATCTTCTTTGTTTTCTATGAATATTTAGCAGATAACTTTGTGCCTACTCTGCAAACCAATTTTCCTCTAGGATAAAGTTTATGTCAAGAACAGTTCATGAAATGCTTGATTTCTAATAAAGGTACTAATAGAGAGTATCTGGGCATTGCAGTACACATACCACTAATTTATTCAAGAAAAATCTTGTTAAAAAGTTTATTTCATAGGCATTATTGTCATCTTACTCCTCATTAATTTTATTTCCAAAGCTGCCACCAAGACACAGTTTAGGCAGAGATTCACATACATTCTCCATCTTTACTACAACAAATCAAATATAGCTTTAATCAGGGCAAATCATTTTATATAACCTATCAGCAGCCCCACAGTGCACCCATTTCCCTGATGAGTCTGCAATATAAAAAAATAAAACTTTCCCTGAAATACAAGCTGCTATGCTGATTTGATCCAAATTTGTGAAGAGAAAAAAAAGTTTTTTAATAAAAATGTTATAAAGAATCAGCAAGGTAGAGCTGATGGTTAAATAAAACATAGGTAAAAAATGCATTTGAACACTTTTCATAAAGACACATTCAATCACTGATGTGCCACATTAACCTTGTTTCACACATTACAGCTTTTTAAAATCAAAAAAACATCAAGCTCACGCGCTGATTTGAGATTTGTTCATCAGCGAGAAGTGCAAATTGATTCCTTTTGTGCAGCAGCAAGTTCCCTTCTTATCACAACAAATCTTCTTTATTGAAGAGTCTCCTGTGCTGTTTGTAGTCAGACAAGACTGTTGCATTCAGGATGTGGGTTGTAGTAAACTCCACACTGCATGGCCCTGAACTACAGGGGGCCTCTTCCAGCTCCAGGACAGTCACATTGTTGGGTGCAGCTGTGCTGAGGATGTTAGAAGGGACAAAAAGAGTCACCTGAGGACCCCGGCTCGGCCAGTAACGTCCCAAGTTGAAACCGTTAATCCAAACTTGCCCCTGGGAAAAAAAAATCAAACTCAAAATTAGTCCACTGTATGTGCATTTCATTTTACAAAAGATAACTATTTCTGTTAAAAGGACAAAATTGCTTCAATTTTAACTACATGACCAGTCCTGTATTGATGACATGCCTTTCTCCATTTGGGCAGATTGAGGTAGGTGTCCTGGGGCAGGTCTGGGATGCCGTCAGGAATGATGAAACTTCCCTCGTAGAAGGCTGGAATGGAGAGAGCAGCAGGCTGAGGTGGGCTTGTTGGTTTGGTTTCACTGAGAAGGCCGCGACTGACTGCTTCATCGACACTGAGACTGTACATGGTCCAGCCAAGGAGCGTATCTGTCCCCAGGGTCAGGTTGGACACCAGGCCCTGTGCAGCAAGGATCCCAGACAGGAAGAGCAGAGGGGGAGCAGCATGTTGGTAAGTCACCAATCGTTTCACACAGGTTGAAATTTATACCGACATATCAGCTTGTTGGAAACTCTAAAGAAGTTAAACTTCTGCATCTGAAATACAGTGAAGCCCCGTAGTTAGGCAGACATCTACATATCACAGCACACAAAGTCACTTTAAAATGTAGTTAAAAAGTGTAATACTACCTTAAAGTCGTTGATGTCTCTTCCGTAGTTGATTCGGCCCATGCTCTCCACCAGTATGTCCACTTGACTGCCAGCTTTCCCTGTCACGTTGATAGTTAGGGCTTTGTTCCTTTCGAGAATCCCCATAGCCACCTTCAGAAGAAATCAGCATGGTTATTATGTTGGCAGACTTCCGATTCATATCAGAAATAATAAGAGTTTGCAACATTTTTAACTCAGTATCATTTGTAACATTTCTATACTGGTGTGGATCCGATACCCGAGTTCCAGTCCAAATACCAAAACAATGTTTTTTCTATACTTAACTATGAAAAATATAAACATGCAACTGTAAAAATACTGCTGCTAATCTAAAAGCTACAGACATATTTGATGGTATCAAATAAATATTTTGAAAGTTTGATGGCCAGCTGCACATTTAACAAATCCAGTGATGAGCAATGATAACAAACTGTGAAATGAACGTAGAGCATGTGCGCGAACCTGCGTATAATATCTAATAAGAAACAATCAGACTCACCCCGTCCACTGACACATACGCTCGATCATGGACGCCGTTCAGTGGGGAAGATAGCGGAGTTGGTGTGCTGCAGTTAACAGGCAGAGTCGTCCTGTAGAGCACAAAACCAAAGGCCTACAGGACAACAGGGAAGAGATAAATCAACAGCTAAAGAAAAGTTGAAAAGCATCATCAATCATATGATAAAATATTGCCGGTGAACTTGGGGAAAAAAGCAACAATAAGTTTTTTTACTACATAAAACAGCAAAACAGGAAAGGGTACCTGGTTCAGTTCAATGAAAGTCTGAGGATTCAAGCTTTTGACGGGCCCGGAGAAAGACAGTATTTCTAAAGCATCTGATACCGTCTGGAGCTGAGGTGGCAGAGGGGTGCTTTTTAGTATTTTAGTTTTTATGGTTCATGTTTTAAATCAGGTGACAAAAAAGTCTTTCAAAAGTGAGATTTCAAAAAATAAAGGCTTTAATAACTTAATACAGATAAGGAGTTCATAGAAAAACGGTGTCAACTGAGTGCCTACCTTTTTCAAAACAACAGTCCCATAGGAATACTTCGGAGTTGTTGGGGGTACTGGTCCCTCTGGTATCTTATGGTACTGTTGTGAAAAGATACACTTCACTACAGTACACTGTACTGTACATAAGTAAAACAAACAAACAAACAAAAACCCCCAGCTAATAACACCCCTAACGTTTGCACAAAATGCAGCTGAAGTGAATTTTAAAAGCAAAACTAGAGGGCTGCACTGGTGTTCTTACCATTTTGATCACCTCTCGAATGGCAAAGTACTTCTCTGTGAGGTCTCCTGCTTCTGTGAGCGGGGCATCGTAGTCGTAGCTCGTGGGCTGCGGTAAGTATGGTGCATTGGCACCTGAGGTAACAAGAAGAAATTATCATTGTGCCAATAATTTTGGCTGATATGAGCTAATTGCAGATAAATCTATATTGGTGCAGAGAGACAGAAGACAGTTCGTGTTATGAGTGTTGCATTGTCTGTCCACCAGAGGGCACTCTAAACAGCAATCATCTGAGGGAATCAGCTGTACTTTTGTTCAAACTACTATTTATCACAGTAACAATAAAGAAAAAGTTTTATTTTAAGCTTCCTTTTGTCATGTTATCTTAGTGAGGTCTCATAACTACACATAAGAAATGTTAGGGATAATTTTATATGTTGCATGTTTCTGAAAATAAGGAGAGAAAAAAAAGAATATTGGCCAATATGTCGGAATATTAATTCATTTATTAATAATATATACTAAATCGGTATAGGTCTTAAAAATTCCCTTTGGGCCAGGCTCTACTTCTCATTAAACCAGTCTGACGAAGTGCACTCACCATTCCAGTATCCAAAGTTAGTTCCTCCTATGAACATGTACCTGTAAGGAGAGAAATGAAACCAAAATGTAGCACAAATAATAACTGTAAACTGCATTTACTCTCTCTCTTCAAGAGCACATATTTGCAGATGTACGTTATGTAATCATTAACCCTTCATAAAAACTTGTATACAATTTCAATTTATAAGTAGATATATATTGAGATGAGGCCCTTGAGATGCAGCATCTCATTTTTAAGGGGTTCCAAAAACACATACTACAAAGACAAACCATAACTAGCACACAACAAAAACAGAAAAACATAAATGCACAGAACAAATACACAAAAACAGTTGGCTCACTCAGCTGCTTCCACCCACACCCCAGGCCGACAAAAAATTACATAACATTCCTGACATTAGCTGATGATGCCGCATCAGTGTGTCTTAACCGACACCAGAAATCTGTAGACTCACAGGTTGACGTTTGCTCCAGCGGCCAGGATCTCGTTGAGGGACTTGGCTACTCTGGCAGACGACACGACGGAGTGAGGTGACCCCCAGTGGTCTAGCCAGCCAGTGTAAAATTCAGAGTTCACCTGTTAACACAGGAGGAAAACCCTATGAGCGTCTGAGTGAAAATGTAGTGTGATTAAAAATACAAACCATATCAAGGGAAATACTTGCCAAAGGTCCTCTAGGTTCAGCGTGTCGCTGTGCCTCAAAGGCAGCGGTTACATTTCCGCCTAACAGAATCAACAACACAAACATAAACTCACAAGTATTTGTGCAATTTCCTTGTGACTATTGACTCATCTAAAATGTGTCATTAAAGGCAGAATGAGTAGGATTTTCCTAAAAACAATGTATAGACTCATCCAAAAATAATGCCTTTTATCATCACTTATAACCTTCTGCAAGTGTGTGGCAGTGTTTGTATCTGCAGACACCCTTCCCTCTGCCTGTATTTTCTTAATTAGCTGTGTTCGGGATGTTTCTGGGCATCAAACCCTTTGGGCAGAGGATGTAGCCCCCAGCCAATAACAGCACACAGGCTGTGAGGAAGCTACAAACACTGCGGCTAACTTAGTTAGCTTGCTATAAAGAATCTACTTTTCCATTACAACAAATGTAATGTTCCAATTATAGTGTCTAGCAGTGTACATACACACTAAGTCTTACTATCAACCAATGCAAATAACTCTATGTTCTGAGAAAACCTACAGACCCTCCAGGTTGTAGTGCAGAGTTTGAACCTTTTTATATACAGTCTGTGGTTTGAGCTTAGAATCATTTTCTGTCTAACACACAAGCCACAGCGTTAGTAAGTTGACGGTCAAAGACTCACTGCTAGTGTCTGTAATGAGCTGGTAAATATATGATGGTAGCTAACATTACTGTTAGCAGTGTATATTTTTTTCTAACATTCAAGAACTGATACAGCAGTGTTATCATATACAGCATTGGGCATATGTTTCTGGTGTTGTCGAGCCAGGGAGGGGCGGCCAACTTTGAATGTTATGTTTACAAATTGCTACCAACAAATCCTACTCATTCTGCCATTATGTCAATGTGAAGGGGAATAAACAACTTACCACTTAAATCACAAAATATTAAAGTAAGGTACCTGCCATGTAAAGCATCTTAGCAAATTGCTTTTATAATACAACCGTAACTTCAGATAGCAACACATAACACACTGAACACTGACTAGCCACCTGACACCTACCTGGCCCAAAGTCAACAGTGGCATAGAGACCTTGTATTGAGCCACACTTAAGGTAGCCGATCCCAGCTCCATCCGTGGTGAAGAGCACCACCTCCTCTCCCAGGTGAGAGCGGAACAGTGTGGACAGGTGACGCATGTAGTTGTAGTCGCACGCGAAGTAACTGCCATACTCATTCTCCACCTACCAAACAGAGGCACAGCCAGAGATGTTGTTTCCTTACTGAATTAAATGCTCTCATGACAAATAATACACAGCAACAGAATGAGCCACCTGCACAGTGATGATAGGACCTCCATTCTGGTAGAGATATGGCTTTATCATTGGCAGTAGCTTCCCCATCCACTTATCTACTGCTGCGATGTAATCTGAAATACACAAATTACACTGTTACAACCGTGCTTATATTTTATCATTCGTGCTATTTGTCTTTGATTCTCACCTGGATCCGAGGACCGCAGCACAATGTCTTTTTTGTTGAGAAGCCAGGCAGGCAGCCCACCCTGATGGACAGAATAACGCAAACAATGGCAACAGGCTTTAGGTGCAACTTAAATGGCATAAAGAAATAACCACAGGTTTAACTGAATTTAAAGCATTTAAATAGCAACTGTAAGTTTCTTGTTGTCCTTCATGAAGAACAATGATTGTGGTCCACTTGGACTTACATCAGTTATAAAACATTCCAGTAGTGACTAGTTCTTATCCTGCAGAGCAAATACCAAAACACCCATAGATACAAAACCACTCCAGCAACATAATGTACTTTCCTTCTGCCTGTCCACCTGCTCACCACGCACATTTCCCCCACAATATTGCCAAATGCACGACTACCAACCTAAAAGCAGTGTATTTTGCCATATTTTGTCCCAAAACAAACTATTTCTGCATATGAATGAACAGCAGAGAGGTAGACTACGTTGCAGTTATGGTTTTTAATAATTTTTTCCTAGATTTGACTCCACTTTAACTGATGCTAATTAAAGCTGATTTCAGCTGCAGTTCTTTGTGAAGGAGTGAACTACAGACTTGCACAGCCATCATCATTTAAAGCCTGAGTCCCTTCTAGTTCACTGAACAGTAAACCTATGACTAATAGTTTGTTCTAGTCTGTAAATAAATTGATCAGATGTTTTGTGTGTATAATCTTGTTCTTCAAAGTAATTACTACCTATAGCTGTCAAATAAATGTAGTTTAAAAAGGTGCCATATTTCCCTCTTGAATGTGTTTAAGTAGAAGTGATCAGCAGCAGTGATCTAAGTCTCTTCATTGTTCTGTAAGGGTAAGTTTCGTTTCTGATATGTACTGTAAGCTGAGAGTTAAATATTTAAGTAATATTAAGTATTTCCTAATTATCTCTTAATACCCCAAAACTCAAGGTGCGCACATTTGCTGACGGCCGCACTCACCATGTCCCACTCAGCACATATGTAGGGACCAGGCCGAAGGATGACCAGTAAGCCGATGTCTTGGGCCAGCTTAAGGAAATATTCCAAATCCCTGTCTCCACTAAAATTGTAGAGGCCCGGATACTCCTCGTGGAAGTTCCAGGGGATGTACCTTCAACAAGAATGAAATTTCAATTTAATCCAAACACACAACTCAAGTTATTTATGGAAGTTGAATGTTGTGGCTGGCTCATATACACAAAAGTCCAGGGAGCCCCAGGTGCAACAAAAAATAAGACAATTAAAACATATCAAACAGTAGCAAAGGTTGGTACAATGTGTCCATCAAGTGCACAGTTACTTGAACTCCACTACCCTGTTAGTACCAGAAATTCAAGGATGTTTGTCACATTATGTGGTCTGATGGTCTGTCTTTAGATGTGCAGCTCTTTTGATCACTTGTTGAACCCCGTCTAAAACTTACTGATGATCAAACTAACTAACAAATATGAAACAAAGTTTTTTTTAATCCACTAACCGGAGTAAATGGAGCACAAACATGCAAACGTTTGGAGACCCAACAGAAATTTGAAGTCAGTTAGTTTGTGTTTTGAAGCCAGTTGAGACGTGGCAGCCTGTGACCCGAAACAACAAACCAAAGTCAGAGCAAAGCGTGCAGAAAGCGAGACACGAGTCAAACCTACGTCTGGATGGCATTCAGTCCTGCCATGTACATCTTAAGCAGTCGATCCTTCCAGTAGACTCTGGGGATCCGGTTGTAATGGATGCTTCCTGCTATGTAACGAAACTCTTCCCCATCCTTCCGAAAGCAGTCATTCTCGTAATCCACGCTGAATGAAGGAGGTGCCCCAAGCTGCAGGTCAACACATCATAATTTGAATCAGAGCTGAATTTATAGATCTCACAGTGATTGTCATTTGTAGACAGCTAACTCAGTTTATCCTGAGTTCCAACATGTGGTTAAGGTTTCATGTCTTTTATGGGGCAGGGCTGACATCTCAGCTGACTTTAAGACGTACCATCCTGAGAGAGCAACCTTCACTTTCTACTAAAGGTTAATTGTAACTAATGCTTCATTGTAAGATACTACCAACCAACACGGTTTAAAAATGTTCCCACTTAAGATGTTTTTAAATGCCTGATTGATAGATTAAACTCTATAGATTACAAGTATCCAAATTGAAGTTTGACTTCCAGATTAAAACACAAGAATTTGTTTTACTGAACTGAGACAATAACTGAAATTATGAGCCAAAAGTAACCAATGTATGGCGAATCTGCACATTTTACCGATCTTAATATACCTTCAAGACTATCAAAAAGTATTAATAACGGTCATTTAGATGTGGGTAGTGTTGGTCTGTGTACTATACGTCCTAATCAATCTAACAGCAAGTTACAATCCTTAATGAAGACTTTTCGTGGCAGGGTTTTTATAAAAGTAGATATATATTATGTTCAATGTTACTGCAATAAAGCTGCGGGTACAACATGTCGAGAATACGTTAGAGTATAAAAACGTTTTTAAAAATCAAAGCTACTCACTGAATGTCCACACAGCAGCAGCAGTATGCTTCCCACTGCGAGCAGAGACATGATGAGTCTTCACACGAGGCCTGCTGTCCGGTTTTAAGTGCAGAATCAAATTAATGTACATTTACATCAAGTATTTTTACTTCACCAGTCAGCTGCTGTACTTCCTCGAGTCCACCGATGTTTTGAATGGGGTGGCGTCATGAGTTGAGGAAGTAAAGTCATGTGATGCTGTATCGTTGTGGTGTGAAAACGCTTTTTCACCGGTAGATGGCAGTGGTGCGCGTTTTATTTAGGTTAAATTTTGTGCACGGGCATCTTGAGGGAACCAACTGTGCAAACTCAGTGTTATCAAGGATACAAATAAAAATAGATTTTAATAATTAAAATAGGGTTTTAAAAATACAACATAAGTACATATTTACATTTTTTAAATTCAAAAAAGGAAAAATCATCTGCTCACTAGCTTAATACCATGTTTTATTAGGGGAAACATGCAGATGAAATATGTGACACGAACTTAATGAATAGATAGTATTTAAAGTGCAATGATAAAAGTAAAAATCCACATTACAGAAAATTTTAGAGACATTGGATTATTTATCACTACAAAGCATGAACATAGGCATTCCATAGACCGTATCAAAAATGAACACCACATGACTACATTAAACAAAACAGGAATAGTTTTTCTTCTTTTCTTCTGTTTTTTAAAAGTTTGTTAATACATCTGTATAATAATGCTTGTGAGTTTCGTAAAAGAAAATTAATACACTTTTTCACCAATTTGAGTATGAGATTATTTTATTTCAGCTAAATTATTTCATATTAAAGTGGAGATTGTTCAAATGTTCTTCTTTGATTTAACATGTATTATACTCTAGGCCTCTTAAACAGAAATTATAAAGAGATTTAAAATATGGCCTACTATACATTACTGCCAAATCAATAAAAACATTTATTACAGGCTCAATGTCCAAATCTTACCCACAATAATATAACGCCACTAAGCTTGGTTAGTTACTTGTTTTTAATGTGTTCTCTTCTATGTGTATTTTCTGCTGGGTCCCGTTTCAGAAAGTGGGATTAGTAAAAACTGTGAGTATGTTGAGCCTGAGAGTGAGGGAAAGTCTTGGTTTTCTGTTTCAGAGGCTGACATCAGATAAACCCTAGATCAGTAACTCTGCCAAATTATGCTGTGAACCTAACCTGTGAGTTTCCTGTTTCAGGCTCAGTTGACTCAGAGCTCAGGGTTTGTTAATCCTGCTTTCTGAAACAGAGCCTTGACCGTTGTGTCACATAGTTGGCACTGAGTTGACTTGAGTTCACCCTCCAGACCAGCAGGTGGCTGTAACGCGCTCCTCGTTGTTTACCATCAGCCACAGAAGCGGAAATAAAGCAATATACACATCGCTGGCGGTGATCACACGTGGGTACACAAGTTTGTAAGAGTAATGTGGTGAATTCATTAGAAAACATGTCGAAGAGGCAGACAACTATGTCCGAACAAAAGCCCGGTTCTGAAGTGGGGCATGGGGAGAAGGAGGAGGTCCAGGTTCCGCTGCCAGAGACTAGACGGACCCGTAGCGGCCGCAAGGTGCGCACTCCTGCCGCACTGCTAGACTCCGAAGCCCCGGTGAGGACTCCAAGCCGGAGGACCAGGAGGTCTGTCCTCCAGGAGCTGCCGGCGGTGGAAGCGAAAAACACGGAGGAGGTAGCGCGAAGACCCGAAAGTCTGTCCGAGGAGAAGGTCAGTAAGTCCGCTGAACCGGAACCGTGTACCGTCTCAGAGACTGCAGCAGACACAGACGGAGCCGACCTTAACGGGAGCGGAGACAGTCACCTGTCCCGGCCCGCACCAGCAGAAACGGGACCCGCAAGTACAGAGACCGCCCCAAAGAAGAAGCCTCGTTTGGTTTCAAGTGGAAAACAAAACCCGATCATACCGCTGGGAAAACCCAAATCTGGGAGAGTGTGGAAGGACCGCAACAAGCAGAGGTGAGGACATCACTGTGGCAGCATGCAGTTTACGAAACCTCATTTTTAAAAATGTTTATAAAATTATTTGAATCCCAATTCTGCCACAGCAGTTCCTCCTCCTCATGTTCCATTATATTGAAATGATCAAAGTGAGTTCAGTGCAGTGAGGTCTACAAATTTGTTACAAGAGGCTGAATCGGTGCATCCCTACATTACATGACACACTTTATAAATGACTGACACTATTAGAATTAGTCTTGTATTTTGTATTTTAATGTTATAGTAGTCTTCTATTAACCTGCTATGTGGGATTGTGTCTTTTAGGTTCTCAGCAGTGGTGAGAGATAAACAGTTGTGCACTTCATGGGAAAAGAAGATGGAGGCGAAGCGAGAGAAGGACCTGGTGAAACAGTATACTTTGCAGCTTAAAGAGGAGAAAGCCAAACAGAAAGAGGTAAGCTAAAGCTATCGATGAATTAAACCTTTAACATTATCTTTTTTGCACCTTTTCATTTATTCTGTATCTTGTCTTTTATAGGAAAAGAGGAAAAGGAGAGAAGACAACTTGAAACGTCGTGCAGAGAACGAACGCAAATCAGAGATTGTGCAAGTGGTACGTCAGCATTGTATTGACTCCCTAACACCACACAAAACCTCCACTTCCATATTTGTACAAGTAGTTTCCAGTTCATATTACACTGTATCTGCAACATAATAACCAAGACCATGGAGGTGTTAACACGAGCTGTAACCTAAAGATCTTATTGTACAAAAGTGAAGTTGTAATGCTTTGCAGTTTTTAATACTCGATGAGCTCAGAGTGGATCAAAGAATAACATTAATAACTGAAAAGCCGTTGTGCAGAGCCGATTCGATTACGAATCAGAGGGCTGTGATGCAATTATAAAACGATAAGCGATGCATCTTGATGCATCATTTTTTTCTATACAGAATCTCTGGATAATTACTAAGGATTTTATTTGAGCATTAAAATCCAAAAGAAGCATCTCTTAATTAGCTTAAAAGGGATAGCATGCAACCCTAATTTACTTCCTGAACCTCAGCTCCATGGTTCTTTATTTCTTTAACAACCAGTTGTCAGACTCCTCTGAAAACTGAAATATAATCATCAGGATGTACAGTATGTGTACAGAACCGAGTTGTACACCAGTTTAGTCTAAGCTTGTACCTGATGTTCTCAACCCTTGGCCAGTAGGTAAATTAGTAATGACGTACAGCTGATAATTAATATGACTTTGTTACTAATTTAGCTAATGTTACATAGCAGCCAAAAAACTTGTTTTATAGGGGAGATGTTAGCTAGCACTAACCGCCGTCACTTTTCCAGCAGTTGGGGAAACTACAGACTTCTACTGACAGACACACTTTGGCCCACACTGCACATTTACTACCAGACTGAAACTTACTAACATTTTTCTTCGTTAACTTTCAGCATCAACGAGGCGGCCTCACTCTCAGGATACACAGAGAGCTTGTCAGGCTTTGTGTCACAATGCTCGCACGGTTAAAATCGTTACTTACGCACTGATATTATTGATTGTGTGACATTTTAGTAGGGTTATTCATTCCACAGCAGTGGTGTACTGTATACAAGGGGAACACTCTCTGTTATGTGCACACCACAGACGGTTCGGGCACTGCGCTTCCACAAGTTAATAATAATCTATTTTTGCCATTTTTTAATCGATTCATAATCTTCCATGTCCTCATCATGGAACATTTAAGAATCATTTTTTTCTCCCACCTCTGCTCTTTATACTACCATCTTCAAGCATATTTTGGTTTGTAAACATCTTGTTATTATTGGCGCATTGAATGTACAAACTTGGTTTGAGGGACAACTTCGTGTTTGTGGTTCTACACGTTTGACAGTCATAGCTGTGGGACAGAGTAGGCCGGAAGACCGGCTTCACTTTGCTACACTGCATGTCTTTGTGAGCGCAGTCCACAAACATTATGACCTTAAACTGATGATGCTTGAAGTTTGGGTTAATGTTCAAAATAAAGATGGCCTCCATAACACACAGGAGTTGTGGCTTCAGCACCTTCTCCACAGCTGTCCAATGATGATCAGAGCTTTCAGAAGTCATTTAAGCATTTCAAACACTGAAATTTAGCACTACTTGGACTTCTGGAGGCAGGAATACTTTGTGATGGTCACCTGTTTCCTGCAGAGTAGTAAAACAGATTAACATAATATCAAGAGTCCTGCAGCATTGAGACCTCACCAACAGCTCTAATTATTAATGAGTATATTAGATGTTTGAGGATTTAGACTTAGCACATTTTTAAATAAAATGTAACACGAGGCTCCTAAAAGCCTTTTAAATATTTAAATAAAATGTGTTTAAATGAATGACTAAGCAAGTTGTTTTTTAAAAAATAGCAAAATTAGTCTAAATATTAGTTTTATAGTGTAAAGACTTTTGTCTGACATAATGCCTTAGTGGAACACAGATAATTATATTTAATAGTTTATATATTGTACTTGTGATTTTGCATACATTTACATACACGTGTATTAAATTCCACATATACATAAGGCATATGTGGAACCAGTAATATCATGATAGTAATTTTTTCACAAATAAGATAATTGTTACGTTAAATATCTTCAGTTACGGAGAAAGTTCTGCTACAGAATTAGATTTTTGCTATTAAAAACAGAGGTAATGAAGTGAAAGGCAGGTGTTAATTAGCAAACTTAGCACACAGAATCTTTGTGTTGGTGATTTTACTTTCCGTTCTAAATATTCTCTTGTCTAATTTGTATCACAGATCAGGAACACAGCAAAGATCAAGAGGATGAAGAAGAAACAACTCAGGAAAATTGAGAAGAGAGACACGCTGGCTCTGCTGCAGAAGTCACAGAAGCAGAATGTCAAGGCCAAAGGGCAAAAAAGTAATAAGGTTGACCCAGATTTGACCTAAAGACTGTAAAATAATAAAAATGCATCAGTTTAGTACTTTGCTTACATGTCTTATGTTTGGGTATCTGAAATACTACATGAACTTTGGGAGGACTTACTCGTGAACCCAATAAAAGCTTTTGAAATAGAAGTGATAAGTTAAAAATAGTAAAAATAAATCAAACATACAGCCTCTGATCAGGTCGGCACTGAAGTGATCAACAACAAACAGTTAAGATTCATTTTATTTCTAAAGTATGCTATAATTGATTAGCCTTTTGCCTGGTTATATTCTCTTATGAGCCTGAATATTTGAAACGACATCACGTATAACCAACTTTTCTTCACCTAAAGAATTTTAAATTGAATAAAATTTTGGTTCTGACTTGTTGTCATTGGTTGTCTATGTTTCTCAGGATAAGGCTGCCCCACATTGCCAATCTCACCTCTTGAACTGCAGAAAGGGAGCATGAGAAAGAAGCTCTGCAAAGCAGTCCTCTTTCAGGGGGTTTTAGCTCATGTAAAGCTTTCATGTGTGTGTGTTGGGCTTCTAAGAAGAACGGGAGTAGGAAGGGAAACAAAATTAAGGTGGCAGGTGACAACTCAAACATTTGTACTGTGGCAGCTAAATTAACTAGCAGCTGTTCCATGGTTTTTATGGTATGTAGTCAGTTTTGTTCTAGTTATATTAAACTCCCTCTCTCTCTTCGAGTTTTCCCCATCTTCTCTCACTGCAAAGACCCTCTTTCAGCCACACTAATAAGTACATTCTGTTTTCAAAAGTCATTAGAAATTAGCTTTTAAGTGCTTTATTTTAATTTTAAAAAATCGCGGGGCCATGCCCCCGAACCTCCTAGCATTTCGGAGTCCCCCCCAGGTTCAAATTCGCTCGTACGCCCCTGACCTCAAGCGCAAAAATTTGCATACTTCTACCGCTAGGGGGGGGCGCTAAGTAAGGTCAACGCGTTTGGGCTTGGACCTCTTGACTACAAAGGCGTATATCAAAAACCTACATTACATCCACCTTACATCCACGCGTTCGGGGGATCGAGCTGCATCTCGGGGTATAGGCCACGCCCATTTCCGCCTAAACTTTTTTTCGTGCAAAATCGCGATAACTGAAAAACCTATTTTAATTAACTCCTCCGAAGCCGCAAGTCCGATCGCCACGAAACTTGGCACGGATAAGCTCTACAAAGTTTGTGTAGGGAATTTTGATCCGACAAAAAATGTCACAATTAAACGCTAACAAACGTTTGTGAAAAACGCTACTAACAGGAAGTGAGGGCATAACTTCGGATTGGAATGGCCGATCGACACCAAATTTGGACCATTCCTTTGTGCAAAATTTGGTGCAACTCGCCCCTAGGTGGCGCTCTTTAATCCAGAAAATTTGTTCCTCTATAACCACAAGTCACATTGACATGAAACCAGTGCCGACTTATTCAGCATGGTCCCCTGGTGCCAGGCACCAAAGCGGACCCTAATGTGCCTATAGGTGGCGCTGCTATTGCAGATCAAAGACGAAAAAAAATTTCCCATTGACTTACATGCAATTTATATCTCCATAACCACAAATCCGATTGACACCAAATTTGGTTCAATTGTTACCCATGGGGCCCTGATGACACCACAAAAATTTGGTACAGTTCGGCCTGGCACTGTAATCAAACCTCAAATACCCCATTCATTTCAATGGGATTTTCAACCAAAGCACATTTTACCTCATAACTACGGACCACTACATCGCACATTTATAACCCTTAACTGTTTGGGGGATGCAGCCAATTCCGATGGTATAGGACACGCCTCTGTGCGATAACGTTTATGTTTCGCTAAATCGCAAAAACTGGAAAACCTATTTTAATTAACTCCTCCGAAGCCGCAAGTCCGATGACACGAAACTTCTAGTTGTATTTAATTTTAGAGTAAACAGTTGTTGTGTAGGTTTATTACCTGTGTCCCTGTTGCATATTTTACCCAAAAGAAGCATTATTCAGCATTCTCCTAAATATCTTGATCATAATTTTATAATTTCAAACTTTAAAGGATCCTTATCAAATATGTTTGTTTATGTTAGTATTTATGTTAAGAAGTAAATAATATCCTATATATCTTTATCAGATTTTCTGTGCCTCGCAAATCTAGTATCTATCTACATCCATATATTCATAATCGTCACACCTATCCCCCAGGTGACACAGCAAATCAATTGTCCATGTATGTTTTGATGAATGCCAAAAAATAATGTAAACGAAACGGTGCAACTTTTTGAGCAGTCTTGCTGGACAATCTTGCTGGTGTCAAGTCTGACTATGTCGTCAACGGATAGCGGCGGGAGAGACTATTGTAGTAATCTTTAATCTGATGATACACGGAGCAACTTTTAGAGCAACAGTGCTGGGCAATGTTGCCGTCAATGGTAATAAGAAAAGATTACTACCGTAATACCCTTCCCACCCCCCCGCCGCTATCCGTTTAAAATTTGCCACCAGCAAGATTCCCCGGCAACATTACTCTAAAAGTTGTTCCGTGTATCATCAGCTTAAGTCACTAATGTCATGTCAACTTTAAGTATTTGTAAAAGCACTAATGCCTGAATTTGTCAGCTACAGTTTCACACAGCATTCCCATTTGTCAATTAGCTCTGCACACAATAATAACAAATAATACAATTCCTGAATTTGATAGCAATAAAACACCACCTTGATCACCTCAGTACACTCGCTACACAATAGAGTACACAATAGATACTGTGTTTTTGGGTACAAAATACTAAGCATTGTCTGAATATGAGTGAAATATCCATGTCAAATGATTAACTCTTTAAGTACATATAAAAATAAATATTCTCTGGGCTGTACCAATCATGTAACTTAGTACAAACCACATGCTTTCAGCGCTTCACATTAAGTTATCTGCAATCCGCTCCTTTTCTGGCAAGAAGTCTGTTGTTCGCAGCTTGTTCAGGGATGGAAGGCTCCCCTGTAGGTAAAGAATTTTGGTCATAAATTAAGTTTTTACACTGATAGAATTGATAAAATATGTCAATATCAATATCACATCTTGCAAAATGATCATACAGTGGAATCAGCTTTCCTCTAAAACTCTAAAATCAATTTAAAAAAAAGTTGTTGATGACTGTCATTCACCATTCTTCACCATTGCCTTCACCATTTCTCTTGTCCTAAGACTGACTCCAGTTTAGTTGTACATTTAGTTCCATCACCTGGATTTGTCCTCGTGAAGAATCTTTAGGGAAGAGAAATTTCTTTTACAACAACAAATATTTTCTATTCTTATGTAAAGTTAGTATTTACTGCAAAAATTTGTAATTTTTCTGTGGGTTTTGCCTAGAAACTGAGCCACTGCAACTAATGTAAGGTAAACTACATAACGTTAATTTTTACATCTTGAGGATAATGAGATATTTTAACTACAATACAATAAAACATGAACATGTTTAGTTGTAAGATGTACTGCATATTTATAGGCCTATGTTAGTTATAAGCTAACATATGAAATGTACAACAAATGAATGCTAAAACTAGAAATGTGCCTAGCTATCATTTAGCTTACAATAATGCAATTAACTGAACTGATTTACAACTTACAGTTAGTCTCCTTACATTAGCTAGCTTAATATCAATGTGAGCTAAACATTACTCTTGACTCTTGACATTTTACTTTAAAACTCAAAGAGTCTTCTGTAAAATTTAACATCAACTCTGTTCACTTTGACAAAGTTAATGTTAAGTTACCAGTTTGAGTACACAGACAATAACTATGTTTTTTTCAAGTACCATACTTTTGAATTCATTTTTTTGTTTTGTTTTTTACCTTGGGTTTGTCGTAGGTAGTTCTCTGTCTTCACCACAGGTTAACTTCCACTGGTGTTGTCTTAGTTGTGTCCCTGAACTTCCACCCCAGCAGTGGTGAATGAAAGATAAAAGTAATGATGCATCTGTGCCAAAACGGCAGTTAGGAAAAATCCAGTAACATGTATGTTACTGTAACCATATACAGTGGTTTACTGTAATTTTAAAATTTGATACATCAGATATTTTAATTACAGTAAACCGCTGTATATGGTGTCTGACATCACCTAAAATTCCCATAATGCAATGGAAATTACAGTTATTTACTGGAAAGAGGATATACAGCATTATACTCTGTGTTATATGGTTAATAACTATAGAAATTACAGAAATGTCTAGTGTACCTTAAATAACGGTATGACCTTTCCAATCTTTGGATCTTTTGGGACTACCCTGTTTTTTTTAAAGAGATTGAGAGGAGCTGTCCCTGAAAATGTCCCCATTTTTAACTGTGTGTTAATTATAGACTGTACAAGGTATTAGCAGACCTGAAATCAGATTTTACGTTACAAGAAAGACTGGACAGCAGAGTATAGAGGTGTCATGCCAAAAAGTGATTGTCCGTCGAAAACCGATTCCTTTCCTCGGTAGCGTGCGCAGCAAATTGAAGCTATATCGCCCATGCCCTTTACAGCTGGTTTTATCTGGGTCAAACAGACATAACGTGCAAATAAACATCACTTTATGCCTGTGGAAACAGCAAGGATATGTATTTGTGATACTTTAACATTTCTTTTAACAGAATAAACACAATTGTGGCCAAATAAGTGTTTGTAGTTACCTGGCCTGACATTTACATGATAGCCAATAAGAGTAGCCTGTTGTTGCAGATGGAATATGTGTTTGGTAGGCCTATGTCTAATGACCTTGTTTATATTTGGAAAATGGAGCCTATAATTAACATGACTCACAGCTGAGTTATATATAAAATCAGGACCGATCTCTTTTGCAATTGTACTTATGACTACATTATTTAAGTTGCAGTGCACCAACCAATCCAGTCCTTTTTACATGTTAAAATACCTTTAAATGGGCAATACAACCCATGTAATGTATTCCAATTGCCAGGAAGTGATTGCAGCGTCTACTTACAGTGTGAAAGGTAGTTTCTGCCTCACAATGACTTGGTTTCATTCAGAAGAATGACCGTGAAGTCACATTACCCTTACCATTAAACATAGATAAACTATCAACTATCACATGATGACATGAATGTACCAGAATCCCTGGAGCAGTTGAACTGAAAAAAAAATGTATTACTGGTGCCGTCACTGGGAGTTTTGTTCTAATCTCCTACACAATACAATACACACAATACTGATTGTGACCCATAACTTTATAATACAGCCCAAATGAATGCAACATGAGACAGGGTTTCAATCAAAAACACTGTACTGTTTGCTCACCCAAAATACCAGAGTAGATTTGGAGAGTGGGTTGCGCACAAACACACCCTGCTTTTTCTTTACCTTTATTTTTTTATTCTATAAACTTTACAGGACACATTCCTTGTTAAGGTACTGCCTAAGCAGCCAGTACACAAATAATTCATTATTGTCATTTTCACACTGCTGTCTTTGTGTCAGACTGTAAGACAACACCTTCAGTTCATCATGAACATGTTTGCTTTAAGTTGCAGCTGAATAATCCAACATGAACAGTTAAACAAAGCAATTTGTTACCCTAATGACACTGATGTGGAAGGAATGATCCCTCAAACATGTTTAAAGCTGGGTCTCTTTCACATCATTTTTCATGGCTGTCATTCACCATATAAAGACAGTAGAATCTCAGAAGTTGAGTTAAAGTGCACATCTGAGGGTGAAAACAGACAAGAGAAAGCACCTTTGACATCACAGCTCAAGGAAGCTACCTACATAAAGAAATTCCAGAGAGGTTTTGTAAGTACAATCTTTTTCTGTCTTTTAGTGTGTAGATTTTTAGTATGTAGTTTCATGCATTTTTTGTTTGTATTTCTTTTTTCTGAAATCTCAAATAGACTTGGTTAATCTTTAAATTGCATGCTAAGTGGAAGGTAGCGTTTTGTTTAAACAAGTAAGAAAACATAATTTTCATTTTCTTCTTTTAGATGTAAGAGAGATTTAAAATGCTTGTGACAATTCTGATACAACTCCTGATTGTCGGTGAGTAAAATGTGTTTTTCGTGTTATATTGCTTTGCATTTTTAGAAAAAGGGATATAGTTCTCTCTTATATTGATGTTTTATTTGTTTATTACTAGCATCAGCAAATGGTGAGGCAGACACATCTGGAGCAGAAACAAACACCACAACCACGAACACCACAAACACAACCACCTCAGCTATGACCACCTCAGCTACAACCATCTTAGCTACGACCACCTTAGCTACGACCATTGCTGCGACCAACACAACAGCGGCGACAACAAGCTCAATAAACACAAACACGACTGCCACTAACACTGCTGCTGACCATCCTAGCATCATGTACATGTTCAGTCTGGTTGTGTGTTACTTCAGTGTTGTTCTCTACAAGTTCTTCTTAACAGCCTAACCTGTCTATTTTACACAAAATATTGTTACCTATACAGAAAAATAGTATGTAATTTATGTTCTATAAAAACTGATAATCATGTTATGAAACACTTGTGTTGATAGGTTTAGAAAATCTAGATGATTCAGTGTGTTAAAATGATATAATTAATATTTGGTGGAATATCTCAGTTTGTGTCTTTTCATTTTTTTTTTTAAATTCTCATGCCTGTGCATTTTCTTCATTAAAAGATTTTTCACAAACTTTTAACCAAGCTAAACTTGTATCAGTGGGATATTTAGGTTAACAATTTTCCTGTTTCTCAAGCTAATTTGTATAAAGAAAACAGTTATAAAAGAAATTACGTTATATGTCTAATCTATTAAGTAAATAATCTAGTTTAATGTGAAAGTTATGGTTTTAAGAAGACAGTAAATGGTGATCATTTAAAATAAATCAATATTTGGTTGTTTTTCAGTCTAAATACAAGAAGCAAAAAAATTGTTTCTTAAAACAAACCTTGAAAAGCATATTTTGGACTTTTTAATATACAGCTCTTCCTGACTGCAAAGTTTCTGTTTTAAATATGTATCTGTGTACAAAAGTTATCATCTGAATACTGACATTTCACTCCTGCTCAGAAACTACAAAATCAAAATTTTCACATTATGTTTCCTTATAATGTCTGTTTTGTTAATTAATTAAGGCTGTGAGAAATGGCTCTGATTAATGAACTTAAATCGCAGGCGTGTCAACTTACACCAAAATTACTTGTTGAGTCAGAAATGCGACTGTTGAGACTTTAAATGCGGCCTCACCCACATTAAAAAAATGACTTACCACAATGGTTTACTGTTGTTTCTTAATGTGGACAGATGATGAAACACATTCTTGATTCAATCAGTCATATATTCTGTGTCTTTCACTTTGGCAGCCCCCCTGCCTATGGAACTCCTTACCCATACACATCCGAGATTGCAGCAACATGGACTCTTTTAAAACTCTCATCAAAACCCACCTTTTTAGACTTGCTTTTAATCTCAAATAATGCTTCATTACAATTGCAATTGCTTATTTATTTGGATGCCCCTTTGCTTTTATGTTCCCATATCACATGTTCTATTTGCCGCTTATATATTTTTGCTTTGCACGTTTTTAACCTCTTTAATGTACTTATTCTTTTTTTTTTTTTATACTGTAAAGTGTCTTTGAGTGTCTTGAAAAGCGCTATAGAAATAAAATGTATTATTATTATTATTATTATTATATATGAATTTACTCTGTAAGTGCAAGCGGCTGTTTCTTCAAACACAGCAGCACACACACACAGATGAACCATGTCTACAATACAAATTGGGAACAGTGTGTATTGCCCTTTAGTGCTGTGTGTTTTGATCGTCATCTTAGTGTTAAGGTGGTTAGGATTTCTTAATAAAATCCAGTGTTTTTAGATGTTGTAATCACTGTGGTGCATCAATTAGAATATGCAAAGCAGATGCATTAGTTTATTCAACTACAGTGAATGTGAAGGTTTCACGCAATGTTGCATGCTGGGACAGGGGCGCCATGTTTACAGGTACAAGCTCTGTTTGCCTAATCACCTGCCGGTTGTGACAGTGTTTACTTTTCAGTGTGTTTTGGCTAAAACATATTTAAGAGGTATGATCTGAAGGAGAAGGGAAGTAATGGAGAAGGGACCATTTACAGGAGAAATTTAATGTCACTGCCAAGAAATGGAATTTGTACAAACTAATAATGATAAGCGCCTCTGTTTGGGAGACTCAGAATCTTTATTGGTCTCTTTAATAAAGAAGTTTTGTTTTTGAATGTCCCTACCAGTAAATAATAACACTAATAATAAGAGATGATGTAGGTAGGTAATGATGAAGTATTAAATGTAGACATTCACACTTTAACATTACAACATAGCTTAAGATAAGGAAAAATTTCTATGATATGAAGAAAGTGTTGAATATAGGGACAAATAATGAAAAAGTTTCGTTGTGATTATTATATTTTGCATTTTACATTTGTAATTGTGAGGGAAGCTCTTTTTTGGAGAAGATAAACAACCAATACTGATGTTATGAATCTGTTCTTTATTACAAGCAGCAGGGGAGGAAAGCAAGCGACAGACAGGTGTTTTACAGAAACAGTTCCCTCACAGGAACAGGGCCGCAATATTTATTTCTCTGGTAACAGGAACCTTCTTCCTTCTACAGAATTAAACATACTATGCTCTGGGTGATACATACTTGTTTTCACATGAGATGAAACACACAATTCACTCAGAGGTTTCGTATTCCTTTCAGCCTATTTTCCAAAAAACAGACACATTACACAGCGTATAGTAAATTTAGTCAAACATAGGTCCCTACACTTACAGTATCTATGCTCCATTATGACAAGGCACAATTTACTTCTAAAGTGTTACAATCATAATACAAAATAATATTTTGTAATGTATATACAGTGACAAATTAAGAAGATGTAGAACAGTACATTTTGACCAAGTAGGCTGTATTACAATCAAAGATCAGTCACATGGAGTAGTTTCTTTACACTATAGTGTCAGTAAGTATTAGAACATGCAGTTCCTTTTCTTACTTTCTCACTTTTGTTCATATGGACCTGAACAGCTCATACTCAAATGGCTACACTATTTTCCAACTCCATTGGATCCAGGTATGTGTATGGGATTTCCAGACTCTTGTTTCTGTCTTTGATGGCTACACTTAACACTTCAAGCTCTCCTTGAAAATCCTTTATCAGCTTGCAGGGAATGTTCTCACTGAAATGATCTTCTGGGTAGTGACCAAGAGGGACCTGATAAGATCAATGAAATGTTTAAAAAATGATTTAGAAAGATCAAACAAGTTAACAGAGTATTGGCAATATAATGTACACCTTTAGGAAGTGAGCAGGATTCTTTCAGTGTCTCAAACAGGTATTTTGGCTGATATTGACCTACTTTCCACAACTTAAACAGAAATGTTAAATGGCACTTACAAAATCAGAGGAATCCTTGCTGAGTAGCCACAAGACGGCGATTCCCTGAACTGTTGCGTTGATGTCAGGGAATGTCTGCAACATCGTGGCCTCACTTGTCGTCCCCTTTGTGGTTGGTGGAGGAAGTTGCAGGGAGATGGGAGCGTTGGGCATCCAGCCACCGTAGTCATACTAAAATTGATGAATGATTGACAGATAAGTGATCAATACTTTTTTAACCATGCAATGTCAATCTGTTGGTCCTCTACTTTATCTATTGGATGTATTTCCATGAAATGTTGTTTGGAATAAAAGACCCAGATTATCAATCCTAATGACTTAAGTGACCCCCTTACTTTTCCTCTTGCGCCACCATGTGACTGACGTGTAGTTCTGAAAGAAGTGTCTCAAACTTTCTGCTGGATTGCCCTCAGTTTGGTTCAGAAATTCATGTTTGCTTCAGGACTAACTTTGGGGATCCCCTGACCTTTCATCTAGTGCCATCATCAGATCAAAATGTTAATTTGTCCAAGACTTTGGTTTTTCACCAATTATCTGCAAAACTAATGACATCAGCTTCAGCTGTAATGTGGTGCTAATTACCAAATGTTAGCAAGCTAACAGGGTAAACTAAGATCGTGATCTTAGTAAACATTATACCTGCGAAAAGTCAGTATATTAGTATCATCATTATGAATGTGTGCATTTTTTGCATTTAGCTCAAACCGCCACTGTCCCAAAGCACAGCCTCACAGACCTGCTATCATGGCTGTAGACTCTAGTACATATTAAGGGCTTAAGGCTTGCTTACAGTACACAAAGCCAGGTCTCACTTGTGTCTCTCTAGTTTGAAGTAAACTGCAAAAATAACATTAAAAGTATTCACCTGTCCAGAATTCACGGCAGCGTGCTGTGCAGAGCCAGTGAAGATCACCATGGTGACAAACTTGACCAACCCTGCCAAGGTGGTAAATCTCTGTGGAATCCCTGAGAATTAAGAGAGAATAAACTACATTACTTAAAGACATCTAGACATCTTAAAGTTTGACATATGTTTGCATTATGTTAATATAATGGTACATTTGCACATTTATCATCATGAAGATTGAGCTTTTATTTAAAGCTCACCTGTGCATGCTTGGGAAAGGAATCCATGTTCATAAATGTCCAGAATCCACTTCTGCAGCTCTGTGTCTTGCTGGACCTCAGCGTCACTCTTGTAATAGAAGCTGAGCACTCCCTGCACAAACCTTTGAGAAATTTGGAAAAATTCTGTAAATTCATATTTCTATTTAAAGTTTTTGTTTTATTTAAGCCCCAAATATTCTCTCAGTCCAATACTGTCCCCTGTGCAATAATGCAAATGATTATATTTGGACAGCAGCCACATCTTATCTTTTCAAAAAAGGATCATACCTGCAATGTTATTTGGAAGACAACATTCAGAAGCGTGCGTACTCAAAACCTGGCCTTCATTGTGTTTCACAAAGAAGTGTTTCTAATATTTTGTCAACGTCATTGACATCATAGAGGGTAGGCAACTGTTAGTAACATCTCTCAGTTTAACATAATACAACAGGACCACAAATTGAAACTTCCAAATATGATTATGGAGGCCTCTTCTACAGTTTCAACAAAAACTGAACATTATAACTTTAATGAAGGGAGGATTTATTTCAGGGCTGAGACTATGTTAGTTTTAGCTACCTAACCTAAAGTAAGCAATTCTGGACAAGATGGTTACCTATAGCCAGCGCAACAGCTACAAACAGCAATACTCACAGCTCTCCTGCAACTATAGCTAACAACAACAGCATGTCTTGGCAGACAAGAAAGTAAGCTGAATGTCCGTGGGCAACTCTTTTAACATCACCCGACACACAAATCATGGCTGGGATCGTGTTTTGCAACCTGGTCTGAGCCCCTTTGTTTGTTTCCCTTATTCTCAGTGCGCAGACAATCTGGACAGCTACCGGAACCATGAGGAGATAACAGAAGACAAAAAGACGTGTATTGGATTGAAATCGCATACCCCACCTTTAAGTTTATAGCATACTAGCTAATGAAGCCTCAGCAGCTAGATGCTTCAATCACTACTGACCAGTAGCTGTAAAATCAATCCGTCACTCCACAGAGTAAGTCTAAATTATACACTGGTAACGAAATGGCTAATCAGTCTGAATACCAGGCTTGGCTCTCAGTGTAAAGTAGGGCGTCCAAGCCAGGCATCATTTACCAGAGCATGGAGCACAATCTGGAGATGGAATAAAATGTTCTCTCTAATCCTACATTGGTATTCTCAGGTCGTTTCCCTGTGAGGATTGGTGCTCCCTGCTGGAGTATTCTCATTAACACATGTGCATCCTTTTTATTGGCCAGCTATCTTCCTGTCCTGTTTACAATCCCTTCAGTTGAGAAAAGCATGTGATTCAATTGTTTGCTTGGTTTCTTGCATACAACTACACTAGTTATATTTAATGACTTATTTCCCCTGCAAGTGGAAATGGAAAGCAAATCCTGTCCTGGAATCTCTGATGGCAGGCCTAACCCTCATGCAAAGTATGTTTATTTCACTTTAGTGTGCTTCATGGCCTCTAGTCTTCTAACTAACCCCAACACAGTGTAAGCCTTCATATTGTGCAGCATGGCAACTTCACGTCCCTAAAACATCTATGATTTTGCACCAATGCAAAATGGACACTGCGTATAATACCTGTGGATGATATCCCAAAGTTTGAGTCCATCATCCCTGTAGTAGAAGTTGGGTACAGCCTCTAGTCCGAGCTCAGCAATGTCGTCTGGTATACAGAGGGAGCTGTAGGTTATTGAGGACAGTGATCTCTTCAGGATTGTGATCATACCCTCTCCACCAGAAGCTGCAGACTAGGGAACAATCAAACATGTAAGGAATATATAACGAGAAAAAAAAATGTAATTAGGGAATGGTCTACTGAGCGTCTTGGTCTATTCGTACCTGTGCAAAAACTCCAGTCTTAGATATTAGAAGAAGTCGAGCCAAGTTGTTGATCTGCAGAGTGTAGCGAGTGTGAGGTATGAGGAGCTGAAGAAAAGAGGGAACTCTGTTAGTAACACCATTACTTGTTGACAAAGTCAGAAGTCTAGATGCTTATTTATCATTTTGCAGTAGGAAATACTTAAAAATCCTTTAAGTTGAAAATGACTGTTGGATCATAACCCTATTAGCCCTGAGTCACCAGGTGGAGTTAGACTTCTTTATTGTGTTGTAAGGCAGCAACATAATGTAACTGGCATAACTAGCAGCTATTTACAATATAATCCACACAGCCTACTTAATGTGACGAATTCCTAACAATGAAAATAAGTTTAGCGTTCTCCCTCACAGTTACCTTGTAGAGTGGGTGCACCATGGGCATGTTCCGCAGCAGTGACACGGCATAAACTTCAGCCAGCAGATGAGTGCGCAGCAGGTGAACGTTGAGCTGATGCTCGCTGAAATCTGCACTTCTCACAAAAATCTTGGCCATCAGCCAGTCGTACTCAGAATCAGTAGGTAAAAAGATGGGATTGTCCACTGCTGGAGTCTGCTTCAGCTGCAGGAGAACAAAGGCGGATGTGGTTCATTCAATCCATTCGATTACTACTATTGGTCAATAATGTTAAAGAACTTTCTGTAAGTATTGTATGTTTGCCTTTACTATAGGTTTGTTCTCCTTGGCAGGTTTGTCTTTGACGTTTAAGACTCTGATGGTCCCTTAATGGGGAAATTCCTATTTTCATCAATGTTTGTGTGTCATGTAAATAAGTTAAGTTTGTGTCAGACTCAACAGTCGGTATCTAGAGGTATCTACATTATGACTTGAATGATCGGTATCTTAATCAATACTGTAACTTACAGCTTTACTATTAGCTATATTTGAGTGTTAATCTCACCTGAATAGCAATGGGCATCAGTTTATCATCAGGTGTCTTGTGGAAAAGGACGAGCGGGGCCATCAAGTACTGCTTCTTCCCATTGATGGTGTTTGCTGTCACTCCATCCAAACGCTTGTAGTCACACAGGAAAATGTTGCCTTTCTGTTTGGAATTTTAATGAGGATGAGAAATGATTTGTCTCACTTGAGTACAGTATGGTCAGCAATATTTCAGATTGGGTGGGACAATACAAGTGCTAGATTGGAACAGTCTGAAAGACACTGGAATTGGTTATTGGTATTCACCTGTCAGACAACTGATGACACTCTGGGCATGTGTTAAAGTTAACCTGAATGGTCAGCTACATGGAAGTCTCTAAGATGGTGAACTGGCCAGTCGGTAAGGGCTTTGGCTTTATTGAAAAGACAAGTTCATTTCCTGCTCTTGCTTTTTCTCTGCAAAGTCGTTTGGTGGTGTTACATGATTTCTGACTAGACTTTGTTCTGGATAGGCCTTCCACAATTCGTGGAGTCATCATCAAAATAATGTATATCGGGAAGAAATTATAGTCCCTTCCAAATTCTTGCTTTGACCCATTTTAAGATGCCAGGGGCCTAATTTCAGGTAAAAGATCAAACCTTAAACTGTGGTTGCCACTGCCCGGCAGTCTGTTTCCTAAATCAGGTTTCAGCCAAAAGGCTAGTTCTAGACACATAAAATGTCCTTAAACTTCAATCACAGCACAAACAAGGCCCAGATACAACTAGGTTGTTCCAGCATTACTTTTCTCTGTTTGTGTAGGCAATGTAACAGGTGTGTGGGGGTGGTGTGGGAAGTGCCAGATGGATGTAACTGTGCGAACAGTTTTAACTGAGTAAGATAAAATGTACTGGTTAAAAGAATTTTGGGAAAATCATTACTTTAACTGCATTACATTTGGATACATTCATCACACTAGCTAGCTATTATTTTCTACACATGCCTATACTGTAAGAGTCTGGTGTACTGATCCCAAATCAATAGATCATATGAGCGTTCTTTGTTAAAAACATTCCTTAAGATTTTAATCTCCTCTTCCATTCTTTCAAACTCAGTTTAAAATTCGTTTAAAAGGACACTGCTAAGAGTAGTACACAAAAGAAACAGGAAATAACATTTAACTGTTGCTAGTGACTTGGGCTTTGTCCAATCACAAACAAGAAGTTTTGCACGACCTTTTCTGTAATCTGAAATGTTTTATGTGAGGGGCCACTGCAAGTTCAACATGCAATTCTACATTAAATGTGTCATGGAGCAAAATCAAGACAATTACCTTCATTTCATCTTTCAAGCTACACTGACCACTGGGGAAGACCATGCTATCAGTGACCGGAAAATGATCAGGCAGAGCTGTACAACGTCGGATCAACATGGGGTTGATGCCATTCAGATACTGGTAGCCAAAAAAAGCATCCTCCTTCCAATGTTCCTTGACATAGTCTGGAAAAAGAAGGAGTTTGAGTTGAGTGATTTCGCACTATAAAAATCTTGCTATACAGTACACTACATCTTGCTGGAGACGCCACTTTTATATTTACAATAAATAAAGAAATTCAATCAATCAATCTACTGCATACTAGTTATCTTACCTGTACACTGCTTGTCAAACTAGAAAGTGGGAAACAATGCATTTCACAGAATCCAGAGTCACAGACATGGACATTGGACACTGTTTCTAGTCAAATTCAATTGTCTGTCAGAGTCCTGAATATATGCAACTAAAAAGTTACTAGTTTTCTCAAGAGCAAAGCCTAAAATTAGGAAACTTCTACATGTGTAGATATGTAGCACTTATATCCTTCGGTCCTTTCTTTCTGTCCTTTCTCCGGTTTCATGAGCAAAGAAGCCAATAGATTTCAGTATTCAGTCAAATCGAATGGCTTATTTTGGGAATACAAGTTTTAATATTGTCATATTGAAATACAGTTGATTATCTGATTGGTCATAGTTGAATGTATGCTATTAGGCTTATGGTATCAAGTATTCCATAAAACTATGATATACAGTACCTGATATGTCAGTCCGTTTGTAGCAGAACACCCGACTGATATCTTGAATATTACTCCAGTTCTTCTTGGAATTGGCCAATCCCTTCAGTTGCAGCTCACTCAGGCTAAAAAATATATCAATATCCCTTTAATGGTTTGATAGGCAGGTAGATAAGCAGGTACACAGTTACATAGATACATAGATAAGAGACAGGATTTGAGAACTTCACCTTGTGGATGTGGTGTAGAGAAACTCTGTAGTTTTGGTGAAGGAGAAGCGAACCTCACAGGGCAGAGAAAGAGGGTTTTCTGCCTTTATGCAGTGAGGTATTCCCTCTACATACACATCCCAGCTAGGAAAAACAGAGAAGTCCATTCATGTATTCAGTATTGCAATTTTAATAAACTCTGGCAGGTGTAACAATATAAAATGGTGGTAAATGTATTATTACATATCATGAATATATTCAACCAAACATGGAGGAGGTTTGGATGCTGTTAGTTCCTGTCTATAAGCTCTGAGCTCTTACCGATAGTCTTGCTCTCGTTGCTTCAGCTCCTGCTGCCGACTACACCTGCCAAGATGGCTGTCGTCTTCAAAGACTGTCAGAGCTTAAAGAAAGAACCACATTAAGGTTTGAAATTATTGATATGCTATTCTGGCATGGATTTACTCTTTATGAGCCCTTTTTATAAACTAGTTTTCAGAAATCTTTTATGTCTTCTGTGGTCAGCGAACAGCACAAACCTGATCCCTCTCTGAAACGGTGAACCTTGCTGTCAGAGATCCAGTGGTAGATGGGAAAGTTGTAGGTGAATCCCTCAGGAGATTTCACTTCCACCTTGGCAGGAAACCATACGTCTTCTGGCAACAATGGGAGAGGCTGTTTGTCTAGCTCAATCAAAATCAGCTGTCCAATGGAGAGCGCGCAGGACACCGTACAACATGCCTGGAGTAATGAGAGAAATTATTTAAAAATAGTTATACATGATGTGAAGAGAAAGTGTGTTTAATAACCAGGAACTGAGCTGTAGCATCCCAAAAATTAGCATACAATTACTCAGGGACAGCCTTAAGAATCTGGGGCCTGTTTCAAGAGCTCATGTGCCCTCTCCCCAAAAAGAAAAACATGAGTAAAAGAAGAGGCTATAATTCGGTTTGTATATATTCAGACTTGAACTTAAATGCGTTATCTGCACACTTTTGTCTAACAAAGCAAACATTTTTGTTGTTACATTTCTGTTTCCTTGACCTTTAAAGGAACTAGAAAATAATTGTGTGCACAAATGCACAACATCTTAATTACAAATAAGCAGACTCTAATCACAAATAAGCAGATTTTTATTCCAAGTATTCTAACATAAAAACAGCACTGAACAGTGTGCCAACAGCGCTCTCATGGAAATTACCCATAGGATCACTATTGTATACTATGAGAATTGTATAGTGTCATAGTAAGTCTGTAATGTTAGTATTTTTCACAAGTGAATGGTATTGCTATAGTTTTTTCTGTAGTTTTATTTTATCATCTATAGTGGCTCTATATTTCAATAGATCTCTAAAGTAGCCTAGTCCTAAATTATTTTGAATTGGATTAGTATCTTGTATTTTATAGAGTTTCAGTGGCTGTTTTTTTAACACACTATAGAACCTACAATGTTATAGTAAATGTATAGTAAAGTAACTTTCTAGAGTGCATCAAAAAATATAGAAAACAACATGCTTTATAAACACTATAGTATAACTATAACTTCACTAGCAAACTAAAATCAAACAAAAAACCTCAACATGGAATATATATATATAGACGTTTGTCTATATAATGACGTCATACTAGCCTAAATGGTGTGGGATATTCAAATTCATTTGAATTTCCAGAATAACTTATCTAATAGTTAAACAAATTAATACGATCTGATACTGTTTTACACATCAGAACAGCACCCCAATCTTCCTGTGGTCATGTCTCTTCCTTTTTATATACAGTCTATGATGACTACACATTGACTAAAATAAATGGTTTATTTCAAAAGTGGTTGTTCAGTTCTTGCAGTCGCGCCCTTTGGAGTGCGGGACCTGTTTCAATTGAAATGGCTGAAACAGCCAGGGCCGTCTCTATAATTACTTAATGCAAAAGGTGCACAAAATAAAACGGCATAAAATACAAATTCTATGAAGCGCATAGGTTGAAAAGTCGCAGAGCAGCTCATCTTGTTGCTGCACATACGAGTTGGCAAGTGTTTACATCGGCTTCTTTAAATTGTTATTTATTGTGTCTATAATGTAGTCAAAAACATAATAGTTGAAAAACATTTAGAAAAGATTAGACTTACTGCTCCTACGAAGAAAGATAAATTGAGGTCCATGAGGCACGTGCGTTCGCTCTCCCCATCTGCACCCACCAGCTTAATAAAGACATTGTTAAAAGTGCTGGCACCGAGGAGTTTACCAGTGGATACGGTTACTTTATAATCCACCATTTTTACCCTGGAAAGCAGAAGAATCCTGGTGAGGAGAGTCAAGAAGCCAAGAACAAATTCAGCACACATTGGGTTAAGTGTCACTATAGGCCTATGATGCATCATCATCATCGTACAACAACTAATAACCTATTAAATTAGTCTGTCTCTGATTACAGTCTAACTGAAAGCATTTCATAAAGCATCTCTCTTACCTGTTAAAGAGACCAAGAAGTTCCTGTGATGAACTCAGGGTGCCAGATAGGCAATAATGGCTTTCACGGGAGCTCCCCTTTTTATTTGAAGTTCGGGGAAGACCGAAACTTGCTAATTTCGCCTTGCCCCACCTTCCCGAATTCGGATGGCACACATTGAGTTTATGAAATTGCTCTGCCACACTTTTGGTTATGGCAACAATACCATTGATGCTGGTATCTTTATTAAAGTGAATTAATTAGGAATAACCCTCATGAATAATATGCTACATTAACAAAAGCCAGTGTTATAGCCTATTTTAGGAATGATCCATGATGGACCACATAGACCACAGGGACCACTATGGTGGATGACTGAAAATACAATTATTTCTGAAAATAAACTGCTTTTTTTACTGTCCAGCTGAATCTCTCCTGATGGCCTTAATATCGTAGATTAATATTGCTCTCTCTCTCTCACATACAAATGTCAAGATGCAAAACACCAATAAATGTAGAGTGACCGGCGAAGGGGGGTGCGAAACCCAAACTCAGGGTTGGCGGCCAACTGCCTCCACCGGTTGAGTTGGTGGTGGGGGGCACAGGGTCAGCAGCTTACTATCTTGACCAGTTAGGGTGAGAGAGGGTGGGACATAACCTTATTTTCTATCGCAAATTAGTGATTACGTAGCCTAAGAACTTTTACTTAAGCAAATGATCTATAGCCTACATTTTCCACCACTGTATGTTATGTATTTTGATTTGGAACACTGAACCATGATTTGAAAGTTTTTGTTGCACATCAGTAGCCCTCGGGAGGTTAGTCGTGTTCCTCCTCACACCAAGCAGCAGATACCGGTTCTTCTGCTGAGTTGATGCCCCTTTATGGCCCTATCCCGCCCTCCTCATGTAACAGCCTGTCTCCTGATAACTCCTCTATGCTCTTGAGACTGTGCTGGGTGACACAGCAAACCTTTTTGCATACATGGATGTGCCCTCCTGGAGGAGCTGGACAACCTGTGCAACCTGAATGATCTGCAGGTACCCAGGTAGAGAACAATCAGTATCAGGCAAGATAAGGAGAGAGCAATTGTCTGTGGCCACCGCCTGCAAAACCATTCCCTTTTGGGGCGTTGTCTTGCTGTTGTCTGCCATAGCTACACCTTTTGTCACTTTCATTTGGACCAAAACAAGTGACATTGATTCACAATCGCTTATCATTCCTAACGGTACAGACTGATATCATTGAAGTTTAAGTGACATGATGTTACTGTGATGATTAAATGTTGCCTTTTTGAACAGTGTGTTTTTTAGGCTGTATAGTCTCTATGGGTGCTGTGCTGTAGGCTAGTGTCCCATTGGCGTTTTTTTGTGTGTGTCTAAAAAGGTGAAGGCACCCGTGTGCTGTTAAGCCGTGACAATTTCATCTAAATTCAGATAATTTGTCTACAGTATAGGTAGCAACCTAGTAACCTAGGCTTTTAGGGGTAGTTGTAGAAAACGGGCCTGTGGAGGGAGGTCTGTGTTGCCACAGCTGGTTGGGATGTAGTGATGTGTGGATCGATACTAAAGGATCAATATTTCTCATATCAATGTTTCCTGCTGTAGGATCAATACTCATATAAAAGGATTGATATTTAAACACAGTAGTCTAATGTTGAGTGAGCGTGTGTTTTATCACAAGTATTTTACTGTCACCAGGATGGTCTAATTATTGCTACTTGGTTGATAGGAACTACTTCTCCTTCCGCCTGTCAAATTCATGCTTACGCTACGGCTCTGTGACAGAGCCTCCTTGAAGTAAGCCTCTGCAGCCCTTTACATTTCCCGTGATTGAATACTGATTAAGGCTGACTGTACATGCAGACACGTCTGGCTGTATTTTAACTGTCAAGGAAATAATGACGTTGTGTGTGATGTGTGTGCAAAGACAGTGAACACTTTTGACAAAACCACAAACTTCGCTAAACATCTGAGATTAAATCACAATAATAGGATGATGTTATAAAGAGGCGGTTCTGAGCAGGACATTTTTATTATAATTAAAGAATTAGACAGTAATTTGATGTCTTGTTCAGCCTTTGCTTTATTTCCCTCATAAATACAGAAAGTCGGGAGGTCACAT
This sequence comes from Lepomis macrochirus, assembly GCA_024633595.2. Classification (NCBI taxonomy): domain Eukaryota; kingdom Metazoa; phylum Chordata; class Actinopteri; order Centrarchiformes; family Centrarchidae; genus Lepomis; species Lepomis macrochirus. Next base: position 22,453,098 of record JALXJV020000003.1, read on the forward strand.
TAAACTAGAAATAAAATATATAAAAGCATTGGTATCAGTATGGTATCGGCAATTCCAGCCTAAGTATTACTTGGTATTGGATTGTATAGGAATTAAGTGGTATAGCACATCACTATTGGGATGTACCCATAGTAATGCTGCTCATTTGAACCAAAACTTTTCAACACAAGGGGGTGGTATTACATCAATTTAAAAGATGTTTCTGGTCAATTTAACAATTTCCAAACAATCAGTCTTTAAATAAGTGTAACTTATAGGCTATCTAAAGAAATTTAATGATTTTCCCTCAAATGTTGTATCCATGTAGCATTACATAAGAAAATTAATTGTTTGATTGTGTATACAAGGAAAAAACTCAGATCTTTCCAAAACTTGGAAATTTTATTTACAGTTCAAGTCAGTCACATGCAACATTTTCTTAAAATGAATAAACATGAAATTAGCAAAAACAAGAAAAGGAAAAAAAAATGCATATTATTTTCTCCAAAATAGCAATATACAAAAATAGAGCTTACAAATACTGTACAGCAATTGTCTCCAAAAATATTCTGCTGCAGAATTCTTAGTTTTACAAACAATGTCTGTGAGAGTCCACAAACATAATCAGTGTTAACAAAAAGGGGTGTGTGAGTGGGGGGTGCTCTGGTATGCTGGTAAAGGTGGGAGGGTTTGTTTGGACAAAGAGGTTTTTTTTTCTGAGTTGAAAGGGCACTATGAGAGCTACAGAAGAATAAATAACACACAATACAAACAAGAGAGTTTAGTTCAGGGAGGCAGTGATAGATTAAATGTCCTAAATGGTCTGGTTGCTAAAACAAATAAATAAAATAAAACCACCATCTATAGAGAATGTGTGTATACTACATATTATATTTTTGTTTTTTTTTTAACAAAACTGTAGTCTTGACATTCTGCTAGAACACTGTTTGCCATCAAACATCATGCACTGAACTGGACAATCTGATGGCTTTCTGATGCCATCATTCAGAATAGGGATGCACTGAATGGTCAGCCACCGAAATTAATCGGCCGAAAATAGCAAAAAAAAAAAAAAAATCACTTTCAGTGTTCATCCAAATACGTCAAAACATCGAATAAAATTATAAATTTTACCGAACAATTACGTTGACATGTCGGCAGTATGGAAGCATTTTAATGTGTCAGAGAAAAACACAAAAATCACTGTTTGCAGATGCTGTTCTGCTGAATTGTCTCCTAGCACACACACACTCCATCTGTGGCTGACTTCTTAGAAAAGAAGCGCAATACGAGAACCACATACAACATTATTTATCAAATTAGATTGGACATGAGGGATACACATGTGACAATGTCCGGGTTTCAAAATAATGTGTCTATACAGTATGGAAATAAGATTACTTGGATTATATTCACTGAAAGTATAAAACATATTACATGTGTACATTAAATGGACACATGTAATTTACTTTACCCGACTCTCTCGGGCCACGGACCACCCACCATAGTCTCTCCAAATCCTGTGGAAGACACTGAGGCAAAATAGATGGAAAAAATGTGAATGTACTTGTTCAGTATTTGGCAATTTTTTTCATTATATTCGGTTTCAACTTGGGCCAAGAATTTTCATTTCGGTGCATCCCTAATTCAGACAGTTTCTCCTTGTAAACGTTTGATGCAAAGCAGTGTTCCTGACTCATATTTCATTTGATTGTGTCATGTCTATTAATGGAGATAATTCACAAGCAGGATTGACGTCAATAGTGAGTTCAGTGCAGACAAGCCATTAATTACTATATTCATGAGTTCAGTTTCCATTCTTTTTTTGGCCACAATCTGAGAAAGACTCACCTATCTCTCTGTCTCTCTCTTTTTTTGGTTGGGACTGGACTGGATTCATAACAGTTGGCACTTTAGTAGGATTAGGACGGCACACAGGGAGGAAATGGGGAAGTTCAGGTGGAAAGGCTAAAAGTGTTTACAATCAAACACAACACTTAAGATGGCCAAATGGCAGGAAGTGTTTCTATGAAGGTGCATTTTTTTGTGAACCTTCTGTATAAATATACCTCTACTGATACTACTGTCTACGTACATTTAACAATGGTGAAATCAGTGGAAACTTGACTAAGCAAAGTAGCATGCTTTCACATTAAATCTCCTCCTATTCTTTGCCATCTCTCGTGAACCTCACATTCCAAGAAAATGCCATTAGCAGGAACAAAGCTTTAAGACTTATTAAAGTTGCGCTACAAAATCTGTCGTCTTTTAGGGACAGCGGGAGAAATACTCACCGATGTATAGTTTACATAGTAAAGTTTTGGGGATAATGGTGTGAGGAACAGTGTCCTCTAAACCAAAGACTGAGAAGCAAAAAGGTAACAAATACTGTACACCACAAAATATACCGAAGAAGGCCCTTAGGTTGCTTATTTTCTTTAACATAAAGCCACAAGCTCTTCACTAACAGGCCAGGAAATTAAAATAGTTTGCTGATCAGAAAGTAAATGAATATACTGTAGAATGAAGACCTAGTGATATAGGCAATTAACACCACCCTGTTTTGTTGTGTGTAATTGTGGTAGTTTTTTGTTCAAATAAGGCTAATGTGGACTACATATTGATTTTGAGTTTGAGTTGCTTTAACATGTTAGTAGTTTCTCATCAGTGGTGGTATAGTGCTGCATTGATGCCAGAGGAGTGGATCTTGTTAAGGGCAGGGACCAAACAACTAATGCGTTTCGCACAGGAGAGACAAATCCTGCTTATGCTCTCATCTAACAGTTGACATTTTCACCTTTCTGCATGCTCTGACCCAACCACAAAAAGGTCATCACTGCGGGGTGTGGGCAGACATTCAACATGGATGAAACAGTCAAACCACAGAAGTCGGAGTAACAATGCTTTCATGCCATAGGATGTAGATGAAAAGCATTGTCGCTTTTTTTAAACCACCCACGCGTTGGGAACCTGTGCAACCCCGTACAGTGTTTGGTGTTAGAGAATACAGTCTAATTGGGAATAATGTGTAGTTAAAGGTACAATCAACACATTGTTCTGCTATTTTTAAGTATATTCACAAAGTGTTTCTAAACCAATTGGAATTCACAAAATAAGCCTGTTGAGTTGTTTATTTTTCCCTCAGTAATGTTTGTAAACATTATAGAACATGTAAACAAGTCTTTTACAGCACCAGAACACATTGTAATTTCTGATTTTAATGTTGGATTTAATTGTGTCAGTCCTGATAGCAGGTTCCATCTTATGTTTTTTTTAATAGTGGGACTACTCCTTTGTTGACACTGGGATGATGGATTGTGCCTTTAAAGATAGATATATAAAGAATATGATTTGACAATTCATATCACATGTAAAAGGCAATCTCCAACCTTTCTTAGTGCATCACTCTGAAGCACAGCTTTTTTGCCACCATTTTAGATCAGCACATTTACCCAACAACACATTCACCAAATGCAGCTAAAAGAGGAGTGAGGACAAAAAAATGCCCACAAAAGCCAGCAGGGCTCAGAGTTACTGTGTGTGGCACAAAACAAAAAGCACCCTGTACCGTACAGAAAGAGGGAGAGAGGCGAAAGCACCAGAATACTGCAGCCAAAAAGCACAACTACCCTGTATGTGTGTGTGCGTGTGTGTATGTGTGTCTATGAATGAAAATGCTGCTTCATTACAACCTGCTGACTACTGGCTCACTGGCAGTTCGAGCCCCCTCCGTGTGTGTGTGTGTGTTTTACAAAGCAGTGTGTATCTTGACCAAAAGATATGCTGAGGGCAGTAATTCTGATGCAGGTGTCAAACTCATTCACTCTATGCAGCTGTACCAAGAAATTATAATAAATATAAAAAAATAAATACAGATTATCTATCGGGGTAGAAGCAAAAATGACTGCTGACAACTGTGTTTGCAGCGCATTTTATGGAGGAGATGAACAGGACAGAAGACAAAAGCCTTCTTCATCCTGGTCTCTTCCCACATTGAATAATCAACCATTTTCTAGCAAGATATGTGATACCAGTAAGATATATCAACATGGCTCTTCAACATTTGTTTTGTTTTGTTTTGTGAAGCAAGCCACTGTAACATTCACACAGCTTGGCTTCAACAAAATGAAATGATGCAGCAGCAGCAGCAGCAGCAGAGCAAAGTAAAACTGGAACATTTTATGGATTTTTGTATAATATTGCCTTATTACTGGTGTTTGTTCTGAAAAAAACCCTGCTCTATAGATAAAGCACCAGGTTATACGCACTAATACTGGTTTAGATAATCACAGTAGTTACTTTGAAACTAAAATTTTCTGTTGGAGAGGCCCTGAATTATGTTTCTGATAAAGGAAAAAATGCGAGTAATGCCTGGGGTGACAGTATATATACCCATGCTTGCCTAACAGCACTTGTGTATATAAAGGATGTTACCCGATAAATTCCTTGAATATATAATTTGTTCACTTCATCAGCTTCCTGTATTGTATTGTATATAAAAAAGATAATAACAACAGTCATATTGTAATGAATGACAAACAGGTGATGTGGGAACAAATTCTATAGGCTTAGTGTTAAAAATTTAGGGTTTCAACACATTCAAACCTTTCACATTTAGTTAGACATGGAGTCTCGAGGTTGCTTTGAGCTTAATTTGTTGTGTGTGTGTGTGTGTGTGTGTGTGTGTGTGCAATTAGAACACAAAGCACTGTCCAAATTTCCTGACATCTACAAACATAGGTACTGTTGTCCCTTTGATATATTTCTTTTTGTCTAAAAATCAAAGTTTACTAATTAAAAATTAAAAAAAAAACATGTGGCGTTGTTCTGTACATAGAAATAATAGTTATGATAAAATATAAAACATGACCTTGCTACTACGATCACAAGCAATTAAGGTTTGAATTCTTGTAAAGTGCTTGTTAAAAAAAATTATATTTTAGTGTATTGTAGTTCTTGGCTTTTTCATTTTTTTCTCCTCCTGGTCTTTAGCTGGTGTCCCCAGAAAAGTGCTTTGGTTGTGAAAAAGTTATCGACCATGTCTTGGCCAAGAAGGAAATTTCTTCTACGTTAACTCTTCTTCATCGTCCGCAAAAACAAAAACATAAGAACAGTTGATCATCAGTCAGAAATGATTTCAGGAAATCCTTTTGTGAACCAATGCAAGGATAAGAAACGTGCAGATTCACAGTTTTTGTGAGTATCTGCGAAGTAACTCCAGTTTTTCCGGTCTGTCCACAGACTCATACCAAAGTGTACCTGTACAGGTGAGAGTATGAGTGATGGGATGTGTGACTGTGTGTTTCTGTAGTGTACTGTAAGCAGGCTATGAGTCCGCTACACCAGGTTCTCGATTCCGGGCAGAGGCTGCTGTATTGGCACAGGGGGATCCATGCTGCCAGCCTGCTGGGCGAGCTGCAGGACGGGCATGTTGCACAGCGGGCACACTTTCCTCACCTCCAACCACTTAATGAGGCACCTGGAAGAAAGAAAAAGCAGTGGGCATATGCATAAGGAAAGGACTACAGAGGTTAGTGAAGGGGTGGAGGAAACATAAACGCAGGTTAGGCCTTTTACTCTGCAGTCCTCAGTGGCTCAGGGGCATTTCAAAGGCTCAACTTACCCAGAGGAGTACTTAATCATGGGGTTAGGGGTAGGACTGAACAATTAAAAAAAAATCTAATTGCAATAATATAGGCCAGGACATCTCTGCAGAACAACAGTATTTAATTTAAAATATATTTTTCACACATCTTGCCATTAACAAATATTTTGATTAATTGTTCAGCCCTAGTTAGGAGTAGGCAGCTATTCAGGGTCAGTATGTGATACCACAGCTAAATATGGTCAACTCATACATGTTTTTCTTTTTTAAAAACTGTGACAATCACATTCTACAACCGCACTAATTAAGAGTACAAGGTCAACCATTAGGTTATGTAACACATCATCACTGTGAGATTGTTCTCCAGCTGTGGTGCCAGCACCGTCAATCACTGACACAGAGGCAGAGGCTGTGCAGGCTTATTAAATTCTCTAGTACTCCATATTACAGCTGCACCCAACAGTTCACTGATCTAGGAGCGACTTGAAAGCTGAAACAATCTGTCAAGTAACTGATTAGTCAACTGACAGAAAATAAATCTATTCTGACAATTAATTTGTTTGTTGTTGTTTTTTCAGGCCAAAATGCAAGTTTGGTTCCAACTTTGACAATTTGCTGCTTTAGTCTGTTTTATATCATTAACTGAATATCTTTGGGTTTTGACTGTTGACCAGAATAAAAATGCACCTTGTGCCTCTGGGGTAATTGCATGGTTATTTTTCATGGGTATTTTTCACTATTTTATGATGTTTATTGACTACCTGTAATGCAGCTGACAATGTAAGTTCATCAAAAAATGTAATTAAACACAAGACAGCCAACTTGATTAGTGGCTTCAAAAAGTGAAACTGACATTTGCATTGATGTACAGGCAAACATCATATATTATCCATGTATTTAACATTTCTACCTTCATTATGTCAGTTTATTGACTTTTAATTTCCCTGTTTGTGTGTATGAGAAGATAGCATGCTCTTCACTGCTCAATGTTTTTGGTAACCATCTGCCTGGAATGTCTGTTTTCTCGGAAAAAAAGCATGCCTTTACTTGCGCACACAAACTGAACAGAGTGTTTATACAGCGGATTCAGTGACTGCTGCAACTGGAGGGGAAAAAACTAGGCCACGGGAGGTGTCTTGGTGATATAAACAACTCAGTTGAAATGGCCAAGGCATGGGGGGAGGTGTGGGATAAAGTTGGCTCAAGCGATCCATCATGTCCTGTGTAGTTCCTCATGTCATACACACTTGAGTTTTATGTTCAAAAATATATAACTACAAACTTTTTGTTAAGTCATAAACATGCATTCCCTCCATGCAATGACTTTACAATCACTTCCCTTTAGTCTGAAAATTGTGGATCTCTATAAATGTTCTTTACATTGTATTTGTGAAAATGTATACTTTGTAAGGAAATCTGTATTAATCCGTGTGTCCTTGACTGCGCGCGTGTGTGTCAAATAAATGTCAACAAAAACGTTTACTTACTTTCTATGAAAGGCATGTTTGCACGGACAAATCCCCAGCTCGTCTTTCTGTTTGAACTCCTCCAAGCACACCGCACATATCTGAAAGGGAGCAGGGGGAGTTAATCTTTTCTGAGGAAGGCAATTGCAACAATTTGTTAAAGACATTGTTAGTTGTTCTCTGGTGTTTGGTTCTTTCAGTCTTAATCTGAGCTTTGCATTAGTGGTTTAGAGGTCAAGAACTCATGGAAAAAGAAGATTGCGGGTAACATCTGCAAAAGAATTTGACAGAAACAACAGAGCAGTAACTGACCAACTATGTTCTGTTATATAACTGTGACTTAACTCACACTGGGGACTTCAGTTCAGTTCACTTGGTGGTCAGAGCATACCTTTTAGTGGCAATGTTTTTTTTTTGTTCAACAAAAAAAATGACCATGATGGATGATGGAAATGAAGAACCAAGTTTTTCTTTCCAAAGTAAGAGACTTACAAAGGCTGAAGGAATTTAAAGACAGCCACAGCCATGTAAGTGGACCCACACCACCGCACCATAGCAAACAAAACAATTGGTGCATTCTGCCTGACTATGAGTTTCAGTGAGCTCTCATTCCTGTTACTTTCTGTCAAAATAGATATAACAAGTTGATAGCAGTGATAACCGTATTCTTATATCCCTAGCTGGTGTCCTTTAACGGGTCACTGAGGCAATCCTGATGGAGGCATCCCAATCTGAAGGCCACCTTAAATGCCTGTCACCTATCCCTACAGGTAAGCCCAGACACCCTGCAGAGAAAGGTCATTTGGGTAACTTGTATTTACAGTCTAATTGTTGATGATTTTAGTACTCAAATCTTCTATGGATTATTTCATCAATGCTTCGTTTAAGAAGTACTTTTGCTTGGCGGCGGCTTCGCTCCCCACCCCGGTGACATAATCAGCTGTGTACGTTGATAGATGATATTTATTAGTCCTTTCGGAAATTTACAGTGCGTCATACAACAAACATCAGACCAGCAACATCAACAGGCCAACAACTAGACAACTGCTTTACCCACACAAACATCACCTGAGTGCTATACAAGTTATCCTGAGGTGCAGCTCCCCGACAGCCACTTAACTCATGACTGCGATATTACAACCCAGTCATGGCCCAACCAGGCAGAGAAGAACAAACACACGAGTGTATTTTTACAGCTGAGAACTGCATCTTACTTTGGCTAACCTCCAACTCAACAATCAATCATGATTTCAGTTAAATGCTAAAGTTGCTGTTACTGTTACGTTGTCTGTGGTCCGCCGGCAGAACGCCAGGTGCTTTCTGATCAGGTGCAAGTCCTGCTGTTGCGGTAATGTTAGATGACATAAGTTTCGTTTTACGGTGGACGGACTGTAACATTACAGAGTTGTTGTTTTCTTTTAAATAATCATATTTTGGACACTTTGTTCCTCGCTATTTTCTCTCTCTTCCTCCATGCTGCAAAAAACGGCATCATAAATCACGTGATGTTCACACAGCAAAGAGCGATGTGCGACAGTAATATATGTCTGTGTGAAACAGTGTGCTATATAGTTATATGGATTAAATGATGCAATCATTTCAGCCCTACTACTGACCATTGGTGATTGGTTGGCATTAATGGTAAATCAGAACACCAGTTGATCTGGTATTTACACTCACATCACTGGAGATGCTGCACTTCATCTTCCTGTCATGCTTATGCTCCACCTTCCCTATCCTTCACTTTCCAAAAGACAGGCTTCGTAACCATTGAACATTTGCCAGGCCACTCACCTTGCTGGCTAATTGGCAACCCAGAAACCATTATGCCTCTCCTTGCTGTGGCTAGCCCAAATGCCTCCCTTTGCTATAGCTTAGGTATTGGTATATTAAGTACACCTTAGCACCTATGTGCTATGAATACAGTAGTTACTGTATATTTTAGGTGATGCAAGGTGGTACCAAATATTTACATAGCTGTTGCCATCAAGACAAACTGTTTCTGTTCAAAACTTAACAATCAGTTCACTGTAGAACTCTGCAGTGTGAACCTGTCAGTGAAAAACATTGCTGGTCAGTGAAGCCACACATAATGAAGGTAGCAGATGGCTGACTACACCCTCTCCAATGACAACAGTGTTGTGAAAAACAGTTTCCCCTCTGGGACAAGAAAGTCTATCTAGCTAACTGAAAATGATTCAGCATTCCCATCACAAAAAAAAAGAATTCCCATCATCCAAGCAGTGGGTAACACTTTCACTTTCATGAAAGAGGGGTTTAATTTGGCACACTGTTTTCTGGCTGTCCTTTAGCCACACAGATTCTCAGGATGGACAAGGAAAGATGAAAAGAACAGTACGGGGGCTCTTAGCTTTCTCTACTGAGGATTTTTGGACACAGAACAATCATCTGTTAAGATGTCTGCTTTGCTCTCTTTATTTGTGAATAGATCAATGTTTTTGTTCTTTTCAGTGGCTTGTCTATGGTGTCACACTCACAGCTGGGATCTGGTACCCTTCGCCAACTTCTGACAGAATCTCTTTCTCCCTATTAAGTGAATTAATCCTGTAAGCTTTAGTTACAAATTCCATGCAAAAAAACATCTGATCAGAGAAAAAACATTAACCTATGCCTGTCAAAAATGTTACATAATATCAAATGTTGACTTGCTCAGAAGACTATAAAAGATTCAGCAACAGAACAACAGATTACTCAGGTAATTACAAATCAACTTTATGCAAGGTCTTTCTAACAAGCTGTGTCACCTTCACTCTTTATGTTTTATATATATTATATAGACATCATGTCAAGTTTAGATAATGCCATAAGACTCTCTTAGTTCTGCAAGAGACAAATTAATGTATGGCACAAAATAAAAGTTTGCCAAGATATGCTGTTGTTGTGATGTTTACTCCTCAAAAGCCATTTGTGGCCAGAATATGCACTAGTTAAGCTCGAAGTGGGTATTCAGACCAACAGTACCTCTTCTATCACTCTGGATCTCGAGCGACGAGGACATGCTGCCTGTTTTCTTTTCTTTAGCACCTTTTATTTATCATTTTCACCCACTTTCTTAGTATGTTAGGCTGCATAAATAAGAAGTAAAGCAGTTGCAAGTGCTTCTTATTTTCTTGATCTCCATCAGTTTGCTTCCATTTTTGTCTTTCCACACAAGTTAGCAATAACTTTACATTCTGATTGTTAATTTGCTATCACCACAGAAAAAGCAACCGATCCCATTGGCAACATACACACAATGCTCTACACACGAAATAACATTACTTATCTGATGTTGAACAATGGACAAAATAAACAAACTATTGACCAAAACCCACTATTAGTGACAGAAAAGATACTACTAGGATAAATGCCGTACTGGGTGTCTTCCTGGACTACACAATAAAACACCTGCAATAAACTCTTCACAAAGCATCAAAAAACTACATATTTGAAGTAGGCATTTGTGTATGTGACATACTAACAAAGTGGCTTGGGTTGAGCCACGCAACACTATTCCAGCCTCCTAGCTAGGGCTGAACGATTAATTGCATTTGCGATTTAATCGCGATTTAATGAAACGCAATTTTCTAATCGCAAAGGCGGCGATTATACTCTGGTCACATGACACCCAAGCAGAAAGCAGTCTGACGAAGTTAATGCTTCGTCTGCACGTTACGCTGTAACTCGCCTTCTTGTCGTAAAATGGCCTTCAGGTTGACAGAAGCTCAGCTACATAAACTTTAATGTCACACCGAATGAAAGTAGCAGCCGCCACCGCGGGTAACTTGGTGGTGGTGGGTGAAGTCGTCGGTCGATCCGGCTTTGATGGACGGAAAAATGCTCAACAGAAAGAGGCGTGTATTAAGGTAAGCGTATTGTGGCGATCGGCGCCTGCGTCACACACACAGCCACCAGTCAGCTCAGGAAATATCTGTAAATTGGCGTTTCAAACTAAACGCCGAAAGAGGCCCAGTCTGTCCCGAGTTACAGCCTGGTTAAAGCCGGTGCGCCGCTCACCAGCATCGGAGGCTGCAGGGGGACTCCGGTGTTGTCGGAGAATTACTAAGCTTGTCTATTAAACACGAGAGGCGTCACTCTGTTGTATTTTAGTTAGCCAACTTTTGAATTGAACCTCAAACTGAGCATTTTTAGGTTGCTTACGGGGACACAGAAAGATGGACTCCAGGAGATCTGAACTGAGATCAGGACTCATTAATTGGTGGTTGAACTGTGGGTTTTGTATTGAGCGCGCTTACTGTATAATACCCTGTGGTGAAAAGGTAGGCCGACCTGATGATATTATATCATATTATTTAATGCCATGACTTGACTCAAATTGTCTTTCTCATATTATTATAATTTGATTTATTGCTCATAATAATAATTCTACCTAATTCATCATAACACAGGCCTGAGCCACAAGAAAGAGCAGTGTAAGTTTAATCTATCTAATATCAGACTATACACTGATTTACTGCTTGACCATTTTAAATAATACAGAAGTTAAAGAGCTTAAAAATTAATCGAAAATTAAATCGAAATCGCAATATTGGTTAAAAAAATCGCAATTAGATTATTTTCCAAAATCGTTCAGCCCTACTCCTAGCTATGATTAGTGTCAGGTAACGTTAAATCACCTACGGACAGCTTACTTTTTCCAGTATTGCTATTTGTAGCTGGTGTGCTGGCTATGGGACCAACTCGTCCTCTCTGCATTTTTAGCTCCGCACCAACAACTTTAACAACAATATGCTAACTCAAAACTTAGATAACATTAGTTACATTACTTGCTGTGTCATTGTTTGCTCTAAATCATGGTGTTTGTTATGTTGTTGGAACACCTACGTCACCTTTAGAATAAAGGTACAACATATGAAATTCATTACCGTTAGCCTATTTAAATCGAAAAATAAAAACAGAATACAATCCTACCCCTTATTCTTGTGAAACCTAACCTAAAGTTGGCATTTATTCTAAAATTTTTAAATGTAATTATTCACTGAGTTGTGTAGTCACAGCCTTATATGTTTGTTTTCTAATATAATCACTTTATTACTGAGTAATTCTACTCAACTTCACCACAATTTGATTATTTTCTGAGCTTCCTGATTTGAAACAAATCCCACTACTAAACTTGTATGTCTTAAGCTCACCTTCAGTCTCTTTCTACTACAGGAAGTTAGTCCTCGTAGCTGATAACAATTACTAATTACATAGTGTGAGTGCAAATTGAATGAAAGGCACACTACAATCTCACCCGCAGAACATCAGTACTGCACTCCAGCAATCCTATAAACAGTAGGTTTGACTGGGTTATTAGAGGGTTGGGGTAGGTTGTTTTGAGCACCCAAAGCACATGCTGACTGTTAAAACACATATGTATGTTGTGTGTAACTGCAGCATTCAGCAGCGTTACTTTATTTTATGACATGAATGCTATCAAATGGGTTGTTTTTTAAAACATACAGGACAGGTAAATAGATGTCAAATTCATACTACAAAAAAGGATAACTGGAAAGGTTACACATCCAAAAGACTTAAAGATGACCAGTACTCTGATCCCATATTCCACTCCTATTCTAGCTAAAATGCTGAGATTGAATTCATGCAGCTCTGTCTATACTCATGTCTCCAGGGTGAGCCTTTGGCATGGGAGCGTTTAAAACTGGGTCATCCACCCAGGCTAGTACGTGTGTGTGTTTTCTTATTGTCCTTAAACAAATACAGCGTGGTCATTCTGTCAGTCTTCACTCACATGACACCTTTTGCAGCTCTCTTTCAGTTTTCTAATAACAAACAATGAAAGCCTGAGGCCTGATGAAACAGTGGGAAATTCCAACACTGATGACAAGCAACTGTGTTAAGCCCCGTGTCAAAGCACACATGAAGATGCTATTGTTAGCATTTCATTTGCACTACAGTGTTAAAGGGATAGTGTTCCTGGCTTGGGACTACCACGCTGCTTTACACACTGACTGCTGCTTGTAATTTTCCAACCCAGCTCATGCAGCTTTATGTAGTTACGGTAGTGGGAACACTCATGGCTTAACCACAAGATGCTAGTTTTCACATGACACTGTGTCAAGACAGATGTCCAGAATGTCAATTAACAAACAATGTATACGTCATTGTTGCTGCCAAACTAGACCAAACCCAAAGAACTCTCAAAAAAACAGAAGTGCAGACAATATATTCCCAAAAAGCCACAGGTGTACAGTTGTGCGCAGACAGTCCAAATATTACCATATGCAGACATATGCCATATGTTTGCTCCTGATGCACATTACCTAACAGGAGTTTGTACCATTTGGAACCTTTTATTGTCCATCTGGAAGCTGACATTTATGTTCATAAGGATGGCATGGATTGCCCTTTAAGTAAGCCCCAAACCATAGCCATTTATCATAGGTTTCCATGTCACTGCACAATCAAGAGGACAGAAGTACAACAAGGATGACCGATGCAATGGAGGACATTGTTGCTCAAGCATTGTTAAAATGAAGTAGCACATAGACTGGTTACGCTCAGTACAGTGTGTACTTATCAGGTTAAATTACAGACTGTTCTACCCACTAGATAGTCATTTAAGAGAGCAATGTTTGGTGTTACAAAGTATCATATCAACTGCTAACTGAACAAAGGAGACGAATGCTTACCTCATGCAAATTTAGCTCTTTGACTTTTTCCTTCTGAATGACCTGAGAGGCATAATAAGAGAAGGATAAATTAGTCACTGTAATGCGGTAACAGAAACCAGTTCCTGTGAAAATACAATTAAAGACTTAACAGCTAATAATGAGTGTGTGATGTAAAATCTACCAAACAGGCTTAATAAGGGTCACAGAGATAAGATGTACCATAATATAGTTGCTGGATTACAGTAAATGCATTTAGCACAAATGTGTGTATGGGTTTGTGTGCAAGTCTACTATATGAGCTTGGTAGTCTTAAATAGCCCCCAGAAAAGCTGGACGCATTAATGTTTTTAGCCAGCAGGTTGTAGGAAGATAAAAAAAATCTGCTGTGCCAGTGTGTGTGTGTGTGTGTGTGCATATGTTTAACTTTGACATATTGGGTGCTTTTGCATGTTGATATTACATAACTGAAAGACATAGGAGTCATGCTTATGCCCTCCATTACTACCTCTTACTAGCTTTGCAGGCTAAACTTTGCTGACACACTCAGCCCCAGGCTAATTGTGAATCTGACTTTTCCAGCTAAGCCACTTGCATCTCTTTAGCTTGAGCGCTGTTCACAATTTTTGAGTACACTTGTGCATGCTAAAAATCAGTCAGCCAGACATTTAGGGACCAGAAGGGTTCTTCATGATTTTCTCTGAACAAGAACACATCCTCAGACACTTCATTTCTGCCTGACAAAAAGTCCTGTATGATTTTAGACCTGCAGTGTGTGTGTGTGTGTGTGTGAGTGTATCATTGGAGCGCTTACTTGTTTGTATGCATATAACTCTTTGTGCGCCTGGTGCCGTAACCTGGAGAGATGTAAAGACAAAACATCTTTTTGATTAGTAGGTGACCATCTTCACCTGGCTATGTTAAATAAAGAGACAAAGTATTCATACATCCTGGAAAAAGAGAGAAAAATTACAAACATGGATGTAATATCCTTATTAAATACTTGCCTTCTGACACCAGTCTATTCTAGTGTATTTTTGTGGTACCAAATGGGTGTTAGAATTAAAAAGCAGTTCTCAATCCATACAGAATATAAAAAATAATCCCTCTCTAGATTTTAACAAATGATATATCTCAAAGAGACAAAGGTAGAGCAGTGCAGAGACGATTCTGCCTCAGGCATTTGTCAGGTAAAGCAATCATGAGTCTACTGACTAAACAAATATTAATTGGATTAACCAATTACAGAAAGAAGTGAAAATATAACAATACCTCCCAAAACTCTGTCAAATATTTGTTTTGCTTGGTAACACAATAGTAGTTAAATATTTACAGATATCATTCTTAAAAGGCTTAGGCCTTAGTTTCTTGTAAAAGAAAGTAGAATATCAACTCACAATATCACCTAAAATACATTGGATCAGACATTAAAAGCATTACTGTATGTTGATGAGGCACTCTAAAAGATCTTGCAAAATTCCAGGTAAAAAGAAGAGTATCCACAGATACAACCAATGTTTAAGGTTTATATCAAACTCTTGGTTAACTCTAAATAAACATTGCTCTTGTAAATAAGCCAAAACAAAGCAACTCAGTGAACAAATAGGGAACAGAAAGAGCACTGGATAAGAAGAGAATCTAGGTACTGAGAATGACAATAAAATATGTAGAATAAAAGGGAAGAAAACAAGAGCAAGAGAGATAGGAGAAATTCGTAGGTTTGTAAGATTTACCTCCATTACAAGTAACCTTAACCTCTCGCAGCAGAGTGAGAGGGATCTGTAAAACAAGCAGCACAGTCTAGGAGAGAAACTGACATTTTGAAAGAGGTCAGCAGGAAAAGGTGCAGAGACTCCCAAGGGTAGGGGACAACTGATTATGGGTGAGGGGGTTGACTGATGGGGGTGGCTCAATGGCCCTTAAGTACAATGTCAAAGTGGGCAAGAAGAATAACCGGCTAAAAAATGAGAAACAAGTGTCCAAATTACCCTTCTTCTCAAAAATATCATAATTTGACTGCAGTCAATGGAAAACTCAAAATGTAAAATACATGTGTCAGCCATCATTATAGTCATGAATGTCAAAACGGTTTAATCACTTCACTGAACATTCATGAGCACTACATGTTACAAACTGCAGTGATAACTAACTTGTAGACTGATCTAGGTTTTTTAAACATTGCACATTCAGAAAACTTACAGCCATGCTTATAAAATCGGCATTGAAGGCCTCCTGTCCTTTACTTTTACAAACACATGGGGTGTTTCAAGAAATAATTCTCAATTTTTGCAAAGTGTACTGCATCATATATTTCACGTGTGTGTGTGTGTGTGTGTGACTCACTGACAGAGGTGTTTCAGTATTTCTGTGAGAGTCTGTTTTGCATCACACTGTGAATGTTATTTTGTAATTCTAACATTAATTCCTTTGTCTCTTCATTCACCAAGCGCAATGATGCTTACTGCACAGAAACAGAAAAATGGTGGCCTATGAGGTTTAACAAAGCAGTGGCCATAACAAATTTGTAAAAGAGGATTTTGTATATTCATCATGCCTTATGGTGCATATCATTTATGTCATTATGGGCCAGTCCTTTGGGAGACTGCATCTTTAGACGCCTTTTATTGAGCAAAATCGCTCTTTTTGTCTTTAGTGACTAAAGCTGGCAATATTGATTTTCAGTAGTGAATCATGGTACTGCATCAAAGTCATAAAGTCTCTACAGTTAGATGAGGAATTGTAGGAACACATTTGTAGTTTACCTACTTACCGTTTGCCCTGCAAGATAGGATATGAGTAGGTGGCGAGTTGTGAATTTTGTTGGGAACTGCTGCTTCTCACTGTCTTAGATAAAAAATGTTGGACATTATTTCTGTTCTGTTTGTTGCTGCCAGGAGAAAAACAGCAGCCAGGACAATTTGAGTTAAAAAGAGGGTCAATGACTAGTAACCACCTCCACTTTTCCTTTAAAGGAAATAATTACTGGATTGGTCTAAATGTTTAATACTAAAGGACCTTTAACAAATTACTTTTAATGGTTACAAACAGGAGATTTTAACAGCCAAATGCAAATTTAATGAAAAGCCAAAAGCAATTTAATCAACGTATGACTATGATGACAACAGAAAGGAGGTTTAGTGGCTCTTTGAACAAAAGGGTCCTAACTAGTGTCTTTGACGCCAAGTGCCATGATCATAAAAATAGAAAAGCAGCTTTGGATCTCAGCATAATATTACTGTTTTTTCCTGTCAATTCAGATTATAAAGTCACCAATTGTGGTATCATAGCTACCTTCTCCAAACTGTGCTGTTGAAACATATTCACCTTATGTGAAATAAGTATCAGCAAGACAAATACAAACTCACACTTCTGGGAAAAAAAGAGATATACTTTTAATACAGCCTCATCAAAAAACATTGTGACAAGTGCCATACAGTTTTTTGGATAGAAACTACATCAGTATTAGATATTGTAATAAACAGTTTCTGATAATCTATCCTAACAAATTCAGGGTGCAGACATTTAGCACTGACCTTTATTTTTTCCTACTGGATATAAAGTAGTTATTAGTATTAGGACAGTTTGCAAGTCAAAAGAGGTACACTATGTACCAAGTTATCACGGTCTTCTAAATCAGGCTGCACAGCGCCTGTTCTGAACATTGTGAATTGACTGTAAATGAATTGCAAATTAACTTGTAAATTTTAAATCTGCTTACAAAGTTGAGTGTACAAGAACGGAAAGGAGCAATTTGGAACACACAGGATCCCTCCAAAACACTGCAGCCAGTGTGCCTAAATTTTGGTTTCTGCAAGTCTCAAAACATTCTTTATTACAGAGATAAATTTATATTTGTCCATCCTGGCTTTTTTGGAAAGTGCACAAACAGGATAATACAGTTAAAATTTTTACTAGATGAATGATTTGTTGCACCCGCTAAATAGAAGATGTTTGCCTAGCCAAAGAAACCTCTGTATGACATTTATTGCCACAAACTCGCACAGCAGAGCAACTTCAAACACAATAAAAATTATAAGGAAAGCCAAATCATAACGAAAGGGTACATGGATCTTACCTTATTAAGTAGCAGCAGAAGAGAAGGCTGAGGATGAAGACAAAGATGGCTGTCCCAAAGACCACAATGTAGATATTGAGAGGAAGGTTCTGGAACCCTATATTTGGCATCCTGAAACTGTAGTGTGGGAAATCGGAGCTCATGGATATTCTGTCATGGCGAAAGACAAATGACGTACAACACATGAGTATTTCCCATACATTTCATCACACTCTGTGGACCAGTAATGACAAAGGAAAACACAAATGTGAAGTGAAGTGAACTTTAGTTTCCCTTTAATGGTTGGGTTTGGATACCAGATCAGATCTCTGCTGGCATTATTCTGCTTTTTGGTCTTGACATACTAAACCATGACTTAGTTTGTTCACATTGTTGTGGATTTTAAAGTCTAAAAAAGATCAATGGACATTAGTGACTGTAGGCACAGACAAATAGGCAATTTCCGGCTCCGGCTTGTGTGTGTGTGTGTGCCCCCAAATATACAACAGAATGCTTTTTAAATGAGCTAGATGAATACAGAAACATTATTTGGATCTGACCTGATAATCCTCCCCCCTAAAAATGACATCCCTGTTCATCCTTTACTCACAGTGCCTCTAGATTCTAAATCATTTGAATTATTCCATAATGCTTATAAACTCTATTTGGAATATTTTTGGGTGTAGGCTTAGTTCCCTCCTGCTGTGGCAAACGAGTGCTTCGGTCCCCACAAACACACAGACACTAAAAACATTACGAGTAATTCAATAAACAGTCATAGCAGGTTGTGAAGAAATATGCACTTCACCTCTTTACCACCCCGCCACTAACCAATGAGCTATAGGACTTTTTTTACATTTATGACTTAGAGGAAAACTTGGGTTTATTTAAATTGACCCTAGGGTTTAAACCCTAGGGTCAATTTAAATAAACACTAGGGTTTCAGATGCTCCAACCTCAAAATCTACACTGAAAGCCAACAGCAGGGCAATCGCACAATAACAAATAAAACGCAACTCCAAAAACATACATTACATTCTCATGTATGTCCTTTGTGGGTAACAGACAGCTAGAGATTTGTAACTACAGTATCCAAGCACTCTCTTTATTTTCCACAAACAAGCAGAGAAAGGGGTTTTTCATTTTGTTTTTATTGGCTAAAAATACTTTTATAAACATACTGGTACAAAGCTAACACAGCCTTTTTTTGAGACAAAACTTGCAGGGAAAAAACATTTATAAAGTCTATATATTGACATTTATTTGCTTCGATGTAAAAATACCTAAAAAAGTTTTTCTGAAGAATTTATTCGTAAGAGCCAGGTCACACCAGCAAGGATCCATTGGTCAAGTGCTCTTACTCAAAGGGACATGACCAGACATGTCTATGACTACTCAGAGGTGGAGGAGGGGAGGACAGGAATAACTTTTGCTCATTCTGAAACTCTGTCTTGTGCCCTCCCCTTCTCTCAATAACAAGAGCTTCATTCCTCTGTACTCATGTGGATAGTGGAAAGTTTTTATAGGTTTTGCTGAGGCCATTGACAATCCTCTCCTGCTTATGATTACACAATATGTGGATCACAGTGACCCAAAACAGTGTTCACCCCCTCAACATTATACTCAGAAGCATCTATATGACATTACTCTTTGTAAGACACCTGGCTCATGAGATCAGGGAACAGCGGTGACAGGGTTAGTGACTTGACGTTGTTTCCAACATATTTTTCAAAGTCAAAAAACTGTGCAAATTGAGCACACTGTGCTTTCAATGAAAGTAAATCTCCCTGGCATGTTTTGCTGATGCATGGGCCAAACAACCTTGTCATTATCATGTCCATGAGGTTCAAACGCTGCCTGGGAGAATGCGTCCAGCTCTTTAGATAAATCTTTTGATGGGACAAACAGATTAGACAAGGGATGGAGCTAGTGAAGGCACTAAAGCCACAAGCTAATAGGGCTCCTATGAAAACTTTATCCAACAGCTCCCATGAGGACAGAGAATTGCTGACAGAAGCCACAGGAATGAAATAGCTGTGATTTTAGAGGACACTTGTTGATCACCCACCTCTTCCCCTCAGGACATTGTGGATGTCTAAACCGTGGAGCAGAAATGATAGGAACGCTGAACTCTAATCAAATGAAATGCTCATAAACTGAGGCATTCTGGATGAAGATAAAATATCATCCCTCAGGCTTGGGAAACTAGTTCCAGGTGCAGTCGTAGTTGGGAATGGTGCATATAGCTGAGGCTAAATGATTCATCATTTAATTTGTCCAAACAGTTTGAGCCATTCCAGCTGTTTATTTCACCAGCAATCTATCTACCTAACTGTTGCAGGCAATTTAATCAGCTGTAGATAAATGATGCAATGACGTAATTCACATAGTCCTTTGCCCACTTTCTCTATGCCAAACTCAAGCCCTGCTTCTCTTTCCCTCTTTCCGTCCAAACATGGCCCAGACAGCCTCCCCACTTGCTTCTCTAAACACACAAACATGCTGCAGAGCTACAAGCCATTCAAACAAACTAACAAAAACCCCTGGAGATAAAATCAAACCAACACACTGGCATTCCACTCTTCACAGCAGGTAATCAACTAACCTTATGGATGATATATTTTGCCATATAAGTCATAAAGTGACAAAACAGAGTGAATGCAAAATATTTAAGCGCCGATAAAATAAAGTAAAATAAAATAATTGATTATTACTAGCCAACTACTTGTTAACATACCGCTACATTTACTTTAATGCTGACTTTTCTCCGACTAGTTAAAAAGAAGGACGGGGGTCGACTGGTGGTGAACATACACATACCCGAGAGGCGCCTTCATGCTGAATAGCAGGAAAGTCTGTACAGATCTATAACACAGGCCCTTGAGAAGTGACATGGCTTGTCCTTGAGAACAGTGCGTTGCCTGCTGTTGACTTGCTTGAATCATAGCCCTTCTTTGCCCTGTTCATAAAGGCTCCATGCCAAACTCCCGGCCCTGCTTCGCTCTCTGACTCCTTTTGGTGTCTCCGTCTAAACCTCTCCCTGCTTATCTGAGCACACAAACATTCTGTGGAGCAACATGCTTCCCACACACACAAATACCAACAGAGAAATCTGAGACAAACACACTGACAATCCATCCCACATAGTAGATAATTATGTAAGAACAGGGGCCTTTAAGGAGTAGGTGGGAAAGAACTTCTGTCACTTCTGATTTTGAATAGTTATTTGATAACCCACAGTTTTTTAACCTTACAAAATACTGTTCAAAGCCAGTTACATAGTTTTATTCCCATATATATACATTTATATATTTTACTCATTTAGCTGATAGTTTTATCCAAAGCAACTTACAATTGCTATATATGCCAGAGGATGGACGCCTGTGGAGCAACTGGGGGTTAAGTGTCTTACTCAGGGACACATTGGTGGATGGGTCCAACACACTATAGGCATGTGTCTTAGCCACTGTACCATCGCCACCCCTATTTCTAGGGTCAACTGCTGTAGCTACCAAGGTTAGCAACTGCTAAGTCCTGTGTGTAAAAGCACTGAAATGTGGACATTTTTGTTAGCAGATCAATTATAAACAGTGGGCTATGGACCCACCAGAGCTGACATGTCCCACCTGTGAATTGTCAGCTTAGGCTGCACAATTTTCTCCTAGATGTTTACAATGGGTGGTAGATATTATTGATAACGAAGGCAACAGTAAGGAACGTGAAGAAAGGCTAAGTAATCTTTTTTCAGTAACGCCAGACATATTCTGTAATCTTGCAAAGCCATTTCCACTCTAATCCTTCTTGCGACAAAATAATGCACACACGAATACTGACGTTCATTCATGGAAATAGTTTAGATTTCAAAAGCTAGACAATGCTAGCCTAGTTCCAGACCTCTCAATCCCTGGTCCCTGATACGGACTGAATCAGTTTTTTGTAGATGGGATTAAAAAATGGAATTAGCTAGCCGGTTACCAAGCTACTGTGGCATTTTAATTTGTCATGTGCTTGTGGTTGATGCCTTTTCTTATCGACATATATTTTTCATTTCTGTAATTCCTCTACTGATGTTTTTTTCTTCAATAAATCTCACATTTGATTATGATAAATATATTATTTATTCTTTGGGGGCTTCTCAAGTAATGATTCGAATCGTTTATGTTTAGGGGGCTAGCAGTCTGAATGAGATCAACACAGCGTTACAGGTTGTAAGTCAATATTTAAAAAAAAACAAAACTCTTACATTTCATTAATTACTAGACAGTTGTGAAAATTGAAAAATAAAAGTTAACTACCTAAAAATGACAATAGCATAGCAGATATGTTATTGCGATATGCTACTGAGTAGTTTGGGAGTTTAGGAGGTGACAGTGTATTCAATGCAGGTTAGACTTAATGACATATTTAAAAGAGGTCCCTCAGGCTGTCCCCTTCACTCTGTGCAACACTCCTACAGTATCAAGATTCACTGACCTACAGGATCTTGGGTTCATCAAGTGATCTAGAAATCCAACCCCTTTGCAGTAAACAACCGCTGTGTTATATAGCGCTCTCCACCACCACCATCATCATCAAAGACCATTAGGAAAAGTTTAACAGGTCCATGGAAGCTCACTGACACCCAGTAGAGGCTTTCCAGCTTACTAAGACAATTAGTAATGGGTTTAAATCTCAGTAAATTTCTGTATTCCCATGAATTTTGACAAATCTTACAGTCAAATAAAAAGATACAAATGCCAGCCATGACATTAAAAACTTACAAAACTTACATTGTTATTATCACAACACATCAGTGACGTTGAAATTGGAATGTGCATCATCAGGATGATTGAATAACATATTGATTTATTGATTACACATGTTTTTTGATGTTTATTTTGGATAAATTGGTATGTTAATTGAGTAATAAGCAACATTTTTTTCTTTTTCTGATTAGTCATTAGATTATTCGACTAATCGAAAAAAATAATCGTTAGATTAATCTACTTGAAAAATAATCATGTACAGCCCTATACACATTTAATACGTTTTATACTTTCTGTGAATACAATCCAATTAATCTTATTTCCATACTGTATAGATCTTATTTTGAAAAACAAACATTGTCACATGTGTATCCTTCATCATGTCCGATCCAATTTGATAAATAATGTTGTATGTAGTTCTCATACGGCGTAACATGAAGACTTCACAGCCTCTCTTTAGGTAGGACTTTCTTACTGCAACACTTGTCTTTGTAAAGAGAGAAACTAACAGGATAAAGTCGCTAACCTGCCTTTCAGCCCACACTGGTCAGTTTCAGTGGATTTACCATAAAGGCTTGAATATGTGTGCACTCCTAATGTAGGTGCATTTAGCTTAATCGCCTTCTCAAAAACGAGTGACATAAACACTCAAAGCGGGTTGCCACAGATGGAGTGTGTGTGCTGTAAGTGTAAGAAGAATACAATTTTCTGCCCTTACATGTGCTAAGAGACAATTCAGCAGAACAGTGTCTGCAAACGGCGATTTATTTTTTACACTTTAAAATGCTTCCATACTGCTGACACGACAACATAATTGTTCGGTAAAATTTAAATCAGGCTGAACAACGAAAGTGCTATTTTTGGATGATTAATTTCGGTGGCCGAACATTCGGTGCCTCCCTAGGCTAGTGATTTACCTCAGCGCTCCCATCCCACCATTTCTGCCACCATCTGCCTCTCTTATTCAGACATTTTCCCACCCTGTTACATAACCAGCAACAAAAGCATGCACAGCACATCCCATTAATAGGAAATGAACTAATCACTCTTCACATTCATTGTGCACTGTTTCCTGTGGTATGATGGAAGAAATGAACATTTATACTGTATATAAGAAGGGAAATGAACAACCCATGAGAAAACTAAGAAAGTTAACAGCTTAGCCTTGAAGTGTCAGTTCATACAAATTATGAAAAAAAGTAAAAACTTAAATACTAGGGCTGTGACGAGATTTTGTACCATGAGATCTAGCAAGATTAGTCAAGAAATTGTGACTAGCATTCTCGTCAGTCAAAAAGCTGTCTCACGAAACTCACGCAAATTACATTTTTCACATGCTGTCAAGCCACAAAGTAATTTTCTCACGCAGTGAAATACAAATGTATAACTGATAAAATAATCAAAGCTAATCAGCTCCGCCCAGCTGATTGGCACAGGCGTATGCTGTAATAGTACAGCTGAACCCACTTGCGCTGAGACCAGGCCTTTTTATGAACAGTCAGTAGTCCAGACAGCTGCAACGAGTGGTAATGTAACTGGTAGAGTTTTGCAACATAAACATCTAAAAAATGAAGCGCAGCCTGCTCCGTTTGGGACGGTGAGCTACCCTGGAAGTTAACGTGTGTGGATTAGTGGTATGATTTCTGCCTGATCAAGTGTTTCATTTACTTTCGGTTTCCCATGCAACATGCCGTCCCAAACTGCATCGGTCAAACGGTCTGAAGGGGATAACGTTACTACCAGTGAATCAAAAACGTAATGCACAGCAGAGCAAAGGGCAGGTAGACTTCTCATTAAATGATGATGTTAGTCTGGTAATATTCTGTCTTTTTTTCTGGACATGTCAGAGAACACAGATAGGCTATGTGGGAGAGAATGTGCAGAAAGTTTTGACCATGAGCAGAAAAGCTGCTGAAACATAGGAGATCTTAAAAGTCCAGGAGTTTACGACTACATTAAAATTAACTAATTTATCATTATGGTGAAAAGGTGCCACAGTCACATTTAAAGAGGTTAGTTCCCCAAACAAAGACACCAAGAGGAGGGAAGACTGAATCATGACCCAGCAGGGATGATATTGAATCTATAGCTGATCTATAGCTGAAACAGATCCGAAAGCAGCACAAAATGACTGAGAGCTGCACTGCATTATAATCTGTTATAGTTAGGTTATAAATTTTGAATCATCACCTGCCACCTGAATTATGTGTTTCTCTTTATATAAATAAAATAAAAAATCACCATAAACTGGTGCAGAAAAAAATCATCAGAATGTAGGACATAAAGTGTTTAATGCTCAAAAGTTTCATGTAATTCAGCATTAAAGATTTCTTAAAAATAGTGTTAAACTCTCGTCTTGATCTCGTGAACCCAATCTCTAATCTCGTCTCATGGGCTAAGTGTCTCATGACACGCCTAACAAATACCATGTAGCCTAGATCTACAGACTTTTCTGCTCTTCAGCATTAAGGCGTCACTCGGGTGTGTATGTTCACCACCAGTCAACACCAGTCCAGCTAATTAGTTTAACAATTAACAGTATTAGTAGTATCCTCAAGTCAGGCAGCTGGGAAAGAAAATATAGCAACTAAGTGAAGATTTTCCTCAAAACACTATCTTAACTAGACGTACATAAATTGCAACTGATGTATGAGGAAGGAGCCGTATTTTCCATACCTGGTAGTAAAGAAACAGTAAATTTTAAAGATGAAAGACTTTTGCCAAATAAATACTATACTAACACATAACCAGGGAATAATTAACAACATGAACCAAAATAAAGAGCTGCTATGTCACATATAGGCAAGAAAGGTAGCCACATTCACATGAAGGCACACAGGTGCATCTTTTAGGCATCACCAAGAAGCCTACAAATAATTATCCAGAGAATGCACTAATCAGCAGGAAAGAATGATAAAGTCAGTGTGCCAGGGCACGCATCACACATGAAAATCACTCATCCCCTTCCATACACTCTGCTCCTTTGTATTATGGGTTCACTTGGTGAACTTTGTATAGGTTATTACATGAGACTGAGAAACAATCTAAAATACAGGCTAGATTCTGTCTAGGTCAGAAAGATAACTGACAGGATGCTTTTTGTTTCCAGTTGGCCGGTAATAGTAAAACTACATTATTACTACATTTATTTAGCTGACGCTTTTATCCAAAGCGATTTATAATTGCTATATATGTCAGAGGTTGCACGACTCTGGAGCAACTAGGGGTTAAGTGTCTTGCTCAGGGAAACATCCACCAATGTGAACACCAGTCTCTCACACCAAAGGCATGTGTCACTGTGTCATCACTATTACCAAACTAACAGACATCAATGTCAGCTGAGAATCCCCCTGTCATGGAATAAAGTCACTAATTTAAAGGGGCATTATGTAGTTTTCAGCGGCCACTAGCGGTGTGGTTCTAAGTTTGCAACCAGGTGTGTGCTCGTACGCGTGCTCGCTTGAACTCATGAGCGAGCATGATCCGAAACACAACCACTTTCATACAGAAATACCACAATAAACGCAGGATCACCAGCATGCAGGCTGTGGCTTTTCATTCAGACACAATCAGGCTCTGTTACTTCAATGTTCCCGTCTCAGAGTACGATCAACACCGGCTCCATAACGTTCATTCAGCGCAGCGAGCCGCATATCGGCACAATACTCCCGGAAAAAAGGCAGAGTGACAGCAGCTATAGACAGACAGGGAGAACAGACAGAGCTGGAATCTCAGGTAAACTCCCACTGCAACGTTACAGGAATAGTTTTATCAACAGTAGGTTGAACTAATCCATGCTCGTTACATGATCACGGTACATTTACTGCATTTTGCTACATCGATGGCTCGCATGCAGCTTTTCAATAACCATCCTTACTATCTAAATCTTTCACCGGAGGCTCAGCGATGTCAGCACAGCTAAATGTATTTGATGATAATGAAACGGTTAGTGATCTGGACTGAATATTATAACGAGATTGTGTCACACTTTATAACAGTTAAACCGCAGTAAGTAACTTTACTGTAATTAGTCTTAGTGCATGGCCCTTCCTCTGTGTTGTTGTGACCGTTTTGTTGTCCTGTTTTATGTTATGTGGCTCACGTTAGTTGCAGCGACTGAGAGGTGGAGAAGCTGTGTACCTGAGTATTGGAAAAATGACAATAAACCTAAACTGAACATTACGAAGCAAACAGCCGCAGGTTCGAGCTACTGAAGCATTAGCTGACTGCTTCTGGCTGCTTCTCTATAGGCTAATATTAGTAAACAAATCGCTCCACATTTGCTTTTAGCCATTACATCCTTTCCTACAAGCTAAATCAACCGTGGTAACTTACACAGGGTAGTAACATGGGTCGCGTTAGTTGATGAAAAAATGTGAAAACGATATAACATTGCACCAGATAACACTAGCAACTGCTCGGCGTTAGCTTTACTAATGCTCACTTTGTTCTTACTCGACATACTCGACATCATCTGAATAGGTTTGTTTTATGGTGTTAGTGGACTGCATGTTGGTAGCTGCCATGTTGTTGCTGTAGTACGAGAGAGGCTCGGGAGCGTGCACAGGGCTGAATCCGACCTGGAGACCTCACATTTAAAGCAAAAGAGTGGCTGATGCAAGCAAGAGAGAAAACAGGCATGTGCTTCATTTCTAAGTGAGTTTTGAGCCCATTTACAATAAGGCAATAAAAATTTGATTAATTTCATTGAAAAACTTACATATAGCCCCTTTAACCCTCCACTGTAAATATAGTACTTTCACTATTACTGATTCTTGTGAGTATTTATGAACCCAGACTAGAACTACAAACACTTTTTGAAGGACCATTTCCTCTAGGCAAATCAGTCATTACTTATTCTGGTAACAAAGTGGTTTCATTTTGACCTATGCCACATCTAACAAGTACACAAACAAATATAAAATGCAGAGACGTTACAGTTCACTTTGATATGTGATGCCAATTTTACAGATCAAAATCTGATTCAGGACATAACTGATGCATAGTTGTGAGTTGTTAGAATAAGTATTTGTAGACCATAGAGAAACACTATGTTGTGTTTGTAACTATTTCACTACTACTGGCTAGCTGTTAACAAGCCAGACTAGAAGAAAATTCAACCAACCTATCAAAATCACTCTACAACTTCAAATATTCAGCCTTACATAATGATGGTTTTAACAAACCTGAAACAAACTTGAATGTTATCAGCCAACCCAACATCATTCTTAAACATCTGACCAAAGAACACCTCCCTTTCCTGGTCTCTGTCATTACACAACTAATTCACCACACAATGTGACGGACTGTAGAGCTTAATCAAACATACAGTAAGCTCTACACCCACTCTTCCACCCAGCAACCTCCCCACTCTTCTCCTATACCCTACTCATAAATCAATAGTGGCTGAACCATTAGTAGACACATCACACGGACAAATCATGACCTTTGGACCCACGATATTTCATATATTTGTCATGTCAAAGTCTCAGGCAGCTGAGACCAACCAAAATTGTGTAATTAAATGTACACTTGTCCTTTGTTATTTAAAAAATACATTCTACAAAATAGTTATGTAATGTATGTTTATTTAATGGAATGTCTTTTTGTTTTTTAATATCATCATTATTTACTATTAACTATCAAATTCCCTTTAAAAACAAGCCAAACCCTTGGCTCTGTTAGGAGTTTCTTGTGAATTAGCCCACAACATCACTTTCCAAATCACTGTCCGAGTGAAAGGTGGAAATTTCCACTAGCAGCCACGGCCGGGCCTGCGATTTGCACATCTGAAACTTAATATGCCAAAGGGCAGCAACAAACCCAGGGCCTCAGAGGCAGAGCAAGAGACTCTTCAAAAAGTGCTGGCTGTGATAAGTGAAATATTCACATTCATATGATACTGGAAATTCACCAAATTTTCAGCAGTTTGGATGGGGGAGGTTGTGGGCCACAGGGCATTCACATATCTGGCTGTCTATCTAAACATAATTGTTCCTAGATAAAATGTTTTATGACAAGAGTGGCTAGTTAAATCATCCTTATACCCAGAGAGGAGGAAAAACAGATCAGTCACAAAGCCTCTAAATGCAGGCCACGGATAAGCTGTCAGAGAGGGTTTTAGAAAGCTCCTCTCTCTGTTTAAACTGTTAGTTTGATTAAATGTTACTTCCTGAGAGGAATGAAGATGATGATGATATTGATGATCACGCACCCCATTTCTTATGAAAGTAGCCAACAGTGTTTCTACTTCAGGCCCTGAAATATGCATTACAAAAATCTTGTTTTTCCAAAGTTGGGCCAAGTTCTACAGTAAGTAGGTCGCTGTAACTATAACTCCAGTTATGAAGACGTGGGAGGCACAGGACTTGAGTGGAGCTGACAAGGTCAACCTAATGTCGCCTGCTGTTGGAATTCCAATTTCTGGATTTACATCTAATGCCCCTCCATTAACTGTACAATGAATGCAGTGTATTACCAAACATGCCCCAACCCTGCATGGTAAATACAGTCAAAACCACATTATGGAGACCAACTTCTAAGCTATCTCTGCTAAGCTACTACCGGTATCTGACCAGTAACAAACCCTTAAGACAATATGTAGCTACTTCATAAAAAGGTTTACTATCCATTAATGTATTGAAATAATTCAAATCTATAATAATTCATTCGTATTATCTATAAACTATATCAAATATATTTGCAAAAGTCCATCACAAGTTAACTTCAGCTTCACTAATCAAATATAAATCTTTAAAATATAAGACTTTGAAAAGGAAGCGACTCTTCATTTGTGAGGCTGTTACGAGACATAGATTTGTATGATGAATCAATTATTTTGACAATGTATATATTTTATGATATTATTAATTGATGACATGCATGTGTATTTTTGAGGCACGTAATTTTTCCCTAAAACACGTGTAAGTCCAACCTATGAGAAAAGCTAAACTGCCACAGCTAACTAAATGATAATATAAATAAGGCAAACAGGAAAGTAACAAACATCTTAAAGGAGGCCTATTATGCTTTTCCACATTTTATGACTTATCTACAATGTTATCATGTTGGATGTTCATGTTAAATATGGCCAAAGTTTCAAAATATGAGGTTAAAGCAGTTTTAAGAAATCACTGTGAGAAAAAACCTCAGGTTTCCTCCTGTTCTGTATGCTCTGTTTTAAACTGCTTTTTGTACCAACGGCTCCATTCTACATAATACGGAGTCAGAGGGAGCCAGTGTTCCATAAATGGTCATGTGTTCCCACACTAATGGCATGGCAACGCTCAGGAATGCCTGTTCCGCCCAACAACAAGAACAGCCTGGTAACATGCCAATCAGATGACAGTGGGCTTTGAGAGGGGTGGGGGGCTTGAAAAGACAGGAGCATCTACAGCTTGTTCAGACAAAGGCTGAAACGTTGACAGCATTGTGTTAATGAAAAGGCCTACATGAAGAATCAATATAAGAAAAAAATATATTTGTTGAACTTTCAATCATGCAAAGGTGCCATACAGGAGTCACAGAACTACAATATAGGACTGGAAAAAAGTATATGTCTCCTTTAAAGAGCAACTTCCATGACTTCCAGACTATTTTCATGTTTTGGTGTCTATGTGACCAATTTGTACAATATCTTTTAAAATTGGTCAAGTATTGAACGAGCGGGCTGCAGTCGGAACAGGGCTGCACTGTAACCTAGCAGGCAATTGACCCCGTCAAAGTATGTCCTCTAAATGGCTTGTTTTTGCCATTGACAGGCTCAGATTTTTATTATAAGAGTCTGAAAACATTATGGAAAGGATTCCTACAGAGATACCCTTTTTTAAAATAGTAAGATCCTTTTTCTTTAACCAGAAACAGTCGCTATATCGCTCTCATCAAGCTCACCAGTGGATAAAAATGAACTGAAGCAGCGGTGGATCAGCATCTCCCATTTTCTACTAGGTAAAATTACTGTTCAAGTATCAATGGAGTCTGGTGGCTTTGCCTGCATGGCTTAGGTTGCAAGCCCTGTTCGCTCAACACTGGACCAATTTCCAAAAATACTGCTGACTCCATCCAAGTTTAATAAACGTTTTATGATTTGACTGGGAAAGTAAAGGTTCACTCAGTAACTAAAATCATCCTAATGGAAACAAAATGAAAAAGTTTGTTATGACCTTTTCTATATTTGCTCTTTGGCTCTGTCTCCTTCCCCTTAAATCCTTCAAGTCTTCAGTGTCCTCTGATAGTAACACAAGCTGACACAAACATGAGGAACTGACACACACAGCTGTCTCATAGCACTCTTGTCTTCCTGTATCCAGTGCCACTTTTTTTCTGAAGGTTTTTTTTCCTTTCAAAGCTCCATGTCACCTCATTAAACTGTCGTCATTTGACTGTCTGTTCTATCCCATTTGAATGTATTTTTGTGGACTGCTTGTTTACAAGAGTTTTTTTTTTTCATTTAAACAGTATCACTGAACAAGATGATGTTCACATCGTAACAAGCCTAATCCTAAAATGTGTCTTTTCACAGCTGCCTACGTCAGAGAAATGGGACCCTTGGTCTGCAAAGTGTGGGGTCACAGACACTATAAATAAAACGTGTAGTCATGTGAGAGTGAGTAAGTCAAGCTGAAACAAAAAAACATCCTGAACCCAATATAAGTCATGTGAGTTCTTGGGGTTATCAGCTACTGACCTGCAGCAAATCAACAGAAATAAACAGTCTAACAGAAACAAAACAGAACACAGAAAAAGGTGTCAAGTTCACAAACAATGACTAAATATTCTATTGTTTATGTTTTTTTTTAAATGGAGACTAACTTTGTATGTCTACTCAATAAACCTATTTAGCTTCAGAGATGCACTTTAGTCAAACTAGAAACTATTTGAGATATGTGTTTGAGTTGGACAAGTGCCTTGTGCTTGAGGTCAACAGTAGCAACAATTACGAAAATGATTAGTGGATGAAACTAAAGAGTAACACAACAAATTGGTACATAATATCATAACTACTGATAGACCGATTATTTGGGCAGATATCTGGCATTTTGAGATAATCGGTATTAGCTGTTACCTGCACTCATGAGGCTATATCATATATCATTCCATAATGCTAACCATTACTGGCTAGCGTTATATATTGTTATACTGTAAAGAGTAATGCAGTTGAATGACGTCTCTTCAGACAAACTGTACCTCATTCTCCTTTAAACACCAGCAGAGGAGATAGAGGAGACACGCCACTCAATCACGTCCTCAATAAAACTCTACGGGGAAGCCCGTAACGGCAAAGATGGAGGTTATGCCGCCCTCCCACAAGAAAGCCAATCGTCTGCTTTTAACAGCCAAAGCAGGAATCATATTTCAGCCAATCGTGGGGTTCCACTGACATAGGGGTCTGCTGTTCTTCTACTGCGCATGCGCTGAAGTGGTGACGCATGCGTATTTTGGGGCGAAGTTGTCAAACTTTTTCAGTGATTTTTATCAGATTTTACTGCTGATTCTATTCATGTAGTTTTTATGTCACGGCGACTTGTAAAAGTTCAATTCTGGCTCTCTCTCTCTCCAATCATTTAGGTAGGAGCCTGGTCTTGTTAGTCCGAAATAGCTGCCCGGAGGCGTTGCCAAGATGGCATGAGTGACATGACTTGCCAGTATAGCCCAGTGTATTTTTCTGTTTTATTCATTAAAAAATCCATCTAAAACAACACGTTACTAGCTAAGAAAACAATGTATATTAGATTGTACTCTGCAGGGAATAATGGAATTGCACAACTTTTCTTTTGTTTTGAAATATATAACGGCCAGCCGCTGCCCTACTCTCTCAATCTCAGCATCTGCCATTGAAAAACCCTTATAGGCTGACCACTAATTAAAATGTTAGCCACTAACTGCTCTGCATCAAGATAACAATGGAGGCCACATATTGTTCTCACATACTGACAGAAACAGATATTGCAACCTTTGCAATGGACCTGCTGTGTTCTCTGATTATGCGATATCAGTACAAATTCAATATACTACATTAAAATTCTGTCTTTTCCCTGGGCAATGTACTTATAGAGTTGTGCCACCGGGAATAGGGTTGGGCGATCTTTTCAATTTTCATACTGTCTGATCATGGCTACTTAAGATCACCGACTTGCGATCTGATTACCAGGGGGCGGTGTTACATTGCAGCAAGTCAGTGAAATGCCAGCATGGAAGAAACAGGCTTATTAGCTTTAAGAGAAACCACCAGAAACATCTGTAAATGCTAGTGTTTCCCACAGAATTATTGTGTATTGTGGCGCTGCACATGTGGCAGGGAGTAAGGGGTGCAATCGATAGCAGCTATGTACAGTAGAGCCCGACCGATTTATGGGCTGGCTGATATTATCGCCGATATGAGCTAATTGCATTTAATCTGCATCAGCCGTTTATAACGCCAGATATATGATATATGACTAGCAGCTCACAGCAGGTTAATGTCACAGTAGCTGGGTGTTGAAAACTGCGCTGCTGACAGACGTCACTGTGGATTTATTCTGAAACAGTGTAGCAGTTCTAGTGAACGGTCCACATTTGTCCCTAAGTCCATGACTTCTAAATATTCTCTAAAATCATGTAACGTTACAGCTGCTAACGCTGCCCATTGCTAAATTAGCCACAAAGCTAATGCCATGTTTATCAGTGGAGGAGTGCTAACGTTAATGAGCCGTTAAACTATAGTTAAATGAAGTCCTCGTTGTAGAGAGTCATGTTGTATTAGATGCATTCAAACCAGCAGCTCACTGTATCATAGACGGCATTATTTAGACAGATGATGAGAAATGGTTTATCGTAGCTTTGGTTAGAATAGTGCTGGTAAAGGGATAAACTAGATGTGAATATGCTACATTGGAATTATGGCAGATTATGTGTAAAGTGAATCAGATGCTTATTCTCTCTCTGTACAGATGACTGACAAAGTTGCACAGCAACAAATATTTATTGATGTGCAATTGTTTACATGTTCACTTTTTGTGACTGTAATCTATTTTATTAACATTTAACTCCATTTAGGAAGAGGTTTTATATCCCACATATCAGCTTTCAGTGTAGTTTATACAGTAAAGGGGTCTACTATCCAAATCATTCTCTAAATCTAAATATCGACTTATAAATCGGCTCTTTTTCACTTTAATATCGGCATTGGCATCGACACCCAAAATCCCATATCGGTCGGGCTCTAATGTACAACGTGCTAACCTTGACAACCCAGCTGTATTGAAATGTTAACATATCCTTATTAGCTAGGCTCTTTGCACATGCTTGCTTATAACTTTTTTGAAAGTGGGTCTCCAACGTTGACAGCATTGTGTTAAGCACATAGGTAGATAACTTCTCAGAGTTAACTTGAATGCATTAGGTTTTCTATATACAGATGGCTCCACTTCAATGTGAGAAAGAGAGAGAAAGAGAGAGCGAGCAAGCGGAGATGCTGAGCGAATCTATGCGCTGCGCGCAGCTCCACAATGAATTATGATTTTACTCACTAAATAGTATGTGGCGGTCAGCATTGTGTCGTGTTGTGTCACCACAAATAAATCAATGAATGGGAAAGACTGCAGTGTGGTTTAAGTTCTAGATTATGACAGATTCTAGATTCTAGTCTTTTTATGTCATCTTAGTTCTGATAGTGTTCGGGGGGGGATAGTGGCCATCTGTGTGTGGGGAGAAGAGTGCTAAGCATATTTAAAATTTATAATAATAATGTTCGTGGTGATTAAAACCTGTAATCACCACAAAAACATGGCGGTATTATGTGAATTTTTTTGATGGGGGATAGGGTTTTACAATAAGATGCCTGCTCAACTATCGACCATCTGTCAGCCATCGCCGATGACATCATGTTTCAGTCCAACCCTAATGTATCTGTTACATAACAATCACACACACACCCAATTTACCAATACATTTAGGGATTTTGATTATAATATTTTTACATTAGGTATGTCAACTGCGTCCAAAAATCTGTTTAGAAATAAATAAAAACAATTTCACCAAAAAAAACATCTGTTGTTATCTATTCTATACTTTATAATTACTTATTATTGTGGAAATAACCTTAGCTGGTGGACTCACGAGCATTGACTGTAATGGCCGTGATTAGCTCCGGCAACCGCGGCACAGCCGTAATGACCCATAGACGGAGTCAGTGGATTTTAGGGGTAAGAAACATGCTTTTAGAATGTGTTGGACTGACTCTATATTAGGGCTGTAACGATTTTGGAAAATAATCTAATTGCAATTTTTTTTTACCAATATTGCGATTGCGATTTAATGTGCGATTAATTTTTAAGCTCTTGACCTACTTTATTATTCAAAACGGACAAGCAATAAATCAGTGTATAGTATGACCAGCACAATATTAGATAGATTAAACATAGACTGTTCTTTCTTGTGGGTCAGGCCTGTGTTTTAGGTAGAATTATTATTATGAGCAATGGAGGAGAAGGTATCAAATTATAATAATATGAGAAACATAATTTGAGTCAAGTCATGGCATTAAATTGTATATAATATCATCAGGTCGGCCTACCTTCTCACTACAGGGTGTTATACAGTAAGCGCTCAATACAAAACTCACAGCTCAACCACCAATTAATGAGTCCTTAATCTCAGTTCAAATCTCCTATGAGTACATTTTTCTGTATCCCCGTCAGCAAACTAAAAATACTCAGTTTGAGGTTCAATTCAAAAGTTGGCCACGAAAACAGAACAGAGTGACGCCTCTCGTGTTTAATAGGCAAGCTTAGTAATTCTCTGACACCAGAGTCCCCCGCAGCCTCCGATGCTGGTGAGCAGCGCACCAGTTGTAACCAGGCTGTAACTCTATGGAATTAAAATCATGCCATGATTCAAAACTGAAAATAAAGTGCTTAAAGTTTGAAACAAAGTGTTTGAAAACTCAGAATCTTACAAAAAAAAGTTTTGCAAGATCGAAACTGCAAAACTCAAAAAAAGTAAAAAAAATCTCTGCAAACATTATGCTGTTTTTGAGTTTTTCTTCTTCAGAACTGCAACTTTTTTTTTTACGATGTT